>CM019066.1:335029567-335629567 GCA_009667805.1 Leptobrachium leishanense
ATGACACAGTGTTTAATCATGCACAGCAAATTTAAAGTGTTTTCACTGCAGATTTTAATCTACAGAGAGGCAGTGGTTCATTTACACCCCGTGTTTCTCTGTTATTTTATTGCCTGGGAGCTGCAAGACTCATTTTTGGAAAGGTCATCATCAACTGATCCTTCTAAAAATTTTGTTATTTAGGATATAATTATTGCCAGTCAAAAAGTGAAAGTTTATTGGACTGCAAAGGGTTAACCCATTGTGTCCTGCCAGTGGTTTTATAGAAAATCACTTGGTAGTTCATGTTCACGTTTGGTGACTTTTCGTTCTCTTCAATTCGGTGCAAATCAGCTTTCCCATTTTGGCCACCCTGCGGTGTATTCAGCAAGGATCACAGGGCTGTCGAAGTGCAGGGAAAAGCTGCTGAAAAGCTGCCGAAAACCTGGCGAAAACCCGGCGAATGCACGCCGAAAACCTGTAAAAACATCTGGATTAACCCATTGAAGACGCCGGAAAAACCCGAGCAGGAGCCGATCACATGCAGCGAAGCCTCCGGAAAAAGCTGATACTGCAGAAGAAGGCAGTGAATAAATTAGGAAAAGAGTTTGCTTGAATGATTGAAAGTGAAACGCTGTTTGCAAAGAAACTACTGAGTGAAAATGTCTGAAATTTACATATGAGGTCCAGGGAATGGTAATAAAAAGGGCTGTTACAGAAAAAATAAGTAAACTTAAAAAAATAAATAAAAAAAAAATAGAAAAATGCCTAAAATATCCTAAAAAAATCTATAAATAAAGAGACTCTTTGCAGAATTTTATAATAAATGTTTTATTAGATATTTAATTAAAACGGGAATATTTTTAACATTGAAGCCTATGGGATTCTCCTGAATAAACTTGCCGAATGAAACCACCGAATGGCAGGGCATTTTGTGAACCTTTCACTGCTGGTTTGTGTTCTCTGAATAGCCGAAGCAGTGCTTTTTTATGGGGATTTCACTGCCCTCGAACAGGCACCGAACAGGCACCAAATGTGCAAGCAATTCGCCAGGATTTGGCGTATTGCCTGCTCTTTAAATAGCCGAATGGCCAAGAAAGGTACCCGAACGCTGATTTTCAGCATTCGGTTACCTTTCTCCAGCCATTCGGATCTCTTTGAATAACCCTGAAAGTATTTTACCAGGAAGGATACATTGAGATTTCTCTCGTTTTCAAGTATGTCATGGGTTTAAGAACATTGAAATGTTACCGTTGTTACAGAAATACAAAGTAGTAAAATGCAAGATATTAACACAAAACAAATATACAGATTAACAGAAAATAAATATGTAGGAAATAGTCATTATGATACATAGAAACATAGAAAAATGTCGGCAGATAAGAACCTTTCGGCCCATCTAGTCTGCCCAATTACATGGATACTTTACCTGGATTTATCTTTTGTTTAGGATAGCCTTATGCCTATCCCATGCTTGCTTAAATTCAATTACTGTTTTGGCCTCTACCACTTCTACTGGAAGACTGTTCCATGTATCCACCACCCTCTCAGTAAAATAATGCTTCCTGATGTTACTTTTAAACCTTTGCCCCTCTAATCTAAGACTATGTCCTCTTGTTTTGCTATTTTGTTTCCTTTTAAATATACTCCCTTCCTCTACCTTGTGGATTCCCTTTACGTATTTAAATGTTTCTATCATATCTCCTCTGTCTCGTCTTTTTTCCAAGGTGTACATGTTAAGATCATTAAGCCTTTCCTGGTAACTTTTCTCCTTCAAGCCGTACACCATTTTAGTAGCCCTTCTCTGAACTCTCTCTAAGATGTCTATATCCTTCTGGAGATACGGTCTCCAGTACTGCACACAGTACTCCAAGTGAGGTCTCACCAGTGCTCTGTACAGTGGCATGAGCACTTCCCTTTTCCTACTGCTAATACCTCTCCCTACACAACCAAGCATTCTGCCAGCATTTCCTGCTGCTCTATTACATTGACTACTTACCCTTAGATCCTCTGAAATAATAACCCCTAAATCCCTTTCCTCAGATGTTGAGGTTAGGACTGTATCAAATATTCTATATTCAGCCTTGGGTTTTTACGTCCCAGGTGCATTATCTTGCACTTACCACATTAAACCTCAATTGCCACAGCTCCGACCATTTTTTTAGTTTACCTAAATCATTTGTCATTTGGCTGATCCCTCCAGGAACGTCAACCCTGTTGCAAATCTTTGTGTCATCAGCAAAAATACATACTTTTCCATTAATACCTTCTGCATTATCACTAATAAAAATATTAAAGAGAATGGGTCCAAGTACTGACCCCTGAGGTACCCCACTGGTAACAAAACCTTGCGCCGAATAAACTCCATTTACCACAACCCTCTGTTGCCCGTCACTCAGCCACTGCCTAATCCATTCAACAATATTGGAATTCAAGCTCAAAGATTGCAATTTATTGATAAGCCTTCTATGCGGAACAGTATCAAAAGCCTTACTGAAATCTAAATAAGCAATGTCTACTGCACCACCTGTGTCTATTATTTTTGTTACCCAATCAAAAAAAATCAATAAGATTAGTTTGGCATGATCTCCCTGAGGTAAACCCATGTTGTTTCTGATCCTGTAATCTATGTGTTTTTAGATGTTCAACAATCCTTTCCTTTAACATGGTTTCCATTAATTTCCCCACTACTGACGTAAGACTAACTGGCCTATAGTTCCCCGATTCCTCCCTACTACCCTTCTTGTAAATGGGCACAACATTTGCTAGTTTCTAGTCTTCTGGGAAGACTCCCGTTAGCAAGGATTGGTTAAATAAATCTGTTAACGGTTTTGCTAATACATCACTGAGCTCTTTTAATAATTTAGGGTGGATCCCATCAGGCCCCATTGACTTATTTGTCTTTACTTTAGACAGCTGCTGTAGAACCTCCTCCTCTGTAAACTGATATGTAAATGTCTCGTTAGTGTTTCCTCCTAACTGAGGTCCCTTTCCTTCCTTTTCTTCTGCAGACTGAACAAAAATATTCATTGAGGCAGTCAGCGAGACTTTTATCCTCTTCTACATACCTTCCTTCCTTTGTTTTTAATCTAACTAATCCTTGTTTTACTTTTCTTTTCTCGTTTATGTATCTAAAAAATGTTTTGTCCCCCTTTTTTACTGACTGAGCTATTTTCTCTTCAGTGTGTGCTTTGGAAGCTCTTATAAATTGCTTTGCCTCTTTCTGCCTAATCTAATAGGTTTTCCTATCTTCTTCACTCTGAGTTTTTTTATAATTATTGAATGCTGTCTTTTTGTTCTTCACTATTTTGGCCACTTCTGCAGAGTACCACAGTGGTTTCTTCCCTTTTTTGTTTTTGCTAACAAGCCGAATGCAATTGCCTGTGGCCTTCAATAATGCTTCTTTAAATAATCCTATTTCTCCTGGACTCCCTTAAACTCCTCCAGTCTGATAATGACTCCTTCACACAAAATCTCATTTTAGAAAAATCTGTTACCTCAATACAGAATGCACCTGTAAACATGTATGTTAACAGGGAGCTCTTAAAGGACTTTAGACTGGGGGAAGATTTGATGGTGTCTGGGAGGTTATTCCATAATAGTGGTGCTCTATAGGAAAATGAGGATCGAGCCACTTTCTTTTTGTATTGTGGTATTATAAGCAAGGTGCAGGTCCTGGATCGGAGATTATAGGATGAGGGAACTGGGAAAGAAGTCTATTCAGGTAGGGTGGCAGCTTTCCAGAAAAGCTCTTAAACACCAAGTTGGAAAGGTGAAGGGTGCGTCTAGATTCCAGTGACGGACAGTTTAGCTCTTTTAACATGTCACAATGGTGGGTCATGTAGTTACATTGTAGCAAAAGCGGCAGAATGAGTTATACAATGTAGCAAGTTTCTGAAGGTGCATTTGCGGGGCCGCTGCATACATTACATCTCTGTATTCAATAGCTGGCATAAGCATTTGTTGTACAATTTGCTTTCTTACCGTGGGGTTCAGGCAGGATTTGTTTCTGTACAGGGCACCTAGTTTGGGGTAAATTTTAGATGAGAGTTTTTCGATGTGGGGGCCAAAGGATAGATTTGGGTCTAACCACATACCTAGATATTTGAGAGAAGTGACTGTGGTCAGTGTGCCATTTGATCTTGTCCCAACACATATATGGGGTGTTCGCAATTTGTGTAGTTTAGGTGCGGTTCCAAAGAGCATTGTAACAGTTTTGTCAGTATTTAGAAAATGTTTGTTGCGTTTGATCCACTTTTCTACCTCTGTGAATTGTTCTTGCAGCACGGCCTCCAGCTGCGGGAGATTTGGTTTGCTGGTATATATTACGGTGTCGTCTGCGTACATGTGTACAGTTGAGGCTTTGCAGATGTTAGGCAGATCATTTATGAATGTTGTAAATAGCAGGGGGCCGAGTATCGAGCCTTGGGGTACACCGCACGTGACTGCTGGGAGGGGAAGGGAAGTGCTGTCAGAAATGGACACATATTGCGACCAATCAGACACATATGATTGGAACCAGGTTAGCGCAATTATACAATTTTATGGCAATTTTAATTTCGGCTATTTCACTTTAGCTAGTTTATCAGTGAAGTAACGTCTGTCTGTTCTAATTCTGCAACTCTTCGGTGTCACTTGTAACTGTGTTTAACCTGGTTAGACAGTCGATTTATTATGATTTTCTATTAAATGCAGCTAATGTCGGTGCATCCCCGCCAGAAGCAGAGAGCAAGCATTATGTTAATGAATTGGGGCATAACGGATTATTTTGACACTTTCTTTACGGTGTTTTTATCACATTAAATATAAAAAGGGGGATAATAAACCATAAATCTGACCCCTGTCTTAACTCTATTTATGGAATTTTAATTAGCAAATATTACATGTGCAGGAAATGATTTTATAATCCCTGAAAAGCAGCTTTTCAGCATCATTTCTTTTGTCTGATATCAAGTGGGTGAGATTAATCAAGTGTTCCCACAGAGCAGAGTGGGAAAGTTTTCAAATCCTGGGGCAGCTACTGATTAAATAAAAAATTATGCTACATCTTTGTAAAGAGCAGATAAGGATAACACAGGGTAATTAGCCCGTACGAGTGGCATACGTTCAGAAGTATCAATTGACCCTGTCGTTTCACGTAGCCTCTGTGTCAAAATTGCCCTTAACCCCTCCACTACCAAGTGATTTTAAAAAAAAATCACTGTCAGGAACCAGTGGGTTTTTGGAAAATCATTTTTAATTATACATAAACCTCCCTGGTGGTCTATTTATTTAGAAAATTCTTTGCTTAAAACGGTATATATATTTTTTTTTGCCCCCCCTAGTGGCATCCCAAGTGTGGCTCGGGGTTAAATTCCTATGTTGGAAGTGGTAACTCCGAGCAACACTCAGGATGCCGCTGGATACATCACCTGACCCTGCGCTCCCTCGAGGTCCCCAGCTGCCTCCTCCGGCGACCGCGACCTTATACTTCCTGGTTTCCTCCTCGCGAGAAGGAATCCAGGAAGTAAAATGCTGCGATCGCCGGAGGAGACTGCAGAGATCATCGAGGGAGCGCAGAGAGAGGTGATGTATCCAGCTCGAGTGTGGCTCGGGGTTACCGCTCTCAGCAGTGAAATTTAACCCCGAGACACACTCGGGAACACCGCCAGGGAGGTTAAGAAATATTTGGGAATCTTCCCAATGTATTTCTTACTGTAATGACTTATTTCAGGCAGATGTCGCCATCTACTGGCCAAATGGAGTTACTGTAGTTAGAACTGCAGCTTGTGGCTCCATGCTTCGGCTGGTGAGCGCCTGATATATCAGGACATTCCCTAGCTTAGAGGTCAGCAACCTTGGCTCCCTGATGTTTTGGGAACTACATCTCCCATGATGCGCAGTCACCCATTAGGCTTGCATTAAGGGGTTAATACCATAACAGTTCAGTTTGAAAACCTGCTCCACTATCAGGGCCAACCTTAAACTAAAAAATAATATTGTTCTATTTTATTTATACGCACAATTTTTTGTTATTATTATTATATCTTAATATAATTTCCTGCAGTCATGAACAACATTATAGAGAAATAAATCTTCTTAAAACCATTTCAATCAATATAAAACAACACCCTGGAATATTTTTGAAGAAAAAGAACAGCCACACATAAATAATTTTACATATCCTTTCAACTCTAATTTTTTTTTCCCAATGAAACATTTTACAGGATTTTTTTTATGCCCCAAGTAGAACACAAATGATTCAGCTTATTATTTATCCATTTTAACGATAATAGTCAAAATGATCAATTACGGAAGTTAGAAGCTGTAGTCCTGCAAAAAACTGGAATTCTACCTAATTATCCAAGGATAAGAGAAAATAAAGACACCTAATTTAAAAAGAAATGGTTGTCAGATCCTCTCAAGTGCGATCCTCTGAGGATACGAATGTATGCAAATGTGTTTCATGTAATTTAAGCATCTCAAGACCAATCCATGGAACATATGCAAGCCAACAGTGTCCACTGGGAAATTCATGTATCTTAATTTGCACATCATACTTTAAATATGCGTAAAAAAAAGTGGAAAGCATTGAAGAATAGGATGTGTCTAGTTAATCAGAACAACCAAAGGTCTAAAATGTTTGTTCTGGGACTAAAGTAACCAATAAAATGATATAGATGAAGGTTAAGGCCAGGTTTTGCCTTAGGGATCTGCGTGCTGTGTGGACTCATAGACTGAAATGTCAACAGGAATGCCCAGCATCCGGCACAGCTCGGTGTGCACCACCTCTGGGTGCCAACATAAAGTATGTGCTGGGCAAATAATTGTGGGAAAATTATGTAAGCCCCACTTTAATGCAGGGCTTACATCCTTCCCCCAAAATAATCAGGTAATAAAGCTTGGTACTTACATTGGAAAAGGTTCCCATGTTTCCTGGTTGTCACTGACCAGTCACCACATGTGCACCAGGGAAGCCACCTGCCCTACCCATGTGTTGCTCCATACGAGGGAAAGTGGTGAGCCCATTTAGCAGTGGAAAAGCTTTAAGCCTGGGTTACATGCTGAGCTGTACTTCCACTTGGAACTCAAACATGGGCAAAGAAGCTTTTGCCCTGCGGTACAGTCTTTCATGGTCTTTGTGAATATGGGAAAAGGGGTCATGTCTGGGTCTGTTGCAGAGTCTCCTTTTGCATATATCAATTTGAGTGCCAATGTGTGGCTGTGTTCCTAACAGTGTCTATGTATAGTAGTGCCTGTGTGTAGCAAGGAGTGTGTGTGTGTCCCTTTCAGCCTCTGCTATTTTCTGTAGGTTTGCACCAGTTCTTGTGTCTTTCAGTGTCCATGTGTGACTTTGTTCACTCTCTTTGTCATTGTCTGTGGGCCTCTAACTGCAAGTTTATGTATGTCAATATTTTTGTCATTGTCTGTGGGTCTGTCAGTGTTACTCTCTGTGTTTATCAGTGTTTCTTTCAGTGTCATTGTCTTTCAGGGTTATTCAGAGAGCCGAACTGGCAACGAAATTGCACTGAAAAGTGAATTTCCCCGTACTTTGACATTTCGTGGCCATTTGGCTATTCAAAAAGCTGGCAGTTCGCCAATAGGGTCCATGTCTGGATGACCCTGTATGCTTGTGCCATTACAGGGCTGAATGCTCCATATGCAAATCAGCCTGCTCTCACCCAAAAAGGGTGGCCAGTACTGACTGCCAAGGACGTCATCCCTGCACGAGAGGTGCAGTAACCCCCGACGATTGTTTCGGCCTTTTTGGGCCTCGTCAGGAGGGTATAGCTGACACCCCTCTAGGCACATCAAGCAAGGGGTCCACGTCTGGATGACCCTGTATACTAATAGTAAGAGAAAGGGGGGATTGTGAGGGTCCTGAGGACGAGCAACAGCACTAGTGGCCCGCTCTACGGTGGTCGTCGGGGGTTGCTGCACCTCTCGTGCAAGGATGACGTCCTTGGCAATCAGTACTGGCCACACTCATTGGGTGAGAGCAGGCTGATTTGCATATGGAGCATTCATCCCTGTAATGGCACAAGCTTAAACCTTGTGAGACCGGAGCGGGCCCCACCATAGAGCAGCCCACTAGTGCTGTTGCTTGTTCTCAGGATCCTCACACCCCCCCTTTCCCTTAACAATAAAATACTATTAATAAATTTTGGGTTGCTCACAAATCAATAAATAGCTGTAAAATATGGTGAGGTCCTACTCCTTAAATATCCAAACATAATTGCATTGTGCACTGCCATGTCACCATAGCGTTAAATCAAAGCACTTTTGATGGAGCAGCTGTGTTTTCATCGGAACCAGAAGTCCCTTTGCCCACAGTGTTGAAGAGGCGTCTCTCACCCTTTCTTGGCATTGTCACTTCTGTTAGCAGATGATCTGTTCTAAGCTGCCACAGCTGAGGCCCATATGAAGCATGTTAATCAGCCTCCTCGGAGAAGCAGCAAAATTGTTCAAATGTTACAGATTTATTTTTGAAAATAAATCAAATTATCAATGTATTTTCTGTGGAGTAACCAGAGATATTTACTATTTATATACTGGTGCGAGTAAGTTGATGGTACAGAACATTATAAAGTTCAGAATAAAGTGCTTTAATCCTCTAGTGACACTGTAGTTCTATTGTAACACCACAACAGTTTACAAATCCACACCTACAAATAGTAGCAAATAGCATTCACTTGAGTCAAGGCTACAATTTATATTGTGGACGCAGCAACGTTTCAATAAATTTATATCATTTTGTAAATTGTTTTATGTAAGGATTTTTGTGTTTTTTTATATCTTCATTTACTTGTTGGTACATGATGCACTCCCTATCAAGGCCCTCGTTATTACCGCCCTCCCAATCCCTAATTTTTGCCTCTGTCCCTGTCTGCGGTTATAGTCCTCTGCTTCTTCCCACACTATTTGCATTTGCCTTTTATTTAACTGTTATGACATTGTAAGGGGAAGCAATTGCTTTTCAAGTACTCTGCTGTTCTACATTGTTTATACTGTATGACCTGGATCTGCGAATAAAGTTTTTTTTTAAAAAAAAAATATATATAACAGATTCATAATGAGGTAATGTGATTGTAAAATATGAGTAAAAGAAAATATATTATTCCAAAGATATGAGCAGTGACTGTTAAAACAACACTTGCGCTTACCGTCTCCCTTTACCACTGCTATTCCGTTCCAGTTGCGATCTGTGCAGCTCAGCTCGGAATAATTATGAGATGCAGCACAACCACAAGTATGAGCTCCTGGAGTCCATAGGACTCTGTGCAAGCTTGAATGTGCAGGGGCTACGGAAAGAGATCGACGTGGAGAGACATGGGCACTATTTGTTCCTATTCTCACATTGCTTGCAGCCTGAGGTAGCAATTGGATTGTCATTGCGCTCAGGGCCGGCCCAAGACATTGTGCTGCCTGGAGCGAAGGATGAAATGCTGCCCCCCAAAAAAAAAAAAACAAGCAGCGTTTATGAGCGTATCACAGTGCGCCACAGCAATAAAATTCAAACACTCATACACACCGTACATTAGAATTTTCTTGCTGTGGAGCTCTGTGATACAGTAATGTGAGGTGTATATAACGGAGCCCAGCGTCACATACCCAGCAGTGCCCAGCATCACATACCCAGCAGTGCCCAGCGTCACATACCCAGCAGTGCCCAGTGTCACATACCCAGCAGTGCCCAGCGTCACATACCCAGCAGTGCCCAGCGTCACATACCCAGCAGTGCCCAGCGTCACATACCCAGCAGTGCACAGTGTCACATACCCAGCAGTGCCCAACTTCACATGTCCAGCAGAGCAAAGCATCACATACCCAGCAGTGCCCAGCATGACACATCCAGCAGTGCCCAGCTTCACATGCCCAGCAGTGCCCAGCATGACATATCCAGCAGTGCCAGCTTCACATGCCCAGCAGTGCCCAGCGTCACATACCCAGCAGTGCCCAGCATCACATACCCAGCAGTGCCCAGCATGACATATCCAGCAGTGCCAGCTTCACATGCCCAGCAGTGCCCAGCGTCACATACCCAGCAGTGCCCAGCATCACATACCCAGCAGTGCCCAGTGTCACATACCCAGCAGTGCCCAGCGTCACATACCCAGCAGTGCCCAGCGTCACATACCCAGCAGTGCACAGTGTCACATACCCAGCAGTGCCCAACTTCACATGTCCAGCAGAGCAAAGCATCACATACCCAGCAGTGCCCAGCATGACACATCCAGCAGTGCCCAGCTTCACATGCCCAGCAGTGCCCAGCATGACATATCCAGCAGTGCCAGCTTCACATGCCCAGCAGTGCCCAGCGTCACATACCCAGCAGTGCCCAGCATCACATACCCAGCAGTGCCCAGCATGACATATCCAGCAGTGCCAGCTTCACATGCCCAGCAGTGCCCAGCGTCACATACCCAGCAGTGCCCAGCATCACATACCCAGCAGTGCCCAGTGTCACATACCCAGCAGTGCCCAGCGTCACATACCCAGCAGTGCCCAGCGTCACATACCCAGCAGTGCACAGTGTCACATACCCAGCAGTGCCCAACTTCACATGTCCAGCAGAGCAAAGCATCACATACCCAGCAGTGCCCAGCATGACACATCCAGCAGTGCCCAGCTTCACATGCCCAGCAGTGCCCAGCATGACATATCCAGCAGTGCCAGCTTCACATGCCCAGCGTCACATACCCAGCAGTGCCCAGCATCACATACCCAGCAGTGCCCAGCATGACATATCCAGCAGTGCCAGCTTCACATGCCCAGCAGTGCCCAGCGTCACATACCCAGCAGTGCCCAGCATCACATACGCAGCAGTGCCCAGTGTCACATACCCAGCAGTGCCCAGCTTCACATGCCCAGCAGAGCCCAGCGTCACATACCCAGCAGTGCCCAGCGTCACATGCCCAGCAGAGCCCAGCGTCACATACCCAGTAGTGCCCAGTGTCACATACACAGCATTGCCCAGCATCACATACCCAGCATTGCCCAGCATCACATACCCAGCAGTGCCCACACATGGGTATATTGCCCCAGCTCACACATGGATATACAGTTGTGTTCAAAATTATTCAACCCCCACTGAAATTGATTGTTTTGGCCAGTTTGACATTGATTTTGATCATTCAGTCATCTTGCTTACAATTAAATCAAAGAGGCTCGTGTAGGTCAGACAAATATAACATAACATTTATAATGAAATAACCACAAATGTCTTTTCTGTGCTCACATCATTATCAGTTTTATTCAACCCTCTTCCTGTGAAGAGTAATCACCTCTTCTCTTGTCTTCCTGGACCATTCTCTTGACTTCACCATGTTTGTAACCACACCAGTAAATGTCTAGAAGGAGCTGAGTATCACAGTCATTTTAAAGCTGCCTAATTGGTGCTTATTATGCTTTATTGCTGCTCCGTGACATCCACAGGTGTTTTCAATACCTGATTGAAAACACTTGAATGAACCTCTGTTCTTCAGAGTGGTAGTCTTTAAGGGGTTGAATAATTGTGTCAATGAAGAATTCACAAAAGAAACATTTACTACTGTATTACAAAACCAATTGATGTCATTTTAGTTGCATATGGTTCTTTAAAAAGTCCTTGTAGGATTTCATTCTGAATACAATTACAAGTATCACAGGAAGGTATCTGTAAAATAAATTACAGGACCATAGTGCAGACCGCAGATACAAGCATAGTGTTAATACACAATGGAGAATTCCCGTTAGAATCACACTCACAAGATGTGAAACCAAGATGTACACGTAACGAGTATTTGATTACCCCTCCTGGACGAAATAGATTCTTCTACGTCATTAGGGAAGCTCTCAGCAAGAAGGATCTTCGTAGCCTCCTTCTCTCCAGGGCTCCACAGGCAGATTTCGGGGTTAATCTTAAATTCGTTAGTTTCAAAAATAGTAATAAAACAGGAATTCCATTTGGATTTCGATTTAATAAATCTTCATAAAATTAACATAAAATTGGAATAATTCCAACGCGTTTCGTCTCTCAAACAGAACGAGACTTCATCAGGGAAAAAATTCCAATTTTATGTTAATTTTATGAAGATTTATTAAATCGAAATCCAAATGGAATTCCTGTTTTATTACTATTTTTGAAACTAACAAACAAGCCGCCCTCCCCTTTACTATTTTCCACTACAGCAGTGTTTCCCAAACCTGTCCTCAGGACCCACTGACAGGTCAGGTTTTCCAGTTATCTGAAACACAGCACAGGTGATATGATTTGCTGCTCAGTGATTGCAGGATTCAGTCTGCTTTTCCCCAAGGTGATCTGCAAAGTCTGGCCTGGTTGAGGGTCCCGAGGACAGGTCTGGGAAACACTGCACTACAGGCACCTGCGACGACGTCATCATGCACGTTGATGACATCATCGCGACTGCCGGTCCCCCTGACAAGGCGGGGCAGACTTCCAGCCTTTCAGACCGCCGCGGGAGCCCGGACAGAGAGGTGAGCATAGGGAGGGAGGTTAGGAGACCGTGACGTACATAGTACGTCCACGGTCGTTAAGGGGATTTTCCAACAGGACGTTCTATTTACATCCGCGGTTAGGAATGGGTTAAGTAGGTCAGAGAGCGGTGATAACCCCTCCTCAGTAGAACTGCAGACAGTATCAAGTGTGGAAAATAAGGGGGTAACCCTGGAACATGAATAAATGTAGAGGGATACTCTGCTGCTGAGAGAAAATTTAAATAAAAATTAACTTTTATTCATGCATAAAGCAAAAAACAGCCAGGACGACGATATGAAAAGTCTCAGTAACTTTTGTCAACAAGTTAGGTACCACAGTGAACACAAGGAGCTGACTCAATGTGTCTGGCATGAAAAGGAGTATGGCCTACTAAAGGTCCATATATGCAAGCAGGTGACACTGCAGAAAGCTCCTGGGTACCCACACACTTCTAACCTACTAAAGCTAATAGAGCAGAGAAATGGGCCTTCGTGGGTCCGCAATAATAGGAAAGAAACAGAAAGACTACAAACTGGAGTATAATTGCAACATTTTCAGGGTTATTCAAAGAGAATCAAAGTCCCTGCACGTTCGGTGACTTTTCGTTCTCTTCAATTCGGCTTGCTTCGACGATCCCATTTCGGCGACTCTGCGGTGTATTCAGCAAGCACCACAGGGCCGTTGTAGCGCAGGGAAAAGCCGCCAAAAACTCGCCAAAAACTCACCGCAACACCCGGCGAATGCACGCCGAAAACCCGCAAAAACATCTGGATTAACCCCGCCAAACATGACGGAGAAACCTGAGCTGGAGCCGAACACATGCAGCGCAGCCGCCGGAAAAAGCCGACACCGCAGACGAATGGAGTAAAAAAAAAAAGGGTTTGCTTGAATGTTTGAAAAGTAAAACGCTGTTTACAAAGAAACTACAGAGTGAAAATGTCTAAAATTTACATATGAGGACCAAGGAATGATAATAAAAAGGGCTGATACAGAAAAAAACCAAAAGTTTTAAGAAAAAAAACCAAAAAAAATCTGCAAAAATGCTTAAAATATCCAAAAAAATCTATACATAAAGATACTTTTTACTGCAGAATATTATCATGAAAGGTTTATTAGATAGTGAATTAAAACGAGAATATTTTTAACATTGAAGCCTATGGGATTCGCCTGAATAAATCTGCCGATTTAGGCTAGGGTCAGACTAACGCATTTTTCACGTTGTCCGTGAAAAAGTGCGTTCGAACGAATGGACTTATTTTTTCACGGAATACGCAATAGCGGTCATACGATGCGCAGTTTCATCCGTGATTTTGTACGGATCATCAATAAAACACTTTTTGGGTCTGGACGTTATGTTGGCCGGACATTAGCAGCGTCTGACGTCTCCTAATCACGCACACACGCCGCTAGCGGACGCAGCGCACTCTGTACGTCAGTACTAGTGGTTTCACGTTCTCGAAAAAATGCGTTTGTTTGCCGCCTGCGTTGCGCGGCCGCACTTTTGTGCGACCGTACTTCGTATATTGGCCGTCATTGCCCGGCATCTGCTGCTAGCACGGCCGTGATTATGTGCGGCTGCACGCGCGTTCGCACTGCCTCAGTCTGACCCTAGCCTTAAACCACCGAATTGCAGGGCATTTTGGGAACCTTTCACTGCTATTTTTTGTTCTCTGAATAGCCGAAGCTATGGGGATTTACTGCCCTCGAACAGGCACCGTATGTGCAGGCAATTAGCCAACATTTGGCGAGTTGCCTGCTCTCTGAATAGCCGAATGACCAGGAAAGGTAACCGAACTCTGAATTTCAGCGTTCGCTTCCCTTTCGGTAGCCATTCGGATCTCTTTGGATAACCCTGCAAGTATATCTTAGTAAGGTAGGGTAGAGAAAGTAGATCTGCAGTTAGCCAGCGTTGGGAGCGCTCCAAACCAGCATATGCAGGGCTGCAGCAATTAGGATGACAGAAAGGCTACCAGAAATCAGCAAAATAATAATGATTAAAATTGCAAAAAAAGATTCACTCCATTACTCTGTGCGTTTCGCCGTGAAGATTGGCATCATCAGGAGTATACATACAGTCAAGCTGTGTATAGAGAAATGAAATTATTATTTTTTTTACATTTTATCATCTGAGCCTTTGCAGTTATATATTCTATGGGGTACTCTTGTTAAAAAATTTTTTGAAAAATACAGTAACAGGTTCCCATTTCTAACAAGATACACGATTTTAACTAAGACAGAATTTTTTTTTTTTTCATTGTGGGAAATGAGAAGGTGAGTTCCTGTAGCATCATTGTTCACATTATAATTGAAAAGTGAAAAATAGTGCTGCATTATAACCAGACAAAAAAACGACACTTATATTTTTATTAATTTTTTAATTTTTTTAATTTTATAACCTAGTCATGTTTGAAATCATTGGAAAGGCTTTGCTCTGACCTTTACAATGATACCAAATATAACCTTATACTCCTCACTTATCAAGAGATACGGGGCTCCAAAGGACCCCCATATCTCTAACTTACAGGGTTATTCAGAAAGCGTGAAAAGCAGGAGAATGACTGGAGAATGAAAAATTCTAGGTCAAAATAGCCGATTTGGAAAGTGAGATGAAAGGGAGAATTTTTCTGGTTTGGCTATTTTGACCTAGAATTTTTCATTCTCCAGTCATTCTCCTGCTTTTCACACTCTCTGAATAACCCTGTTAGGGAATCCCTTGCCGTCTAGGGGGGGATTCCAATACAGACATTATTTATTATTATTATTATTCTTTATTTATAAAGCGCCAGCATATTCCGCAGCGCTGTACAATAAGCACAGTATAGACAGGGTTACAATACATTGAACAACATTTGACAAACAGTACAGGAGGAGATGAGGGCCCTATTCCCGTAGGAACTCACAATCTGGGAGGGTTGGGGTTGGAAACAGGAGGAGAGGACTGTAAGGTGAGAGTGATTGATGGTTACATCAGTGAGTTGGGTGGTAGGCTTCCCTAAATAGGAATGTTTTAAGGGAGCGTTTGAAGGAAGAGAAGTTAGGGGAAAGTCTGACAGTACGAGGGAGAGAGTTCCAGAGAGTGGGGGCTGCGCGTGAGAAATCCTGCAGTCTATCATGGGAAGAGGTGATGCGGGGAGAAGCTAGGCGCAGGTCACTGTTTGACCTTAGGGAGCGGGCTGGGGTGTATCTGGTGATTAGTGAGGACAGGTAGTGGGGCGCTGAGTTAGTGAGGGTTTTGTAGGTAAGGATAAGGATTTTGAATTACCCCGCCTTATGCGACGATGGTAGTATCGAGGGGAGGCCTAGGAGGTCCAAGATGTCAGCCCCCACCAAAGGAAGGCTGTGATCCAGCGGCAATTGGCACTTAACTTCCCTGGCGGTCTAATTTTTTCAAAATTTTGTGTCTAAAAGCGTCTCAATTTTTTTTTTAAAGGAAACGTGTTTTTGTACATAGTTAGCCTGTAATAATTAGGAATCATGCACTGAAATCCGTGCAATCAAGAGTCCTTACTGGTAAAATCCTTTATAAATAAATTAATAAATTTATTTAAAAAAAATAGTAAATACACGGAGTCCGATAAAGTTTGAAACATGACATAATTTATTATCCCAAAAATAATTATCCAAAATAATGCAAATAAATGATATTCAATAAAATACAACAAAAAACACTGAAATCTGTCTGAGAACAAGGGTGAGAAGATGTATGGTCTATTTCATATCCTGTACTGCCACCTAGTGGCCGTTCGTAAACTTTTTCCATTTGTATTCAGTGAATTTTATGAATGAAATTTGCTGCGGTCCAGCCCCTCTGCATCATGTGACTCGCAGGGAGCCATCCAGGAAGCAGCTCGCTGCGATCACACTGCGGGGACAGCGAGGGAGCCAGGAGGAGGTGAGTATGCATCCAGCCCGAGTGTGGCTCGGGGTTACCGTTCGCAGTAGCAAAATTTAACCCCGAGCCACACTCGGGAATACCGTCAGGGAGGTTAAGGGGTTAAGAGTGGCATCCCTGGAAAGGTCAGACTGTGACCTTTCCAGCGATGCCTCTCTTTTTACTGTGCCCCTTAGTGATGAGAAGAGAGAGGGGTCCAAAGGACCCCCTCCACCTAAGCGCTACTGGGACGGCAGGTAAATTAGATGTCATCGCGCCCCAGGCGCAATGACTTCATCGTGCCTCCATGAACCCACAGTGAGGGCCAACAATAATACAACTGTGTTTAGCAAAGAAAAAAAAGCCTCGTTACTATAAAATACAGAAACCTTAAAATTAACCCAAAAAGTGCTGAAAAATGCCTAAAAAATCCTAATAAATAAATAAAGATTTTTTTGCTGCAAGTGAAATAAATAAATGGTTGAATAAATATTTAATAAAAACGGGGAATATTATTTACTTTGAAACCTATGGGATTATTTTGTATGGTTGGTATTTTCATTCTATTGTAGTAGTAATCCGTTTAATATTCCGAAATAACTAATTAAAAACAAAATAACGCATGAAAATGAAATACGAATCAATATAAAATAACACATAAAAACGAAAAAACAAAATGATCCAAAAAATGAAATCCGAAAGCCATCCGAAAGATACGAAATGCCCGAAAATACGAAAAACTGATAAAAACGAAAATATGAATCAACCCGAAAAATGAATTAACTCATAAAAACAAAGTGATCTGAAAAATGAAAACTGGCTGTCCGAAATTTCAGATCGGTACGAAAAAAACCCCGTAAAGAAATGAACTGAAATTAAAAAAAAAACTGAATGAAAAAATCCAAAACGAAACGAAAAGAACGACCGTGCACAAGTGTACCTTTCGGTGCCCTTTGGTGGCAGGTGTGGCGCTTTGTGAATAAACCCCTATAGTGTTTTTATTTTTTTTGTCTTGTTTTATTTCAAGAAGCTGTCAAATTGTCCAGGGCAATTAAACTGCATCCTAAATTATGGTTTCTAAGGGCAGCTACTAAAGAAACCGGAATAAATTCCAGGCTCTGACATTTCCCTAACCTTGCACTTCGGTCATAAATACAAAGGGCCACATTACAATCCTAGAGTTAAAACGCGGGCGCAAGGGAGGAAAAACTGTGCGGGCACAGTTTTTCCTCCCTTGCGCCCGCATTTTAACGTTGCATTGTTTGCAGGCGCAAAGCCTCGGGATGCTCGCAGCAGCTATGAGCGCAGCCGCGAGCATCCACTTGATGGAGTTCATATGGTCACATGACCAGATAGATCTCGCCTTGCGAGGTCCGGTCAGCGTAGTGATACGCAGGGAGCAGTGGCGTAACAACCGGGGGGGCAGCCGGTGCGGGCGCCCTGGGCCCCCCCGGTTGTTACGCCCGGAGACTTGGGGGACAGGGCTCAAGTCCTGCGGGAACGCAGGTTCCCGACAAAGTGAACACGGGGGGGGGGGCAATTGCCGGTGGCCGCATTGCTATCCTACGAGCGGCCACCAGCATAAAGCTCTGCCGCTCGGATGGGGATCTATCCACCAGCCAGCCGCGATCTCGCGAGATCTGGCTGGTGGTTAGATCCCCAGCCACGCAGCAGAGTTTATGCTGATGACCGCTCGAGGAGGAAAAGCACGCGGCCGCCGGCAATGACGAGGAGAGGTGAGCTGGGGGCAAATACATCCATGTGTGAGAGCTGGTGGCAAATACATCCATGGGTGAGAGCGAGGGGGCAAATATATCCATGGGTGAGAGCTGGGGGGCAAATACATCCATGGGTGAGAGCTGGGGGGCAAATACATCCATGGGTGAGAGCTGGGGCAAATACATCCATGGGTGAGAGCTGGGGGGCAAATACATCTATGGGTGAGAGCTGAGGCAAATATATCCATGTGTGAGAGCTGGGGGCAATATTTCCATGTGTGAGCTGGGGCAATTTATATCCATGTGAGCTGGGGCAATATATCCATGTGAGCTGGGGGGGCAATATTTCCATGTGTGAGCTGGGGGGGCAATATTTCCATGTGTGAGCTGGAGGGGGTACCCTGGGCCCATGGTATGGAAAAAGGTTTGCAGGGCTGTGCAGAAGGGGTGCCACGTGTGTTCTGGCAGCATGGAAAGGGTGCACTGGGCAGCTCACACCTGGGTTACCCTATGCTGCATAGCTGCAAGGGGTATCTGCTGGGAGGGGGGTCCAGAGCCTGTATATATAATTCTGGGGGTCCAGTGTATATAATTCTGGGGGTCCAGTGTATATAATTTTGGGGGTCCAGTGCCTTTGTATATAATTCTGGGGGTCCAGTGTATATAATTCTGGGGGTCCAGTGCCTGTGTATATAATTCTGGGGGTCCAGTGTATATAATTCTGGGGGTCCAGTGCCTGTGTATATAATTCTGGGGGTCCAGTGTATATAATTCTGGACGACCAGTGCCTGTGTATATAATTCTGGGGGTCCAGTGTATATAATTCTGGGGGTCCAGTGTATATAATTCTGGGGGTCCAATATTTTATCCCATTCCGGGGCTGCTTATAACCAGAGTGGACGTTTATATAATGAGGGGGGGGATTTCTGCCCCGGGCGCCCATAACTCTGGTTATGCCACTGGCAGGGAGAGACTGGGGGGGACTTTTTCCCCCAGTCTTTCCCTGCTCCCGCCGGACGGAGGAGGCAGTTGGAGCCACGGTCTTTGTTGCGGGACAGGAGGTGAGTATACGCTTCTGTTTTTTATTTTTCTGGATGGTGTTAACGGATTCTGCAGAAGCGGAATCCGTTAACACCAAGTCCTGGCTCTGGTTAACTTTTTGCTAACCAGAGTCGGATGTTAATCAGCGTTAGTAGATTGTAATCCTAACGCTGATTAACACTTTGTGCTCCCCATGTTAAGCATAGGGAGCACAAAGTACAGTAACCTTACGCTGAAAAGCACAAGTTACCAAACGCAAACGGGTTACTTAACCCGTTGGATTGTAATATGCGGTAGACACCGCAGCTAACGTTAATGCTCACTCAAGTGAGCGCTACCGTTAGCAACAAGAATGTAATGTGGCCCAATGTGTCTTTCTTAAACCCTTACAAAGCAATTATGTATTTACTAGGAGAAAGGCACCCACCTCGGTCTGTGATCTTACTCTGTTTATGACTCATTCCAATTCTAAATGTATCATGTGGAACAAAGCTAGTTAATAGGAGAATAATAGTGGGCACTACCTTGGGGCATTTCTCATATTAATAACACAGAATACTGTATTAAATGTTACATGTTGGTGCAACATGTAACAGGTTACTGTTTAATTTACACTCTCCTTGCTGATCAAGGTAAATTGTAAGACATAAGCTATATCTAAAATGCAAATAATTATCATCCATATTATAAATGCAAATAGGAATTTGGTTTCTATACCTACAGGGACTGATCTTTACTGTGTTAAAATCTCAGTTCTTTTCTAAGATAAGTCCTGTTTGAATTATCTTGACGGTCTTTAATGGGCAATATGAATGGGCTATTCTTGCAGATTCATTTGGACCCTACCTACAGTATATTATTATTTATACTGATATGCTATATATTAAAAGTTGAAAATGCCAAATGTTGATATTCTGGACATTTTTTAATGGCTAATACTGTATTATTCCTTAAATAAATATTATTATTAATAGTGCTTATTTTCTGTTTTATGGAAGATGTTCCTCTAGCTCCCTTAGGTGACCTCAATCCTTCATCCCATTGGAACAAATAAATGTCAGCTAAGCAGACCAGGTTCTGGTGGATTATTTCACAATGTCTTGTTTGTCTTGTTGTTCAACCCATTAAAAATGATCTCACAGTGTTAGTGCCGTGGATTGTAAATGTGGATGATATCCTAATGGGGCAGCTAGGCTCCCTTTCGAATCTTTGCACTTATTCTACCTGAATCGAATGTCAGGACATGGCTAAATTAAAGCAGAGCTGTATTCTTCCCAGTGTAAGTCTATTACCTTTTACCACCGTGGGGTGTACTATGCCGTCCCTGCGGAGGGTGCGCCTTGAAGCTGTGGGGTCGCATAGCACACCCCACCAATTCAATGAGCCTCTCTGCTCCCGCCCACCAGTTGAGGTACAGTGCGTATCATTGCCTGCAGCGGAACGACCACCTGAACTCATGCTGCCCCCCAGCAGCCGATAACATATGCCACACTTCAGCTCTGTAAGCGGGCAAGAGGAGGGGCCCACTGCAGCAGCCAGCAAGTGGGGTGTACTATTATGCCCCATCGTACTATTGTGCCTGCCTGGAGGTAAGGGGTTAAACATAGCTGTTAGGAATCACATGACAAAATGCATAACAAACCACAATTAGCGAGACAATAGAAATTGACCCCTTAAGGACGCGTGGGTGGCACCCTTAAGGGGTTTCTTTCGCCAACGAGTCGTACATGTATGCGTTGTGTGGCACTGATTTTGGCTAACCCCGCAGCCGAAGCGCAGCGCACATCATTGGCTGCAGGGGGACGGCTTGAGTTCAGGCCATCCCCATGCACCAATGATGCACACTGTAAATCAGCACGCACAGGCTGTGGAGAGGGGCCGCGGTGGCCTCAATGAATACAGCGGGGCGTACATGTACGCCCTGCATCTTCAAAGCCCTCCAGCCGCAAGGACGGCATGGGATGTCCTGCGGCAGGAAAGGGTTAACCAGTGCCCATCATGTCTAGTTATTGTCATGAACTAATCTGTGGCCAGGTTTGCCAGATTCCTGAAGCACAGCACAGGTGATATGATTTGCTGCTCAGTGATTGCAGGATTCAGTCTGCATTTCCCCAAGGTGATCTGCAAAATCTGGCCTGTTAGTGCTCCTTCAGAACCAGTTTTGGCAACTCTGAATGTACAGTCAGGTCCAGAAATATTGGAACATCGACACAATTCTAACATCTTTGGCTCTATACACCACCACAATGGAGTTGGAATGAAACAATGTGCTGTAACTGCAGACTGTCAGCTTTAATTTGAGGGTATGTACATCCAACTCAGGTGAACGGTGTAGGACCTACAGCAGTTTGCAGATGTGCCTCGCACTTGTTAAGGGACCAAAGGTAATAGGACAGAATAATAATCATAAATCAAACTTTCCCTGCTTAATACTTGGTTGCAAATCCTTTGCAGTCAATCACAGCCTAAGTCTGGAACGCATAGACATCACCAGACGCTGGGTTTCATCCCTGGTGATGCTCTGCCAGGCCTCTACTGCAACTGTCTTCACTTCCTGCTTGTTCTTGGGGCATTTTCCCTTCAGCTTTGTCTTCAGCAAGTGAAATGCATGCTCAATGGGATTCAGGTCAGGTGATTGACTTGGCCATTGCATAACATTCCACTTCTGTCCCTTCAAAAACTCTTTGGTTGCTTTTGCAGTAAGCTTTGGGTCATTGTCCATCTGCACTGTGAAGCGCCGTCCAAGGAGTTCTGCAGCATTTGGCTTAATGTGAGCAGATAATATTGCCCGAAACACTTCAGAATTCATCCTGCTGCTTTTGTCAGTAGACACATCATCAATAAATACAAGAGAACCAGTTCCATTGGCAGCCATACATGCCCACGCCATGACACTACCACCACCATGCTTCACTGATGAGGTGGTATGCTTAGGATCATGAGCAGTTCCTTTCCTTCTCCATACTCTTCTCTTCCCATCACTCTGGTACAAGTTGATCTTGGTCTCATCTGTCCATAGGATCTTGTTCCAGAACTGTGAAGGCTTTGTTAGGTGTTGTTTGGCAAACTCTAATCTGGCCTTCCTGTTTTTGAGGCTCATCAATGGTTTACATCTTGTGGTGAACCCTCTGTATTCACTCTGGTGAAGTCTTCTCTTGATTGTTGACTTTGACACACATACACCTACCTCCTGCAGAGTGTTCTTGATCTGGCCAACTGTTGTGAAGGGTGTTTTCTTCACCAGAGAAAGAATTCTCAATCCCTCAAATTAAAGCTGACAGTCTGCAGTTAAGGCACATTGTGTTTGTTTCATTCCAACTCCATTGTGGTGGTGTATAGAGCCAAAGATGTTAGAATTGTGTCGATGTCCCAATATTTCTGGACCTGACTGTATAACATAACGCAAGGCACAAATTCCTGGAAAAGCACATTTAAATAACCCTTTGGTGATTTTGTACATGTTTGGAAACAGACAAACAAACAAACAAATCACTCGTCTCTCTCCTCTCTCTCATGATACATCATTCTAACTAGACATGTGCATTCGTTTTAGTACTAAAACGATTTAGTCCGAATTTTGGGATAATTTAGTTTTCGTATGACTCAAGAGATACGAAACTGCTCAGTACAAAAAATGAAAGAAACTAAAATAAAATGCACTACATTTTAGTTTCAGTCTTTTTTGTGATATTACATTGATGAGTGAAAGAGACCAGCAATGAAGAGCGCAACATCACAAAGCTACAGAAAAGGTTTGTATGCGTAATCCTTCCCGACCCCTACCCGGAAATCTGACGTGATGGAGCTCCAGAATACTCACTCGCAGCACAGACAGCCAGCACAAGAAAGGAAACCTTTACTTAACCCTTGCATGTCTATGAGGCAGACAAGATGATAAAAGCAACTGGAGAAGGAAAACATTCAAATAAATCACACTGAAAGCTAATGACAGAGGAGGGCTGAATAGTAAAAACCCCTTTATTACAAGCAGCGCTGGGAGAAGAGAGGGACTTTATAAAACGTGTGTTATCTCCCCTCCTGCTCTGCATAATAGGGGCTTAGGTCTGATACATTTTATATCATCCAGGAGCACTATCCCACTTTCCTCATCTATAATACACGTTTTATATAAAGTCCCTCTCCTCTCCCAATGCTGCTTGTTATAAAGGTTTTTTTACGTCTGATACATTTAGTATCCAGCTCTCACAGTTACTCTGTCATTATGAGCCTTCAGTGTGATTTATTTGAATGTTTTCCCTGGATTTAAAGTGCTTTATTTTATTATAAAAATAAATTTGCACCAGTCGTCTCTTCTCTGAGCTTTCAGACCGATTTACGTTAATATTTTCCCTCTCCCCTGCTTTTATATTCCTGTGTCTCCCACACAGAGATACAAAGTTTAAGTAAAAGTTCCCTCTCCTGTGCTGGATAAGCATTGCATTCCGAAGTTCTGCACCCTCCACATGCCAATGCAGTAGGATGTTCTGTACAGAGAGGGGCATTAGTTAATGCAGGAAGATGTTCTATACATTATACAGAGAGGGGTATTAATGCAGGAGGATGTTATATACATTATACAGAGAAAGGTATAAATTGAGGAGGATGTTCTATACAGAGAGGGACATTAATTAATTCAGGAGGATGTTCTATACATTATACAGACAGGGGTATTAATTAATGCAGGTGGATGTTGTATACATTATACAGAGAGGGGTATTAATTAATGCAGGAGGATGTTCTATACATTATACAGAGAGGAGCCTTTTTTTAGCCCTTTAAATCCTGTGGCTGTGAGCGCTGAGATCGGCTGCTTGTTATATTATCTCTCAGTACAATGTATCAGGCTCAGCTGTTACAGTAACTGACTGTAACAGCGCTCAGAGTTTCAGTAAAACAAGGAAATAATATTGTTCTAACCTCAGTTACTGTAACAGCTTTGCCTGACACATTGTGCTGAGAGTGAGAGATACTGTAACAAGCAGAGATATCAGCCCTCTGAGGAGCCACTACAATAGTAATTGTATCCACTGGTTTTCGGATGAATGAAATTAGTTTATACTAAAGAACTGAAAACGAATTTCTTTAGCAACTAAATAAATTGCATTTTAGGACTAATCCATTAGTCCAAAACGAAATTTTGTCTAATTCTAACACAGTGACAAATCAATAGTCGCTTCTTAAAAAACTTACCTCTTCCTTTGTTTTTTTAGACAATACTCTAAGCCAGTCACCGATCATACTAAGGACAGCAGCAAAATAAGCAAGACCAACCAATATCCAAAACCATACTATAGGCTTGTAGAAACCATGATATTCAATGTCTGATCCACCTAGAAAACACAAAGCATAAATAACCTAAATATCTGTGGCAAGGAAGTGATGCACTATAGGCAATTTCTTTCTATCTAGAGTTGGAATATATAAATAACACCAGAGCGAAAGAATACATAAGGAAAAAGTATTGCTCAAGTGCTAAGAGACCAATACCATTACCCATGTGGTGGTAGAGGGTTAGGTGTGCATCCAAGACAGACGCCATCTTGGCAGCGGCATAAGCCAGCATCACATATTTTTTAACATATGCATATGATGGCAATTATACTGAAATAATGATTCATATAATATATTTTAATTGATAAATGTATACTATATGGACAAAAGTATTGGGACACCCAACCATTACCCTAACAAGGACTTTTCTGGCATGGCATTGGAAATACATAGGGCACCATTTCCTAGTGGGCACTAACGTTAGCGCCTCAATATGTAAGCATTAGCACCAGGATAAGTGTGTTTAATGCATGCCATCCATATTACATTCCTGATGTTACCCCCCTTAGTAATCCAGCTGCGCTTCGGTTCTTGTGCGAGCTTCTGCGAGCTTACTGTTCTTTGCGCATCTTATACTTAACACGGGGAGTGCAATAATTAATTAGCGTTTCGTTAAGTAATGTATTCCATAGTGCTAGTGCTAATTACCTCAGGGAGGCGGAGAATCAATTTTAGCACCACCTAAAAGCTGGCGCTATATGATTCTGCATTTGCAAAATCATTTAGCACCCCCAGAAAACCTCCCAATAAATCTGATACTTACCTCTCATTCCGTGTCGAGAACGGTGGCCCGATCCGCCACTTCTTGTCGCCAGTAGCAGAGCAAGACTGGGAACAAACAGTTCCCAGTCTTCCTCTGTGATCACTCTGCAGCGCTGCGAGATCTCGCGAGAGTGCAAGGATCATATCTTGGAAGAATAACCCTCCATGGAGACCAGTGGACCCAGGAGTTAACATTCTCGGCAGCGTGGAAGCACTATCGCGAATACCCAGTGGTTAGCGCTGTGTTCCAGGGCAAGGTGCTGGGGTAGCGCCTGCCCTGTTATAATGCATTAACATGCAGGCACAGATTTTCCCCGTTAGCTTCCCCATGTAAGCTTGAGCAAGGGAATAGTGCCCATAGACATCAATACGGAGTTGTTTCCCCATTGCAACTTCCACTCTTCTAGAAAGGCTTTCCACAATATTTTGGAGTGCTTTAGTGGGAATTTTTACCCATTCAGCCAGAGTTTCTGAGGTCATGTTGCACAAGCAGGCCTGGCTCGCAATCTTTGTTCCAGTTCATCCAAAAGGTATCGGATAGATTTGAGGTCAGGGCTTTGCGCAGCCAGTCAAGTTCTTCCACACCAAACTCAAACCATATCTTTATGGACCTCGCTTTGTGCGCTGGGGTACAGTTATGCTGACATGACCCAAGGTTTACACAGCTGTATGTAAATGCAGACTGCTTGGCTAGGTGTGCGATTTTATACACCTGAATTCAGTAATTAACAGGTGTGTCTCCAAATTTTTATCCATACCTGCCTACCTGTATTCTGTTCAGTCGCCGTATGGAAACCAAGTCTAGCAGACACGCTTGCGGTTCTGGGCTGTCCAGAGATTTTACAACTTACGCATTTTATATTATTTTATTATAGGTTTAAAAAATTGCTTATACTTTTCATTCAGACCAAATTACAAGAAATAATTGGTTTTCTTCAATGAATGCATAACTCATGCACTAAACTGGGATAGCTTCATACAATTTTGATATTACCGAATTATCGATTGGTTTAATTGCTCTCAACATGTAATCTTGGCAATCATACCTGCAACGTAGTCTCCAAATCCAATAGTTGTTAAAGTGATGACCACAAAGTAGAAGGCATCCAATGTGTTCCAGTCTTCTATATGTTGGAATATAAAAGCTGGAATCGCAACAAATAGAATGCATCCAAACAAGATAAATATTACGGTCGAAATGATACGTATTTTTGTTTGACTTACATTCCACTTCTGAAAGAAAAAAGAAAAGTATGTTGTTGCATCATAAGTTTAAAATACAGTATTAAAAACAAATGTCAAAAGCATTAAACTGTTATGCAATCATTACAGAATTGAAAAAGAGCAGATATACGCCCACATGTAGGGCTGCAAAGTACAGTATATTGTAAAGCAGAAGCCAAAGTTATTTTGCAAAAAGTTTAGTCGTTTTTTACGTTTCCCTCTAACCTGGCATACAAAATCCAATGATGACCTGTGAATGATGCCTGTGAGGGGTTACACTTTCTTTGCAGGAAATCCAGCTACATGGAGAAAGCAAAAAATGCATTTTGGCCATAGTACAGTATGTACTTCTAAAAGCTCCTGCAGGAGCCCAACATCGAGTAAACTCGACCTGGTCATATTCAGGAGCAATGCAAAGAAATTTAGTTTACTGAGAACCAAATTCATTTGCAAATAGTCCCCAGAATGTACCCCCAAAGTTTCATCACCTTGGACATGTTATCCAAGAAGCTGAAGTTGTTTGAACAGCTTGCATTTCTATTTTTTTTTTCCAATCAAATCGTATCCCCAGCTCTATTATTTTACATGTAGCAACACTTTTTGGCCAGCAGTAAAGACCTCTGCCTGTCAAATAAACTTACTATTTCTGTGATATATGTATGAAGGGTACAGATACATTTTACTGTATGTATTGGAAAGTGGTTTTCCATGAATCCACTGGGTCCTGGCAGTGGATTTATGGAAAACCACTTGGCAGTGTAAGGGTTAAGGAAGGGTGCTGGTTTTAGGATCACTTTTGTATTCATTGTATATATACATGGAATACTTTTGTGTATAGTATTTATCTTTTTGTAGCAAGGGGGAATCAGTCTGGCAGATTGATTTAAAAAAATCAGTGGCAGTTATTATCATTGTTGCACTAATTTCGCTTTGCTGCCTGGTACTAAAGAGGTTATTCACTAACCTCTGTCTGTTAAACAAGCGCACTGTCTCTAAAATGTATTATATGATGGGTACATTAATGTTTACACTGTCTGTCATGGAATGTTGTTTCCTTTAAATCCACTGGGTCCCGGGAGTGGTTTTATGGGATACAACTTGGTAGTGAAGGGGTTAAGAAACACTTTTGGGAAGTGGAGAAAAGTCCCCAAAGCAAAACTAGATGGCGTTTTTTTTTCCATCTTGGCCATATAGTGTATTAACCCTTTCACTGCCAATATAGGGATAACTCGAGACTTCAAAGGCACCATCAGGTGCTGATATTGAGTTATCTCGATCTGCAGCTCTGAAGGACAAAAGCAAATTAAATCCATTCGCTGCAAACAAATTTCACTTGCTTTTGGGCTGCAGAAGGTACCCCCAAGGTTTTAGCCCTTTGGGCATAATGCCCGAGGTGCTAACACTGTTTAAAATCAGCTGAAGAATGCCCTGACATATCAGGGTTTCAGAAGCCGATGCAGGGAACCACAAGCTGCAGCTCAAACTGAACTCCATTTGGCCAGTAGATGGCGCCATCTGCCTGCCAAATAGATTATTTACAGGAAGAAATAAACTGGGAATATTCCCAAATATTTCTTACTGTACAATTAATAAAAAATGATTCTTTTTTTTTTTTTAAAAAACCACTGGTTTCTGACAATGTCTTTTTGGAAAATCACTTGGTAGTGAAGGGGTTAATATTTAGCATCTATGTAGTCAGCTCACCATAACACAAACTTACGCAAAATAATCAACTCATTAGCTTTCAATTCTCTAAAATCAATGCATTCTTATAAACTGAGATTGCATTTCCGCCATTCTTAACTCCAGGAAAAGCTTGTGGTCTGATGTTTTTTTTATGGAAGTATCATATTTTCTGCACATCCTCGTTTCACATCACTGCAAAACATAGCTTGTCAAACAAACCCTTGATATTCTCTAAGATGACTTCACCATTTAACAGAAAAGACAAAGTCAAAGGTCACTTGTACCCTCTTATTTTCAAACATAGAGAAAAACTGCAAAATAATAGCATGAGCAAAAATACCTACTTGAAAATAAACTATTTTGCTACATCTCTATGAATTCCACATGTTACTCAAACAATTGAAAAATGGAAAAAGAAATACAAATAGCAGAATAAAATGATTATTTATAATAGATTATTCATCTATTATGGAATCTTTTAGAGATGTGTGTTTTGTCTTGTACCAAATCAAAATTCGGATTAAATTTACCAGATTCGCGCTTCGGAAGCATTTCTGAAATATGAATCAGCTCCATCCGAAATTATGGATCGGTCTAAAAATGCGAAAACATTGATACAATGTTTCAGGACCATGTCTAACACTCGGAGCAATCTGTGGTCGAGAAACATAGTATCAATGAATACGATGTTTCAGTTCAGGACCATAGATAGCTCCGTAAGCCCCCCCGCACCTTGGTCCTGAAACATTATATTCATTGCAAAACGCAGACGGACTGTAAGAAAATAATACATCTGCGTTCAGCAAAAGAAAAAATAGCCTCGCTATTACTTTAAATATAAATGATGAAGCCTTAAAATTAACCCAAAAAATCCTGAAAAATGCCTAAAAAAAATAAATAAATAGATAAACTGACTTTTTGCTGCAAGTTAAAAAAATAAACGGTTTAAGAAATATTTAATTAAAAGGGGAATATTTTTTACATTGAAATCTATGGGATTCTCCTGTTTAAACCTGTCAAACTGAACAACTGAAAATCAGGGCATTTCACTGACAATGTGATGGTGTTCGGTGTTCTCTGAATAGATAAACCATTACTTCTCTAGGGGCAATTTCACTGCAGCCAAACTGAACCATGGCGAACTGAACCACCGAAAGTCAGGGCATTTCACTGACATAAAATCCCAAAAAATTACTAAAAAAATCCTAAAAAATAAATGTGACTTATTGCTGCATAAAAAAAATTAACAGTTTAATAAGTATTTATTAAAAAACAGGGAATATTTTTTACTTTGAAACCTATGGGAAAAAAGGCTTGTTGCTTTAAAATAAATTAGGAAACCTAAAATTTCCCCCAAAACATCCACAAAAATGCCTAAAAAATAAATAAGTAAAGAGACTTTTTACTGCAGGTGAAAAAAAAAATGGTTGATGGCTGGTATTTTCATTTTATTGGTAGTATTCTGTTTCATATTCTGAAATAACTAATAAAAAAAGAAATAATTCATAAAAACGAAATACAAATCAACCCAAAATATGAAATAACTCATAAATACGAAAAACGAAGTGATCCGAAAAATTAAATAACCCATAAAAACAAAAAATGAAGTGATCTGAAATTTCGGATCAGCCTGAAAATACGTATCGCAGTAAACATTGAACCACCCGTAACGAAAAAAGAAAAAAAAATTGTCTCGAAATGACCTGAAATTAGGAAGAAAAAAAAAGGGGGACAGAAAAATATGAAACATAATGAAAATAAACCATCGTGCACATGTCTAGAATCTTTAATGTATTTCCCCAGTATGGTGTACAGTTAAACAAATAGGTCATCAGCTCAGCAGCAACTTGCTTTTACAGTCTAACAAATAATCGATGACTCTTTCTTTGTATAATGAAGTTAAGTTATACAGATGCAATCCGTGACGATAAAAGTACCACTTGATCTACCCTGAACAGACATCATCTTCTCTTTCTAGAATTGTCATCATTACACAGGACACAAGGAAAGGCTCTGCTTTAAATCAATTCTATCCATTCAGAGTGGACTGGGACGCCAAGTCAGGTGTTATCCATAGCTAGTGTTGACTTAGCAACTACACACAGGTCTATTCAAAGAAAGGTGAAAACCAGGAGAATTGGCAGGAGAAGAGAACAATCTAGACTAAATAGCCGATTTGGAAAGTGAGATAAATGGGTGAATTTTTCTGGTTTCAGTTTCGGATTTTGACCTAGAATTTTCACTTCTCCAGTCATTCTCCTGAGTTTCACCTTTCTTTGACTAGACCTAATAAACGTTAATGGCTCTGGTAAAATACAGCACCTTTGGTAAAGTTCACACTGGACTCTGAAGCTAGCCCATCATTTACCTTTTCCTTTTTTTTTTAAATTATTTTAACAATGTTATATATTTTGCCCACATTTTATCAATCATAATGTACGTTTCCATTATAACAGTTGGGAGGTTGTTATAATTATAATTTATCTATCAAGCACTAAACATATGGGGAATAATCACATCAATTTAAATCATTCTAATAAACTGAAATCAGGACCATAATCTATGTTCATGGTTATGGTATCATCTGGGCAGTGGATAAAATAATGGGTAGAGTCCTCGCGCTTACGCCAAGTGTCCAGTGAGTAATACTTCAAGATAATCTAGAAAACATAATAGGAGACATACATTGCGCAGTACATCCTTATGACACCTGGTTTCCAGCGAGAAAGTATTCAACTCACTTTTTTCTGAGCCCCATAAAGTTGGCTCTGGACTATATAGGCATAAATCTGTGGATATGATCTCACCAGCCCGTCCTACCAGCAACCATCCGTGGTGATAACCTGGTCCATAGATGAAATATTGGATCCCCGGGATATGTCACAGACGAAAAGTCAGCAGGATAAAATGAAGTAAATTTTACTTCATTTTATCCTGCTGACTTTTCGTCTGTGACATATCCCGGGGATCCAATATTTCATCTATGGACCAGGTTATCACCACGGATGGTTGCTGGTAGGACGGGCTGGTGAGATCATATCCACAGATTTATGCCTATATAGTCCAGAGCCGACTTTATGGGGCTCAGAAAAAAGTGAGTTGAATACTTTCTCTCTGGAAACCAGGTGTCATAAGGATGTACTGCGCAATGTATGTCTCCTATTATGTTTTCTAGATTATCTTGAAGTATTACTCACTGGACACTTGGCGTAAGCGCGAGGACTCTACCCATTATTTTATCCATTGACTATTCGCACTTGGGAGTGTGCGTTTGTGCCCTTGCTGCTACCCAAGACCGACCATCTACACATTATCTGCGCCATTTTTTCCACCTTATTGTTTTTTCATCATCTGGGCAGTAGCGAGTTGCTTTTTCTAGCAATTAAAGAATCAAATGACTTGATATTTGTATCATTACGTTATGTTATACCTACAGATGCAATCCATGATAGGTGAACAAGGAGATGTTAGAACCGCGAAGTTACAACGCAAGAAAACGCTGAAATACTTACAACAAATATATCTTCTACACGTGCTATTCCTTTGCCAAATATAGTCCCTAGCTGGTCTCCAACACCAGCTAATAAGAATCCAAACAGGGGTATTCCTAACAAAGCATAGATAATGCAAAATATTTTTCCACCCTTCGTACGTGGTGAAATATTTCCAAATCCTAGAAAAAAAAAAGTAGAATTTGGTTAGCGCATATTCAGCACCTTCAAAGATATGCATATAATCATTTATATATAACATTGACATAAGAATTGCAAATACTGTATATGAGCATAGCTGAGGTGCCAGAGCACCTCTCCAGTAAGTGTCCTTGGGCAAGACACCTAACGGTACATACTTGCCTACCACACAATATCATGGAGTCCAGTGGTAACGTCTCTACCCTTCGACCGTGGAGAAGCAAGTCAAAATACCATTCAGCACATCCCTCCAATACAACTGTGGAGAAGTCTCGACTTTACGAGAAGCGGTTTCAACCTAACCACCAGGTCGCTGATTTACATGGAAAACCAACTCAGAAGACGCCACCAGCGAGTGTCCTTGGGCAAGACACCTAATGATATGGATGCGGCTACCTCACAAAATACTTGTACATCTCATAGATTGTAAGTTCCCTTGGGAACAGGGTCCCCCCTGATTCAGGCCGCATCATCCATGTGTGGTATTACAATGTATTAACTCCTTGTACACTGATCTTGTAAAGCTCTGCAGGATTTGTGGCACTATATAAATAAAGGATAATATTAATTATAAAACATTGGCATATTTGTTCATGCTTACAGGGTTATTCAGAGAGATCAGAGAAGTCACTGCACGTTCGGTGACTTTTCGTTCCCCGCACTTCGGGGCGATTCAGCGATTCCTAGATCGCTGACCCTGTGGTGTATTCAGCAAGCACCGCAGGGCCCCCGTAGTGCAGGGAATACTCTCCGCAAACCTGCCGAACACTCAGCGAAAACACGTAGAAACCGGCACAAAACCAAGCCGAACATGCCAGAAAAATATGAGCAGCCGCCGTTCACAGTGCATAGCAGCCGCCGGAAAAAGCCGACACGCAGACGAACGGGGTGAAAAAAAAACCCAGTTCACTTGAAAGTTTGAAATTTGAAACGCTATTTGCAGAAAAACTACTGAATGAAAATGTCTGGAATTTACACATAAGATCCAACGAATGATAATAAAAAGGTCTGTTACAGAAAAATGAAAGAACTATTTTAAAAAAACGGAAAAAAAAATTGGACAAAAAATCCCAAATAATGCCTAAAAGATCCTAAAACAAATCTAAAAATAAAGAGACTTTTTACTGCAGAATAAAATGATAAACAGTTTATTAGATATTGGATTAAAACGGGAATATTTTTAACATTGAAGCCTATTTATTATTATTTATTTATAAAGCATCAGCATATTCCGCAGCGCTGTACAATAGGCACAGTATAGACAGGGTTACAATACAATACATTGAACAACATTTGACAAACAGTACAGGAGCAGATGAGGGCCCTATTCCCGTAGGAACTCACAATCTGGGAGGGTTGGGGTTGGAAACAGGAGGAGAGGACTGTAAGGTGAGAGTGATTGATGGTTGTGTCAGGGAGTTGGGTGGTGGGCTCCCTAAATAGGAATGTTTTAAGGGAGCGTTTGAAGGAAGAGAAGTTAGGGGAAAGTCTGACAGTACGAGGGAGAGCGTTCCAGAGAGTGGGGGCTGCGCGTGAGAAATCCTGCAGTCTATCATGGGAAGAGGTGATGCGGGGAGAAGCTAGGCGCAGGTCACTGTTTGACCTTAGGGAGCGGGCCGGGGTGTATTTGGTGATTAGTGAGGACAAGTAGTGGGGAGCTGAGTTAGTGAGGGTTTTGTAGGTAAGAATAAGGATTTTGAACTTAATTCTGCAGTGGATGGGGAGCCAGTGAAGGGACTCACAGAGGGGAGCGGCAGAGACAGAGTGGTGGGTGAGGTGAATTAGCCTGGCGGAGGCGTTCAGGATGGATTGTAGGGGGGAGAAGCGGGACAGAGGGAGGCCAGATAAGAGATTATTGCAATAGTCGAGTCGGGAGATTACCAGGGCGTGTATGAGTTGTTTTGTGGTGACAGCGGTAAGAAATGGCCGAATTCTGGAAATATTATGCAGTTGGTATCGGCAGGAGGAGGAAAGTGACTTGATGTGGGGGATGAAGGAAAGAGCAGAGTCAAGTGTAACTCCAAGACAGCGAACTTGGTTTGATGGGGAGATGGTGATACCCTCCACCGTGATAGAGAAGTCAGGAGGTGGGGAGGCATTGGAGGGAGGAATAAGTAGGAGCTCAGTCTTTGACATGTTGATCTTTAGGTGGTGGGAGGCCATTCAGGAGGAGATGCCAGATAAGCAGTCACTGACTTTGGAAAGGACAGGGGGAGAGAGATCACGGGTAGAGAGGTAGATCTGAGTGTCATCAGCGTAGAGGTGGTAATTAAAGCCAAAGCTGTTGATGATTTTGCCCAGGGAGGAGGGCAAATGGGCTCGTCTGAATGGGAGCCTATGGGATTCGCCTGAATAAAGCTGCCGAATGAAACCACCAAACGGCAGAGCACTTCACTGACATTCCTCAGCTGTTCGGTGTTCTCTGAATAGACGAAGCTTTGCTTCTCTATGGGGTATTTCACTGCCCTCGAAAAGGCACCGTATGTGCAGGCAATTCGCCAAAATTTGGCGAACTGCCTGGTCTCAGAGTAGCCGAATGGCCATGAAATGGCACCGTTCACTGAATTTCAGTGTCCGGTTACATTTCGGGGCCAGATCGGCTCTCTCTGAATAACCCCTTTAGTCTTTGAAGCGTGTTTATGGTGATATTTAGTCATGTGTTAAGTTTTAATCACACAAACCCATATTTCTACTTTGAATCAAAGGTCTAATAATATATTAAACTGCATGTTTCTTATGGTTTTGGGCAAATATATGTAAATTTTGATTATGTTCTATATTTTTCATGTTGAAGAACTTGGTTCCTTTGCTATGTCATGGGAAAGTTGTAACAACTCACCGTTTGGAATTATCTCTATCAGGGTTATTCAGGCAAAGGTGAAAACCAGGAGAACTGGCAGGAGAAGGGAACAATCTAGACCAAATAGCCGATTTGGAAAGTGAGGGAGGATTTTTCTGGTTTGGTTAGTTTGACCCCGAATTTTCACTTCTCCAGAAATTCTCCTAAGTTTCACCTTGCTTTGAATAGACCTGTAGATCTGGTGTTTTAGATCTTGTCATGCTTTCATAACCAAATTGGCATTTAGCAAAGAAAGATCAGACAGGGAATGCAGAAATGAGCCAGTTTTATTGGGAAAAACACAACATTTTGATCCTCACAGGACCATTCTCATGTGACCACCAGTCTTTTTTTACTACATGTGAATACAGTTGGCTGGCTGACTGTGGGTCCTGGTGCACTCCATTGGGGTTTAATATTGGTGTGGGCCCTCTATGTTGCTTTTTACTTTACCATATTCAACATTATTGAAAGTTATGCCAGGACACCTGTAACGGGGTGGCTTGGATTTGAGCTCAGGATTCGGCGATATAAACGTTAAGGAGAACAGAATGGTAGTGCAACAGGGTTTATTGGAAATACACACAAGAGAATGCACTGGAGAGGGGCCTGACAGGAATATGGTTGACTGGAGGGGTATGGTCAGAAGGGGAAACAAGACATAGGGAAACACTGAGGGAAGCAGAGCAGGAAACTTACTGGAGACAGGTGACAGGCGGGACAGGAAGAGGGCTGAAAAGGAAACCTGGAGCAGGGACACTGAAAACCTGAGGATGCTATAGCTTCAGACAGGGGAAACACAGGGGACAAAGCTAGGCTTGATAGCAGAGGCACAGGGATCACAGCAAGGCCAGATGGGAAAGAGAGCAGCTTCAAGGAGGACCTTCCAAAGTCTGCACACGAGAAGACAAAACAATGCAAAAGCCCAGAGGAAGGGAGACGGTCAATAGCAGATGAATAACACCTGGCTTCCTACGTGAGCATGGAATGGAAGACCAGGAGTGGACTGAAAAAAACAGGTCTGGAGCAGTGACAAGAAAAGTGCTGCCATAATCAGGTGGTAGTAGCACTAATGCGGGCCTTCGTATGGCGTCTCTGTGGCCCGTGACAACACCTTACATAAATGTGCTTCCCCAGCCCCAGGATCTTTTCCTTTTTTCTTGGTATATTATCAGGAAGTGCTTCCTGTTTACTCCTCTAATGGTCTGGTTTAATCAACCACTCACTATATCTGTCTGTATTCTGATCTTTTCTTATATTGTCCTGCTTTTAAATACTTCTGGACAAGCACCAACAGCTGTTATATGGCTGTTCAGTTATTATACTCTATTTATCAGATTATCCGAAGCAAAGATACAAGGTATCCTACTGTAAAGTCGCCACCTACGGTGCGAACATAGTAATGTCAACTTAAAAAGTTACCATGGTTTAAGTGGTTATTCCTGGCCAAGTGCAATTTTTTTTATAACATTTGACATGACCTTAACTTTAGTAAATTGTAACTATAGGTCTGGGGGTTAGTCCTGTCCAGAAAGCTCAGACTAAGTGAGCGCAGATCAAGTTCCCTGGAAAAAGGACAGGGATGAAACCTAATTGATCCCCACGTTTAGTCAATGACATGTGTAGGCTGTCCCATCCAGACCAATGCAGAAGGAGCTCAGAGCTGGATCCAGGGTGAGTTTTGTGCTTTGTGAGGAGGGTCTGGAGAGCTTAACCTTTAACTTCTCCTTTACACTATTCTTTTAGTAGCACCACAATCTCTTTCCACTGCCATCATTTATTACTCTATGACCCTGGTTTCACAAATGTCAGTCCCACTTGCACCATTGCAATTTCTCATGAATACACTGCCTTGGAATCTTGGAATCGCATCTCATGTTTCAAACCCCCAGTAACAGTTACTGATAACTAGGCTAAAAAGAGCAGGTTTTTCCAGCAGCCAATTAAATTCTGTGATCTGAGAATAACTCCCAACATTCCAATGTGCAGGAAACAGGAAGTGCTTTTCTCTAATGCCCTTTGCTGTTCGAACCTATAATTAGCTGAAGTAATGTATAAAAATGATAAACACAATTTATAAATTGCCGTGACAGTATATTTACTATGGCCTCTATTCCAGCTTGGTCGGTGTTATGATATAAGTTCAGTGCAAGCACATATCTTTATGGTTCTCCAACATTGGGTCACTTACAGTCATTTTAGTAGAGGCTGGACTCACAATCATTCTGCCCAACTTAAGAACATCATCATTGGTGCTACCTACTAGAGTTCATAGGATTCAATGGAGAGTTGTGTGATTCCCGGCAGAAGGACATTTAAGAACTATTTGTTCCCTCAGTCCCTCCATTTACATTGAGAGTAGGCAGCAGGTTAAACCATCCTCTTCACTGTGAAATTAACTTTAAGGTATTGACTGATTTTCAAGTTGCAAAATCACTGAATACCAGCTCTTGGGGGCCAGTAATTATTTTGGTGGGACCACAGACTTTAATGATGATCAACCCATTGCTCATTATTTATTGGCTCCCACTACATTCACTCTTCCTTGTACACATATAGTAAGCTTAAATGTACAGTAAGCACCTGTACACGTTGAGCTGTAGCATGATTTGCGATTCTTCTTGAATAGTATTGATATACAGGGTTATTCAGAGAGCGTGAAAAGCAGGAGAATGACTGGAGAATAACTGGAGAATGAAAAATTCTAGGTCAAAATAGCCAAACCAGAAAAATTCTCCCTTTCATCTCACTTTCCAAATCGGCTATTTTGACCTAGAATTTTTCATTCTCCAGTTATTCTCCAGTCATCTCCTGCTTTTCACACTCTCTGAATAACCCTGATAGTGGATCAACGGGAATTGATCCCTATATACTGTAGGTATAGATAAAATCACTTAAGGCTTTTAAAGACCCCTCGCCTAAATGTACAGTAATTTACATACAGTGATACTTAATATGAGGGCGCAACAAACTGACAATATTAAGACAGAAAAAAAATGTATGAAACAGAAAACGTCCTCAATTATAACCATCAAACAAAGCATAATGCAATATCATGGCAAAACATGGATACTGAGATGGAAGTGAAGCATGGCCAGACTGACTAGAAAAACTGGAACAAAAGCTCCACAAATTAACAAAGACACAAAAACAAAACAGCAGACACAATAATCATGCAGTAATCCAATGCCAAACATATTTAGTCCTAAATGTCTTCCAGTTTATTTGGTTCAACATTACCAAGTATCCACACTACATCCAATCTATGTACCTTCCTAAGACACAGAATGGAGGATCTCCACTGCAGAAGTACAGGTCTGACTTCAGAACCCTAACGTTTCTGCTCAATGATGCCACACTTGGTACACTGCGCGTCAACAAACGTTGGCTTAGAAGACTGCGTAGAAAGGAATGGAATCGTCAGTGTTGTGTCCTGTCTGAAGCCATTATCACCTACAAGGACAAAAACAAAACAAAGGAGAGCTGTCACACTCTTGTCTCTATCACTCTAAAACAAGTTTACAAAACAATGAATATCATTATTGAGAGCTAATGTCCAGTCTATATCATATAGTCACTAAAACGACTGTTATGTGCCTCTCTTTTACCGACAAGAACAAAGCCATAAATGTGTCTTTGAGCTCTGATTACGTACAATTCATCAAGCTGTAGCTCATAAGCAGAAACAACACTGTATCCTTAAAATCTTCTTTAGCTGAGCATGGAATAAAAACAATTTAGGGACTCAATAGAAAAGCAATCCACTAATTGTGTGACATTTAATATTTTGGATTCTAAATTTAATTTGTTATGTGGAAGTAGCCGTGATTTTCAACTTCATTGTGCAGCTTCTTCAATTTAAAGGTATGCAATCGACCAGCTTTAATTAACTAATTTAATATAAATCATTTTTACTTTTCATTGATTTTTATTGAACACAATATTTCAACGTTGCCAATATTTGATGGTTACACATATACAATTCCTGGTGGGCTGCAGTATCTGAGGGCAGGAGGCTGGCTGCTGCAAGTCAAAACTAACCTGTTGCATGATTCCACACTAGCCCAAGCGCTTGCTGTGTACTCGGGAGCAGCCCTCAGAATAAGTGAGCTAGAGCGGCTCCAGGACTCGAGGCCGTTGGCATCTGTGAGTTAGCTCTCCTTTGTGACTCTTGGTCGCACTCCAGCAAACTCATACAAGGCTTTGTGTAAAATCTGACAGAAGTTGTGCTGAGAGTCCCGAGCAGTGATAACTCACACATGCCATCGGCCATGTGTCCCAGAGCCTCGCTAGCTTGCATATTCTGTCGGACACACACGAGCACACACCAGCTTGCGAACTAGGATCGTGCAACAGGTATCCCGATGGGCTAGTCCGACACTGTGGGCTTCCGCCATTTTTTTTCCCTTACTGGCTCCCTTGTACAAGCAAAAGGGTTCCACCCCCTCTGTTTTACATTTCTGATCTTTTTTCCTCCGGCTAATTCCAATACCTCATTCTTACTTGTTGATCCTTTCACTACTAATAATTTTTAATAATAATTCATTCAACGGCTACATTAAACCCATTATCTCTTTTCTATATGTTCAGTTATGAGAGCAATTCAACTAGCCGGATTTCACCTATGACTTGTGTGACTAGAACCATGTGTGAGTTTTTCTCATTTGGTAATAGGGTTACTTACTTTAATATAAATAAGAAAAGGGAGGGAAAAGTGATTCATTGATATCAGTCTTTTCATGAGATAAAAAGGAGCTTTTTATCAGTACCTTTAGATTACCAGTCATACAATACTGTAACGAAAGCACCTTTAATATCCTTCAGTGTGTCCCTGAAACATATTGGCCCATATTAGGCCCGTTCAGACTGTGCGATTTTATCGAGCGGATTTTGCTGCGACGTCGCAGCAAAATCCGCGCGACGTTGCGCTATGTAGCTTCTCCATTTCAATTGAGTTGTTCACATCTTGATGAGCGATGTCGCATGAGGCGCGTCGCGGTAGCATGTCGCTTTTTTTGCGTTTTGCGATTTTGCAATTTACATTGGTGGTGTTTCGCAAAATCGTGCAAAACGTGACGTTGCGCGACGTCGCAAATATGAAAATTGCGCGGAAAATCGCGCAATTTTCAAATCGCACAGTGTGAACAGTGTCTTACGAAGTTCACGCTAAAATGGGCACGCTAAGGAGAAAAACCCACCCCTGCAGGTTTTTCCTCAGCGTCCCCGTTTTAGCGTGATATTACGGTGCAGGCACTAATGCAGCAGCCTGCACCGTAACACGGCGCTAAGCCTCGGGACGCTCGTGGCAGTAGTGATCTACAGAGGGAGACTGGGGGACTTTTTCCCCCCAGTCTCTCACTGCTCCTGGTGGCAAAGAGAAGCGGATGGAGCTGCCGTTCTCGCCGCTGGATGGGAGGTGAATATCTGATTTTTGGGGGGGGGGTGGGGTTTCAGGGTTTCAGCTGGTGCTGACTGATTCCGCAGAAGCAGAATCAGTTAGCACAAGGTCCTAGCTGTGGATAACTTTCGAGTTAACCGCAGCGGGATGGTAATTAGTGTTAGGACATTGTAATCCTAACGCTAATTAACTCTTTGCGCTCCCCATGTTAAGCATAGGGAGCACAAAGTACAGTAAGATCGCTCTAAAAAGTGCAAGATCAGAATCGCTAATGTGTTTTTTAACCCATTAGCGTTCGTATTGTAATATTGTCTGCCTGCGCTAGGGCAACCAGAGCTAACGTTAACTCTCAAACAGGTGAGCGCTAACGTTAGCGTTATCAATGTAATATGGACCATTTTGTGGGGTATGACATAAAGAGGAGCTAGGTCTGATAAAACATCAGTTCAAAGTTCTTCTAAACGGACTGTCAGTTACAGATAAATAGCAGGCGCGCCAAACATCACATAGTTACATGCTATGAAAGACATGCGTCCATCACACATAACAAAATGGTATCAAATCAATAGAAGGTATTCTTATGAAATAAGAGACATAGAGCATGTTGATGCAGGTGCAGTAACCATATGAAAATGCGGCTCACATCAGAGTTGTGGACATGTAAGCCATTGCACATGAACAACAGTACAATGTCATGACTATCATCGGTGCAGCCAAAAAAATGCAGTGAAAGCATGAGAACATCCAGATTGCAGTATGGCTGCATGTATATCACTCGACATGTATACATCTATGCCTCTAATTATTACGTAGATATCTTCTGCATAAACCAATGTTAAACGAAGGGGAACTCTTTAATGTTACATGTCAGGAACTGGCGATGGGAATGGCAGGGGCATTTTGTTACTTATTGGGGTACACTTAGATGTTAGATGGCAAGAACTCAACTGATGATGGGAATCGAGTAAAAGAAGAGGATTATGATTTTTGGAGAGCAATGTGCGTGGAATAACAGATACCAAATCCTTTGACTAGCCCATCCCTTAGGGGTCTATCCTGGTCCACCAATGGAAGAAATGTCCGTGTTTTGTAAGGGGACTCCCATTTTAGCAATTTATTGTGCTTCCCCCTTTTACCGGGAAGGGTAAAACTGACGACCTCCTTATTACTTACAGAAATTGACAGAAACTAGGATGGATATTCACAGGATGAAACATCATGAAAAGCTCTTCCAGACAAGGAAAGACTTTATCAGTTATGGAAGGATAAAGAAGCAATGGTTGTCCCTAGTGTGACCTCAACAAGGTGGCTATAGTAATAAAGTGACATTTAATCTAGAGGGTAATCATTCCAGGCATGAACCCCTTCCTCGAGGTGGACATGAAGGTAAAACTATACTCTCCTTACGAGGCCAAACAAAGCTGAAACAATCATTGGTTGCTACTGAATTTCACGTGAAGAGAGGACTTTACTAACTACACAGGCATTACTAGATCTGGTAAGATTTCATGCAGCCGGTTAAGTTTGCGCCAGACTTGGAATCTAGTCAAGAGTGTCAATATTTGCTAACAATTTTGTTTTCTTCACATAAATAAGAATATAAGGAGTCTCACTGTAAGACAAATGAAAAAAACATAGGGCAGAACTGCATATATAAATGCTCACCGGATATTAATGCAATAAGGACACATCAATCAATATACTCAGTTGCTGTAATCCGCCTGTGGTGTAGGAGGAAACCGCTGGTGAATCAGCTTTCAGAATCACTGAACACCATATAGGATGCAGGATACAACAAAAAGGCTGGACTGAATAAAAGTATTAAAATCAAATTTAATAGGACATAAACGCCGACGCGTTTCGTTACATACAAGTAACTTTCTCAAGGCAAAAAGTCCAAATTTTGTTTTCTTTTCAGATAAGAACGCATCCTAAAGTTTACCTTGGATTTGTATTTAAGAACAAAGAATCCCACTTATGTGCTGAAATTATTGAACCTCTAAGGCTGCGATCACACGAGCGCACTGAGTGCGTCCGTGTGACCACTCTTCCCTGCGTCCGTCGCAGCTTCGTGAAGGCTGGACAGGGATGGCCACAGGGGTAGCGTGCACACTAATTGTGCGCGCTACCACCAGACATGATTTCAGCCTCCCTCTCGCAAAGCTATGACGGACGCTGACAGGGCTACAAAGCGAGATCCTCCATAGGGGGATCGAGCCTTGCAGCACTGAGCACACTAAGGGCCCTATTACATTCTTCACGCAATTTCGCCCGCGCAGCGCATTTTTTTTGCGCACAGCATAATGTGTTATCGTGCGAAATTAACGGTGGTATTACAATCCTCACGCATTTTGTCATCCGTCAAAAAATAACGTTCGTAAAACCGACACGCAAAAATGCGCACAAAGTACCGTTGCGTGCAGAAATCAGTGAGCGCAATGTAATTTATGACGAAAGTCTGTCATTTTTTGACACGAGTCCGTCATTTTTTGACGCAAGTCCGTCATTTTTGTGCGGACTGCGCACAACAGACATACGTTTTGACGGAAGCCAAGGTAGTGGCCATCATTTTTGACAGATCTAGTAAAAAAACGTGCGCATCGACGTTCTCCATTGTGAATCCGCAGTTTGGTACGGTCAGGTTGTTACAATTTGCCGTTACCACCAGCTTTTCAAAGACGTTAAAATCATGCGCTCAGACGCTGTACGTTAAATTTTGCGCGAAGATTGTAATACCATGCGCGCACCAGCAGTGTTAAGTATAGGATGCGCACAGTTCATCTCGCTTGCGCAGGTCCATTTGCGTTAAACGTTAATGCCACATTTTTGGCGCGAACGTTGTAATACGACGTTCAGCGCAAAGGGTTTTGCCCCTCGCGTCAATGCGTTTTTGCGTACACGTAAAATTGTGCGCAAAGAATGTAATAGGGCCCTTACTGCACTCAGCAAGGTGGCCACACAGGCGTCAGAGTGGAAGGAACATCCACTTTCACGAACGGGAAATGCTGGAGGAGTGTCGATGTGCAGGGGGCTGGGCTTCTGTGTCCGCAACTGTGGTTGGTGTTGCTAGGGAAGCTTGTGTCTCTCCCTCTGCACCATTGGTGAGGAAGGAGACTGGGAGAGCGGGGCTGAGCAGTGGGCTGGGTCAGTACGGCGCCATATTTAAACCCCTTCCTACAGCACACCTGTTCTGTGCTGTTCTGTGCTGTCCAAAGTAGAGGATCCCTGAGTGCTCTCTCCTTCTATCATTCCCTGTTACTGAACCCTGGGTTGACTTTATACTGCTTACGCACCTTTGTGGCCAGCCCCAACCCCAGAACCATCATACTGCATATGTAGCTTTGCCCCCAACTCCAACCTTGGAACCGTTCTACTGACCTCGAATACTGCATTACCCCTCTTGTTTTGATGCCTCGGATTGCCTTTATACATCCTGAGCTCCATATCCAGAACCCTGCTATGATATATAAAATGTGTGCATATAGGCTTATTGAAATCCACTCCCAAAACTGTGAGTGACTGTGTGCCACTCAGACATGAACGGCCTGGGGAGGACCAGACCCCTTGAATGCGTAGGATCCCTAAACAGTATACTGGAGCTCATGAATGGAGCGGAGATATACAGGTCTATTCAAAGAAAGGTGAAGCTCAGGAGAATGACTGGAGAAGTGAAAAATCCAGGTCAAAACAAAAAAAAAATCGGCTATTTGGTCTAGATTGTTCTCTTCTCCAGCCAGTTCTCCTGGTTTTCACCTTTCTTTGAATAGACCTGATTGTGTTCTCTTTTTAAAAATATGTTTTATTCCACTTAAAAATAATAAAAACTGTAATCTCATGGTTTGGAAGTCCCAGAGAGTCCACAAACCAGAGTAACCATATGACTTCTGTCCTGCTTGCAATCAGTCACTGCTGTGTTCCTCTGCTTCCTGATCTCAGGTGAGCACACTGTCTCGCAAATAGAGTTATATGAGAAAAATTATATCATGAACATGAATAACACATGAGTTTTGAAAACACCACATATGATCAGAACTCAACTTTCGAAGTGTGTCAAAAACTATGGAATAATAACAGTTGCTTCCTGACACAATGTATCGTGTGAATCTGTCTCTGCACAGGGATTTCATGTTATGATAGCTTTATCTAAACAACTGTGGATGATCCTTATAAATTGAATTTCCAGTGAAATAACAATAACACGTTTCCCACCACAATGACTCACGTGTTATCACAGATGTATAGCAGAAGGCCAATATTTGTTTTCTTTTACAGTTCTTTTTTTTTGTTGCAGAGAATCTTGTACAGAATGTGCACATTGTGGGCAGTATTACAATCTGCCCGCTACAACGGGGACACTAAGGTGGAAAACCTGCGCCTGCAGGTTTCCCCTTAGCATTCCCATTTTAGCTCCATATTGCAGAGCAGGTGCTGATTCAGCAGATAACGCGCCACTCTGAGTCTCCCCTCCATAGGACTCCAAGAAGGCTTGTGCTGCTGGGGTCAGCTGACCTCTCGAAAGATCCTGCAAAGCCGCGGAGTGATCATGGAGGGAGACTGGGGGCTTTTTTCTTCTTTTTTTAGCGTTCGCATTGTAATATGGGCGGCCTGCGCCAGGACTACTTAACCTAACGTTAATGCTCACACATTTTAAGATTGTAATAGTGCCCTGTGTGTCTGATTTATGTTGAATCAGACGCACAGAGTTAAAATATTAACATCTAACTGGACATTGCCTGGCAAAAAAAGGCCACCTCCTGGATTTAACTATGCAAATAGGTGTGAGCCTTCCATTGGATAATTACTGCAGTGATTAATAGGTTTCAGCATAAAATTAGGTCGTGTGACTCCAGGGCTCGAGTCGAGCGGGAACGCGCAGGAACGGCGTTCCCGCACTTTTCCCACAGCGGGAACGCTGCGGGAACGCAGCGTTCCTGCTGTGGCCCGAGCCGAACGCCGCCGCCGCACATTGCCGGCGGCCGGCGTGCTTCCTGTTACAAGGGCCGGTGACAGGAGGTGGAGCTGCTCGCCTGGCTGTTTCATAGTTCCCAGGCGAGCGGCTGCACTTCCTGTCAGCGGCCACTGAAGCAGGAAGCACGCGGCCGCTGGCAATGTGGAGCAGCAAAGGTGAGCTGGGCTGGGGGCAGTATCCATGAGACCAGGGGGGCATATCCATGAGACCAGGGGGGCATATCCATGAGACCAGGGGGGCAGTATCCATGAGACCAGGGGGGCATATCCATGAGACCAGGGGGCATATCCATGAGACCAGGGGGGCAGTATCCATGAGACCAGGGGGGCATATCCATGAGACCAGGGGGCATATCCATGAGACCAGGGGGGCAGTATCCATGAGACCAGGGGGGCAGTATCCATGAGACCAGGGGGGCAGTATCCATGAGACCAGGGGGGCATTATCCATGAGACCAGGGGGGCAGTATCCATGAGACCAGGGGGCATTATCCATGAGACCAGGGGGGCATTATCCGTGAGACCAGGGGGGCATTATCCATCCATGAGACCAGGGGGGCATTATCCATGAGACCAGGGGGGCAGTATCCATGAGACCAGGGGGGCAGTATCCATGAGACCAGGGGGGCAGTATCCATGAGACCAGGGGGGCAGTATCCATGAGACCAGGGGGGCAATATCCATGAGACCAGGGGGGCATTATCCATGAGACCAGGGGGGCAGTATCCATGAGACCAGGGGGGCAGTATCCATGAGACCAGGGGGCGGGCATTATCCATGAGACCAGGGGGGCAGTATCCATGAGACCAGGGGGGCAATATCCATGAGACCTGGGGCAATATCCATGAGAGCTGGGGCATTATCCATGAGAGCTGGGGCATTATCCATGAGACCTGGGGGCAATATCCATGAGAGCTGGGGCATTATCCATGAGAGCTGGGGCATTATCCATGAGAGCTGGGGCATTATCCATGAGAGCTGGGGCAATATCCATGAGAGCTGGGGCATTATCCATGAGACCTGGGGGCATTATCCATGAGACCTGGGGCAATATCCATGAGAGCTGGGGCATTATCCATGAGAGCTGGGGCATTATCCATGAGAGCTGGGGCAATATCCATGAGAGCTGGGGCATTATCCATGAGACCTGGGGGCAATATCCATGAGAGCTGGGGCATTATCCATGAGAGCTGGGGCATTATCCATGAGAGCTGGGGCATTATCCATGAGAGCTGGGGCATTATCCATGAGACCTGGGGCAATATCCATGAGAGCTGGGGCATTATCCATGAGAGCTGGGGCATTATCCATGAGAGCTGGGGCAATATCCATGAGAGCTGGGGCAATATCCATGAGAGCTGGGGCATTATCCATGAGAGCTGGGGCAATATCCATGAGAGCTGGGGCAATATCCATGAGAGCTGGGGCATTATCCATGAGAGCTGGGGGCATTATCCATGAGAGCTGGGGGCATTATCCATGAGAGCTGGGGGGGCATTATCCATATGAGCTGGGGCAATTATATCCATGTGAACTGGGGAAAATATATCCATATAACCAGTGCTGTGTATGTTATTCTGGAGGCTCAGTGCTGTGTATATTATCCTGGAGGCTCAGTGCTGTGTATATTATTCTGGGGGTTCAGTGTTGTGTATGTTATTCTGGGGGCTCAGTGCTGTGTATGTTATTCTGGGGGCACAATGTTGTGTATATTATTCTGGGGGCTCAGTGCTGTGTATGTTATTCTGGGGGCTCAGCGCTGTGTATATTATTCTGGGGGCTCAGTGTTGTGTATGTTATTCTGGGGGCTCAGTGCTGTATATATTATTCTGGGGGCTCAGCGCTGTGTATATTATTCTGGGGGTTCAGCACTGTGTATATTATTCTGGGGGTTCAGCGCTGTGTATATTATTCTGGGGGTTCAGCACTGTGTATATTATTCTGGGGGTCTGTGCCTGGAGATATATATATATATATATATAATGCGTTAGTCCAGTTGCCACAATAACGAGTATACCTGTACGTAGTGATACCTTTCACTGATCAGTATAGTTTCCAGTTTACACTCTTGAAAGCTTGTCTTTTAAATGTAAAGTTAACCCAATAAAAATGGTATCACCGGCACGCGCTGCTATACTCGTAATATATATATATAATTTTCTTCAGGTAATGGGGTTGTGGAATTCGTGGGTGAGTTCCCTCACTTTTTTTCCCAGGACTTGACCCCTGTGTGACTCCCTGAATATACTGAGTGAGCAGGTTTTCCCACCAGTTGGATTTTTCTTCCCTGATGGCACAGCGGGCATATTCCAAGATGGCAACGACAGGATGCATCGGGCTCAAGTTGTACAAGAGTGGTTCAGGGAGCATGAGACATCATTTTTACACATGGATTGGCCACCCAGCTGTAACTAGACTATGTGTGCCTTACAAATAAAGCCAAATTATAAAATACATATATATATATATATTTTCTTCTTTGTTTGAAGTAATTACATGTAAAAAGGAAAAATAAAGTAAGGTTTTGATCTCTTGTTTCCATTTGGTGTATTTTTCCCACGATGCCACATTTACAAAAATGTGCCACATTTACCTTGGCTTTGTGGCTCTTCTTTATTTAATTTACATTATTTAACAGTTAACGAGGTGGAAGAGGGAATGTTTAGATATGGCAGCAGGAGGTCTATTGTTCTCCAGGCTGAGATAAGAAATGGCACCTGAACGAGATATGACAGGGAGCAAAACACTCTTCTTAGCTATCCTCTGGTGATATCCTTTGAATACATCCCACACAATACAATGATTTGAGTCAGTGATTGACCCATAGACTCCATTCTATGGCCAAAGCCACACAAGTCATGTAACAATACTGGGGGGGGGGGGGTCACAACAAAAAAGATCACACAATGGATGCACCCAGTGACACATAGAGAGTAAAACATTTTCTTACCTAAACATACAAGGGAAATACAAAGCACATGTAAGATATCATCAACATAAAATAAACACAATGAGGACATTTCATTATTTGCTGGTAGTGGCCCTTTAACCCCGTTGAGAAACTATGGGGTGTGCCGGAGAAGACTTTACGCAATTCTCCCTTCATCAATGCAAGATCTTGGCGACAAATTAATGCAACCGTAGACAAGAATAAATGTTGTGACATTGTATGAGCTTATTGAAGCGATGCCTTGTCGAATGCGTGCCGGAATCAAACTAAAAGGCTGCCCGACTAAATATTGGAGTATGTGTGACATTACTTTCGGCCAGGCAGTGTATGTAGTCATTAGAGATACAGTGACAGCATATCAATAGATAGAGAAACACTGCCAGATGCAGGAGTAGAGGATGATTCACTTTCAGGTTCAGGTGTTTTAGCCACTCCTAATGCTAACAGGTTCATAAAATTCAGCGTATAGTCATAAAATATATGAGGGATTGAAAATGTATCCCATGTATTACAGTATTATTTTAAATGCTACACAGTGTTCTGCATTTGTGATTTTAATCAGATATTTTTGTAATTGGCAATTGTACCATAAATACATTCCGCTTACAACTGCATCGTGATTCTCTTTAAATCTGTGAAAAGACTTGCCAAGTAATGACTTTTTACCTAGTTAGCTGAAAAATACTGAAGGGAATTTTTTTTCTACTTTTTTTTACAGCTGAGCTTTCTATCCTCTTGGCTATTCTTTCTATAATCTGAGATCTGTCATCTTTCACACAGAGCAGCACAAACTCCCACCCCCTGCTGTGAACAATAAAGATAAGGAGCAGCAAGAAGAAACTGCAGAATCCTGAATGAATAAATAGGATTAACTACTTATAGGTAGAATATAGTTTGCTGCCAAAATCGCTCTGATACCAGACAGGAGTTAGCAACGCTTATATTATAAAAACAAAAACTAAAGTGTCTCCTTAATATGTCTTTTCTTGTATTAATCAAATTGGTTCATTAGCTGTGTGCTATAATTAATTGGTTTTGCAAGTTGGAGACCCAAATGGATTAGTTGAGGGAGTCAGAGAATAACGATCAATTCACGATGTTTGTATATTTGTTATTCTGTCTCACCCGTTGTACATCGCTAAATACTTGTAACAGTAACTAGGTATTCGGTTTTGCAGCCAAAAAATAATTTACTGGCTCACATAAACTGGTTTTAAGTAGGGAAGTGACTGTTAGTTTAGTTTAGTTTCGTTGCGTTTTTAAATCATTTCGTATTCAGAATTTCGTAACTAATTTCGTTTCGTATTTCGTTTCATATCGATTTGAAATTTCGAATCGATTGGAATTTCATATATCAATTTGATAGTTGATATCAATTCGAATTTTGGATCACTAAATAAAACCCCAATTAATCAAATTTTGATGTTAAAAGAAAAGCTAGGGTTAAATTTTAAGCTGTGTCACAGATTTAGTATTTGAGTCAAATTAAAAAGTGAAACAAAAATGAATTTGTTTCATAAAGTCCTTTGCTGACTATTACTTGTATTGTAAGTTAAGCTCAATTCGATAGTTGATATCAATTTGATAGTTCATTTCAGATTCAATAGTTGATATCAGTTATTCAAATTTATCTTTTATGATGATGACACAGTGTAAAACGAAATAAAATCGTTATATACCGTTTCGTTTCGAATTCTTATCGTATCGATTTGTTATTCGGAAGTACTTCCGAACTACGAATTGTCAAATTTCGTTCCAAATTCCGAATTTTTCCGAAACGAATGCACATCTCGGGCTATATTACGATCTTCGCGCAAAAATGCATGCACAACGTGTGAATTTGTGCGCCAAGCGTTAAACGTTTACACGGGCAAATCACCGTTGGAATTACAATCCTCGCGTGTTTTTTCATCCGTCGATCAATAACACGCATAAACCGGACGCGCACAAATGCTCGCGCAGTACCGTTGCGCGCAGAAATCAGTGTGCGCACTGTTTTTTTCTCGCGATTCAGCCAATCCGAATTAAGAACCACAATTATCTCACGGTACGTTTTTGTGCCTGCCAAAGTCAATCTGAGCATAAATGCTGCAGCAATAATACATGCACACACAACTTCTCCATTTTATTGGTTTGGTATGAGTAGAATGTGTAACTATACTTTGCTGCTTTCTTTTTTTTTGGGCTGGTGTATTTGGTTTCAGCCAGGTTGTTCAGATATGCTGTTAACACCAGCTTTTAGGAGTTACTAAAATTAAGCGCACAAAGGCTATGCGTTAAATCCTCCGCATAGATTGTAATACCATCCGCGTACCAGCGCACATTCGCGTTTGCGCTCACAATGTTAAGTATAGGATGCGCGCTGTAAAGTACGATTACACGCTTTTGTTGCGCTGACAATGTAATACGGCATTCGGCGCAAAGGGTTTTACTCCTCGCGTTAATGTTTTTTTGCGCCGGCGCAAATGTTTGCAAGAAGATTGTAATTTAGCCCCTCTAGTTTTAAGTGATTTTGCATCTCTAAAATCCAGAAGAAGGATAAAAACCAACAGGTCTATTCAATGAAGGGTGAAGTCGGGAGATTTAGCAGGAGAAGAGAACAATCTAGACCAAATAGCCAATTTGGAAAGTTAGATAAATGGGAGAATTTTGACCTACATTTTTCTCTTCTCCAGTCATTCTTCTGACTTCACCTTTTAGTGAATAGATGTATAAGCAAACATCCCTGGCAGCAAATTGAAGGACATGGATAAAAAAATAGCTCTGTTGTCTATCCATAGGCACTGCATGATCCCTCATGCACATTTTCATGGAAAAAACAAACGGTGGCACCAGGACTGCCATCAAAATTTTTTGGGGCCCCTTACTAAACCATTGGTCGGGGCCCCCCTTCCATAAGTTGCCGATTTCAGTAAACTAAATAAAAATTCAATCATTTTGTCTCTTCTCTAGTAAAGGATAAAAAGTGATGCTGGTGGGAGAGTGTTAGCTCTGCACTTCTACCTGGCTCAGACCATACTTATCGCTCCCTAAGTGATGTGTCAGAGTGCTCTTACTGGCCCTAGATGCCACTACCCACCGGGAAATTTGTTTATATCTTGGTGGGCCAGTCCTGGATGGCATGGAGGAACCCTTTTGTTTGTGACACAAAGACAAACTGCCCAGGGTCTGGCCAGGGCCCCCTGGAGCTATTGGACGCCTGAACATACTGTACCATGGGCTGTCACCCCCGATGGCTGCCCTGGGTGGCAAACAGTATTCCATTGTAAGACTCAACAATCACGATCGAGCTGCTTATATAGGATATAGGGGTAGGGTCATAGTTAAGTCAGTAACATGGAGCCACAAAAACGTTGCATCTCAGGCTATTTTTTCATCTTTGTGGCCTGCTAAGGTGGATGAGATAGATTCATGGGATGCCTTTTAATTGTCAATAGAACTGCAAAGGTTTTTATGCAGGAATTGGCTCAGCAGGGGTCAGCATCCTTGGCTCTTCACATGTTTCGGAACTATATCGCCCATGATACTCAGCAACTCATTAAATTGGCAGAGACTCATGGAAATTTGTAGTTCCAAAACATCTGGAGGGCCAAGGTTGCTGACCCTTGGGCAACACAGAACTACGGATGAGGAAGATTTATAGTTAATCTGCCACGCTTGCATTCCTGTTTAGTGGATTCTAGACATGTGCACAATGAAAAAAATTCAGCACCACGGCCAATGGACAGGGAGGCGGTGCCGAATTTAAGTGAAAAGATATAACAAATTGATAAGTAAAAAAAAAAATCAATTGTTTTTTATACCATTTCTTTTTTGATTCGGTCCGAATCGATTCGTCTTGGTCCGAATCGATTTGTTTTGGACAGAACCGATTCGTATTTCGGAAGCACTTCTGAATTTTGATTTGGAACGAAACGAAACTCACATCTCTAGTGAATTCCTTTTTATACTGTATGCGACTGAGACTTGCGGTGCCTCTGGGATCCTGCTCTGGAATGCGGTCCAGTCCACAGGCTGCTCCCGAGTGCCACACAACTATAACTATTTATATCTTATAAAATAATATCAGTCACTTTTTGTTGCTTGTCCATAAAAGAGTTTCTCCTGATTAATAGGTTGGCAAACGTTCCATGAGCAAGTAGTAGTTTTCCGAAGAATTGAAGAGATCCTTTGTTTGACATATCCAGATTTATGAGAAGTCGAAAGCACAAATACAGGAATAAATCACACACATTAATGAGAAAAAAAACAAACATCACAACCAACCAGCTTTCCTGTCTGATTATAACAACTTTGTCTACTCCCCCACCATAGAACCTATGATGCAATTTTCCATGCAAGCTTCCTTTGTGTGTCATACAATGGTAAATGGAAATGGACCAATTACTTGCATTTGTGAAATAAACATAATTCAGCATATGGAGCAGCAGGTACATATAACATAATAAAGCTCGTTATCAAGCCATTTATTGGGTCACATTAGCCTCTTGTTAACAATTAGTGCATTATTCATAGCACTATGTACTTATATTTTTAGAAAGGTCTATTCCCCGAAATACCATCTGCATTCTTACAATGGTCTCATCACCAGCCCCAGGAAAGAGAGCCTGGAGAAGCAGCTGCACACACATGACGACTGTGTGTGTGTGTGTGTGTGTGTGTGTGTGGTCCTTATCCCTTTTATCCCACAAACATAGAGCCTGATCACAACCTGAAGACTAAGCACAGCGATCAAGCTATACAGCATAAAGTTTTGATCGTTGTTCTTAATTTTAAGACGTCTAATTCCATCCACGATGCAAGCTCAGCTTACGTCCCAGACGTTCCCCGGTTTACAGTACAGTAATGGCTCTTATACTTTGTATGGGAGATGGAGCAGATGGAGAACAAGCTATTCCAACCAGTTTGTTCTTCACCTGGGTCTGACGGTATTCCACAATGAATTACATCTTTCAAAGGTTGACGTTAAGTGGTTGCACTACATCACAAATAGTTGACAGAGTTCCTCCACAAAAAATTCCTGCTGTTCCAGCCGGACTGAACTAACGCAAGATCGTGTCTGCCTCCTCTGAGTCCTGTGGATTCCAGGAGGGGACAACAGAGGCGGTGCTGTGTGCCTCTAGTGTTATCCTTTTGCCCCCACCAAGGTAATACGACGACTCTAGCTGCTGAGAAAGCGGAATAGGGACGATAAAGGTGAAACGCAAATGGAAAACGGCTGATAGACATGTTTTTTCATTTGCGTCTTACCTTTAACGTCTCAGTTGCGACTGATGACCAATAGTTTTCTAGGGGGGTATTTGACCTCTCATCCTCCCCATCTCATATGTCCGTTGTAGCTGTTGCTTGAAGGCTAATAAAAGCATGTTAGAATCTGTGATTGCCAGAGCTGCTGAGCTTATTACAAAATAGAAAATTTGGGATGAAGAAAGTGTGAGCAGCTTGACAAGTACAGAAAATACTACTGTCAATTTACAACGTTATGACAAAAAGTTGCCTTCTAATGTTAACATATAGAAGCGTCTGATGAGCTAAATCAGAATTCATTTTTCCCTATATTTGTAGAAAAAGCCCAGAATTCTAGGTTGTCACGTCTTTTGCTTTTGAAAGTTAAAAATTCTAAATAATTCAAAGCAATCAAGGCTGGAATTTTGAAGCAGACATGCTAATTTTTATTTGTGCGTAAAGCTGTCATACATCACAAAAATGATGGCGGCATTCCATGCAAACCTGTACTGGCATCACGAGTGACCATTTAAGCTCCTCATGTACTCCACAATCACAAATGTATTAAAAAACAGGAAATAAAACCAATGAATAATAACTATACAAGATTTCTATGTAATAATGAATCAAAGTCTAGGCAAGTTATAGAAAAAAACAGGTAAATCACAAATTACAGACGTGTAAGGCTAGGGTCAGACGAAAGCATTTTTCCCCGCGAACGTGAAAAAGTGTGTCCGAACGCATTGACGTATTTGTTCACGGAATGCGCAAAAACGGTCAGACGAAGCGCATTTTCGGGCGTGATTTTGTACGGATCGTCAATAAAACTCTTTTTGCGTCTGGACGTTATGTAGGCTGGACATTAGCAGCGTCTGACGTCTCCTAATCACACAAACACGGCGCTATGCCGCAGCTGCGCACTCAGTACGTCAGTGCTAGCGGTTCAGCGTTCTCAAAAAAATGCATTCAAATTCCACTTGCGTTGCACGGCCGGACTTTTGTGCGGCCGAACATCGTATATTGGCCATCATTGCCCGTCATCTGCTGCTAGTGCGGCCGTAATTATGTGCGCCAGAACGCACGTTAAAAGTGCGCTGGTCTGACCCCAGCCTAAGTGGCATGCAGAAACCAAACATGGAAGCACACGGTAAGAGTGATTTATAATACCACTACACACTCCAAAACAGGTGTAACTCCTCTAACTGACACACATACAAGGTTATTCAGAGAGCTCCGAATTGTCACCGACATTTCGGTGCTTTCCTGTTCGCCGCAGTTTGGCGAGTTCGATTTGCCGACCCTGCGATGAATTCAGTGCAGCAAATTGACCCGCTGAACCAATCTGAAAAATGGCTGCAAAACTTCCGAATCGATCCAAAAATCGCGAATCAATCCAAAAAAAGCCAACCACCTGCCAAACAGACCGCCTACCAGCCACTAGAAAAAAGCCATAAGCCGCCAAATAGGGTAAAAAAAAAATGCAACTTTTAAAAGGCGTTTTCAAACAAAGTACTGCATGAACATTTCTTGGAATAATATATAAATTCCTATGACTAATAATAAAAAGGTCTGTTACAGAAAAAAAGTCATTTAATAAAATTAGATATTAACCCTTTAACGCCGCAGGACGTTCCATGACGTCCTGGCAGTGGGCGGGCTTTGAAGACGCGGAGTGTACAGGTACGTCCGCTGTCTTCAATGGGGCCGCATCGGCCCCTCCCCGCAGCCTGCGCATGCTGACTCGTGGCGAGCGTCATTGGCTGCAGAGGGATGGCCTGAAATCAAGCCGTCCCCTGCAGCCAATGACGCACACTGCGCGCAGGCTGCGGAGAGGGCTCTGAATCAGTGCCACGCGACGGCACCTGTCGGCGAGGCGTACCTGTACTCCTCGCCGTCAAAATCGACCCCTGAAGGGCGCCACCCCTGCGTCCTTAAGGGGTTAGTAATCGGGGGGAAAAAATTACAAACAATGCGTAAAAAATCCTAATAAATAAATAAATGAGACTTTTTGCTGCAAACGAAAAGAAAAAATGGTTGAAAGAATACTTAATGAACATGGTGAATTTTTTTAACATTGAAACCTATTGGATTCGCCTGCTTAAACCTGTAGAATGAAACCACTGAAAATCAGGGCATTTCACTGACATTTCGGTGCTGTTCAGTGTTCTCTGAATAGATTAACCACTAATTTAACTATTCTCTATGGCGAATCGCACTGTGCCGAAGATCACCCTATTTCGCTGGCAATTCGCCAATATTTGGTGAACTGCCTGCTTTTTGAATAGCCGAATGGCCATGAAATGACACCATACGGGGAAAGGTGGAGTAGGGGTAACATCACTGCTCTGCGTGGAGAGAGACTGTGGAGACGCAGGTTTGATCCCGGCAAGAGCAATTCTCCAGTAGGTGCCCTTGGGCAAGACAACTACAGGGTTATCCAAAGAGATTCGAAAAGTCACCGCACTTCGGTGACTTTTCGTTCTCTTCAATTCGGTTCCTTTTGCCGATTGCATTTCGGTGACCCTGCGGTGTATTCAGCAAGCACCACAGGGTCCCCGAATTGCAGGGAAAAGCTGCCGCAAACCTGACGAAAACTAACCGAATGCACGCTGAAAACAAGCAAAAACATCTGGATTAACCTTTGAAAAAGACGAACAGGAGCCGAACAGGAGCCGAACATGAGCCGAATCACACAGAGCCGAAGCAGCTGTGACATAGAGGAGGCAGTGAATAAATTAGAAAAACCATTTGTATGAATCTGGGAAAAAGAAACGCTGTTTGCAAAGAAACTACTGAGCGAAAATGTCTGAAATTTTCACAGGAGGTCCAGGGAATGATAATAAAGAGGGCTGTTACAAAAAAAATAAGTAAACTGAAAAAAAAATAAAAAAAAAAATCGGACTTTTTAATAAAAATAAAAAAAACAGAAAAATGCTTAAAGTATCCTAAAAAATCTATAAATAAAGAGACTTTTTGCTGCAGAATTTTATAATGAACGGTTTATTAGATATTGAATTAAAACAGGAATATTTTTAACATTGAAGCCTATGGGATTCTCCTGAATAAATTTGCCGAATGAACCACCGAATGGCAGGGCATTAGGGGAACCTTTCACTGCTGGTTTGTGTTCTCTGAATAGCCGAAGCAGTGCTTCTCTATGGAGATTTCACTGCCCTCGAACAGGCACGAACAGGCACCGTATGTGCAGGCAATTCGCCAGTATTTGGCGAATTGCCTGCTCTCTGGATAGCCGAATGGCCAGGAAAGGTAACCGAACGCTGATTTTCAGCGTTCGGTTACCTTTCTCAAGCAATTCGGATCTCTTTGGATAACCCTGCTAACGCTACATACTCACCACCCAGGACATACTTGAAAACGAGAGAAATCTCAATGTATCCTTCCTGGTGAAATACTTTCTCAAAAAAAAAGGAAATGTACTGTTCGGTGCAATTTTGTGGGCGATTCGGTACTCTTTGAATAACCCTGATAGAAGGAGTTACCAAACAGGAATACAGGATCGGTGCTCCACAGAGGTAGAAGGAATTCCCTCTCCTAATGTAAATTAACAAGAATCTCAAAAGAATAAAAATACATCAAATATAGTGCGATTTTTATACGATTATTTAAAATCATAGAGATCCAGTGTAACAATTGCCAACTCACACTTTCATGAGATTGTACCTAGGCTCACAGTACTGCACTGGTGGGTTCTATTGACTCACCCATTGACCATGCAAGAAATGCTCCATGATCTTGAATGTCATTGTGTGTACAGGACCAGAAATAATAATAATCGCTTTCCAAAAAAAACAACCCACTGGTTCCTGACAGTGATATTTTGGAAAATCCCTTTGTAATTATGGTGTTAATGTAGGGCACAACCTCTAAATAAAAGCCCTTTTGAAGGAAAGGTGTAGGAGGGTACTCATTATAAAAATAATACATTTTTACAACATATAAATAAAAGACAAAGATTACATCTAAAATATGCTCAATATAGTCACCAAAACGCATTTCACAAGTAGAAGATAAGCCGCTTCATCAGTTGACATCAACCAAGGTAGAATGGTGCATGACTGCTGATCGAGGTAACTCAATCTGATTTTATTCGGGAGGAATGCAAGTTAATTTCAATCATTGAAAATGAAATTTATTTGCATATGGGCTACAGAATATGTCGGTAAAGATCCAGTACAGAAGCAGAGCTTGACTGGGCAGTAGGACACAGGAACTACAGCAACGTTTCGCTAACTGCCTCATTCAAGTTTGGAAATTCACGTGTCACCAGTAAAACTGCCTGAAAAGTAGGGATGTGCACGCGTTTTGTTTTTTTTCGTTTCATTTCAGCACGTTTGGTTTATCAAAAATTTTGTTTCGGATCGTTTCAGCCCATTTTCGTTTCGGCTCGTTTCGGCTTGGTGTTTTCTTATAAAAAAAATTTGTGAAATCGGGGAATTTCGGTCTTTCGGATCGTCTGTTGTCTTCGTTTCAAAGGCTCCATCCTTGGATTTTCGTTTTGACTTTAGACGTATGGTATTTCGGATGCTCTAATATTTAGGTCGAAATGGTAATCCTACCGATTCGTTCCTTCGGACGTATCGTTTTTTATGAAAGATCCTTTTTTTCTTATGAATAAATGTTGAAACAAATCCCCGTTTTTAAGTGTTTATTAAATATTTCTAAAACCGTTTATTATTTTCAATTGCAGCAAACAGACATTTCTTTTATTTCTTTTTAGGATTATTTTTGCATTTTTTGGGAATTTTTGGGTTAATATTTAGGGTTCTTCCTAACTTATTTTAAATGTATAACGAGGTCTGTTTTTTTCTTTGCAGAACACATACAGCTGGATTTTCTTCTCACAGTCCGTCCGTATGTGTTCTGTTCAGCAATGAATTTTGATACAATACATTTTGTCAGTATTAGTACCATGGATAGTAACAAGCCTGTCGTTATCCATGGTGCTGATATGAAGAAATAGATCGATAATATGTGTTTCACCATCGGTGACTGTCCATGGTTCTGATCTGAGTCTTCCTCCACCTTTCTCCAGATCAAAGGACATTGAGAAGAAATAGTTCCCAGTGCGTTTCACCAGGACTGCATGATTCCATGACTGTGCTATCTTGCCCAATTCTCCATGGTATCCTATAGACTCCAGGAGAGAATAGGGATGTGCGTTTCGGGTTTCGGAATTTTCACGAAATTTCCCGATTCGTGTTTTCGGATCCGGCCGATTTTCCGAAAATTTTTAGATCCGAAAATGGCAGATCCGAAAGGTTTTCCGAGCCGAAACGAAATATTTTTGGAATTTTCGAATGTACTTGAAATGTGTCAAATCTAAATTTATTGCTTTGAAACGAGGAGAACAGACGTTCCGAAAAAACGAAAATTTCCGAAAATACGAAAAGTCGATACAAAAAACGAGCTAAGTGACACAAAAATCCGAAAAATGGTCGATATTCCGAAAAAAAATGTACACGAAAAACGAGTCAAGCCGAACCGAATCGAAACAGAAATCGGTCGAAACGAGCCGAATCTAAAAGTTTAAAAATCCGAAAAATCGAATCGAACCGAAAAAAAAATCGGTGCAGAACCCTAGGAGAGAATACCCGCAACTGCGCTATGTGGATGTCAGTGTCGCACAGCCGCTCCCGGAAATTACGAGTCAACTCACGATGATATTAACATGCGATGCTGCCAAAAAGCATTTTTATAATCAAACCCAGTAGTCATTTATTCTGAAGAATGACGCCCAGATATTGGGATTTTATCATTATGAAACATTATTAGTAATAAGACTGTTGAACAGTGATTAAGAAAACAATAATATTTTTTTTATTTTTTAGAACCAACTTATAGAAGCAGAACTTAAATCAGTACGGTACATGCCAACAAAACATAAGCACAATTATAACTTGCTACAGATGACTTGCATCTAGCGGCACAGAATAAATCAAAGCTGCCGGCAATTGCTAGGCTGCTGAAGGATGATATGCCTGCGCACAGTAAATAAATAACATACAGCAATAATGTGTCTGGTGAAGAATGACATATCCTAGGTAATACTTAATCAGCACAACTCCACGCTGGGAAGCCCCCAGAAACAGTACACTACTAATTCCTAAACACTCCAAGCCTGTCGTCTATCTGCTCGCGCATTCCCTCAAGCGAGTGCAAACTAAAAGCACAATATGACACGTTTTTTGTCCTAATGCTTCTATATATTAAATGCCATGCAAAATAGCACCTGATGGGGCTGATGTTAGCACATACGCTGCTGAAAAACGGGATAAGTAGAAATTTCTATAATCACAGTATTATGTTCAATAATAGGTGTCACTTGGAAAGTTTCTCAAGTTTCATCAATTCACGTTTCAATGCCTTACACACTGATATTTCAATTACATCGGCCTTTAAGGCATTTTCTTAAAAATTCATATCTGTTCTCCTTAGGATTGATAAAAGGACTAACAGGGTTATTCAAAGAGATCCGAATTGTGGCCGCAAGGTAACCGAACAGTGAAATTCAGCGTTCGGTTACCTTTCCTGGCCACAGATGTTGGCGAATTGCCTGCACATACGTTGCCTGTTCGAGGGCAGTGAAATCCCCATATAGAAGCAATGCTTCGTCTATTCAGAGAACACAAACCAGCAGTGACAAGTTGCCGAAATGCCCTGCTGTTCGGTGGTTTCATTCGTCAGGTTTATTCAGGCGAATTCCATAGGCTTCATTGTTAAAAATATTCCCGTTTTAAATCAATATCTAATAAACCGTTGTTTATAATATTCTGCAGTAAAAAGTCTCTTTATGTCTAGATTTTTTAGGATCTTTTAGGCATTTTTTCGGGATTTTTCAGGATTTTTTTGCAAAAAAATATTTTTGTTTGTTTTTTAAAATCGGTTTTTCTTTTTTCTGTAACAGCTCTTTTTATTATCATTCATTGGATCTTATATGTAAATTTCAAGTTTTGTTTTGGGGTTGAGTGTTCGGCGGGTTTGCGGCGGCTTTTCCCTGCACTACGATGGCCCTGTGGTGCTTGCTGAATACACTACAGGGTCGCCAAAATGGGATAGCCGAATCACATCGAATTGAAGAGAACGAAAAGTCACCGAACGTGCGGTGACTTTCGATTCTCTTTGAATAACCCTGATAGTTTTGTAAAAGGAAAATGAAATCCCTTAGCTTCAATAATTATTCTAAAGGAGAAATAGCATGAGTATGTTCTTTAAATGAAAGATACAGATCTAGTTCCAGTGGAAAATGTGACTGTGTTAAAGACTCACTGGATCACGGTGTTGGGTTATTACAATAAAATAGACCCGAAACCCAAAGATTTCCTGAAATGAGTAACAGGAATTTGATGGGATATTCAGGAAACCTACCTCCAATTATGTTGAGCACATTCCTTTCACAGCGCATGCTGGAAGTGGCCACTATGTGGCAGTACAGCCACCACAACAGCACAGCCATGAGAATAGCACTCCCATGGAAATAGATAGCTTAGTCTTTGAAAGAGCACAGTTCTACTTTCACAAACATTGGCGCAAAATGCCACATGTCACGTGAGTCATTGGTGACAATCCAGAGTTCTTTTGAGGACGGTGTCATTTCCAAGAATCTGTGACCACCCTGTTGTAACGTTCTTCCCAGCTCTGACTTTTTGTTGGGACATCTGAAAGAACAAGGGTACCCCAACAAGCCATGCATGACTGATGCCTTAGCAGATAACATTAGGAATGAGATCCAAAGCACTGATGCTGCAATATTGATCAGTATTAACAACAACATGCAGCAACATGTCGACATATGCTTAACAGAGGACAGAAGTCAATTACAGCCCTCGTTGTGATGGAATGTGCTCATCGTAAGAGGGGGTACATTTCCCTGAAACTCTCATTTCTCACTTCGCATTTCCTAAAAATTCGGGGTTTGGGCCCATACCCTGTATTTATTTTCCTGTATTCGGCAATACTTCCAAAAAAATTAATTGCTATAGAAGCACTGACTTTACATTTACAACATTGCAAGTAAGAGATGATTTTATGGCACTAGGGATAACACCATCCTTTGAAATTATTGGAATGAAAGCCAAAGGTTGCCTCTGCATTCAGGGTTACCACCAGCTTGAATGACAGCTGTGAGCAGAAGACCTCTTTACTCTCATTCCTCACACCCGGCTGAGTGCTAATGCTCTCACTGATGATCCGATGTGATTATCCACCTCTGACATGACAGTGGTGGGAAAGTGAACCAGTTGATGATAGGCAACTTTGTATATCTGTGTATTATTGTAATCCAGTATATTGTTTCCAGCATGTCACTGAAATGGGAGTGAATTTCCCAAGATATTTTTCATGGACATTTAAAAAGAGCTGTTCAAGCCCAAGCAAGAAAATAGATCAAATGCCTTAATATGCAGCATTACGTGGGGATGGGTTCTGTGCATTATATCAAGAAAATAGTCCCTATTCAAGTAATACATACACAAATGTCTCCGTTGATGTGTTAAAAAGATATTATGAGGATTTGTGAATTTTCCCAAAATTAATCCAGCAATTAGGGAGTAGATGTGTGTGACATTTAGGACATTTTATCTATTTTTTTAACTTTGCCTATCAATTCTGAATCAATTCTTAGTGTGGAAATACTCCATATGTTTTGAGACACATCTTGGGCATGCTTGGCCTTGCCCTACACTAAAACAGAGATTCTAATGGGGAAAACCTGCACCTGCAGGTTTCCCCATAGCATCCCTGTTTGAGCACCATATTACGGGGTAGGAGCTGATTCAGCGGTCTGCTAGGGATGTGCGTTTCGGGTTTCAGAATTTTCACGAAATTTCCCGATTCGTGTTTTCGGATGAGGCCGAATTTCCGAAAATTTTTAGATCCGAAAATGACAGATCCGAAAAGTTTTCCGAGCCGAAACGAAATATTTTCTGAATTTTCGAATGGACTTGAAATGTGTCAAATCGAAATTTATTGCTTTGAAACGAGGAGAACAGACGTTCCGAAAAAACGAAAATTTCCGAAATTACGAAAAGTCGATACAAAAAACGAGCAAAGTGACACGAAAATACGAAAAATGGTCGATATTCCGAAAAAAAATGTACACGAAAAACGAATCGAGCCGAACCGAATTGAAACAGAAATCGGTCGAAACGAGACGAATCGAAAAGTTTAAAAATCCGAAAAATCGAACCGAAAAAAAAAATCGGTGCACAAGCCTACGGTCTGCCCCGTAATGCAACGCTACCCTCCTGGATACTCGCGGCAATGCTAACGCATCACCTTCTGGAGTCCATAGCACTCCATGGATGGTTGTGCTGCTGGGCCGCGAGACCTGCAGGATCTCGCGAGATCATGCAGGGCCGGAGTGATGCATGGAGGGAGACTGAGGACTATTCGTCCCAAGTCTCACTCTGCTCCGTGCAGTCAGAGTTGCCGGATCGGGCCACTTTTCACGCCGCTGGATGAGAAGTGAGTATCTGATTTTTTTTTGCAGGGATTTCAGCTGTTGCTATCTAAGGCTAGGGTCAGACGAGCGTGTTTTGTACGGACTGTGCGCCCTTGCAGTACGGATGCACATTTTGACAGACGAGGCAGTAGTGGCCACACAGTCAGTTTGTGACTGTCGTTATTTTTGACGGATGTAGGAATGAAAATAAATTACAATGAAAAAACATTTTGTCCGTCAGAAATGCTGGACGTATAAATGCAGTCCGTCTGACCACGTTCCATCACTAACACACAAAGCTATGCGGACATTGCGGACGTGGCGCACTCTGCACGTCCATTCTAGCGGTTTTCCGTTCTTGCCTAACTTGCGTCTGCACTTCTGTGCGCACGTACTTCGTGTGTGGGGCTCTATTGATCATAATTTTATGCTACCACGGATGTTAAAATGTGCTTCAACACAGACGTGAACACTGCGCTCGTCTGATCCTAGCCTTAATCTGGAGAAGTGGTGTCAGCTAGCATCAGCTTTAAGCTGTGATTAACTTTTTAGTTAACCGCAGCTATGCGGTAATTAGCGTTAGGACGTTGTATAATCCTAATGTTAATAACTGATTGCGCTCCTCATGTTAAGCATAGTGAGCGCAAAGTACAGTAAGCTTGCAGAACAGAGCGCAATCACCAATGCGCTAACGGATTTTTTTTAACCCGTTAGTGTTCGGAATGTAATATGGGGGCATGCGTTACAATTACTTAACTAGCACTGACGCTCACGTATCTGTAATAGGACCCCAATCTGGTGGGTGTATCACAGAGCGTTTGTTTCTGGTACCACAAATCTTTAAATCATATCATGCACAATCATATAGCATCTCAAAAACATCCTATGTCTTATCATATATTTTAAAAGTTCATTCATTTTCATATAATATATAAGTTATCCTTTGGGCACTGACTGAGCAATATCTGGGAGTTAAGACACAGTTGAATGTGAGGAGCAATCTGAAAAACACAGTACTGTATTTGATTGGCTGCTGTCTGTAGCCTTGTTGGGAAAATTATAATGCAATTCCAAGATGGCCGCCTCCATTGGGCACTGAAAGGATGTCAAGGAGCAATTACTGCTAAACTCGCTATGGCTTTGCTAAAGGAGTTAAAGGCAATCTCCCTATAAAATGTTACTTATCACATATGTTATTGTTTTAAAATGAAAATAATTTTTAAAAACGTGGAATTAAAATACAGCTGACAAAGACAATTTACAACACAAAACATATTTCACGGTGCAAAATATTCAGGACGGCTGATTTGTCACATGTAGCTATATTACTTCTGTTACTACACTCTGATAGATGCCACTCCGGTGTTAACCAGCATACAAGCATGTGATATGGACGCGGTAGAGAAGTTAGAAAACAGTAGCTAACAGATATCAATGATGGTTGACATATGGTACTGAGCAGCCAGTACCTGAAAATGTATAGACTATCACAGAGTATAGGAATTTAGGTTCTAGATTGCAAGAGGATAACGAAAATAGAGCTCGATTTAATTTGGCCCGATGGCCAAAACCGCCAGCTTTTTCAGTCGTTTTTGGCCATTTTTGGGTTTGGGAGAGCTAGGCTAGGGTCAGACTAACGCATTTTTCGCGCTATCCGTAAAAAAGTGCGTTCGAACGAATGGACGTATTTTTTCACGGAGTACGCGATAGCGGTCATACGATGCGCATTTTCATTCGTGATTTTGTACGGTTATCAATATAACCCTTTTTGCGTCTGGACGTTATGTTGGCCGGACATTAGCAGCGTCTGACGTCTCCTAATCACACACACACGCCGCTAGCGGACGCAGCGCACTCTGTACGTCCGTACTAGCGGTTTGACGTTCTCGAAAAAATGCGTTTGTTTGCCATTTGCGTTGCGCGGACGCACTTTTGTGCGGACGTTCTTCGTATGCTGCCCGGCATTGGACGTAATTTGCTGCTAGCGCGGCTGTGATTTAGTGCGGCTAAACGCTCGTTAATACTGCGTTAGTCTGACCCTAGCCTTAACTGCGGGTTCACTGGCATTTCAGATTCTCGATAAAACTTTGAAACAAATATCGACTCTTGCAACTATCAGGGTTATTCAGAGGGAGGTGAAAACCAGGAGAATGACTGAAGAAGTGAAAATTCTAGGTCAAAATAGCCTATTTGGAAAGTGAGATAAATGGGAGAATTTTTCTAGTTTGGCTATTTTGACCTAGAATTTTCGCTTCTCCAGTCATTCTCCTGGCTTTCACCTCTCTCTGAATAACCCTGTATATTTTTAATGGACATATCGGCAATAACAAATCAATTCAAATATATCAGTATTCCGATTTCTGGGAAAAAAAATGGATTTTCAGGTAGGGAAATAAAGGACCGAAATCTTTTATTAACCCCTTAAGGACCTCGGACGTACCATGTACGTCATTGCAGCGGGTCTCTCTTAGACCGCTGACGTACATGGTACGTCCTGCCTTTTTGAGCTGCTGGAAGCGATCGATCGCTTCCAGCAGCTCAAACGCCATTGCAGGATGCCTGGGAGTCCAGGCATCCGTGCAATGGCCGTTAGAAGTGCCGGGGCACCATGTGATCGCTCCCCGGGAGCGATCTACATCCGGTTGCACCGGAGAGGTGCCCGGCACTTCTACAGAGCGCTGGAAGCGATCGGATCGCTTCCAGCTGCTCTGAGCATATTACAAGGATGCCTCGACATCGAGGCATCCTTGTAATATACTTACCTGCCGCCGGTCCGTCCGTGATCGCTCCCCCCGAGCGATCACTTCCGGTAGCGGCAGGAAGTACTGAGTGCCACGAGGTATCGTGGCACTCAGTACAAAATCGATCACTTCAGTGATCAGGTGCTCTGCTGGGTGCCTCGAGGGATCAAGGCACCCAGCAGAGAAAAAAAAAGTGTAAAAAAAAGTAAAAAAAAAAGTGTGTAAAAAAAGTGTAAAAAAAGAAAAATAAATAAAAAACTGACAGTTAGGGTAGGGTTAGGGTAGGGTTAGGGGTAGGTTAGGTAGGGTTAGGGTAGGGTTAGGGTAGGGTTAGGGTTAGGTTAGGGTTAGGGGTAGGGTAGGGGTAGGTTAGGGTTAGGTGGGTAGAGGGGTAGGTTAGGGTAGGGGTAGGGGTAGGGTTAGGGTAGGGTTAGGGGTAGGGTTAGGGTAGGGGTAGGGTTAGGGTTAGGTAGGTAGGGGTAGGGTTAGGGTTAGGGAGGGTTAGGGGTAGGGGTAGGGTTAGGTTAGGGGTAGGGTTAGGGTTCTAAGGCAGGGTCAGGGGTAGGGTTAGGGTTCTAAGGGCAGGGTCATCTTGGGGCTGAGTGGGATGTTCCTAGCCTGCCTCATCAGAGAGGCAGGCTAGCAACATCCAATCAGAAGTTAGAAAAAATCAAAATAAAATTTCTAATTTGTCAGGTCAGGCCAATATTTTGTAAATATTGGCTCTGACCTCTGTGATTCTCCCTCCCTCTCCTCACTTGTGTTTTGGTGAGCGAGAGAGAGAGATCAGATTTGACAGGTTAGAGATTTTAGTGAGATTTAGTGAGATTAGAAAAATTGAGGCAGATTTAGAGAGATTTTAGGGAGATTTAGAAGAATTGAGGCAGGTTTAGAGGATTTAGAGAGATTTAGGTGTTTATTTGTATTTTCTTGTGAAACCCAACGGTTCTTCTAAGAACCAACAATCCGCTTATATATATATAATAATTATAAAATTTTATAATCTATTATATATAATGTCTGAGAGGGTGTACAGCGCCGAGGAGGCATATGCCATCCTGGCGTCAGAATCTGAGGCATCTGCGTCAGACTCAGACCCTCATTTCGACCCCGCTAACTGCTCAGAGGCGTCGCTAGATACATTATCTATGCTGGCTGATGTATCTAGTGATGTTTCTGATGCAGATCCTGGGTCACCACCTGCCAGCAGGAGACGCACAGCTCCAGCTGAGGAGTGGGTAGTGCCTCATCGCCAGAGGCCAGATATCCCTCCTTTCACGGCAAATCCTGGCATCAATATTGATGTTGCAGGATTTACCGCCACACAGTTTTTGCAGGTGTTTATGGGGATGATTTGTTGGGCACATCGTGGCCCAATCAAATCTGTATGCCCATCAGCATTGTGCTGCGAAGCCAGACTCCTACTTGGCAAGGCAGCAATGGACCCCGCTAGATGTGCCAGAATTTCTGAAATTCTGGGCACTTACTATGCTGAGGCATCATAAAGAAGCCCTCAATTCGCTCCTGCTGGAGCAGTAGCCCCATCTGCTCTACCCCCATTTACCTCCAATCAATGTCACGTAGAAGGTATGAAAACATTTTGCGTTTCATGCACTTCAGTGACAACAGCCTGTGCTCCCCTAGAGAGCATCCCCAGTTTGACAGGCACCAGACTTTAACATTTTATTCGTACATTTTTATGTTCTACAATTGTGTGCTGTATTTTGCCAAAATCTTTGCACACCTATGCATGGGGGGCATGGGTGTACTCAGGAGATCTTGCAGAAAACAACCTGGAGAGTTTTCATGCAGTAACAAACAACAGTGTCTGCTAAGGCTAGGGTCAGACGAGCGTGATTTCTACGGACTGTACGTCCGTGCAGTACGGACATCGTCAGTACGGAAGACGCAGTAGTGGTCACACAGTCCGTTTTTTTCACTGACATTTATTTTTTGACAGATGTAGGAGGGACAATAAATTCAATTGCAAAACCATTTTGTCCGTGAAAAATGCAGGACGTATAAATGCAGTCCGTCTGACCACGTTCCATCACTCACACACAAAGCTATGCAGACGTTGCGGACGCAGCGCACTTTGTGCGGCCGTTCTAGCGGTTCTACGTTCTTGCCTGCCTTGCGTCCGTGGGCCGCGGCCGTTGTGCGTCCGCAGTTCAGTGCGGACGTACTTCGTGTGTCGGGCTCCATTGGACTTTATGTCATGCTATCACGGACGTACTTTTAGGCGCGATCACGGACGTGAACACTACGCTCGTCGACCCTAGCCTAAATCACAGTCCAAAACTACTGTGGGCGTAAAAATCTGAAATTTGAAAAATTACCGCCACACACCTTGTTGCCAAATGTTTTGGGCTAAAACCGTTGCATCCATGGCATCAAAGCACTCCATATGCAATACCTTGGGGTGTCAACATAACAAATATAAACAATTTTCTGGCAATAATTCAAACTGGGGTATGCGGTAGACCCAAAACCAAAGATAGCCTAGCTGAAGAAATAATCTCAATTTCAACTCTAATGACAAAGTCATAAAAATTGTATTTGAACCTTCCAAAATCCTGGCAAACCTAGGCATGGGGGGCATGGTGTACTCAGGAGATCTTGCAGAAAACAACCTGGAGAGTTTTCATGCAGTAACAAACAACAGTGTCTGCTAAATCACAGTCCAAAACTACTGTGGCGTAAAAATCTGAAAATTGAAAAATTACCGCCACACACCTTCTCAAATGTTTTGGGCTAAAACCGTTGCATCCATGGCATCAAAGCACTCCATATGCAATACCTTGGGGTGTCAACATAACAAATATAAACAATTTTCTGGCAATAATTCAAACTGGGGTATGCGTAGACCCAAAACCAAAGCTAGGCCTAGCTGAAGAAATAATCTCAATTTCAACTCCAATGACAAAGTCATAAAAATTGTATTTGAACCTTCCCAAAATCCTGGCAAACCTATGCATGGGGGGCATGGGTGTACTCAGGAGACCTTGCAGAAAACAACCTGGAGAGTTTTCATGCAGTAAAAAACAACAGTGTCTCCTAAATCACAGTCCAAAACTGATGTGGGTGTGAAAATGAAAAATGACCACCAAACAGTATCTAATTTGTTTGGAGCAAACGGATGCATCCATAGCATAAAAACACTCCATTTACAATACTTTGGGGTGTTAGCTTACCAAATATATGCACGTTCATAAAACTGGGGTATGTAAAAAGGCCCCTAAAAAGAAGATAAGCAAAGAAGATACTGTATGTCAAATTAGAAAATTGACAAGCACATGTCAAAGATTGGCGTAGCACCCCAAAAACAACAGAACAAATCTATATATGGGTGGTATCAATTTACTCAGAAGATGTTGCTGAACATATTTTGGGGTGTTTTTTGGCAGTAACCCATAACTGGATTTGACAATTCATGCCTAAAGTACAATGTGTGTGAAAAAATAACACAAAAAGTGACTACCTGAAAGTTTGACAAAGAGCTAGTGCATGGAAAGTGTTAAAATACAACTCTTTGAAGCACCCTAGGGTGTGCCCTTTCTAAAAATATATGGTTGATGGGGGTAAATTACTTTGGCCGGCTTCAAAAATGTCCCAAATAGGACATGGTGCATGATGACGAAATGTGAAAATTCCAAGTTGGAAAACTGAAATGCGCACCCCCCAAATAAGGCCTTTTAGCCCCCAAATGACCCGACATACCTATACATGGGTGGTATCAATTTACTCAGAAGATGTTGCTGAACATATTTTGGGGTGTTTTTTGGCAGTAACCCATAACTGGATTTGACAATTCATGCCTAAAGTACAATGTGTGTGAAAAAATAACACAAAAAGTGACTACCTGAAAGATTGACAAAGAGCTAGTGCATGGAAAGTGTTAAAATACAACTCTTTGAAGCACCCTAGGTGTGCCCTTTCTAAAAATATATGGTTTGATGGGGGTAAATTACTTTGGCCGGCTTCAAAAATGTCCCAAATAGGACATGGGTGCATGATGACGAAATGTGAAAATTCCAAGTTGGAAAACTGAAATGCGCACCCCCCAAATAAGGCCTTTTAGCCCCCAAATGACCCGACATACCTATACATGGGTGGTATCAATTTACTCAGAAGATGTTGCTGAACATATTTTGGGGTGTTTTTTGGCAGTAACCCATAACTGGATTTGACAATTCATGCCTAAAGTACAATGTGTGTGAAAAAATAACACAAAAAGTGACTACCTGAAAGATTGACAAAGAGCTAGTGCATGGAAAGTGTTAAAATACAACTCTTTGAAGCACCCTAGGGTGTGCCCTTTCTAAAAATATATGGTTTGATGGGGGTAAATTACTTTGGCCGGCTTCAAAAATGTCCCAAATAGGACATGGGTGCATGATGACGAAATGTGAAAATTCCAAGTTGGAAAACTGAAATGCGCACCCCCCAAATAAGGCCTTTTAGCCCCCAATGACCCGACATACCTATACATGGGTGGTATCAATTTACTCAGAAGATGTTGCTGAACATTTTTGGGGTGTTTTTTGGCAGTAACCCATAACTGGATTTGACAATTCATGCCTAAAGTACAATGTGTGTGAAAAAATAACACAAAAAGTGACTACCTGAAAGTTTGACAAAGAGCTAGTGCATGGAAAGTGTTAAAATACAACTGTTTGAAGCACCCTAGGGTGTGTCCTTTCTAAAAATATATGGTTTGATGGGGGTAAATTACTTTGGCCGGCTTCAAAAATGTCCCAAATAGGACATGGGTGCATGATGACGAAATGTGAAAATTCCAAGTTGGAAAACTGAAATGCGCACCCCCCAAATAAGGCCTTTTAGCCCCCAAATGACCCGACATACCTATACTTGGGTGGTATCAATTTACTCAGAAGATGTTGCTGAACATATTTTGGGGTGCTTTTTGGCAGTAAACCTTAAAGTTCACAGTACATGTATTCTTAAATTGCGTTCAAAAAAAAAATCACCAAAATTTTTTTTTTCTCAAACTTTGGCATAGATTTGTGGTAAAATGGTTTGCATGGAAAGAGTCAAAATACCCCAAGTTTAATACCTTGATTTGTGTACTTTAAAAAAATATGTATATGTGGAGGGTTATTCAGGAATTAGTGACAGATATCAGTGTTACAATGTCACTATCACTAGTTTTGAAAATAAACTCTTTGGAAATGGCAAAGTGCTACTTGCACTTATTGTTGCATAAAATAAGGAAAAAAGCGAGGAATATGTAAACATTGGGTATTGCTAAACTCAGTACTAAATTTAGAAACTACTAAGAATAAAATTTTTTGACGGTTGTTGATACATAAGAAATTTTGGGGGTCAAAGTTCGAAAAAGTGGTGTTTTTTCAATTTTTGTGTCATTTCACAATATTTTTTATAGTAAATTATATGAAATGATGAAAAAAATGGTATCTTTATAAAGTCCATTTAGTGACGAGAAAAACAGTGTAAAATATGTGTGGGTTACATAAACGAGTAAGAGGAAAATTTGACGTAAACACTAAGAGCGCAGAAACATAAAAACAGCTGCGGTCACGAACGGACGGATTTGTGTAAAACCGCCCGGTCACTAAGGGGTTAAACATCGGAATTTTTTGTTTAACCCATTCTCTGAAATGCACCACCGTTTGCTGAGCTCATGTTGACCATTTTATGTTCCCCAAGTTTAAAAGTGATTTGAAGTAATTTTTTTACTGTAGGACCCAAGCAAGTTATTTATCCTTTTTTTTTCCAGAGTATGTGGAAGATTCATAATATATCACTGTTGTTTTGTCTATATGTTCAGTTGTCTTGACAGAATGCTATAAAAAAATGACAAAATGATTGTAAAATTCCATTCAGACTTCAGTCATTTGCAGTGTGTAAAAATATGTTCTCCCATTTTATCATCCAAATATTTGTGGTTATGAGTTTAAGGCTGGGGTCAGACGAGCGTAGTGTTCACGTCCGTGATTGCGCCTAAAAGTACGTCCGTGATAGCATGAAAGTAAGTCCATTGGAGCCTGACACATGAAGTACGTCCGCACTGAACTGCGGACGCACAACGGCCGCGGCAAACGGACGCAGGTTAGGCAAGAACGTAATACTGCTAGAACGGACGTGCGGAGTGCGCCACGTCCACAACGTCTGCATAGCTTTGTGTGTGAGTGATGAGAGCGAGGTCAGACGGACTGCATTTATACGTCCAGCATTTTTGACGGACAGAATGTTTTTCATTGTAATTTATTTTTCCCTCCTACATCCGTCAAAAAAACTTCAGTGAAAAAAACGGACTGTGTGACCACTACTGCGTCATCCGTACTGACGATGTCCGTACTGCACGGACGTACAGTACGTAGAAATCACGCTCGTCTGACCCTAGCCTTAGGGAGCACTCTTTAAATTAAAAAATAAATAAATCAGAAACCTGTTCTTTTTTTTAAATAAAAAGTACGCAATTTTAACCAAAACTGAAAACCTACATTTTTCACTTGTATTTGGCCACATTGCATTTTATGAATAAAATGGGGTTTTACTGTCTTTTCTCAAATATTTATTTAGTTATGCTCATGTTTGTTATCGTTAGAATGGCCAGACTCTAGGCTTTCCAGTAGCACTTCACTTGACCAAGTGGGGTGTAAATAATGGAGATACGGGGGTTCATGGTACCCTGCCTCATCTGGCAGTGCGGTAGCTTGTGTTTTAGATGAACCAATGCACAAAACCGCTTTGTGCCATCACCTCCAGACTTGTTCCAACAATTGCACAATTGGAGAGGAGTAGGTGAGTTATTGCAGTGGCGTTGTTTGTGTATAAGCAAAAAGCACATAATGCCCCTGCCATAACAGAAGAAAAAGTAAATTTAGCATTTTATTTTACATTTTACATGGCCATGCCTAATATCTTTGGAAAGGACAGACTCTGGCCTTTCTAATGACACCTCACTCAATGTAGTTGGATGTATAGAATCGAGACACTGAGGTTCAAAGTATCCCTGCTTCTCCTCACAGCAGCATGACGGCTTAATTTTTTTATGAAACAATGTGTAAAATGATGAGAAGGTGAGTAATTGCAGCCACATTGTTCACTGCATAAGTGAAAAGTGGACAATGGAGTCGCTTTTCAGAGAAAAGACTCTGGCTATCCCAACAACACCTCAAGTGACCTTCTGCAACACACAGATCCAGAGATTCAGGGGTCCATCTCCTGTTATGGGGTTTCCCTGCCAGGCAGGAGGAATCCCTGTGTCTGACGTCTCTTGCACAAGGGGAACGATGTTAGTGGGCGGGGGCAGTTTACTGATGTGAGGAAATGGTGCGATCGTCCAAAATATTGTGCGATTGTCGCAGTGCGGACAGGATGTGCTCAGAACGTCGTCTGCAAACTGGGGCAATCCCGATGATACACTTAGCACGCCCTCTACAGCCAAGTGGTTAAAAGCAAAAAGCCTGTATGATGCTGGCCAAAAAAAAGCTTTTTTGGGGTATTTTCCAGCTTTCTGTTCTTCGCACCAGCAGCACTTTTCCAATATCAGCTCAGGCTGAATTCTTTCATCTGAATCAATATTTTAAAAAATATTGGCCTCAAGTAGCCAATAGTTTTTTTATCGAAAAATTGGCTGACTGAATTAAACCGAGCCCATGGTGCCAGATAATGCAGTGTGCAAGAATAAGATTATGGGGAAAAAGCAAAAGAAGATCAGAGCATGAAACAGTATGTATTAAGTTATTATAGACAAAAAATAGAGAGTGGTGAGGGTGAAGGAGTGCAACACAAAGGAAGATAGGATAGGGCTTGATTGAGAAGGAATGAGTGGAATGGAACAGAGAAAAGGAAGCAGGTTTTTGAGCTTCAAGGAACAGTGTGGATTAATGATAAAAGCAGAAGGTGGTTGCTGCTGACAGACACGTCATGGAGCTGTGTAGAATTAGAAGGAATATGAGTAGAATGGATATTATTATGAAGACTAGGCTGTCATGGCGATAAGAGCTGAAAAATAGAGAATTTATGACATTCAGCCGATTGTGATTTAAGACTCAAAGTAATAGATGAGTGGACATTGGATAAGTGTAAGAGATGCGTGTGACGGTGTTAGTTTGTGATGGAGAAAGCAGGTGGGTATAATAGAAACACGTAAAAACATAACATATAAACCATGGTCGAACAGGTATGATTTAAAAGAAGAATTGGAAGCAGAGATAAATTCATTGGGTACGGCAGAGCACAAGACAAGATGAAAAATACAGGAAAGAAGAAGTGAGGACATCACATGACAGAAGTGTATTACTGAGAAGCCAACAATGAATATTACATACATTAACAGAATAGGAGAATATTGTAACTGGATTTGTTTAATGAATGAAACAATACAAAACGGGGTCCTACCTATGGTAGTGATAACAGTCCCAGCAAAAAAGAAAGAGCTGCCCATGTCCCAATGGCTGTTTTGACTGGAGCCATTTCCTATAGGTATGATTCCCGAATTGATTGCTGTCATTACATGCTGAAAGTTTAAAAAGAATGTTAGAAGGATAGAAAATGCTAATACACATAGTTATATAACAGACATTTTATTTGATATTGATTTCTAACTTAAGGAGCTTCACTTGCTTGAGTTCCCTTCATATAAATAATTTAAGACAAAGTCAATAATGTTGAATTATGAAAAACTGTAAATAAATTATCATTATCCCAGTCGATTTACATTTAGACAGGCCTAGTAAGTATATCAAGTTTACTATTAACTCAGCATCTGCTTCCAAGTAATTGCCAGAACAGACAGTTTGGTAGAAGGTCGAGGATTTGATGGAACAGATGGCCTACAGTGAAGAAACAGAGGTAAATGTATCTATGCCACCAATATTCAAATGGCAGCTAAAAGAAAAATATGGACTCGGAAACCCCAATGGGGAGACAAGAACATAACAATTCCTTATACATTAGTAGCAGTAGGATTGAGACAGATCTTTGGTGGTCAGGCAGCTGGAGTGAGTCATCTGCTCCTGTGGTGGACTTTTTTGTTAGCTACCTGTTTCTGAAAAAAAATAATATTGTCTTGGTAACCTGGTAGCAACACTCAAAGAGCTACTAGATCACACAAATAACCTTTGATCTCACCATTGGCCCTCAGAGTGACAGAGCAGCCATTTTGAACCAGCATTACAATAGCACTGTCCTTATACCCACCAGTTGGAGATATAATTTGAACTTCCTATTCAGCCCTCGACCCATGACCACAAAATGGCTAGTCTAAGGCTGCAGGGAACTGTGGAGCTACGGGACACATTATAAAGAAAGTCATTACTAATAGGGATGAGCTGTTGGGTTCGGACGGTCCGGAGTTCGGCCCGAACTTTGGTTGTTCGAAAGTTCGCGAACTTCGAACTTTTTGGGTGTCTTCAGTTCGAGTTCGAAAAAAAAAAGAAATTTTGAAAAAAGTATAGAAAATGCTTAAAAAAATACAAAAAAATCTAGAAATAAAGAGACTCTTTACTGCAGAATATTATAAGCAACGGTTTATTAGATATTGAATTAAAAACTAATGTGTACGTGCAAAGATCCTCGACTCTAAATGACCTTTGTTCACAAACGGGCATAAACACCAGGTGTTTTTAGTCTGTTCTAATGATTTTGATACTTTGTATGTATGTAGACTATACTGAGGGGTGTGGTGTCTGCTTTTGAGAAGTGTTAATTTCTCTCCTCTAATATGCTGTCTTTCTAATGAGACCAAACACGATCATGTAGAAAAAATACAAAATTTCCTCATTTCCCGCTTTTAACATCGAAAGCAATGTTATTTCTCACCTCGGGATTAAACATTCACAGGGTTATTCAAAGAGCGGTGAAAAGCAGGAGAATAACTGGAGAAGTGAAAATTCTAGGTCAAAATAGCCAAACCAGAAAAATTCTCCCATTTATCTCACTTTCCAAATCGGCTATTTGGTCTAGATTGTTCTCTTCTCCTGCCAGTTCTCCTGGCTTTCACCTCTCGCTCAGGGTTGTTCAGAGAAAGGTGAAAACCAGGAGAATGGCAGGAAAAGAGAACAATCTGGACCAAATAGCCGATTTGGAAAGTGAGATAAGGCTAGGGTCAGAGTAACGCATTTTTTGCAGCGACCGTCAAAAAGTGCGTCCGAACGCATTGCCGTATTTTTTCACGGAATACGCGAAAACGGTCATACGATGCGCATTTTTGTGCGTGATTTTTTACGGATCCAAACCAGGAAACTTTGGGTGTCTGGACATTATATTGGCTCTGGTTTGGCTATTTTGACCTAGAATTTTCCATTCTCCAGTCATTCTCCTGCTCTTCACCGCTCTCTGAATAACCCTGACAGGGTTATTCAGAGAAAGGTGAAACTCAGGAGAATGACTGAAGAGAAAATTCTAGCTCAAAATTGCCAAACCAGAAAAATTCTCCCATTTATCTCACTTTCCAAATCGGCTATTTGGTCTAGAATTTTCCATTCTCCAGTCATTCTCCTGTTTTTCACCGCCAAAAAATCAATAAACTTTTTCTGCGTGTCCAAAAATGTCTCCTCTTTTCATACAGACTGCCGCCCCAAGCAGTTTATGGATAGATTAAAGGAAAAGCATTTACCGTCATTTGAAATGTCATTTTTTGATTTTTACATATTTCTATACATCCTAGAAATCCGCCACTTCACGGGCAGGTTATGGGGACCTCCTAGGCACGATAATTGAAGGAATTTTTCGTTTTTATTTTTAACCCTTATTTCATGGAAAACTCACTGTCCCTTTAAAAACGTTTTTTTTTTTACTTTTTGTCCTTGTTTCCTGTCCCCCAGGGCACTACCCGGACCCCAATACACCTTTTATGGCAAATATCTAGCATATATGCCCTCTTGGAGGGCACTCTAAAAACCGAATTTTCAGCCCCATTGACTTGTATTGAGTTCGACTTCGGGTTCGGGTTCGGATCCGAACATCTGGAAAGTTCGGGTTCGGGTCCGAACCGAACTCGGGGGGTGTTCGGCTCATCCCTAATTACTAATCACTCACATTAAAATTTCTCAAGAAGCACCTCATGAGAAGGAACTGACGAAGAAAACTGTAGTCAAAGAAGTGTCAACCTCAAATCTTTTTTAAGTATGGTCCTAGGCATATCATTCAGAGTACCACAACTTTATAAAGACCTACATGTAACATTTATTGAATGTTTCAAAATGAGATTTTGTTCTAAAGCAAAATTAAATTAATTTTCACCAAATATCCTGGACTCCATTCTCTAAGTGTAGACTAGAAACCAACAAGCTCAACTCAACAACAAGCTGTAATTATCAAGTTGTATTTGTCAGCCTCCGTTTACCTAACAACATGGGAAAAAGTTAGGCTAATGCTCCTCATCCCTATGTGAATCATTGGGCCAGTGCTGCTGAGTACCCATGAGAAAGAAGAAAGAAAGGACCAGACACCCCCAATAGGTATAAGACACTTATACTTAGGACATCAGCACAATGTTGCATAGGTGTTGTAAATAAAAGCGCATATACTTATCAGAAGTGCCTGGTCCTTCCTTTGTTTTCGTGGATATTTTGAAGCATTGGTAGCTCTTGAGCAACCCACCATTGGTATTGTATTCTGACCTATGTAACGTTTATGTAGGAGATTTCCCTGTTGTTTCACAAGTTCTGCCGAGTATGACTTGGCAATTGCAGCCAAGTTTGCATTTATCTGCACCTACTCAGCAGTTCATTAATGGCACCCACTATGTATTGTGTAAACCACATGTATTACATAGTTGGTGCTAACTTAACCAGAGCTGTTGTAAACTTAAAACCTCCATAGGCTATAATGGCTCTGGGAAGTTTACAACAGCTCTGGTTAAGTTAGCACCAACTATGTAATATGGCCCTATGACTTTTAAACACTCAATTTATACAGTTCTACAGAAATACATGGATTGAGCGATACACTATCATTATCATTAGCAGCATCCTCCGTGGAATAATATTAAATCCAAATGATAATACATGTGCTCCCAGTTGCTAGGTAACATGTGTACTTCACCCTAAAACCTGGCAGGAGTTTAGATGTAGATATGACAGGCAGATAGTGTGACAATTTGTAATGCTGCTTTGTGCATCAAAGACAGTAATGTCAAACACAAAGATTCTCTTGACTTTACATTTCCTAAAAATGAAAAGAAAAACAGAATGCATGTACCATTCTCAAGTTTATCAATTAATGTGTGTACTACTTCATTCATTTAATATATCGCCAGGTAGACGTGGCAGACATGTCCATGGATCTTCCCAGCAGTATCCCTCCAGTCGATGGATAGCACACACAATATCTAGATGAATATGATGCCATGTCATTGATTAATGAGATATTCCGAGCCATGACTTGCCTCTCATGCAGTATAGAGCAAAACCATTGTATTGATCTGTGAGTATAGCTTTTCAGAGGGCAAACACATTGGGCAGTATTACAAAGTCGGTACTAACTTAACCAGAGCTGTTGTAAACTTCCCAGAGCCATTATAGCCTATGGAGCTGTTAAGTTTACAACAGCTCTGGTCAAATTAGCACCAACTTTGTAATATAGCCCATTATTAGGTAGATTAGGGAACATATAATTTAGGGTCAGGGCAGCCATCAATGGGGTGTTCAGCGTCCTGGCCAAACCCTGTGCAGTTTATCTAAGTGCCAAAGATGTAAGGGTCTCTTCATGCTACCCAAGAATGGCCCACCAAAATACCAACAATTTTCCCAGTGCACCACAGCATCTGGTGCTGGTAGGAGCTCTCTGACTCAACATGGAAGGAGCGATTAGTATGGTCTGCACCTAGCAGAAGTACAGTCTGAATGCTCTCCCACCATGGAAGACTTTTTATCACCTTGCTGGACCACCAGGGATTTAGCCCACTCCCTGTAAAAGGTTACTGAAATGGGCAACTGAGAGAAGGATGCCTCCTGCTAATGATTCATTGATGGGCACTAGAATTCTGATGGCAGCCCTGCTTAATGGTAAGTGGTTGTTAGCAGAATAATGTTAGGGTCAGAAGTTACTTTTGGTTTCTTCCTAACCACATACATGTTTGAAGACACATATTTTCCTGTGACATAGTTTAAAAGGATACAATCAAAATAATATATATTTGGAGACTATTACTGTCAGTCAAAAATAATTGAAGAACATGGTAATGTTTTTCCACTTTTTCTTTGCATCTTTTAGGTTCCTGCTGTGGTTTGGGAAACCTATCTGCTCATGATAAATAATCAGCATTTCATGTGTCTCATGTGGGCAAAGAAAACAAGTGTAATTAGCTTAATATCTTCACTTCAAAGGCTACAGGGAGATAATGATCACAAGTTAAATACATGAAGTGTGGGACATGTCCTTAGCAGTCAATGGGTTAATATTAACAGCATTGATCCGCACCCACAAAGAGAGCAGGTCTCGGAGGCAGAGGGTTTCATAGAGCGCTACTCACATAGATAGTTCTGCTGGCTCACAGAAATCCCCCAATTGACCAAGACCATCCACTCTCATAAAAAGGTATCCACAGATATCTCAAAATCTGGCCCCTCAGATGTTTATTGTTTGCAATTCCCAGAATTCCTTGAATGCAATCAATGGCCAAAGAATCAGGGTAGGTATAGTTTAGAAACATCTGGGGTGGAAGAGTTTGAGATCTGTGCCTTACTTCCTACTACAAACTAAGCACTGTACCTCCACAACTACATCTCACAATTATAGCAGGTGTGCCATACCTTCCATTGTGTCTAATGTGACCAACGATAATTTTTTGGCTGGATCTGTGTTACGTCCTCAGCCCCTGCTACGCTCCCTGGGGGGGTCTGGGCATGGTTCTGTGCCACTGGCTGGTCAAGTGCCAGCACATTGTGATGGCCGCTCGGTGTCTGAGGGGGCGGGGCCTGGTGTGGTCACGAGGAGCCGCTGGGTTTAAAGCAGGGCTGTCCATATCCGGGTATCCATATCCGTTTCCACTCATAGAGCAGCAGGATATGGACAGCCTTATGGGGACTCAACATGTGGAATTATGAGAAGAGAAACAATGGATGGATACAGGAAGTTACCTTATAAGGCTAACGCTATGGCGATAAGGAGAACCAATCAGAAACTTTTTAATCTATATATATATATAAACGCGAAAGTCTTGACTGACTGACTGACTGACTCATCAATGCCCAGCTCAAACCGTTTAACCTAGGAACGTGAAATTTTGAAGGTGCACTGTTTTTATGATGTAGGCACCCACTAAGGAAGGATTTTTGGAAACTCCGCCCCTAAGGGGGTGAAAAAGGGGGTTGAATATTTTAAAAAGGATACCTATAACTCAAAAACAGAAGATGTTACAGATGGGAAAATCGGTATTTAGATTCGTCTTGAAAAATAAAAAAACACGTATTTTACCGTTTTTCAAAAATTCGACTGGGGGGGCGAGAAAAGGGGGTTGAATATTTTAAATATTTTAAACAAGATACCTATATCTTAAAAACAGAAGATGTTACAGACGTGAAAATCGGTATTTAGATTCTTATTGAAAAATAAAAAAACACGTATTTTACCGTTTTTCAAAAATTCAACTGGGGGGGGCAAAAAAAGGGGGGTTGAATATTTTAAATATGTTAAACAGGACACCTATATCTTAAAAACAGAAGATGGTACAGACGTGAAAAATCGGTATTTAGATTCATCGTGCCAAATAAAAAAACACGTATTTTAACATTTTCTGAAAATTCCTTTGGGGAGGGCAAAAAGGGGGGTTGAATACTTTTATCATGAACGCGAAAGTCCTGACTGATTGACTCATCAACGCCCAGCTGAAACCGTTTAACCAAGGAATGTGAAATTTTGAAGGTGCACTGTTTATATGATGTGGGCACCCACTAAGGAAGTATTTTTGGAAACTACGCCCCTAAGGGGGTGAAAAAGGGGGTTGAATATTCTAAACACAATACCTATAGCTCAAAAACAGAAGATGTTACAGATGTGAAAATCGGTATTTAGATTCTTCTTGAAAAATAAAAAAATACCTATTTTACCATTTTTCAAAAATTCAACTGGGGGCAAAAAAAGGGGGCTTGAATATTTAAAATATTTTAAACAGGATACCTATATCTCCAAAACAGACGATGTTACAAATGTGACAACCGGTATTTAGATTCTACTAAAAAAATAAAAAAAACACGTATTTTACAGTTTATCAAAAATTCAACTAGGGGGGCAAAAAAAGGGGGTTGAATATTTAAAATATTTTAAACAGGATACCTATATCTTAAAAACAGAAGATGGTACAGACGTGAAAATCGGTATTCAGATTCATCTTGACAAATAAAAAACCACATATTTTACTATTTTCTGAAAATTCCTTGGGGGGGGCAAAAAGGAGGGTTGAATACTTTTTTCATAAACGTGAAAGTTCTGACTGATCAATGCTAAGCTGAAACCGTTTAACCTAGGAACGTGAAATTTTGAATGTGCACTGTTTTTATGATGTGGGAACCCACTAAGCAAGGATTTTTGGAAACTCCACCCCTAGGGGGTGAAAAGAGTGGTTGAATATTTTTAACAGGATACCTATAGCTCAAAATCAGAAGACGGATACCTACGTAAACACATATTTTTTGAGCTATAGGTATCCAGACGTGAAAATCTGTATTTAGATTTGTCTTGAAAAATAAAAAAACACGTATTTTACCATTTTCTGAAAATTCCATGGGGGGGCCAAAATGGGGGGTTAAATACATCTATATATATATAAACGCGAAAGTCCTGATTGACTGACTCATCAACGCCAAGCTGAAACCGTTTAACCTAGGAATGTGAAATTTTGAAGGTGCACTGTTTTTATGATGTAGGCGCCCACTAAGGAAGGATTTTTGGAAAATCCACCCATAAGGGGGTGAAAAAGGGGGTTGAATATTTTAAACAGGATACCTATAGCTCAAAAACAGAAGATGCTACAGATGTGAAAATCGGTATTTAGATTCGTCTTGAAAAATAAAAAAACATATATTTAACCATTTTTCAAAAATCCAAGTGGGGCGAAAAAAGAGGGGGTTGAATATTTTAAATATTTTAAACAGGATACCTGTATCTCCAAAACAGACGATGTTACAGTCCAGAAAATTGGTATTTAGATTCGTCTTGAAAAATAAAACAACACTTATTTTACCATGTTCTGAAAATTCCATGGGGGGGCAAAAACGGGGGTTGAATACCTTTATCAGTATACCTATATTTCAAAAACCGAAGATGTTACGGGTGTGAAATTTGGTATTTACAATCTTTGTGAAAAAAACCAAACATGTTTTTTGCCATTTTCCACAAATCCAATTGGGGGGGGGTCGGGGGAAAGGGGTCTGATTATTTTTATCATTAAACCTATATTTCAAAAACCAAAGATGTTACAGACGTGAAATTTGGTATTTACAATCTTCTTGAAAAATAAAAACAGGTGTTTTACCATTTTCCAAAAATCCCAAGGGGGGATGAAAAAAAGGGGGCTGAATACTTTTAAACAGGATACCTATATCTCAAAAACAGAAGATGTTACATGCGTGAAAACTGGTATTTAGATTTGTCTTGAGAAACAAAAAAAACACCTATTTTACCATTTTCCAAAAATTCTGTGGGAGGGGGCAAAAAGGGGTAGTTGAATACTTTTATCAGTATACCTATATTTAAAAAACAATTTTAACAAATCCTAAAATCCATGCGAGCGAAGCCGCGGGCAAAAGCTAGTACTATATAAAGGAATGATGAGAAATGTAATGTTAAATGATATTTGACTGATTTTATATTACTATTGCCCTTGAAAAAGTCTAGAAATAGACGAAATGTGTTGAGCCTTTACTTCTATAAAGTTTTTATTTAATAAAAGATCCTTACATCATTGGATTGATATTATCCATTCCTGAATGTGGAGTGAAAGACCAAAGCTCCACATTGTTTGGTTTTCCTCATATACATCAGTGCACCTATAGATACTGAAGCCTCCGTGTTTTTTCAAGGTTAACTTTTGAGTTAACTGCAGCGGTGAGTAATTAGCGTTAAGACTTTGTAATCCTAATGCTAATTAACTCTTTGCGCTCCCCATGTTAAGCATAGGGAGTGCAAAGTACAGTAAGATCGCGCTGAAAAGTGCAAGATCCGAATCACTAACAGGTTTTTTAACCCGTTAGTGTTCGAAATGTAATATGGTCGGCTCGCGCTAGGGCCACATAAGCTAGCGTTAACGTTCACATAGCTAACTGTATAATAGGGTCCAATGTCCGGAAACTGACATTTATAAACTATTCTTTTTAACACTGATATTATTATTCTAAACTGCCCCCCTTTCTTCCTTGTGATCTGCGAGATATACATATCATAATAATGAATTTCAAGGTTTTATATAATTATGAATAAGGGATAGATGTGTGAACTATGTTCATTGAAAAGATGACTTTCCAGTTATGTACTTTTTATATACAGTATCTTATAGATCGCTGCCTTTCATTTCATCACCTAGAAGTTGTCTTCCTTTGTAAGCGCCTTCCTGCCAGAGCCCGGGATGGATGCTCAAAGCAATTGTACCGTACGCGGCAGAACACTGACAGGCTATGCACGGTGTACAAATAAAGAAGGCTGTCAGCAGGATGTGAAATTGATTGCACAATAAAATAATAGATTGTATTAGCAGAGTTTGATTTTTCATCGCCTCTGGTGGCAGCAACGGAGAAAAGGCAGCATGCGAGTACGGCACGTAAGATGTAAAAGAGCAAAATGTAGCACAAATGTGTATCTGCACAGATAAAATCTAGTGAGGTACAATACGGAATCGGGGAGCTCTAAGAAAATGCTTTATGTCAAAATGCCTAGTAAACAGAGCGCTACAAGAACCATTAGAGCATCACACATTGTAAACAGTTCCTGAGCACGTACAAAGTGTTATTTAGCGTTTTTCTGCTGCAAACCATTAGAAACCCAGGGGCCTTATTCCATAGATGTCGATAAGATAACTACATGAAACCTTACACAAACCATTACACAGAACGCCTCCTGTAGTTATCTTACTGTCGGGAATTGCTATTCCATGCTTGCTGCCAACTGGGCTTGTGGCTTGAGTGTAGCGATTCGAACCCTCCTGGGAGGTTACTGTAAATTAACACCTCCTATACTTAGCACAGGAGACGCTAAATTACACCTCCGAATGGAAGCGCAAGCTATTCAAAGGTAGTTTGCGCTTCCACCCAGGTGATAGTATTTCACTGAGGAGCCGGTGTTAATGCATTGACCTAGCCCCCCCTCAAAAAATACCATCCTCACCTCTCATACTACGTTGGAGAGACCGGCACGATCCGCTGCTTCCTCTCACCGGGAACAGAGTGAGACTGGGAACATATACAGGGTTATTCAAAGAGATCCGAATGGCTGCCGAAAGGTAACTGAACGCTGAAATCAGCATTCGGTTACCTTTCTTGGCCATTCGGCTATCTAGAGAGCAGGCAATTTGCCAAATTTTGGGGAATTGCCTGCACATATGGTGCCTGTTCGGTGCCTGTTCGAGGGCAGTGAAATATCCATAGAGAAGCAATGCTTTGTCTATTCAGAGAACAAAAACCAGCAGTGAAAAGTTTCTGAATTTCCCTGCTATTCAGTGGTTTAATTCGGCAGGTTTATTCAGGCGATTCCCATAGGCTTCAATGTTAAAAATATTCCCGTTTTAATTCAATATCTAATAAACCGTTTATTATAATATTCTGCAGTAAAAAGTCTCTTTATTTTTCAATTTTTTTAGGACCTTTCAAGCATTTTTGGGGATTTTTTTGCAAACATTTTTTTTCCTTTTTTTTTTTAATCGTTTTTTCTTTTTTTCTGTAACAGCCCTTTTTATTATCATTCCCTGGACCTCATATGTAAATTTCAGACATTTTCGCTCAGTAGTTTCTTTGCAAACATTCAAGCGTACTGGGTTTTTTTTTTCATTCCATTCGTCTGCGGTGTCGGGTTTTTCTGGCGGCTGCTCTGCGTGTGATCTGTGGCTGGCTCAGCGGGGTTAATCCAGATGTTTTTGTGGGTTTCGGTGTGCATTCGCCCTGGTTTTGCGGTGAGTGTTCGGCAGGTTTTCGGCGGCTTTTCCCTGCATTACGACGGCCCTGTGGTGCTTGCTGAATACACCGCAGGGTTGCCGAAATGGGATCGCCAAATCGCGCCGAATTGAAGAAAACGAAAAGTCACCGAACGTGCGGTGGCTTTTCGATTCTCTTTGAATAACCGTGATAGTTGTGGTGCTGTGCAATCTTGTGAGAGGGTCGTGTAGATGTGCAGGGACGTGTGTAGCGCCACTGCTGGTATCGGGCTGCTCTGCGCTTCCTTCCAGGGCCAAGCGCTAACAAAGCATCCACCCCAGAATAAAACGGAGAACAAAAGGGATATCTGCAGTCGCAGGTTCTCTTGCTTACCGTCTCTGTTTTATATCTATCGAATAGGGCCCAGATAATTATAGCAAGGTACTTTCTAAATGATATTATATGAAAAAATATTAAATCTTTATTATTTCAAAAGCAATGATTCAATGTTTCCAAATACTTGCAGTAAACCTCAGGGAAAGTTATTAAGACTGAGAAGCTAAGTTTATGTTTTCATTGTGATTCCACGCAGCTATTGAAGTTGATTTATGTGATTTTTCAACATGTCAACAACAGTGATTATTATTAAGTGCACCACTCCAATTTCCACTAGGCAGGACAGTTAAACCAGCAAAGAACCACATAGAATACGCCAAGTCAAGGTCACGTCAAGGCAAATCACAAAGGCGTTTCTTCTACTTATTTTTTTTCCTTTTATATATAGTCATGCTCCTGATGGAGTCTGGGTGATGACAAAATGCGCCGAGCTGCTAAGGACTGCGTACCAGGGACCTATCCTATTGAGCTTGGAGAATACTGGCTGCATGTGGACTTGGTGGACGTGGTGATATAAAATAAAGATAAAACTGTATAAAGACGTATCTCTTCTCGAGGTCCTTAATATCCCATCATATGTGGGAGTGGATATCCTACAATTTGGGGCATTGGTGGAGGTGTCAATGCATCTAATACCTTGAAAAGAAGTTGACAAGATACTCTTAGATGTGACTGCAATCAATTCACGTTTGTGAGCGTATAAATACATTGCGTGTACACAATCTATATTGGGAGATATAACCCTATGTGATGATTTTTAATTCACAGAGTTTTTTGTTTTTTTTTGAGAAAGGATTTTACCAGGAAGGATACATTGAGATTGCTCTCGTTTTCAAGTATGTCCTGGGTGGCGAGTATGTACCAGTTGGGTGTCTTGTCCAAGGACACTTACTGGAGAGGTGCTCTTGCTGGGATTCAAACCTGTGTCTCCACAGTCTCTCTCCACGCAGAGCAGTGATGTTACCTCTACTCCACCCAGCCGACACTTGATCCAAGTTTTATAATTTATGTTCTATCATTTACACCTGAGCCACAACAATCTCTATTAGGCTGAAAATATAAAAAAAAAGCTAAAACCTTTCTAAACTAAACAAAACAGGCTTCATGAATGGGCTGATTAAAATCAGCACTAAAGGACTGAACAGCTCAGGAACTGACAATGCATGAAATACCTAGCATCTGGGGTTGCATATGAGTATCTCCGGAATGACTCCATTTCTATGGGTTTCGCCATTTGAATTCGTGAAGGAATACATTGCTTACATAGGGTATGTAACACAAAAATGTATAGTATAAAAAGTGTAGGTGCATACATTATCTCAGAGATACTGGTCATCAGAAACATTACGTTTATAATAAATGTTATTATTTGTTTATTATTTGTCTCTAATATGGAACCCGCTGGAAATAACACGCTGGAAAAAGCCCACGAGCTGCCGATCATAGCGCAGACCGTTCATGTAACACACGGTATGCGAGTACGTGGTCAGAATGATGGATTGATGCTGCCTGCACAACTCAAGCTCATGTTTGTTTTCTCCCTGGACAAATGCTGCTGCGAGTGCCCGTAAAGGTATCAACATGGAGAGCAGGGTGGGAAAAGGGGGCACTCCACGCAGCCTTTAATAAGACTTTAATAAGCTAAAGTGGTCAGGCTGCGTAGAGTGTTCATTTAAAATAATTTCATGAACAAACTGAGTGGGGAGAGGGACCAGAGGTGGGAGGGAGCGAATTTGGGCAAGGGACTCGAGCCGAATGTCAGAGGGAGTGAGTTTGGGCAAGACAGGCCAGAGTGGGAGTTTAGGTAAAGGGACTGAAGGTAGCTCTGGACCATAGAGAGGGAGGAGGGGAGGGTGGGGTGGCGGTGCAGAACTCCACCTCCAAGTAATGATAAAACACTGGCGGTACGTAGTCTGTACTACTACTGGTCTGTACTACTACTGGTTTAAACTGAAAACAAACTGGTTATGGCTGACATAACCCTAAATCATACAGAGTAAAGCAACGGCATGTTGTGACGTCCTGCGCCCCCTCTGGCTGAAGTGGACATTCATGTTCTGGACTTTGAGTGCATCTGGCGCCACCTCTGGCTTCTTTGCACCATGTGATCTCGCTCTGGGCATTCACCTGGACTCTATCGGTTCATTACGAGCTTTATGTATAAATAGAGACTACACCCTTAGAAGGGTGCGGTCTCATTCTGAGTTTCTAGCTCATTTCAAGTTTGCCCTGGTCCATTTCAGTCCTGATTCTGGTATCCTGCCTGAACCTGCTTACCTGCAGGATTTCTGTGTTTAGGTTTGTGTTATCTCTGATTCTCATGCTAATTCAGTTCCTTGTAGTTCTAGTGTCATGCAGCTTTGATTTCTGGTTCCCCTGTCTGTCAGTCTGCAGTTCTGTTCTCAGGTTCATTTATGCATTTACCCCAGGTTTAGTTCTGCCTATTTTCATTGTGTTTATAGTTCTTGATTTCTGGACTTTGTAAACATCTGGTTTTCTTTTATATTGTATTTCTTGCCTAGCGTTCTTAGGCTCTGATTATAGTGTTTGTATTGTGTTAAGGTTCTGGATCCCTGCTCTGGGTTCAAGTTCAGTCTTGTTTATTTCTTACAGGGTTATTCAGAGAGCGTGAAAAGCAGGAGAATGATTGGAGAAAGAAAAATTCTAGGTCAAAATAGCCAAACCAGAAAAATTCTCCCTTTTCATCTCACTTTCCAAATCGGCTATTTTGACCTAGAATTTTTCATTCTCCAGTCATTCTCCTGCTTTTCACGCTCTCTGAATAACCCTGTATGTGTCATAGAATAAATATATTGTTTTCTAGTCCTGTATCCTGTCTATTCACTGCTCTTTAGGCTCACACCCCTCCTGCTCTCTGTCACGTCAGGTTCCCCTGCCCAGACGTAACACATGTCTTCTCCAATCTGCTCCGTATTAGTAACTGTGGTTATTAACGTTTAGTTCAGTCTGCCTCTAAAACAGTGTGAATACAAATCGATTAATTGAAAATGAAGATATTTGACAACTATTTCCATTATCGATTAGTTGTTTCAGCCCTACATCTTTGACACGAAAAATTATATACTTGAGCATTTTTTCAGTGCAACTTAAAGGGTTATTCAGAGAGCACAGGAATTTCAGTCCTCTCGCGTTCGGCGCACTTTGGTGTGCTTCTGCAATTTCATTTAAAAATCATTTCTCCAAACCTGCGGTGAATTTACTATTCACTGTAGAGTTCCTGAAGTGCGCCGAATGGGATCCACTGATCGCTACCAATCAGCCCACCAAGCTCCGCTGCCGACCACCGAACAGGCCCTCAAATGCAGCCAAAAATAGCCGACGATTCGCCGAACGCTGCTGAACACAACCGCAATCCACCGAACTGACTGCTGCACACCACAGATAAAAGCCAATCAGCCGCCGAATGTTAAACTGGTAAAAATAAAAAAAAAATCTAAGGGAACTCTGCAATTTTAAAACAGGTGTTTAAAACAATAAAAATGCATGGAAATAAAAGGTTCTATAAAAAGGTACAGAATAAAAATTGGGAATCAAACATTTTGCCTCAAATTCAGAAAAATACCTAATAAATTCTAAAAATAAATAAGACTTTTTGTTGAAAATTAAAAGTATAAACGATTGAATTTTTTTTTTTTTTACATTGAAACCAAAAAGTTGTGCGTTTTACCAACATTTCGGTGCAGTTCGGAATTCTCTGAATAGATTAACCATTACTGCTCTATGGGACAATTTCACTGCTGCCAAATTGCAGCGATCTGCACCGTATCTCGCTGGCAATTCGATAATATTAGTCGAACTGCCATGAAATTGCACTGTATGGTGAAATTCGGTGGCAAGTTCGGCTGTTATTGAATAACCCTTTTAGTACTATATTCCCCTCATTATTCTGATGCGATCACGGTGCAAAAATAACAGTCATGTTAGTATTAGGGACAGGGTTATTATAAAGGCTAGGGTTACTTTTAGAGTTAGGGTTAACCCTAACCCCTAGCCGTAACCAACTGATCCTGTTTCATTTTCACCTCACCAAGAGAAAGTGCAGAATCTGTTGCCTAAAATTTAAGTGGAAATTAAGCAGAATCTGTCGGTTAGGGATAGCGTTAGAGTCAACCCTAGCCGTAATAGTAAGCCCAACCTTAAAATAAGCACAAATGCTATCCCCAAAAAAAAAAAAAAAAACTGCGGGCAGCAAAAAATTATGAAAGTGCTTTGTTTTTTCACATCAAATATGACTTTTTTCTAAACCTTGAATTGTAAGGAACATTTATTAATTGGGTGACTTTATTATCGCGTTGTTTTAATTCACAGTGAGAAAGTGCTGGCTTTCATGTAGGATATTGGTTTATTGTGACCCAAAAGTCCTAGGACCAATTGGTCATATCCACCCTTTCATTACCCAACAACTTCTGTCTCACATTCAGGCTAGGGTCAGACGAGTGCATTTTCTATGGGCTGTGCGCCCGTGCAGTACGGACGCACTTTGACAAAAGATGCAGTAGTGGCCACACGGTCCGTTTTTGTGACTGACGTTATTTTTGACGGATGTAGAAGGGAAAATAAATTAATATGAAAAACATTTTGTCCGTCAAAAATGCTGGACGTATAAATGCAGTCCGTCTGACCACGTTCCATCACTCACACACAAAGCTATGCGCATGTTGCGGACGCAGTGCACTCTGCACGTCCATTCTAGCGGTTCGACCTTCTTGCTAACTTGCGTCCGTTTGCCGCGTCCGTAGTGCGTCTGCACTTCCGTGCGGATGTACTTCGTGTGTGGGCCTTCATCGGTGATGATTATCTGCTACCACGGACGTACTAATGTGCGGCTACACGGACGTGATTACTGCGCTCGTCTGACCCCAGCCTAAGATTCCTTGTGTAATAACACTTCTTAGGACAGCAAGAATAGCAAATAAAAGCACAGTAAGAGTAATTTAACATGCTTAACCCCTTCACTGCTGATATAGATATCTCGGGCTTCAAAGGCACAATCTGCTGATCTGCAGCCCAAAAACAAATTAAATTTGTTTGCTTTTCGGCTGCAGAAGATGCCCCCAAAGTTTTAACCCTGTGGGCATAATGCCCAAAGAGCTAAAACTGTAAAAAAACAGCTGCTGAATGCTGTGAAATATCAGGCTTTCAGCAGCTGTCAGCAGCCGATGCAGGGAGGAAAAAAATAGACTTGCTGCTTAATTCGGCAGTAGATGGCGCCAACTACTGGCCAAAAAGGTTATTTACAGTAATAACTATTTATTAATGTATAATTAATTTAAAATAGTTTTACTAAAAAAAACACTGGTTTCTGACAGTGTTCCCCGCCCCCGAAAATCACTTGGTCGTGAAGGGGTTAATGGAGTTGCCCCCTTATGGACTTGCCATGGTATTGAGCTTCAGTTTGTGGTGCTATCTGGACTCCGTCTCTGTCAGTCTAAGGCTAGGGTCAGACGAACGCATTTTTCGCGTCGACCGTCAAAAAGTGCGTCCAAACGAATGGACGTATTTTTTCATGGAATACGATAGCGGTCATACGATGCGCTATTACGGCCGTGATTTTTTACGGATCCAAACCAGGAAACTTTGGGTGTCTGGACATTATGTAGGCTGGACATTAACAGCGTCTGACGTCTCCTAATCACACACACATGCCGCTATGCGGACGCAGCGCACTCTATACGTCAGTACTAGCGGTTTGACGTTCTCAAAAAAATGCATTCGTTTGCCGCTTGTGTTGCGCGGCAGCACTTTCGTGCGGCATGGCTTCTTCAGTCTTCTACAGTGGAAATAAAAAGTATGTGAACCCTTTGGGATTACGTGGAGTTTTGCATGAATTGGTCATAAAATGTGCTCTGATATTCATCTATGTCACAACAATTTGAAAAACACAGTCTGCTTAAAATAATACAACACAAACATTATATGTTTTCATGTGTTTATTGAACATAACATGTAAACATTCACAGTGCAGGGTGGAAAAAGTATGTTAACCTTTGGACTTAATAACTGGTTGACCCTCCTTTGGCAGCAATAAACTCAACCAAACGTTTCCTGTAGTTGCAGATCAGACCTGCACAACGATCTGGAGTAATTTTGGACCACTCCTCTTCACAAAACTGTTTCAGTGTAGCAATATTCTTGGGATGTCTGGTGTGAATCGTTCTCTTAAGGTCATGCCACAGCATTTCAATGGGGTTGAGGTCAGGACTCTGACTGGGCCACTTCAGAAGGCGTATTTTATTTTGTTGAAGCCATTCTTTTGTTGAATTACTTGTATGCTTTGGGTCATTGTCCTGTTGCATCACCCATCCTCTGCGGAGCTTCAGTTGGCGGACAGATGGTCTTACGTTTTCCTGCAAAATGTCTTGATAAACTCTGGAATTCATTTCTCCATCAATGACAACAATCCATCCAGGCCCTGAGGCAGCAAAACAGCCCCAAACCATGATGCTCCCTCCGCCATGTTTTACAGTGGGGATGAAGTTTTAATGTTGGTGTGCTGTGCCTTTTTTTCTCCACACATAGTGTTGTGTGTTTTTTCCAAACAACTCAATTTTAGTTTCATCTGTCCACGGAATATTTTGCCAGTAGTGCTGTGGAACATCCAGGTGCTCTTTTGCAAACTTCAAACGTGCTGCAATATTCTTTTTGGACAGCAATGGCTTCCTCCGTGCTGTCCTCCCATGTACTCCATTCTTAATGTTTTCAACAAAAATGTTAGTATGTGCCAGAGATTTCTGTAAGTCTTTAGCTGACACTCTAGGATTCTTCTTTACCTCATTAAGCATTCTGCGCTGTGCTCTTGCAGTCATCTTTACAGGATGACCACGCCTAGGGAGAGTAGCAACAGTGCTGAACTTTCTCCATTTGTAGACAGTCTGTCTTACCGTGAACACATGAACATCAAGGCTTTTGGAGATACTTTTGCAACCCTTTCCAGCTTCATGCAAGTCAACAAGTGAACAATTCTGTCACGCAAGTGAACAATTCTGAGAGCACTTTTCTGCGAGGCATGGTTCACATCAGGCAGTGCTTTTTGAAACCAGTAAACCCAAAACTGGTGTGTGTTTTTAAAGGGCAGGACAGCTTTCAGCAACACATCCAATAATATCACACTGATTGGACTCAAGGTTGGCTCACTCCTGGCTCCAATTAGCTCTTGGAGAAGTCATTAGGCTAGGGGTTCACATACTTTTCCCACCCTACACTGTGAATGTTTACATTTTATGTTCAATAAACACATGAAAACATATAATGTTTGTGTTGTATTATTTTAAGCAGACTGTGTTTTTCAAATTGTTGTGACTTAGATGAAGATCAGAGCAAATTTTATGATCAATTCATGCAAAATTTAACGTAATCCCAAAGGGTTCACATACTTTTTCTTGCCACTGTATTTCCTGCCTTGTTTCTGTTCCCAGACACACCGCTTCCTGTCATCCCCTTCAGACCTGCGTGACAGAATCATTGTCGTGTTTGTATCCTGCATTCTGCCTGTCCTGTATCATCTTCCTCCAATAAACCTCCTGAGATTAAGCATAACCTGCCTGTCTGTGCTGTGTATCTCCTGCAGTTGGGCTCACCTGCCAACCTGCATCATGACCCTGGCATCATGAATGACATTACTTTACTGGCCTTTGCAAATGATTGCTGACATTGCATTGCCTATAATTTTATCATTCCCTGCAATTTGCGGTTTGTGTATTCTTTATTGCGAAATGCAATCCCTTATCACTACAAGCAGAGCTCATTGCAAGACTGTAGATGAAAGTGTTAACGAGAGGTGGAATATGAACAAACACTGTCCATACTTCTCTTACCTCTTTTGTTTCAATTGAAATATTTTTATTATATTTTAAGTTACAAATATTTCAGTGGTAAAGATAGATTTAATGTTTGCTATTGATTGTGTATATTCTTGGGTAAAGCCATTGTTATTATTATCCAAGTTACTATAACAACGTCAGAATGAGTATTATTATCATTTTCGCGCACACACATGGAACATTTATTAATTACAGTGCCAGCAGTCACAAACAGCCAATCTTCCTGCTCTTAATCATGAACTAGTTATGTAACATTCAGAAAGTTTAGATGGAGCCTAAGATGTGGTAAACTGGGACACCTCTACAACATGCACCCCCTCTGTGCACGTGTTTTTATAGGTGAGGAGCTTTAACCCCTTCCCTAACGATTGATATAACACCACCCGGTACCCCGATATCTAGATATCTCGATCTGCTGATCTGTAGCCCAAAAGCAAATGAAATTTGTTTGCTTTTGTGCTGCAGGAGGTGTCCCCAAAGTTTTAGCCCTGTGGGCACAATACCCAAAGAGCTAAAACTGTAAAATGGGCTGATAAATTCCCTTGAAATTTCAGACTTTCAGCAGCCGATGCAGGGGAAAAAAAAGAAAAACAGATCGACTCGCAGCTCAAACAGCTGTAACTCAATTTGGCAGGAAACTGGCTAAATTGGTTATTTACAGTAAGAACTATTTCTTACTGTATAATTAATAGAAAATGATTTTACAAAAAAACACTGGTTTCTGACAATGGATTTTTGGAATATCACTTGGTAATGAAGGGATTTATCAGTATGCATGTTTTTCTGCAGAATATAACCTTTAAAATTTCCTAGAAATGTCACACTTATGCTGCAAGAAAAGAAATATGATTAATAAAATTAGGGCCCTATTACACTCTTCGCGCACAATTTTGCGTGTGCGCAAAAATGCATTAAAGCGAGGGGAAAAACCCTTCGCCCTGAACGTCGTATTACAACGTTCACGCACAAAATGCGCGTTAACATCTAACGCTAGTTACCCTGCGCGAGAAAAAGTTTGTGCGCGCATCCCATACTTAACATTGTGAGCGCAAATGCGTTTGTGCACTGGTACGCGGATGGTATTACAATCGATGCGCAAATTTTTACGAACGACGTTTGTGCGCTTAATTTTAACGTCTTTTAACCCTTTCGCTGCTGAGGCATTTCCCGCCTCTGTGCTGAGCTCATTTTTACCGATTTTGCTCATCATGTTTAAACGTGTTTTGAAGGCTTATTTTAGTATATGATCCAGACATATTATATATCGTTCTTTCCGTCAGACTCAGATTCATAATATGTCATTATTATATGTATACGTCATGACCTGTCTGTATATTATAACAAAAAATGCAATAAAATATGAATTTTCAAAAATTTACAACGTGTAAAGTGTTTTTTTTTTTCACATTTTAACATGCGAGCAATTGCGGTTATATTTTGTATGGGGTGTGCTTGTTAAAAAAATTAGAAATGGGGTCTCGTTACATTTTTTTGTGTGTAAAGTTACGCGACTTTTAACAAACGCACCGCATACAAAAATCGTTAGTGCAGCATCATTGTTCACATTATAATTGAAATGGGAACAATATTGCTGCATTAACGAACCAAGAAAAAAAAACTTTTTTTATTTTTAAATATTTTTTATTTTTATTTTTAATTTTTTTAAAAAAAACTTTTTTCATAGTCAAGTTTGGTATTGTTGGAACGGCCATGCTCTGGCCGATCCAACAATACCAAACATTAACCCCTAACTGCCACAGATCGGGAGATAGGGGGTTCATTGGAACCCCCTATCTCCACCATTGGTGGCAGTTAGTGGTTAACTCCAGGACTGGTGTCGGCGCCGATTCGTGATCCAGCCCCCATGGGGTTAATTTCAGGTACTGTTAGGAAGGGCAGGCTGTGCCCTTCCAAACGGTGCCTGGATTAAGCCCCGCAACGCCGGCGATCGGGAGGGAGAGAGGTCCGAAGGACCTCCCCCTCCCTTTCAGGTGCCTCCTTCGCACATGCGGGGGGGGGGGCGCCTGAATTAGGTGTCATCGGGCTGCCGCAATGACACCTAATTAGGCCGGCGGCGGTTCCAGGAGCTGGGCTGACAGCGAGGATGTCAGCCCGCACCTGGGGGCCAGCGATCGGCCGAAACCTGGCCGAACGCTGGCCCCAAAGGGAGGACGCGCTCAGCGCGTCCACCACAAGGAATGTTACCTGCGGGTGGACGCGCTGAGCGCGTCCATAGCAGCAAAGGGGTTAAAAGCTGGTGGTAACTGCAAATCTGAACGTTCTGGCCGAAATGAAATACACCAGCATGAAAAAAAAAAAAATACAGCACAGTATAGTTACACATTCTACACATACCCAAACAAAAAAATTGAGAGGTTGTGCATGTTTTTATTATTGCTGCAGCATATATACTCAGATTGATTTTGACAGGCGCAAAAACTGAACGGGAGACAATTGCGGTTCTTTATTCTGAATCGCGTGAAAAAACAGTCTGCCCACCGATTTCTGCGCGCAGCGATAATTTGCGTGCGTTTTCGTACGTATTTTCTACGTGCAATGTTTTTGGACGGATGAAAAGATGCGCTCGGATCGTAATACCAGCGTTAATTTACGTGCGTTAACGTTTATTAACGTGCGCGCAAAAAAAAATGTAATAGAACCCTTAGTCTTTGTAGCAATTCTGCTGTTAAACAGTTTTCATTGGCCTTGATATCAAGGGGATTCTATTAACGATTATCTAGACCAGGGGTTCCCAACCCTGTCCTCAGGCACTCCTAACAGGCCAGGTTTGCCAGATATGTGAAGCACAGGTGATATGATTTGCTGCTTAAGGCTAGGGTCAGACGAGTGCAGTATTGACGTGCGTTTAGGCTGGGGTCAGACGAGCGTAGTGTTCACGTCCGTGATTGCGCCTAAAAGTACGTCCGTGATAGCATGAAAGTAAGTCCATTGGAGCCTGACACATGAAGTACGTCCGCACTGAACTGCGGACGCACAACGGCCGCGGCAAACGGACGCAGGTTAGGCAAGAACGTAATACTGCTAGAACGGACGTGCGGAGTGCGCCACGTCCACAACGTCTGCATAGCTTTGTGTGTGAGTGATGCAACAAGGTCAGACGGACTGCATTTATACGTCCAGCATTTTTGACGGACAGAATGTTTTTTCATTGTAATTTATTTTCCCCTCCTACATCCGTCAAAAAATAACTTCAGTGAAAAAATGGACTGTGTGACCACTACTGCGTCATCCGTACTGACGATGTCCGTACTGCACGGACGTACAGTCCGTAGAAATCACGCTCGTCTGACCCTAGCCTTAGCCGCACTTAATCACGTCCGTGTTAGCAGCAAATTACGTCCAATGACGGGCAGCATACGAAGAACAGCCGCACGAAAGTGCAGCCGCGCAACGCAAGTGGCAATCGAACGCATTTTTTCGAGAACGTCAAACCGCTAGTACTGACATACAGATTGTGCTGCTTCCGCTAGTGGCGTGAGTGCGTGATTAGGAGATGTCAGACGCTGATAATGTTCGGCCAACATAACGTCCAGACGCAAAAAGTGTTTTATTGATGATCCGTACAAAATCACGGACGAAAATGCGCATCGTATGACCGCTATCGCGTATTCCGTGAAAAAAAATACGTCCATTCGTTCGAACGCACTTTTTCACGGACAACGCGAAAAATGCGTTAGTCTGACCCTAGCCTAAAATGTAGCCTTTTGGGGGGACCTGAGGACCAGGTTTGAGAACCACTGACGTACAGTATGTATCATAGCTATAAAACGATTCTTGTTGACAGTTGTGAATAAAATTCCATTACAATTAACCAAGATGATGTAAAATGGTAAAGAATTTAGTATATTTGCACTTAATGTGTTTACACACCAACCCACTGATCCTGGACTGGTTACCGCAAATGACTGACAAGAACATTGTTGCCATAAAGGAGTTATAAGTAATGACGAGTGTCTATAAAATCTTGTCCAATTTGTAAATCTGTCTAATACCTGCAATAGCTGTAGATGACGACAGTGTTTGACAGGTGACAGCTTGTCAATTTCTCCTTTTCTCCTTTCAGTTACTGAAGTCTATATCAGTCATAATTTTTCCAGCACATTGCTCTTGCCATGATTTTATTATTTAAATGTAGTAATTATATTACCTTAATAAGTTCATCCAGTTCAGTTGCGTTCACACACGAATGGTCTGAAACAAAGTTCTGCTTTTGTATAAACATTATAGTCCTCTGGGAGGTTTCGTTGGGCTGTTCTAATGCTTTGAATACGGTGGCTCCAATGATTAAGTAGAGGACCACCACTAAAAAGATGGTTGACACTGTTTTCCATTTCATGACATTCATAGTTATGTCCCTGTCGTCTCGGGTGGCCAGAACGGCTGGTGTCGCAGAAAATGACAACCTTGGTTTGGAGTTATGAGTTGCTGCTTTTGGATCGAGCAAATCAGGTGCCGCCACTAGAAATGAATACAGGAACAGTGTCAAAACAATTTCACCAAAGGTTCACCAACACAAACAACCAGACAGTTCCACAGTTTTATGCAAAAATGCATCTGAGTGATCATGGTATTAATACATTTATTCGTGGGAGTGCTATTCTCATGGCTGTGGCATTTTCGTGGCTGTGCTGCCACCTAGTGGCCGCTATCGGCACATACATGCTGTGAAGGGATATGCTAAACATAAGAGGAGATACGATTCCTGAAACTCTCACTAATTTCCTTTGATTCGTTTGTGATCTTTGACAAAACCTGTAAGGGTTCAGTAAGGCACCAGCGTGACAGGCAAGGTTCCGAACCCAGGATGCAGTGACACATGGAGACCAGGTTAGGGAAAACCGGGGTTTATTTGTAGGATTCAGATAAATAATAAGTCCAGGTTATGCAGGATGAAGGGCAGAACTTAAGGAGAGGGACCAATGGAATATGCAATCTTTGGTGGACACAAAGGGATGCAGGAGACACAATACAAGGATACACAGAGGGTAGACACACGTAGGAGACTTACTGGGGATACGAGACAGGACAGGAAAAGGGCTGAATGGTTTCTTGATAGCTGAGGAATCAGGAGACAGTTGATCAGCAGGAAACCAGGATGCAGGGGTCTAGGATGAAGTCTCTGGATGGCTCGGGAGACTTGATGCAGAGAGTAAGCCCAGGATAGCGTCTGGATCTGTGTACTTCACTTGCTGGCTCAGGAACCATAATGCTGAAGCATTGCCTTCTGGGTGCTCCACCCTTAAGTAGGCAAACAGTCACTTGATTGCAGGATTAACAGGTGCTTCCAGTGCTAAGAGCAAGGTTGGACATCCTGAAGGCAGTGTTATGGAAGTGCTGCCCTGCACTCATGACAACGCAGCACCAGGTTTGCCTTTCTTCCATTTACGGCGGGCTTTACGTGGGGTGGGTGCTGGGGGGCTCCAGACAGGGGTCCTGACAAAACCCTTTGGTTCTGGTCTATAGGAATCGCCTTTCAGCATCTACTACCCAGTCATGGAAATTTAATTTCCTGACTACAATCAAATATGTTTCCTACTGTTTTATATAGCAGATGCATGAAACAAAAAAAATTAAACAAAGCTTCTAAGCATTAAAAGCTTTAAAACCGAAGCAGGGCAGTTGCAGTTCTACACCTTTTTAGCTTCTAAAAATAGCTCTGTCCAATCTGGTAAATCAACCTACATCAATCATATAAAATGAACTGAACTGCTGTGTAATCTGGAAGAAACTGTACAAATTTACAGCCATGTATACAGTTTTGTGCCCAGCTATAGACAGCCAGACCTGCATGGACAAGTGATCGGAGTGACATCATGAGCCTGCTATGTGACTTGGGGACTTGTGCTTCATGCATCGAGCAGTTCCATGGGCTCACTGCTGTCATTGTGTAGTAATATGTAAGTTTCCTTCAAGATGCAGTTCTTTAAGCATTCTGGCAACCAGTCCACAGCAGTTTAAGTGTGGCAAAGTTTTAAATTCACAGCTTCCACACTTAAGCATAAATCTCCACTAACTATATCACCTCAAACCCTAACCTTATTACTTGTGATACCATTTTAAGGGCCCTTTTCCTTTATTGGCACTAAAATGGGAATGCTAATGGCGAAAACCTGCGCCTGCAGGTTTTCCCGTAGTGCCCCCATTTTAGCACCATATTCCGGGACAGGCGCTATTTCAGCAGCCTGCCCCAGAACGCAGCGCTACTGTCATAGAAGTGACGTAACGATCCCCGCTTCAAACCCCAAGGCTTTTATTCTCTCGGCAAAAACCCCAAAAGACACAGACATTTGCTTTGGGAAAGATTTTATGTTCATTTATATTGCGTGATATGATTTTAAATATCATTTAAATGTAAATTGTTTGGTTTTAGTTTAAATGTAAATGTGAACTTAGAAATGTGTTTTTGAAGGTGCAGACATTTCTTTTGTGTAGAATGTAAATAGGTTTGAGTAATGTGTGATTATGCAAGAAGACTTTTCTTTTTGTTATCTGTTTAAGGAGTCATGAATCTGGGGCAGTGTTTGAAAGGAAAAGGTAATCTGATCTATTGGAACAATAGATTATGCAAATGTGTGTGTGGTAACTGAAAGCTAAGGAATGTTTGCTGTAAATATCTAAATCTAAATGACCTAATGTAATCAGAGTTCATCTTCCAGTGGTTTGGTTTATGCAAATGATTCCTGTTGGACCTCAGCATAAATAGTGGCGTTTTTCAATAAAAGTCAGATTCCTGTTTGAACATACAGCCTGTCTGGTGTCTCATTCAGTTTTGCTTGGATGAGAATCAGATTAAAAACCGTCCATTGCTGTTAAACCCAACCAATAAGAGCAGCCTGATCTGTCTGGTATTCTGTTACCCGTCAGCAATCAAAGGGCTCTAGCCTAGGTGTGGGAAGGCATTATAATGGGCTTCCCCATACTGAAGATCATTTTTTATCCATGCCATTGAAAGGAGCTAGGTCCCGAAGGTCACTATACTAAAGACTCCACTTTATTTCCACAGATTCCACATGATAAAAATGCTGCAGATTTTTAAAAACAATGGAAATTTTGGACACTATAAAATAAGTATTTTTGACATGGAAAAACAGTTCAATAACGTCGCTATTTCAGTGCATCTTTGCACTATACTTGAGGCAGTTTTCTTATGTGTATACGTTGCAAAAAACCATGTCCGTTGTCATTTTAGGCTAGGGTCAGACGAACGCATTTTCGCGTTGTCTGTGAAAAAGTGCGTTCGAACGAATGGACGCATTTTTTCCCGGAGTACGCGATAGCGGTCATACGATGCGCATTTTTGTCCGTGAATTTGTACGGATCATCAATAAAACACTTTGTGCATCTGGACGTTATGTTGGCCGGACATTAGCAGCGTCTGACGTCTCCAATTCACGCACACACGCCGCTAGCGGACGCAGCGCACTCTGTACAACCGTACTAGCGGTTTTACGTTCTCGACAAAATGCGTTCGTTTGCCACTTGCGTTGCGCAGCCGGACTTTTGTGCGACCGTACTTCGTATATTGGCCGTCATTGCCTGGCACTTGCTGCTACTACGGCCGTGATTAAGTGCGCCTGCAAGCGCGTTCGCACTGCGCTCGTCTGACCCTAGCCTTAGGGTTAGTATTTGGAGGGTCAGTATTAGTAGGGATAATATTAGAGTTATGTTTTGGGATAGCTTCTGTGCTTGTTTTAGAATTAGGGAAACTTTTTTAACCCTAACCCAGAAACTAAAACGAGTATTGCTTCTGCGCTGTGCTCACATCACAAAACTGATGCTAGTGTAGTGCAAAGTCACACCAAAGAAAAAAACATGCAAGTGTGCCATTTATTTGCGTTAAAAGCTTTTTTTTTTTTTTTTAAAGTCCCTAAATACACACTACTTTTTAAAATCTACTGCATTTTTGACGTGGCATTACAATCGGCAGCCACATGGTGGTGATCTGTCAATAGTGAACCATAGCCAGGGACCTGGGCTCAGCGGTTTGGTTCTGGACGGAACCAATTCTTTCCTGATCCAGGCCTCTGAGATCCCCAGGAGGGGAAGAAGGTGAAGACACTCAGGGTACTGTCACTGGTCTTAACATTGAGTGATCACAGTACACTGAGTGCGTTTTAAGGAGAAAAAGTCTCTTTTTAGCTCCTTTATAGAACACATTGTAACAGACCGAAAATATAAGAATTTGTATTTATTCAATGTAAAGCCCTCATTAAAATACTAGGAAAATGTGCCCATTTTTCACATTGGTTTTAAATGAAAAAAAATGTGTAAACTTTGCCAGGCATATTCTTTATCACAGCTAAAATGATGATGCAGCAATTTAGCGACGTTATTTATTGAGCCTCCAACAATACATTTATCTTCAAGTTCCTCATGCTTTGAAATGCCATTACCTAAGGGTTTGCATAAAGTAATACTTTGACTGTTCGTAACTGTCTCCGTTTGGCCACCGCTTGAGTGAATTACAAACATAAATGTCTAATGCTAAAACAGAGAAACAGAATCCTTTTAGGATATTTTGTTTTCTAGAGCATCAGAAAGCGCTGGTAATATTAATAGATGGTGGTACCATGTATGCCTTTACCTCTTCGTAGCTAACAGATGTTGCTATTTAATTGATAAATGCATTCCTCAAAGTCCTAAATATGTAATGTCATCCAGCGCTCCTCACATACCTCCCTCTTCTGCCAGGCCCTCCTTTGGCTAATACCGTAACTCATGTTCAAAGCCCCCAATAACACTCCCCTTGCTTACAGCTCTTCCTTACTTACTAAGTACAACCCTTCTAGATCACTCCAGTCTATGGATGACTTCCACCTGACCTTTGTTTTAAGCCATACCTATCTAGCCCCTCCTAGAATTCTCAAGAGTGGCACCATTATTGTGAAATAAATCACTACCAAGATGGTAGAGCGTAATCAATTGACAAAAACCAGAGAAAATAAATGGTGGAAAAACTGAAAAGTGAAGGAACGTAATCAAGAGACCAAAGGGTCTACCCCTAATTTTATTTATATGAACTTCAGTTACCCTGATAATAAATTATCAGAGTACAAGTGTCTCTCAGAGACCAAATTAATATTTAACTTTTATTGAACTCAATTTAAAATAAACAAACAAATACACAAAAGTAGACAGTGCTCACAAAACAAGATATAGTAAAAACAAATTCTGCTAAAGGTGGTATATAACGGCAGATGGATGGTCAGGTAGGTACAACACGATGAGTAACCTGAGGGGGTCACTAGTGATGTGGAAAGTGGTCAAAATAGTGAAACCTTTAGATACTGCTCATCTTATATAGGGAACCAGAACAGACAAGAATGAAGGATGAAAATCTTCTGTTGGAAAGAGGGCACGATTAGCCCAATATAACCATACTACAAATTCATGAGACGAATTATCATATAGGGCGCAAAAACAACATTGGTTTATATATGCCAAGTTATCAGAGGTGCAAATACCCCAGGTTGGAGACAAAGTTCTTGCCTACCACATACACCCAGAGATAGTGTATATATAGCGACAAAAGGATAGTCGGTGGTCAAAGCGATATACTGAGTAACCTTCAAGGGTCACTTCGAATATTTCTGTTAAGGAGGTAGCATATTTAACCCAATATAAACATACTATAAATTGGTTGCATAAATTATCATGTAAGGCACAAGATGAGGATTGGTTTGTATATGCACTGGTAACAAAGGTGCAAATTCCCCAGATTGAAAACCGAATTCTTGCCTGCCACATGCACACCAAAATAAATATGTATAGCAGCAGAGAGATGGTCAATAATCAAAGCGGTACACTAAGTAACCTTCGAGGGTCACTTCAAAGTGTTGAAAAACGTAAGATATTGTTTCAATTGTAAAGCCATAGAATACTGCAAGTATTTTCGATAATAGAAGCAGAACAGACAGGAACAAAATACCTCTGTTGGGAGAAATGGCACAAGTAGCCCTATTAATTAATCAAAAAATTCACAAATACAGGAATTAGTGTATATATTATAAATTCCCCAGATAGAAACAGAGTTATTGCCTGCCAAGTGCACCCGACGCGCGTTTCGCCGGAATGGCTCGTCAGGAGTGCTTACGGGATACAATAGAAGCAGGGCTATTAACAATCACGTAGGTTCCACCCCTAACGGTAAATTAACCAATGGAACTGGAAAATGAGAGACGATTAGATTATTCGTCAACCCAGGAGATTGACGCGCAAGGCGTCCAATAGTAATCCATGTTGAGAGTAGTTGCCGAGGTGTCCCGTAAGGCGAGGACAACTCGTAATTTATTACAATAAACAACGCCGGTTAATCATCCATAAGGATCTCCACGCAAGGCATCCAATAGTGATCAACGCCTAAATTAGTTACTGAAGTGACTGATGAAACGGAAAGATCTCATAATGGATATTCAATATAAATCCGAAGTTGAAAAAAGGGGGGGGGGAGGAATGTAAAAATTGTCAACAATAAGGATTCCTCAGTGTTAAGTGGTGGGGATGGTAGAAACAAATAAAACAATCAGTCGGATAATTAGCAAATAAAATGCTTCCTTGATGAAGGAACAAATAAAAGAATATGAAATGAAATATATGGAATGAAGGAGGAATGGTATTATTAAGCAGTGAATAAATGGAATTGAAAAGCAGCAAACTCGTTGTATAGGGTTACTGCCTGCATCAATTGCAGCCCGAGTGGCGCTAGAACAAACAAAGGGTGTAATGTCTTCAATCAAAAATTAGATATGTTCAGATGATTGACATAGTAACAGGTCAAATCAAATGAATGAAGAATCAATGAACTCGATTAGATTGCCGATAAAATGTCAAAATAACGGCAGAAAAAAATAATAAAATGCAACAATGAAATCACCACTCAAGGAATCAGACTCCAAAAAGGCGCTGCAAACACATCAAAGGAGCGCGTGGAAATAGCCAACCCTCCAACCCACGACTATTCTGGATGTTATGAGATTGTGAAGCAACTCCATTGATGTCCAATAAGGGACAGAGATACCGACAACCAGATATAAATAACATCTGATGAGACAAAAAGTCTCAAGATCGTTAAGGTTACGAATAATGCTGTTTAAATTATTGACAGATTGGTGGTGATAGATGATAAAACCATAATTGACATAGGGTAGAATAAATGCTAATTATCAAGACGGATCCAGCCCACCTTTGTTTGAAAAGGAAATTATCAATTGCCAACCTGATTATTAGTGGTGTTAGGGAGAATTGAACTGTAATGTCATGGGGAAAAAAAAGGGGGGGGGAATGAGATTATAATGCAATAGCCCTAATATTGAAAGAAGATATAATTTACAAGGAGTATGATGGATAAATGTATATACATGTGAATACATCTTGTGAGGAAAAAAGGAGTCCAATTAATTAATTCAATTGAATAAGATATTGATTGACAAAAATTTTTTTTATATTGTTTGTGTGTGAATAAAGATATATGAGATTATATATTTAGTTCTGGTAATAAACATAGGAGGAATCAGAGAACCAAAATGTCTGAGGAATCTAGAATACGGAAAAGGAGGAGGGGACCATGTGGAGAAGACCAAAGCAAAGATCAAATAAATGGTGTATAATTGAAATCTTCATTTAGACCATTGGGATACAATGTTTTTAATGTATAAATCCAAAAGGATTCTCTCTGACAGAGATTCTTATCGAGATTTCCCTTTCTAGGTCCACAGACCATCATTTCAATGGCTTGAAAAGATAGACATGAGGGATCTGAGTCGTGCTGATTGCGAACATGTCTAGAAACTGAAGTTTCAAGGTTATTGTGAATGGAGTTAATATGTTGGAGAATGCGGCGCCTAAACTGTTGAATCGTTTTGCCGACATATTGTGCACCACATTCACAGGTGATGAGATAAACCAGAATTTTACTAGAACAGTTCATGAATTGTCTAATGTCATAATGGCGCCCAGTGATATTGCTGGTGTATTGATGTGACTTGTTGACGAATTTGCAAGCTTTACAATGAGTGCATTGATAGACACCCTTGGGTTGTTGTAACCAGGTGCCTGTAATTTTTCCTGGTCGTAAAAAACTATGAACCAGTTTATCACTCAAGTTTTTGGTCCTTCTTGCTGTAAACGAAGGGAAAGGGGTAAGGACCCTTTCAAGGGATTTTTCCATATGTAGAATGGGCCAGTATTTTTCACAGATGGTTTTAACTATAGGCCAACCTTTGTCATAATCAGCTATGAATCTTATAAGTGTCTTGTCATCTCTCGTTTTTGGAGTCAAGAGTTCATCCCTTGAGGTTAAAAGGGCTCTTTGGTACGCTTTCTTTAAACACTTTCTAGGATAGCCCTTAGACAAGAACATATCCTTTAAAAGGTTAGCTTCGAGTTGAAAATCTTCGAGGGAAGTACAATTACGTCTGGCCCTTAAATATTGGCCGATTGGAATCCCTTTCTTAAGGTTTTGAGGATGATGAGAGGACCAATTCAAAAAGTTGTTAGTTGCTGTAGGTTTACGATGGAGAATAGTGGTTAGTTCTAAGTTTGGGTTGATGGTGATATTGAGATCAAGAAATTCTATCTTGTTACCGCCAACCACTAGAGTTAAACCCAGTCCAATCTCATTGTGATTCAAGATAGCCAACCATTCATTCAGCATTTCAATAGGGCCATGCCAAAGAAAAAGAATGTCGTCAATATAGCGCATCCAATTAGTGACGTAATTAGTAAATCTCATTCATCTCAGTGGAGAAGACAACCAATTCTTCCCACCAAGCCAAGTACAGATTGGCATAACTTGGAGCGCAAGATGTCCCCATGGCAAATTGAGTGATACAGCAACTTGGAATGATGATCTAACAGCTGTTTTCTCTACTGTACCCTTACCCACTAGTAAACAAAATGGTGATATAGGTCAATCATTTAACTCCATTCAAAAACTATATCAAAATCAAATTGGTGCACAATATGTCGGCAAAACGATTCAACAGTTTAGGCGCCGCATTCTCCAACATATTAACTCCATTCACAATAACCTTGAAACTTCAGTTTCTAGACATGTTCGCAATCAGCACGACTCAGATCCCTCATCTATCTTTTCAAGCCATTGAAATGATGGTCTGTGGACCTAGAAAGGGAAATCTCGATAAGAATCTCTGTCAGAGAGAATCCTTTTGGATTTATACATTAAAAACATTGTATCCACATGGTCTAAATGAAGATTTCAATTATACACCATTTATTTGATCTTTGCTTTGGTCTTCTCCACATGGTCCCCTCCTCCTTTTCCGTATTCTAGATTCCTCAGACATTTTGGTTCTCTGATTCCTCCTATGTTTATTACCAGAACTAAATATATAATCTCATATATCTTTATTCACACACAAACAATATAAAAAAATTTTTTGTCAATCAATATCTTATTCAATTGAATTAATTAATTGGACTCCTTTTTTCCTCACAAGATGTATTCACATGTATATACATTTATCCATCATACTCCTTGTAAATTATATCTTCTTTCAATATTAGGGCTATTGCATTATAATCTCATTCCCCCCCCCTTTTTTCCCCATGACATTACAGTTCAATTCTCCCTAACACCACTAATAATCAGGTTGGCAATTGATAATTTCCTTTTCAAACAAAGGTGGGCTGGATCCGTCTTGATAATTAGCATTTATTCTACCCTATGTCAATTATGGTTTTATCATCTATCACCACCAATCTGTCAATAATTTAAACAGCATTATTCGTAACCTTAACGATCTTGAGACTTTTTGTCTCATCAGATGTTATTTATATCTGGTTGTCGGTATCTCTGTCCCTTATTGGACATCAATGGAGTTGCTTCACAATCTCATAACATCCAGAATAGTCGTGGGTTGGAGGGTTGGCTATTTCCACGCCGCTCCTTTGATGTGTTTGCAGCGCCTTTTTGGAGTCTGATTCCTTGAGTGGTGATTTCATTGTTGCATTATTATTATTTTTTTCTGCCGTTATTTTGACATTTTATCGGCAATCTAATCGAGTTCATTGATTCTTCATTCATTTGATTTGACCTGTTACTATGTCAATCATCTGAACATATCTAATTTTTGATTGAAGACATTACACCCTTTGTTTGTTCTAGCGCCACTCGGGCTGCAATTGATGCAGGCAGTAACCCTATACAATGAGTTTGCTGCTTTTCAATTCCATTTATTCACTGCTTAATAATACCATTCCTCCTTCATTCCATATATTTCATTTCATATTCTTTTTTATTTTGTTCCTTCATCAAGGAAGCATTTTATTTGCTAATTATCCGACTGATTGTTTTATTTGTTTCTACCATCCCCACCACTTAACACTGAGGAATCCTTATTGTTGACAATTTTTACATTCCTCCCCCCCCCCTTTTTTCAACTTCGGATTTATATTGAATATCCATTATGAGATCTTTCCGTTTCATCAGTCACTTCAGTAACTACTTTAGGCGTTGATCACTATTGGACGCCTTGCGTGGAGATCCTTATGGATGATTAACCGGCGTTGTTTATTGTAATAAATTACGAGTTGTCCTCGCCTTACGGGACACCTCGGCAACTACTCTCAACATGGATTACTATTGGAACGCCTTGCGCGTCAATCTCCTGGGTTGACGAATAATCTAATCGTCTCTCATTTTCCAGTTCCATTGGTTAATTTACCGTTAGGGGTGGAACCTACGTGATTGTTAATAGCCCTGCTTCTATTGTATCCCGTAAGCACTCCTGACGAGCCATTCCGGCGAAACGCGCGTCGGGTGCACTTGGCAGGCAATAACTCTGTTTCTATCTGGGGAATTTATAATATATACACTAATTCCTGTATTTGTGAATTTTTTGATTAATTAATAGGGCTACTTGTGCCATTTCTCCCAACAGAGGTATTTTGTTCCTGTCTGTTCTGCTTCTATTATCGAAAATACTTGCAGTATTCTATGGCTTTACAATTGAAACAATATCTTACGTTTTTCAACACTTTGAAGTGACCCTCGAAGGTTACTTAGTGTACCGCTTTGATTATTGACCATCTCTCTGCTGCTATACATATTATTTTGGTGTGCATGTGGCAGGCAAGAATTCGGTTTTCAATCTGGGGAATTTGCACCTTTGTTACCAGTGCATATACAAACCAATCCTCATCTTGTGCCTTACATGATAATTTATGCAACCAATTTATAGTATGTTTATATTGGGTTAAATATGCTACCTCCTTAACAGAAATATTCGAAGTGACCCTTGAAGGTTACTCAGTATATCGCTTTGACCACCGACTATCCTTTTGTCGCTATATATACACTATCTCTGGGTGTATGTGGTAGGCAAGAACTTTGTCTCCAACCTGGGGTATTTGCACCTCTGATAACTTGGCATATATAAACCAATGTTGTTTTTGCGCCCTATATGATAATTCGTCTCATGAATTTGTAGTATGGTTATATTGGGCTAATCGTGCCCTCTTTCCAACAGAAGATTTTCATCCTTCATTCTTGTCTGTTCTGGTTCCCTATATAAGATTAGCAGTATCTAAAGGTTTCACTATTTTGACCACTTTCCACATCACTAGTGACCCCCTCAGGTTACTCATCGTGTTGTACCTACCTGACCATCCATCTGCCGTTATATACCACCCTTTAGCAGAATTTGTTTTTACTATATCTTGTTTTGTGAGCACTGTCTACTTTTGTGTATTTGTTTGTTTATTTTAAATTGAGTTCAATAAAAGTTAAATATTAATTTGGTCTCTGAGAGACACTTGTACTCTGATAATTTATTATCAGGGTAACTGAAGTTCATTATTGTGAAATGACCTATCTTGCCCCATCAGACGCCCCTATTTTACGTTCCTTCAAGAAATCCATCAAAACCTATAATTTCAGATTAGCCTAACTAATTTTTCTGCGTCGACGTCCAAGTCATTTTAGGTTTCATAGCTTGCTGCATGCCGCAGTTACTGTATGTAGGCGACGGTGGGAAACCTAAAAACGGAATGTCTCTCTCCCTTTCAGTCTCCATGTTAACATCGCATTCCGAGGAAGGTGCGATCTCAGCACCTCGCGTCGGAACGCATCGCTAACCTCCCTGATACCCGCAGTAGCGTTTCCACGCCACCGTATCAGCTTATGGAGTCCATACGACTTCATGGAGGCTTGAGTTTCTGGGCTGCAAGCTCTGCGCGAGCTCACTCTCATGAGGTCGCACAGCGTCACAGAGTCATCACAGAGGAAGACTAGGAACTCTTTGTTCCCAGTCTCATCTGCTCCCAGGGAGAAGAAGCAGGGAATCGGGATTCAGGACACCCTTTTCAACACGGGATGAGAGGTGAGTATGGGATTTGATGGGGGGGTTGGAGCGTGTTAAATGATTTTGCACTTGTAGAATCATTTAACATCAGCTTTTAGAAGTTGTTAAAATTTTTCATTTCGCGTCCTGTCGGTAAATTGCGCCAGCACTTTGGAATGATAAAACATTATTGAGCTCTCCATGTTAGGTATAGGAAACGAAAAGTACAGTAAGCTCGTGAAAGCTGCGAAGGGCAAAACGTTTTCACCCAAGTTTAGCATCAAGATTGGAATATCGATGCCAGACGTTAAAGTTACTAATCCTAGCGCTAACGTTTACATATCGAGTTGCTACAATAGCACCAACTATGGAATAAAGCCCTATGTGTTTTACCTTCTAAAGCTCAGAAATGCTCAAACATGTCTCTGTACTCTTTTTCAATAAATTAATGTGTGATATTTTTTCTTACCTTCTACAATAATGTTGTACAATTTCCAGGAAACCAATATCCATAAATTGTTCCCGTTCTCTGCGGTTTAGAATGTTTCTATTAAATTTGCTCTTAGAATCTACATGAATCATTGTTGTTGCTGATATTTTGTTATTGTTATTTCCACTTTGGTCAAGCTACCTTTGCTATCATATGTACTGGATGTGAAAAGTATATCCCTCCTAGTAACCATGTATTTGTATTAAGGTCAACAGGCTGATATGGATGTAAATCTGTCAAGGTAAGTATAACGACCCAACACGCAGACAGCAGAACAGAATATCTAGAAGCGGGTGAGAACCAGAACCACTGAATAAAATTTGTCCTTTCAATGGTTGGGCTAACAGGCAAAGACAGCAAATAGTCTATAAATGAACCAAGGTCAGATTACGAGATGCACACAAGTGTAGCATAATAACTCAAGGTATAGGACTGGAGAGATACTAGTGGTCAAATAGGTGAGTGTACGCCACTGCGAGAAAGAACACCAGAAAAGTAATTTGCTGAAGGGAATGCTAATACTGTGGCGCGGCAGGGAAGTAATATGGATTTGGATATGAATACCCATGAGATGCTAATGATTGGATTGTGCTTGCAACAAAAACACGTGTAGGAAAATGCAGAGAAGAAGAAGAGGAACAAATAGGAAACTGATATCAACAGTGGATTCACCAGGATGAAACATGGTACAGGCAGCATCAGTGGAACGATGCGATGTACAACTGGCGTCAGCAAAGTAACACATCAGTATCTCTACTAGGGATGAGCTGTTCGGTTCGATCTGTTCGGAGTTCGCATCGAACATGGGCCGTTCGCGAACTCTGAACATTTCCACGTATTCAGTTCGAGTTCGCCCACAATGCACCACAATGGACCACAATGCACTTTTTCACTGGCCTGAAGCTTGTAATTGGCTACAGCCTTGCACCTGACCACAGGTCAGGTGCAAGACTATGCCAATCACGGCTCAGAGTCCTGATTGGGCAAATTTTGCCCAATCATGGACTCACAGAGCCCACGTCCCGCAGCACACTATATAAGGCTTCACACAGCCCCCAGCACGTGTTTTTGGGGAGGAGATTGTTCTGTTAGTGTGTCTTCTCAGTGCCAGCAGCTATTGGGGGGTCTCACTTCTACAAGATATCTGGGAATTGTTCTAATCTGTGTGTTCTCACTGCCAGCAGCTATTGGGGGGTCTCACTTCTACAAGATATCTGGGAATTGTAATCTGTGACTTGTCACTGCCACCCATCAGGGGGTCTCACTGATTTATAGGAGGTTCCTGAGAATTGTAATCTGTGTCTTCTCACTGCCAGCTATCAGGGGGTCCCACATACTTCTAGCAGATATCTGGGAATTGTAATTTGTGTCTTGTCACTGCCACCCATCAGGGGGTCTCACTGATTTATAGGGTGTTTCTGGGAATTTGAATCTGTGTCTTGTCACTGGCTGCCAGCTATCAGGCTGTCTCACTGAGTTATACCAGAGTTCTGGAAATCTTTAATCTATATATCACTCACAATGTCAGAAAGACCAAAACGGACAGGCAGACGCTCCCAGACACAGATAAGAGGGCAAGCCGCCTCTGTGTCAGGAGGCTGTGCCTCTGGTCATCGTGGACGTGGTGCATCCTCTGCAGGGGCACGCTTATCCTTTCTAACTGGTGCTGGCCGTCTTAAGCAGCAGCAACATACAGAGGATTTGGTGGATTGGCTAACCAGGCCATCCTCATCCTCTGAGTCCTCTGCCAGCCAGGCTTGTAGTGGTTTGCAGTCCACCTCAGCTGCCAAAACATCTAATTCAGCCTCCATGTCCACAGCTACTCCTGCCGTAGCCTCACTATCACACACGTCAGGAGGAGTCAGCTGAATTGTTTGACTACAATGACAGTGACATGCTGCTGGAGGATGCGCAGCAACTACAGTGCTCTGATTTAAACTCTGAGGTTGAGGAAGGGAGTATAAACAACCTAGAGGAACGGGGTGTCAGTGACACACAAATAACTGGCATTCATGTTTTCCCACCAGCTGCAGCATACTGCCAAGTTGGCTCCAGTGACGAGGAGATAGGGGGTGATGACGATGATGAGGTCACTGACTCCACCTGGGTGCCTGATCGAACAGAGGAGTCGGAGGAGGAGGAGGAGGAGGCACAACAAAATGAGGCAGGACGTCCTCTATGACTAACCGTAGCCAGTCCAAGGCATCAGAAGTCACAGCTGCTCAGGTGCCGAGCGCTGGTGTCTCAAAGCACATGTACAGGAAGTCTGCTGTCCGAGAGTCTGGGAGTTCTTTAAGAAATGTGCAGCAGACTCCCCCGTTGCTTTTTGTAATCTATGTCAGATGAGGATCAAGCGTGGGAAAGACATCCCACGCTTGGGTACTACGTGCTTCAGGCAACATATGACCACCTGCCACACATCCCGTTGGCACAACACTTTGCATAGGTCCTCCTCCTCCTCATCTGTCTCTACCCCCACTATATGTCCTGCCATGTCATTGCCTACAACCTCCACTGACAGGGATGATGCTACAGTAATGGGTGTACCAGGTCCTTCCTCAGAATGTGACAGCATCCCATCAGCTGAAGATTTACGCAGTCAGATTACGTTGCCCCAGCTGCTGCAGCGTAAGAAAAAATACAGTCCCAACCATCCCCAAGCACAGCGTCTAAATGCCAGCTTAGCAAAATTACTCGCATTGCAACTGCTGCCTTTCTAGCTGGTGGACTCTGCTTCCTTCTGTGAATTTGCTGAATGTGCTGTACCACAGTGGCAGGTTCCAAAACGCCATTCCTTTTCACGGAAGGCCATTCCAGCACTATACCAGCACGTGGAAGACAATGTTATTGAGTCATTGGGAAAGGTAGTCAGCAGCAAGGTGAACATGACTTTAGACACATGGTCAAGCAAGCATGGACAGGGCCTTTACATTTCCTTCACGGCACACTGGGTAACTCTGATTGCAGCTGGGAGGGATCCAAGACGGGGCTCTGTGCTGGAGCTTCTTCATCCACCACGTCTCCAGAAAGCTGCTTATATGAGGTCTGTCTGTTCCACCACCTCTTCCTCCTCCTCCTCCTTCTCTGTCTTTGGCAAAGTGGCAGTTAAACCGACGCGTGGCAGGGGCTACGCAATGGCTCAAGCAAAAAGCTGCCATTCTGTGCTTGAGCTGGTTTGTTTAGGGGACAGGAGACACACCGGGCCAGAAATTCTGTCAGCTCTGCAGGGGCAGGTGCAGAGATGGTTAACACCACGCCAGCTACAGCTAGGAATGGTCGTCTGTGATAATGGCAGCAACCTTCTCTCTGCCCTATGCCAGGGTAAGTTGACGCATGTACCATGCCTAGCACACATTCTAAATCTGGTGGTACAGCGTATCCTAACCAGGTACCCAGGGCTGGCAGAGCTTCTCAGCCAGGCCAGAGAAGTCTGCAGCCACTTCAGACGATCATTCCCAGCAAGTGTTCGCGCAGAAATTCAAAGAGAATTTCACCTTCCCACAAACCGTCTGATCTGTGACATGCCCACCAGGTGGAACTCGACATTAGCAATGCTGCAGCGTCTGCACAAGCAGCAGAGGGCCATCAAGGAGTACCTGTGTGAGTATGGCACAAGGACAGGTTCAGGTCAACTTGTTTTTTTTCCCCCCTGCAGTGGCTGATGATCAAGGATGCATGCACTGTACTGTCACCATTTGAGGAGGCAACGAGGATGGTGAGCAGGGACAGTGCATGCATCAGTGACACAATTCCTTTAGTGTTCCTGCTGGAGCGCACTCTGCGGGGAATTATAGATGTGGCACTAGAGGTAGAGCAGCAGGAGGAAGAGGAGGCCTTCCCTAGCTCTCAAGGCCCCAGTCTTTATGCAGACAGCATTCCTGCGGGTCCTCAGATCAGACAGGAGGAGGATGAGGAGGAAATTTAAGTAGTGGGGGCATTGAAGGTGGGGATTCCTCAAGGGAGGGTTTTGTGTGCCCAGAAACCCAAGGACTAGTACATGGCTGTGAGGAGGAAGTGCACGATGGGGTCATCATTGACCAGGAAGACTCAGAAGCTAATGCCACCTCCAACCTACACTGCATGGGCTCCCTTATCCTGCAAAGCCTGCTAAAGGACCCCAGGATTCGTGCTATCAAGGAGAGGGATCATTACTGGTTGGCAAGCCTTCTTGTTCCACGATACAAGGGTAAAGTAGCAGAGCTCATCCTGCCCGCACAGAGGGAGGACCGGATGAAACAACTTGAGTACGCTCTAAAGCGACACTTGTGTAACACCTTTCCAGGCACTGGTAGGTTACCAAGTGATGACACAGGTGCTTCTGAGGCTGAGGATGATCAGAGGAAGAGCGGTGAAGGCCGGGGTCGCTTGACTGATGCCTTTTTAATTTTTTTATTCCACAATGCCCAGGGACGTAAAATGTAGGCACCCATTGTCAGCGTCTTCACCGTATGGTGCAGGACTACCTAGGGGCAAGGGCAGACCTGGATACCTTTACAGCAGATGATCCACTGGCTTACTGGGTGTTGAGAATGGATCACTGGCCAGAACTTAGCCAATATGCTCTGCAGCTACTAGGTTGCCCTTCATCCAGCGTGCTTTCTGAAAGGACGTTCAGTGCCGCTGGAGGTTTTGTCACAGACAAAAGAGTGCGTCTGTCTACGACTCTCTAGACCGGCTGACATTTATAAAAATGAATCAGTCCTGGATCAGCAGCTATCAATCCCCTGATGCTGACGTAACTGTATAGATCGGGGATCTCTTCTGCATTACCAAAACATCCACCCCTGCACTCTTCCACATTACCTTAGAGGGGTTATGTTGTGAAGGCACTGGCTGGCACCAAAGGCGAATATTTGGGTGCACTGCCACTGACGCCTATACCAGATTCATATCATTTTAATATTGGACCGCAGGGTCCAACCCTGCACACTTCCACAATACCACAGAGGGGTTACGGTGTGACGGCACTATTGCCGACACCAATTTTAAAGCACCTATTGTTACTTTCATCCAAAGCCTGCATAAGTTTCACCATAATTTAGTCAAAAAATCACTAAACTTGTTCTGCGTGTCCTAAAATGTCTCCATACAGGCTGCTGCCCCAAGCAGTTGTTTATGAATAGGTTAAAGGAAAACCATTTACCGTCATTTGAAATGTCATTTTTTTGTTTTTAAATGTTTTTCTATACATCCTACAAATCCGCCACTTCATGGGCAGGTTATGGGGACCTCCTAGGCACGATATTTGAAGGAATTTTATGTTTTTATTTTTAATCTGTATTTCACGGAAAACTCACTGTTCCTTTAAAAAAATTTTTTTAACTTTTTGTCCTTGTTTCCTGTTCCCCAGGGCACTACCTGGACCCCCATACACCTTTTATGGCAAATATCTTGCATATATGCCCTCTTGGAGGGCCACTCTAAAAATCTAACTTTCGAGTCCCATTGACTTGCATTGAGTTCGGTTCATGTTTGAGTTCGAACTCGAACTTTTGAAATTATTCGAGTTTGAATGCGAACCGAACACAGGGGTGTTAGGCTCATCACTAATCTCTACCACAGTAAAAACATGTGAAAGTTGAACAAAGGACACAAAATTGGCACAAACCCATATCAGTGGAACAGTGCTAAATCCTTGAGACCTGAGAGGGCCCTAAAGTAGAGCAGGCCACCGGTGCCTTTGCTCGTCCTCAGAACCCTCACAAACCTCTTTTTCTCACTATGCGTTTATAGGATAATCCAGATGAGGACCCCTTGCTTGAGGTGCCTAGACGGGTGTCAGCTATACCCTCCTTATGAGGCCTAATAAGGCCGAAACTATTGTAGGTGGTTGCTGCATCTCTCGGTCAGGGATGACATCGTTGGCATTCAGTGCTGGTCATCCTTTTTGGGTGTAGCAGTCTGCTTTACATATGGAGCAGTTGTTCCTGCAATGACACAATTGAGCTAAAGCCTTGTGAGACCTGAGCGGGCCCCACCGGAGAGCAGGCCACTAGTGCCGTTGCTCGTCCTCAGGACCCTCACAAACCTCTTTTTCGAACGGTGCCCAGTACGACTGGCATGTGCAGAGTAACATATCGGAAGCTGTACCTCAATAAAATCATGCGAAACTCAGACGAAGCACACAGAATTGGCACAGACCAAGTAAAGCTAGATGTATGTCTAGGTCCCATAATTTTATCCACAACAAAATCTCACCAACTGATAGACTTTTGATACGGTAAGTATAGCTTTAAGTCTTAAAGACAATGTGATAGAAGGGGCTTACTCGCATTTACTGAGTACATTGTCACTCCTAATGTTGCTTCATTTGTGGCTTGCCACCAGGGTACAATATGTGGGACTTCATTAGAACTACAAGATCCTTCTCATCTGTGAACTGAGAAAAGGAATCCAAGAAGCTGATACACATCCATACACTGTCAATGCTCTGTGTGGTCTGAGGTTGGAAAAGAGACTGTTCAGAGAGAATGAAGCACAGGGGCAAGCTAGGTAACCAAATTAAGAGGGAAGAGGCATTATTGCCTCAACTGGAGATTGTTGCAGGGGTCTGTGGATCTTGAGCTGTATAAGGCAGCCATAAATCTGCACAGACAAAGCTGATGCAAAGACAAGAAAAACAAGCCAAGTCAATACCGGAGAGTCTGTAAAACTAGGAAAAATTGCCGTAGGAAAACAAAAACATCAAAGGAAATTCTACAACAATTGAACACCTTCCAAATAAAGTATTCAGATATATAACATTATACCAAAGATGAGTGGGTAGACCAATGCCATTCCATAATTAGGGATGGGCTGCCGGTTTGAATCCGTTCGAAGTTCGATTCGAACATCGGCTGTTGGAAAATGTGCGAACTTCGAACTTTTAGGGCCGTTCGAGGAAAGTTCGGAAAAAAATAATTTCAAAAATGCTTAAAAGATCCTAAAAAATCTAAAAATAAAGAGACTCTTTACTATAGAATATTATAAGCAACGGTTTATTAGATATTGAATTAGAACGGGAATATTTTTAACATTGAAGCCTAAGGGATTCAACATTTCCCACTGATTGTTGGTGAAACAGTTCCCACACCTTTTTTAACATTGAAGCCTATGGGATTCAACATTTCCCACACCTTGTTGCTCAAACATTTCCCACACCATTTTTAACATTGAAGCCTATGGGATTCAACATTTCCCACTGATTGTTGGTGAAACAGTTCCCACACCTTTTTAACATTGAAGCCTATGGGATTCAATATTTCCCACACCTTGTTGCTCAAACATTTCCCACACCATTTTTAACATTGAAGCCTATGGGATTCAACATTTCCCACACCTTGTTGCTCAAACATTTCCCATGACTTCAAATCGTGTTTAAACATGAGCAAAAGCAGTAAAAATTAGCACAGCACACAGCGGCGAAATGGCTCAGCACTCAGCAGTGAAAGGGTTAAAAAAAATACTTTTTTTCATTGTTTCCTGTCCCCCAGGGCAGTACCCGGACCCCCATACACCTTTTATGGCCAATATCTTGCATATATGCCTTCTTGGAGGGCACTTTCATTTTCAAACTTTTGAGCCCCATTGACTTGCATTGTGTTCGAACGGTGTTCGAATTCGAATTCAAACTTTTTCGGATGTTCGAGCTCGAATTCGAACCGAACACGGGTGTTCGACCCATCACTATCCATAATGATGCACTTCTGCACATTGCTGACTTTTGCATTAACATGTGTCTTTGAGTGCACATAATACAAACATATAAATACTATCACTAGATACAAAATAAATTTGCTTCATTTAACTTTGCTTCACTTAACATACTAGGTTCGTGCTAGTTCACATCTTCCGATGAAATAACTGCCTGTGCCCATACTAAATGTTACTTTTCAGATAGGATATTCCTGTTTAATCTTCATTTGACACGTTCAGTCCTTTCAGAACCTTCCTTTTCTTAGACAATGTACCATCACTCCTATTCTCTTATTGGTTACTGGATGACATTGATTCAACTTATTATGTACTACACCAGGAGTCAGCAAACATGACCCTCCATATGTTTTGGTTGAGCATTATGAGAGATGGAATTCCAAAAAGTCTGGAAAGTCAAAGTTGCCGACCCCCATACTAGATTGTTTCTCATGCACGCTATATGTGAAATCATTACTTTCTTTTTCTCTAAAGTTGTGCATCTTTACCACCAACTGAAATATTGTACCATGGCTCAGAAACCTTGGCCAAATGTTTTGGAACTACATCTCCATGGGGCATTGCCAACCGAATGAGTGACTGAACATCATGGGAAAAGTAGATCCAACACATCTGGTGGGCCAAGGTTGCTAACCTCTTTCATAAATCATTGTATACATATTGGGCCTCATTACAGTCATCGTGCTAAAACGAGGATGCTAGGGAGAAAAACCTGCGCCTCCAGGTTTTTCTTATGCGCCCCTGTTTTAGCGCGATATTACAATGCAGGCGCTAAAAAAGCTGCCTGCATTGTTATCGGGCGCTAAGCCCGGGATGCGCGCAGCAGTGCTAAGCGCTGCCACGCGCATCCTCTCCATGGAGTCCATAAAACTCCATTGAGGCAGACGGCGCCTTGCGAGATCCAGCAGGTCGGCATAGTGATCTGCAGGGGGAAGACTGGGGGACTTTTTCCCCAGTCTCTCCCTGCTCCCGGCGGCCGGAGGAGGCGGTTGGAGCCGCGGTCCCCGCCGTGGGATAGGAGGTGAGTGAATTTATTGGGGGGTTACTGCTGGTGCTGACGGATCCTGCAGAAGCGGATTCCTTTAGCACCAAGTCCAGACTGTGGTTAACTTTCTGGTAACCGCAGCCGGATGGTAATTAGCATTAGTATATTTTATTACTAACGCTAATTAACACTTTGCGCTCCCCATGTTAAGTATAGGGAGCGCAAAGTACAGTAACCTATCGCAATACAGCGCAAAATACCAAACACTAACGTTTTTTTAACCTGTTAGCGTTAGGATTGTAATATGGGTGGCCCGCGTTAGGGCCACCAGGGCTAACATTAACGCTCACGCAGGAGGTGAGCACTAACGTTAGCACCAAGAATGTAATGCGGCTCATTATCTTCAGAACACTAAAACCTTCAGCTTGGAAAAATCTGATAAATAAGTCAATAGCAACTCCATTTCCATTCCCATCTTCTTGGTCTTATTTTACAGAATTACAATATTGCCAACTCAACAAAATGAATACTCAAGGCTTGTCCATTGGATTGTCCGATAGATTTAAAGTAACATTTACATTTACTATGACTCATCCAGAGTGTCTTCCACCTCCATCTATGATGTCTTAACCTCTTTCTTCATGTTAATTACATTGTACTGTACAATATATCATGCAATAGAATTTTCCAGAAAATAAATGTACAGACAATTATACCTATCTGTATGTATAGTGAAAAAAGATGCAAAGCAGATTTTAATAATAAGCATTAAGCTGGTGTGTCAGTTGAAGCTGCCGTTCCAAAAGCTGTTGCATTATAATTCTCTGCAATTCCAAGGCTGCGAGACGAAGGAGAATCCTTTAATTTCTTGCTCTACGACACTGCAGGGAGGACTTGCTGCTCAACACGATTGTCCTATAACATACTCATTTGACTGTTCACAAGAGATTCACCCGTTGGTCTAATACTGCATTTCCCGATGATGTGATTACTGGAGTTGCAAGGCTCTTGTGGGGGCTTTCCCATAATTGCTCTTGTGATAAATATATCTCATTGTTACTGGGGCTGCTGACTTCAATCAGATTAAATTTAGATAAATAGCCTGTCTTTTTTAAACGTGCAATGCATATTGTTTTACTGTAACAGTACACTGATGCCTGCTTGGCACGAAATCGCTGTTACGGGCGCAGGTCTTCCTTGAAATAATTTTTAAATTTGATATCACAGCAGATGTTGGGCAAGGAGGAAATTCGTGATCCAGATATGATCTTGATACACCGCGTCAAATCCATTTTACTGTCCAGACATGTTTATTTATACACCGATTTGGCAACGCAGAGGAGTAATTATTTTTGTGTTGCCACCTGGTAAAAAATCTCTTTATCCTCTTTTATTCTCTCTCAGTAGGACAGTTCTCCGCATGTGACGGTAGAAAGAACAGTGACCTTCTCCAGTTTTACTTGAACTCCTGTTTGATCTACACTGTTTATGCTTACTGACATGCATCGACGTGTATTTATTTCATATTCAAATGTACACTGCGCTTACATCCAATATACAGTATATACTTGTTGAAATTACATACTAATACTGCTCAGGGGCGGACGTGTTTCTTAAAAGTGTGGGGCATGGGAGGAAATTCTTAATAAACGTGTTCATAAAGCCAAGTAGTTTGTAGTGCTGCTGGTGTATTCCTATATATTTCCTTCTCCTCATTGGTTCAATGGTGCTACTATATAAACAATTAGGGGTGCACAGCACCCTTCAGCATCCCTGTAGAACCACCACTGCTAAATGTTCCAAGAGTATTGACATTGTGAATATCTGAAAGCAAAATCAGGCACTATAAGGCTGGGGTCGGATGAGCACACTAAGTGCGCACGTTCTGATATGCCTTCCGGTGTCATCGCAGTGTTGTGACGCTGCGACGGGGCTGACCACATGCTGTTGCGCGCGACATCGGCCGTGCAGCAAGTCTCCCCATGGAAGCGCTAGGACGCACGTTTGACGGGGTTGCAAAGCATGGTTCTCCATAGGAGGATCGAGCCTTGCAACGCTGAGAGCACTAACTGCGCTCAGAGAGGTGAACAGACAGGCGCCAGATGGGCGTCAGAGTGGAAGGAACGCCCACTCTCACAGACGTTCCTTCCACTCTTAAAAATCACTCGTCTGACCCCAGCCTGAAGTCAACTTGCCTTGTCCAGGTTCACTTTGGCTCGTTTAATATATAATTCATTTCTATCTTGCAAATGTATACATTGTACTCAAATCCTATTAAATTGGAAGTATTGAAAGGCTCTCACCCTTCATTCCATGTATTTGGGCAGACTAGATGGGCCGAAAGGTTCTTATCTGCCGACATTTTTCTATGTTTCATTCTACCATTGGCATAGACCTCTATGCGAAAGGAAGTGAGCATCATGTAGGGTGGATGCCGATTTAATAGGGTTTTGAACACGGTGAAATTCCTGCCCATTGATTGGCTGCTGACAGGATGATTGAGTCAAAGTGTCAGAGTCTCTATAGAGGGCTAGCCACATTACCACTGATTAATTACCCCCATGATACAACAGCCACAGAGAAATACAATGTGCCATACAGCACTCAATGATTTGGAATAATTCTTCAAAGGATGAGATATCACATTGATAATTTTCAGTTCTTTTTTTCTGTAAAATTAGGTGGGGGTACTCTCACGCCCAGGGAAAAACTGATTATTGTGACTATTTTCATGTCCTAATAAACAATAGTTGTACTTAAAGGAAGACACTATAAAAGGGAACCATATTTTTTAATACTGTGTTCCTTTAAATGAACTACAACTATTGTTGTAACCCTATGGGGCTTATCCACTAAGTGCCTCTGTTGCAAGAAACATCTGTATTGCAGGTCAGTTAGCTGTTTTTTTGTTTTGCAATGAAGGCACTGAGTGGATAATCCCCTAGCATTTGTGAGCACCACAGCAATGAAACTCAGTTTTGCTGAGTATGTATGAACTCCACAGCAATAAAACTCATAGTAATGTGCAGTGTGTATGAGCTCCACAGCAATAAAACTCACTACCACCGTACAGTGCCAGCTCCTCTGATCACACCACTTGCCTGACAATCCGCAGCTCTGACAGATGGGTGTAAACATGCTGCACCCCCCCTCCCCATGCTGTTCAAAGTTTCAGGGGCTGCAGAGAGAGGGGGAGAAGCCCTCCCTTGTCACTTACTGGGGGAGGGGGTTATCAGTCCCTACATACACTCCTGACAAACGGAAGCGTTCAGGAGCAACATGAGCTGCCGAGCGCTTCCGATTCTCTGCCTGCCACTGCTGGAGGAGGGAGGAGCATCATGCTCTTTCCTGTTAGTGCTGGCTGGTAGTGAGCTGCCGGTACTGAGTGGAGAGGTGCCGGTACTGAGTACCCCCGAGTACCCCCTGAAAAAAGCCCTGATAATTTTATATATGTAGTGCTCACTCCCGGAGGAGCCGCTGAAAATGAACCACGGGTCAGTCTCCCCGCACTAGGGAATAATATACTCCAACACCGCTGTGAGTTTTTATCATTTAAATAGTTTACTAAAATAATAAGCAGATGTTGAGACACGGTATTCACAGATATTATTACAGTACTTTCGTATTGCGGTAAAACGCGTAGCGGAAAAGAAACGAAACACGAGACTTCGTATTTCGGAAGAATAAAATATTCGCACCGAACAGAAAAAATATTTGTGAATACCGTGTCTCAACATCTGCTTATTATTTTAGTAAACTATTTAAATGATAAACACTCACAGCGGTGTTGGAGTATATTTATTCCCTAGTGTGGGGAGACTGACCCGTGGTTCATTTTCAGCGGCTCCTCCGGGATTGAGCGCTACACGTGGGGGCTCGTCCGGGATTGAGCGCTACACGTGGGGGCTCGTTTCCGGGATCCAGTCTCTGGAAAAACCGCATCTAAAGGGTTAAATATGGATCCAGACACTGTTGCCGAGTGGTGTGAGGAGCACAGTGGTCAGTTAGAATGTTGTATAGTCATGGATATTCCCGCAGACACTTGGGCCGAAGATCAGATTCATCAGGCTGTGGCCGTGCTGACACCAGACCATCGGGGGTTAATACTGGACATTGTAAAGAACACAGATACCTCTCACACGTATGTTCTTTTTGAATGGAGAAAGGGTGTTCCACCATGTTTTCAGGGCGCGAGCATGAAACTGGCCGATGAGGTGGAAGTCCAACTAATTCAGCCAAGTGCGCCACGTGGCGAATCCGCAAGTGTTCCCGCGCCTAGTCCGTTGGCCATGATCGGGCCTGAATTTATTGTGGCTATTGGAGATCTACTGGCTAAATGTCAGAAAACAAGCCCTCCTCACACTAACTTCGGTTATCGACGGTTAAGAAATTTTACAGGAAACGTGCCAACTCCGGCGGGAGAAAACCTTTGAAGAATGGGTGGAACAGGCGATGCAGGCTCTGGATGAGTGGGATGTCCCTGAGGCCCAGAAAAAGCAAAGGATCACCGAGAGTTTAAAGGGACCTGCGTCAGAAGCGGTGAGAAACCTGAAACTGAGCAGAAAAGATTGTACTGCTTTAGATTTCTTAAACGTTCTTGAGGAAGTTTTTGGGCGAACCGAAAAGGCGGCCGAACTGGTATATCAGTACGAACACACCTATCAGAGAAGAGGTGAAAGGATGACCGAGTACATGAGGCGCCTAGATAAGATTCTACACCAGATACTCCTGAAGAAAGGGGCCGAACCGGCCGAAGTAGATAAGATCCGAATAAAACAGATCCTGAGGGGCTCTCAACCTTTAGATCCAGTAATGATGCAGCTGAGAAGCAGAGCAGGTAACCAAGAGTTAAAGTACCTGGAACTGATCCGAGTTGTACGAGAGGAAGAGGCTTTACTGGAAGAGAAATCCTTCAGGCGGGGGGAAAGGGCTTATGCACAACCTGTGAGACATAACGACGGTCTGCGGCCTGAAAGCGACTCCCTAGATACTTGTGGATCTGACGAGGACGAACAAGAGCACCTAGTCGTTTTTAAATCTACAGAGAGGGATGCCAAAGAATCGAACCTCCCTGAACGTGGTGAATTGTCCAAAACCGTCAAGAAAGTACAGGAAGCTCAAGTTGAATTGCAACAAGCGCACGCGGAACTGTGCCGAGTGTTGATGAAGGTGACCGAAATGCAGGCAGAAATGCAGAAATTCCTCACAGGTATGCAGACGACAGGAGTTGCTGTGGCATCTAGTCCAAGTCCTTTAACCAAATCTCAACAAGCAACTACGTCTCCGCTCTCTAAGAAGAGATGTTTCGGTTGTGGAGAAATGGGCCATTTCCGCGCACAGTGCAAAGGCCGAAAGCCTGAGAAGGATAGAGTCGAGGGACTGTTGAAAGCCTTAGAAGGACTGTTATCTACCTCACCGGCGGGAAACGCCAGAGGGCACAAGTGAAGGAGCAACTTAGGTGCCCGAAGGTTGAACCCCACTCCAAAAACCAAGCCAAGACTAAGAGCACGAGAGGGCCTAAAGCCGAGCCAAATGCTGAACTGCCAGAACTGAAAGAGTCACTCCCTTAGCATCTGGGTCTACGTCATGGGGAAGCAATGCACACCCAAAGCCTACACGGGCCAAGAAAAAGGCCAGGGTACAGCAAACCGGGTCTAAGTGTCGGATACGCGCCACAAGTTTCCTGACCAACTGATAGGTCCTTCTCTATTGTGCCAATCCAAGTGGAAGGAGTTTACACTAAATCCCTGTTAGATTCAGGGGCTCAAGTGACATTGATCTACAAAGACTTCTACGAGAAACACTTAAAGCACATTCCTCTGCAAGAATTGAAGGATTTTGAAATATGGGGTATCGGCACTGAGAAGCTCCCTTATGACGGGTACCTGCAAGTGAAGTTGGAGATCGGATCTGAAGTCATCGGGCAGTCTGGGGGTTGCGATGCATTGGCCATTGTGTGTCCTCGACCCTCAGGTGCAAACAGAAGCTCCCTGATAGTGGGGACGAATACTGACCTAGTGCGGCGTCTCCTGACACCTGTTGTATTGGAAGAAGGTTCGACTCAAGGAGTACACCCAATGTTACGTCCGGTCTATCAGAGGATGGTCGAAGAACGAAAGGCACCTGCCGAGGTGGGAAGACTGTGGAGACTGGGTGGAACAGAGAAGGTTCTGCAAGCAGGAGAAGTAGCGAGTTTCCGGGCTTCAGTCAAGTTGAACAGATCGCAACCAGGTCCCTATGTGGTGCTGGAACCGATTTTAATCATGGGAGTGAAACCGGAGTCGAAGTAATTCCTGAAATAATTTCCAAAAAAAGCTCTGAAGAGAACACGAGGAAGAGTCTCGTCAGCGTATGCAATGTGACGGATTCTCCAGTAGTCCTTAAAGCACAAATGCCTATCGGGCAAGTAGAGTCTGCTACACCCTCTCTACCGATTCAGGAGGGGGAGTGGATAAAGAGATTCCAGATGAAAGATTCTACCCAAGGACGCTCCCATTTCACCTGAGTGGAAGAAACGTCTTCAGTCTCAAGTCCTAAAGTGGAAGGAATTGTTCTCGAAAGATGAGTTCGCTGTGGGCCTAGCTAAGAGTACTGAGCACCGCATTCGGTTACAAGAAGACAAGCCGTTTCGGGAAAGATCAAGGCGAGTTCCGCTAGGAGACTTAGATGATCTGCGAGAGCAGCTGAACGAATTGCAAAGAACCAAGGTGATTCAAGAGTCCAGGAGTCCATACGCATCTCCTATAGTGTTGGTCCGGAAGAAAAATGGTTCTGTCCGCTTATGCATAGACTACCGCACATTGAACCGGAGAACCATCATCAATCAATATGCCACTCCTCAGATAGAAGATGCCCTACAGTGTTTGTCTGGAGCAAAGTGGTTTAGTGTACTAGACCTGCGAAGCGGGTATCACCAGATACCAATGCATCCTGAAGACAAGGAGAAAACTGCGTTCATCTGTCCACTGGGGTTCTTTGAATTCAACAGAATGCCTCAAGGCCTTACGGGGGCTCCAGCCACGTTCCAACGGTTGATGGAGAAGACAGTCGGGGATATGAATCTAATCGAAGTATTAGTGTACCTGGATGACATAATTGTGTTTGGGAAGACTCTGGAAGAACATGAACAACGTTTGGAGAAGGTCTCGAAGAGGCTCCATGAAGAGGGGCTGAAACTGTCTCTGGAGAAATGCCAATTCTGTCTACCGTCTGTTACGTATCTAGGACATGTGGTCTCAGCAGAAGGTGTTTCGACAGACCTCGGAAGTTGGAGGCCGTAGCTTCTTGGCCTAGACCCCGAAACGTCACTGAACTTAGATCTTTCTTGGGATTCTGTTCATACTATCAAAGATTTGTGGGAGGATTCGCGAAAATAGCTCAACCACTGAACAAACTCCTGCAGAAGGAAACCACAGAAGAAGGCTGCAAGGTCTCTGACCAAAACCCGTCGGCTCCAGGGCCAAGGAAAGCTCGAGAGTCTATACAAGGTGAATGGACCAGTCAATGTGAAGGAGCTTTCGTGAAGTTGAAAGAGAGTCTAACCCGAGCTCCTGTTTTGGCCTATGCGGACCCTCACAAGCCGTATGAGTTACATGTGGATGCCAGCCGAGAAGGTCTGGGAGGAGTCCTGTATCAGGAGTATGGTGGATTGTTGAGGCCTGTAGCGTACGTGAGCCGGAGCCTTACGCCTTCAGAGAAGAATTACCCTACCCACAAGTTGGAGTTCCTAGCCTTAAAGTGGGCAGTGGTAGACAAGTTAAAAGACTATCTGTATGGAGCCGAGTTTGTGATCAAAACGGATAATAATCCTCTTACCTACATCCTTACTACCGCAAAACTGGACGCAACGGGACATCGGTGGTTGGCCGCTCTGTCAGGGTTTCGGTTCAGCCTGAAGTACCGCCCTGGGGTGAATAATCGAGATGCTGATGCGTTATCGAGAAGACCCTACACTACAGAATGGACTCAGTTGACTCCAGACGGGGTGCAAGCTTTGTGTCAAGGAACAGAGCGCCGGGTCAAAGGAGGGATCGAAGCGGAGGCCATAGGAGTCATGGCTGCGGCTGTTCCTGAGTTTTACTGTAACCCTACGCAGTTAAGGGATGAAAGTTTACCTACCTTTTCGAGACAGGACCTGAAAGCGGATCAGGCCAGAGACCCTTTAATTGCCTTGACCATAAAGGCCCTGACTTCAAACCAGCGTGAGATTTTGCTAACCAACTCCCCGAGTGGAGCCAGATTGGTCTACAAAGAGTGGGAGCGGTTGAAGATGTTGGATGGGGTGGTCTACCGAAGGGGCCCCTCAGCTAACGCTGAAGAGATTCAACAGTTATTCCTCCCACTAAACATAGGGAGAGCGTGCTGCGATCACTACATGATGAGCATGGACATTTGGGTGCTGAGAGAACTTTTAAATTGGTACGAGATAGGTTCTATTGGCCTTGCATGAGAGCTGAAGTGGAGAGTTATTGTCATTCCTGTCTGAGGTGTATTCAGAGAAAGACTCTACCGACCCGAACTGCTCCAATGAGCCATCTGCAGAGCCAGGGACCCATGGATTTGGTGTGCATTGACTTCTTGTGCTTAGAGCCGGATGCTAGTGGGCAAGGGAACATCCTGATAGTGACCGATCATTTCACTCGTTACGCCCAAGCTTTTTCCACAAAGGATCAACGCGCTCCGACCGTGGCCAAGGTGTTGATGGAAAAGTTTTTTGTTCATTACGGACTGCCAAGGAGGATACACTCGGATCAGGGTAGAGACTTTGAAAGCAGACTGGTGGGGTAATTGCTAGAGCTGTTGGGAATCCAAAAGACCCGAACTACACCATATCACCCTCAAGGTGATGCTCAGCCTGAAAGGTTTAATCGCACACTACTAAACATGCTGGGGACCTTGTCGAATGTGGAGAAGCAGAGTTGGAGTCGTCACATAGCTACTCTGGTGCACGCATATAACAGTACGGAGAGTGATGCAACTGGATACTCACCGTACCGTCTTATGTTCGGAAGGGAGGCTCGACTGCCGGTTGACTTGGCATTTGGGTTATCTCTAGACCAGACGTCAGTAGCTTCCCATAGAAACTACGTGGATAGGCTTCGAAAGAATCTGGCTTCTGCGTTTGAACAGGCCCGTTTGACCTCAGAAAACAGGGAGCAAAGAAACAAAAGGAACTATGACTTGAAAGTTCGAATACAAGATCTACAACCCGGTGATAGGGTTCTATTGAAGAACTTGGGTGCTGCTGCGAGACACAAGTTGGCGGATAGGTGGAGTTCCCAGGTTTACATTGTCTGCAAACAACTGCCGGGTCTGCCGGTGTATCAGATTCGCCCGGATGGAAAGGCTGGGCCTCTCAAGAACTGGCACCGGAATCATTTGTTACCTTTGAGAGAGGCTGTGAGGATGCCAGTTGGGGACGAACTGCCTCTGTCAAATCCGCCTGCTCCACGTTTGCCTCCTGTTACTCGGTCTCAGCAGACCCGGGCTGTCGAAGAGAGCGAAAGAGACAGTGAAGAAGAGAGTTATTGTCTGGACTGGATGCGCTCACCGGAGCCTGAGGAGATTGTAGTTGTTCCTGAGTGGTGGGAGAGTAATTTGAGACCTGAAGCTCCTGAATTTCTGTTAGAAGTCCCTGAGACTGTTGAAATCCCTGAAGCTCTTGAATTTCAGTTGAAGTCCCTGAGGTTGTTGGGATCCCGGTAGCTCCGGAAGTTGAAGCTTATTCAGGCGATTATAGTTCTATGCCTTCACTGGAGGGATCATACTCTGAAGAAACGTCTGCTCCAGTGATAGAGAGAAGGACTGAGCCAGCACCTATAGTACTTCCACCTGAAGAGGAACTGATTGAGCCAGAACCAAAACGCTCTGTTCGACCGCCCCAACGTCTCACCTACGACTCACCAGGACATAGCACTGAAGAGGCCATCACCACCGTGCAGAGGTTGCCCGAAGTGTCTGCTATGCTAGCTGAGATATCCCAAAATATGAATCAACTTGAGGAAGTGTTCCTAACCCACTATATGTATGCTGCTGAACCTGTACATGTTATGTAAACTATATACAAATATTGTGGAAATGTAATGTAACTGTTGTACCTCCTTGGAGAGACCCAAGAGTTCTAGGAGGGGGAGAGTGTAGCGCTGTGTTAAATCTTGCTGTTGGCAGTACCTATTTTTGGCCACAAGATGGAGACCATTGCGATTAGAGACACGAGACATTGGGACTACATTTCCCGGCGTGCTTTGCAAAAGGACAGGAAGTGGGTGGGACACAGGAGGCTTACTTCCCGAACCTCGTGGAGAACGCGCCAGAGCGCGCGAGGGAACGAGAGAGAGCAGACGCAGTGCAAGACATCGCAGGAGGGCCTAGGCCAGAGCACGAGTGAGACCTGTCAGTTCCTTATCGGGTCATTCGGCCTAAAGAGAAGGAGACCTCCAAGTTCCTGAGATTGCTGCAGATTAAAGAAGCCAAAGACCTGGAGTGAGGAGTTGCCGCGAGCTGATCGGATACGGAGAGCAGGCGGTGAGCGGGACAAGTCGTGGACAAGCAACAGAGAGTCAGACAACGGATCCGGCCGCTAGTATCCCGAGTCAAAATCGAGCGGAGAGACGTCCTGGGTCAGCGGAGCCTACAGCAACCGGTGGATGGGTGAGAGGCCTCCAAGGCCGTATGTAATTAAGGAACACACTGCTGTTTTCTCTTTAAAGTCCACAGGGCCCCAACTTGACTAGTCGAAGACATTCCTTAAGTAAATTCACTGGCCAGTTGAACAGTACCCGGGTACCACACACACATACACACCTTTTACATTCCGGGACTTAAACCTGTGCAGGACTCATTTTTGTTACGAATCGGAACGGGAGTTAAAGTTACGTTCTGAATACATATTTTTCTCTTTTCCGCTGCGCGTTTATCGTAATACGAAGAGATTGTATTTTGGGGTTCGTTACGTGTCTCTGTTTTTCCGAACTATTGGGCAATTGCATATATTTTTTCTGTTCGGTTGCGAATATTTTATTCTTCCGAAATACGAAGCCTCGTGTTTCGTTTCTTTTCCGCTACGCGTTTTACCGCAATACGAAAGTACTGTAATAATATCTGTGAATACCGTGTCTCAACATCTGCTTATTATTTTAGTAAACTATTTAAATGATAAAAACTCACAGCGGTGTTGGAGTATATTTATTCCCTAGTGCGGGGAGACTGACCCGTGGTTCATTTTCAGCGGCTCCTCCGGGAGTGAGCGCTACATATATATTTATATATTTACATAATTTTGCTAACTTTTGTTTCAGAAGTTATCCTGTTAAAGATGATCCTTGCACAATCAGTTGTACTTTAACCCCTTCACTATCATGATTGAGTATACTCGATCTTCAAAAACACCTGCTGGTGCCGATGTCGAGTTTATTCAATTTGGTCTAATTTTGGCGCAATGCCAGGGAATTCCGTTTATAGCGTACAAGATGCATTTGCAAATGGACTCCAGAATGTTTCTCAAAGAGTTTTAGAGCCTCGGGTATGACACCTGCGATGCTAAAACGGTTTGAGCAGCTGGGACTCTGTGTCTAAAACACGGATCCTCAGCTGGTTCACCTCAGAGCCCCATCTGCAGCTCTTTTTGGCCAGAGAATGGGGACATCTGCCTTTCAAATAGGGCTATTACAGTAAAAAAAAATACATTGAAAATATTTTCAGTTATTTCTACTGTATAATTAATGAAAAGTGATTTTCCAATAAGCCACTGGTTCCTGGCAGTGTTTTTATGGAAAATCACATACAGGGTTATTCAGAGAGAGGTGAAAACCAGGAGAATGACTGGAGAAGAGAAAATTCTAGGTGAAAATAGCCAAACCAGAAAAATTCTCCCATTTATCTCACGTGCCAAATCGGCTGTTTTGGTCTAGATTGTTCATTCTCCTGCCAATTCTCCTGCTTTTCACCTCTCTCTGAATAACCCTGTTGGTAGTGAAAGGGTTAATAGCACCTTCCAGACAGCTTTATTTTTTTTTCTACATGTTGCTTATTGCCTAGGTTATTATTACTTATTATTATTGGCATTTGTGCAGCATCTCATAAATGATTCTTCTATAGTAAATCGTGTCAGTCTTGTCTGACCTTTACTGGATTCCTACAGAGCAGTAGCTTTTTGACCACATTTTGGCACTTTGCATTAGTAATAAAAACAATGCCCTATTTATGAAAAAAATTTCTATAAGATTTTATAGGCTGAGTGCTCCGACAACTGAAAGATCATTTGTGTGTCAATTAGTAATCACATTCTTTTCACTATTTCATATTTAATTTATTTATGTAATAAATCATTTCAAACGTCCCCTGTAAAACTCTCCTAATTCTCGCTTTTTAAAAGATAGTGGTTGGGAACCTCTCATCACGGTGTTACAGAATAATACTGCTTCCCCATTCATTTTAAACCCGCATTGTTGGTTATCCTCCAACTGGAAAACCATAACTCTGCATTGCCAAAAATCTGTTCTTATATTTCATCTTCACTGTGGCAAGGAGTCAATTTTCAGAGAATCGCTGGTTTCCAAGGAAGTAAGGAATTCGTACAGGACCTCCCACAGCATCACTCTTCAAAAAGACCCATCAAACCTTGAGGGGATTCTACCGCAACAATATTTGAGGGCAATAGAATTAAGGAAGAACATGGAAAAGACTGGATATTATCGGCTCTATTCCCTTGTGAACGCTAACTGTAGCGTTTGGGTGAGTAAGCGTTACCATCAGGATAAGTGACGTTAACGCATGCCCCCCATATTACCTTCCTAACACTAAACCTTGTAAAAATCAGTTTGTGCATCAGTGATTGCGTTCACTTGCACGAGCTTACTGTACTTTGCGCTCCCCATGTTAAGCAGAGGGAGTGCAATCAGTAATTAGCATTAGGATAATTAAGTAAGCTATTACAAAGTCCTAACGCTTATTACCCCACCGAAGAATTTTTAGCGTCACCTAAAAACTGGTGTTGACTGCGCTTTTGCAGAATCAGTTAACACCAGTTAACCTCCCCCAAAAAAATCTGATACTCACCTCTCATCCCGCGGCAACAACGGCTGGCCGATCTGCCATTTCTGGCCACCATGAGCAGAGTGAGACTGGGGACAAAAAGTCCAGAGTATCCCTCCCGATCACTCCACGGCGCTGCATGATCTCACAAGAGCGAGATCCCACAGGGCTCGCGTCCCAGCAGAGCACCCCTCCATGGAGCCCTAAGGACTCCAGGAGGTGATACTCGTGGTGGTGTGGAAGCGCTACCGTGAGTACCATGGATGGTTGCACTGCATTACGGGGCAGGCTGATGAATTAGTGCCTGCCCCAGAATATGGTGCTAAAATAGGGACATTACGGGGAAACCTGCAGGGGCAGGTTTTCCCCATTAGCGTCCTCGTTTTACCGCCTAGCAGGAAATAGTGCCCTATGAGTGTTAAAGGCAAAACATATGTAAAATAACTGGGCAATATTGGGATATTACGCTATGGACAAAATGTGAAGCAGAAGAATGAAATGGATAAAAAAAACATATCTAAGAATGAGTATCAAAAGGACACGGAAAGAACAAAAACAAGCTTATTGGACTGCTGAGAAAGGATAGCCTACGGCGTGCACCCACTCAAGTCTAATATTAAGGTTTTAGAACAAAGCAGTCTCCAATAGCAGCAGGTTTATTATAAATAATTGGTATTAGACATGTGCGATTTGGTTTGGCACATTCAGAAATTTGCCAAAGTGTCAGCAATTCAGATCGATCCGAATTCCAAATTGCAGACACATGTGTTACCTTAACCCTAGCCTCAACAATGTAACGCACAGAAACTATTACCCTAACCCTGAGTTTAACCTAACCCTAACCATAATCCTAACCATATAACCTATAGAATCTTTAATCCTAATCTGATATTTTTGGATTCCGAAATAATCTGAACGAAATTTTTTGGTGCTGCACATGTCTAATTGGCTTTGTTTCAGCTCTAGAGGAGCCTTTTTCAAGCCAAACTTGTTGTTGGACTGTGTTGTTAGAGTTGGCCTTTCCAGGCTTTGGCACACCTGCTCTCCATGTATCTTAAAAAAAAATGTGTGCTAGTTCTTCTTCATATCTGTCATAAGGTTTCAGCTCAAAGGTGTCATTATAAAGGAAACTATGCCATATGCGAAATATCCTGCTTCCACCCATAGCAGAGCCAGAATTGGAATTCCAAGGAAGTTTCCTCTGCAAAAGGTGCAGAAAGAACTGTCAATAACCTTTATTTGCAACAATGTATGTTCTTCACTGACTATGCTTGCTGACTGCTTGCTAGCCGTTTTCTGTACTGTATTTCTACTTTGACAAACTTCAATAAGAATTTATTGAACAAAACAAACTCTCAGTAGATGTTACAAACCATGGAAGGACGTAGGAAAGAGATATCTCAAGTTCTGCAAATGTAAAGGGTGGCCACAACAACTTTGTCACTACAAATCTATTTATGTCTCATCAAGCTGTTGTCTGTATGGTTTAGAGTATGTGATTCAGCTGTACTTTTGGTAACAAGCAAATGAAGACACCGCACACTAGCTGTACCTGTGTGCGCAGTCCAGAGGTTCCTCATCTTCCATATATGATAAAGGCATGTAGTAGACATGCAACACCCAGCTTTGAAGCGTAGAGAACTATTTCAACCTACAGTCAGGTCCAGAAATATTGGGCCATCAACACAATTCTAACATCTTTGGCTCTATACACCACCACAATGGAGTTGGAATGAAACAAACACAATGTGCTTTAACTGCAGACTGTCAGCTTTAATTTGAGGGTATGTACATCCAACTCAGGTGAACGCTGTAGGACTTACAGCAGTTTGCAGATGTGCCTACCACTTGTTAAGGGACCAAAGGTAATGGGACAATTGGCTTCTCAGCTGTTCCATGGCCAGGTGTGTGATATTCCCTCATTACCCCAATTACAATGTGCAGATAGAAGGCCCAGAGTTCATTTCAAGTGTGCTATTTGCATTTGGAATCTGTTGCTGTCAACTCTCAAGATGAGATCCAAAGAGCTGTCACTATCAGTGAAGCAAGCCATCATTAGGCTGAAGAAACAAAACAAACCCTTCAGAGAGATAGCAAGAACATTAGGCGTGGCCAAAACAACTGTTTGGAACATTCTCAAAAAGAAGGAATGCACCGGTGAGCTCAGCAACACCAAAAGACCCGGGAGACCACGGAAAACAACTGTGGTGGATGACTGAAGAATTCTTTCCCTGGTGAAGAAAACACCCTTCACAACAGTTGGTCAGATCAAGAACACTCTCCAGGAGGTAGGTGTATGTGTGTCAAAGTCAACAATAAAGAGAAGACTTCACCAGAGTGAATACAGAGGGTTCACCATAAGATGTAAACCATTGGTGAGCCTCAAAAACAGGAAGGCCAGATTAGAGTTTGCCAAACGACACCTAACAAAGCCTTCACAGTTCTGTAAAAAGATCCTATGGACAGATGAGACCAAGATCATCTTGTACCAGAGTGATGGGAAGAGAAGAGTATGGAGAAGGAAAGGAACTGCTCATGATCCTAAGCATACCACCTCATCAATGAAGCATGGTGGTGGTAGTGTCATGGCGTGGGCATGTATGGCTCGAAATGGAACTGGTTCTCTTGTATTTATTGATGATGTGACTGCTGACAAAAGCAGCAGGATGAATTCTGAAGTGTTTCGGGCAATATTATCTGCTCACATTCAGCCAAATGCTGCAGAACTCATTGGACGGCGCTTCACAGTGCAGATGGACAATGACCCAAAGCATACTGCAAAAGCAACCAAAGAGTTTTTGAAGGGACAGAAGTGGAATGTTATGCAATGGCCAAGTCAATCACCTGACCTGAATCCCATTGAGCATGCATTTCACTTGCTGAAGACAAAACTGAAGGGAAAATGCCCCAAGAACAATCAGGAACTGAAGACAGTTGCAGTAGAGGCCTGACAGAGCATCACCAGGGATTAAACCCAGCGTCTGGTGATGTCTATGTGTTCCAGACTTCATGCTGTGATTGACTGCAAAGGATTTGCAACCAAGTATTAAGAAGGGAAAGTTTGATTTATGATTATTATTCTGTCCCATTACTTTTGGTCCCTTAACAAGTGGAGGCACATCTGCAAACTGCTGTAAGTCCTACACCGTTCACCTGAGTTGGATGTACATACCCTCAAATTAAAGCTGACAGTCTGCAGTTAAAGCACATAGTGTTTGTTTCATTCCAACTCCATTGTGGTGGTGTATAGAGCCAAAGATGTTAGAATTGTGTCGCTGTCCCAATATTTCTGGACCTGACTGTAAGTGGACCAGGCTTAGTCCACTTTGGTGGACTAAAGTTATCAACACTTCAAAACCTGCTGTTGTGTGTCTACTACTTGCCTATATCGTACTTTTGATGAGGCCCACCTCTTAATGTAGCATAAAGTGTAGGAGGATTGCACACTTGTATAGATCCTTATTTTTTAATCCGACAACCTCGAGGTGCTCAGGGGACAAAAGGTGGAGCCCGACCCGACAAATACTTTAAAAAACAAAGGGACTGGATATTCCAGCATGATGGATTGACCACAATCATTTGGCAGTCAACAGCTGAGTGACAAATGAAAGTGGCCCATCCTTCATTCTGGAGTTCCAGGTCCCTGTGTTTCTTCAACACAACATACCATTTGGAATGGATAAAGATATCATACAAATTAAAAATACACTATGGCTTACAAAGTCAAGAAATTTGCTGTAATTCCAAAAGCTTTATAAGAGTGCTGCTCAAACCCGGAAGTGAATCGACCAAGAGATTTCCATGATTTTCCTTGGAAGTGCCAAGATTCTTATCACATTGTGACAGGGCTTTCTGGGCATAGAGAGAGTTTTTGTTTTCTAGTTCCATTATCATCTATTACAGTGTTTCCCAAACCTGTCCTCGGGACCCTCAACCAGGCCAGATTTTGCAGACTACCTTGGGAAAAGCAGACTGAATCCTGCAATCACTGAGCAGCAAATCATATCACCTGTGCTGTGCTTCAGATATCTGGCAAACCTGGTGAGGCGGAGGGTCCTGAGGACAGGTTTGGGAAACACTGACCTTTACAATCTCACGTGATGATACAAGCACTTGTACAGGCAGGAGGTGAATAGTTCCCTTCTGTGACAAACTGGAGTGAGTGGGCGGGCTGACAGCTGCAGTGACTTCTACAAAATGCTATACATATAAGCAACTAAGGGGGTTATTTCGGTGCTCTCTCGTTCCTCGCACATCCCTGCACTTCGGTGAAACAAAGTTCCCCACCCTGAGGTGAATTCAGCATTCACCGTAGGGTCCCCGGAGTGCAAGGAAAACCCACCGCAAACCCGCCGCAATCCCGCTGAACACCCGCCGAAAACCCGCCGTAACCGCCGCAAAAAACACGCCGAACACAATGGAAAAAGCCAGACGAGCGGCCGATCACAGCGCAGACTAGCCGCCAGAGAAAGCAGACAAGCTGACGAAAAGAGTAAAAAAATACGCTTGAAAGTGTCAAAATTGAAACGCTACTGAACGAAAATCCCTGGAATTTACATATAAGGTCCTATGAATGATAATAAAAAGGTTTGTTAAAGAAAAAAGAAAATTACGCTTTAAAAAACCCCCAGAAAATAAAATTGTCGGAAAAATCCCCAAAAATGCCTAAAAGATCCTAAAAAAAAATCAATAAATAAAGAGACTTTTTACTGCAGATTAAAATAACAAACGGCTTATTAGATATTGAATAAAAACAGGACTATTTTTAACATTGAAGCCTATGGGGTTCGCCTGAATAAACCTGCCGAATGAAAATACTGAACAGCAGGGCACTTCGGCAACTTTTCACTGCTGTTCGGTGTTCTCGGACTAGATTAACCATTGCGTCTCTTTGGGAGATTTCACTGCCTTTGGACAGGCACCGTACTACTTGCTGACAGTTCGCCAAACAAAATTTGGCGAACTGCCTACTTTCTGAATAGCCGAATGGCCCCGAAATGTCAATCCCTGTTTGGGGTCAGATCGGCTCTCTCTGAATAACCCCTTATGTGCATAGACTGGGTCTAGAGATCTAAGCACAACATTTGCAAAAGTCTCCTTAAAACTAATGCATTTATACTATTTCAAATTTCCAAAATTCTCAATCGCCTCCTTTCCTCATACCCATAAAAGTCTGTAGAAGTTGTAATATCCGCAAGCTAAACTGCGTGTTTCTCTGTGTGCTATAGAAAATCCACAGTCATTCTCAGATAATCGTAATCCCTAAGCTTTTTCTAGGCAGTATACTTTCAAAAATTGTATTGACATTCTGACATTGCACTGCTTATTTTTGGTAAGATATACTCTCTGGGATGGCGGTGTCCAAGGCTTGTGTGAAATAACCATTATTAAAAATCAGCTCATGTAGGTTATCTCCTCTGCAAATTTTCCACCTAAAGCCATTTTTGCCTATAGAATATATCTCTGAACAAAATATATATATCGCTAATTAATTTTCATTGTGATGATGTAATTGTCCTGCTGTTATCCTTTTAGAACTATAACTAAAGTATTATTAACCCTTTCGCTGCTGAGCCTTTTCACGCCTCTGTGCTGAGCTCATTTTTACCGGTTTCGCTCATCATGTTTAACCGCGTTTTGAAGCCTTATTTTAATATATGACCCAGACATATTATATATCGTTCTTTCCGGCAGACTGTGCAGATTCATAATATGTCATTATTATATGTATACGTCATGTCCTGTCTGTATATTATAACAAAAAATGCAATAAAATTTGAATTTTCAATAATTTACAATGTGTAAAGTGTTTTTTTTCACATTTTAACATTCGATCGTTTGCGGTTATATTTTCTATGGGGTGCGCTTGTTAAAAAAAATTAGAAATGAGGAATCGTTACTTTTTTTTGGGGAAAATTACGTGTTTTTTAGCAAACGCCCCCCATAGAAAAAATCGTTAGTGCAGCATCATTGTTCACATTATAATTGAAATGGGAACAATATTGTTGCACTAATAAAACTAAAAAAAAAAAAAAAACTTTTTTTAAAAAAAAATTTAATTTAATTTTTAATATTTTTTTTTACATTTTACATGGTCATGTTTGGTATCATTGGAAAGGCCACGCTCTGGCCGTTCCAATGATAGCAAACATTAACCCCTAGCTGTCACGGATCGGGAGATAGGGGGTTCATTGGAACCCCCTATCTCCACTATAGGTGGCAGCAAGGGGTTAATTTCAAAACTGGCGCCATCGCGCTCTGCGCGATGACGCCAGTCATTAGGGGGATATCCCGGAAGCTTGGCCGACATCCAAGATGTCGGCCAGCTCCGGGAGGGGACCGCGATACAGCGCATGTTAGCGCCATATCGCGATCCAGCCCCCTAGGGGTTAAAGACAGCCGCCACTTGGAAGGGCAGGCTGTGCCCTTCCAGGCGGTGCCTGACTTTAATCGCTGGCCCACGGGGAAGGGGAGGGGGGGAGGTCCGAAGGACCTCCCCCCCTCCCCTTCAGGCACCTTCCCTGCAATGGCGGGGGGGGGTGCCTGGAATTGACGTCATCGCGCATGCGTGATGACACCTATCGTGCCCGCTGGGGTCCCGGAGGCTGGGCTGACATCGATGATGTCAGCCCGCACCGGGGGGCCGCGCAATCAGCCGGAATACCGGCTGATCGTGGCTGCAAAGGGAGGACGCGCTCAGTGCGTCCTCCGCAGCCAAGTAGCAATGCGGGTGGACGCGCTGAGCGCGTTCACCGCATTGAAAGGGTTAATAAACATTATTCTGTTTTTTTTAGTTTAAATCAATATCAACATCAAACCACTGATGTATCTTTAAATCTGTATGAAGAAGAATAGTTAGTTTGCCTGTTGATCAACAAACTCCTTCCCGGCTAAAAAATATAAATTCTACAAAGTGAAAGAATCAGGGATACACAAGGTGGCAACATTTTGAATGTAGGAGGACACAATGGCAATTCCTCGCCCTTTCGCTACCAAAATTGTGTAACACAGCAAAAAAAATTAAATTAGAATAAAATAAGCCTATTTGCATACTGTTTTAATGCAGGATTAGTATTCTCCCTTATAAGATCTCACTCCTATCCTAATACTCCTGTATTACTCTTAAGGGGCTACAAGTAGCCGCCCCCACCCTCACTAACAAAAAACTCAACAAACCTTACTGCAGCATTACAACAGCCATGGAGAGGGCAGAATACAGGGAGAGCTCGGGGGTCACCCACTGCTGTACAGGGATAAGATTCGGAGGCTGAAAATCTCTGTATAATACAGATACAAGGTGTCGCTGTAATTTACAGGAAATATGCCACATACAAATCTTATTCTATTGGTATTTTTTGGAAGCTACATTGCTAATAATCACATTATGGTCACTACAATCCTCAAAAGCAGGATCCCTAACCATTTCTTGTTATCTATTTTTATCACATTTACCGTATTTGACACAAAGGACATTTCTGCCTGTATGCTGATAATGCAGACCCTGTCAGAAATTGTGCAAGATATTGGACACCATCTAAAATTTAGAACCTTTCATCGTAGCACAATTTCTGTAAAGGATATCATTTGAAACTATGAAAATTTTGAAATTTTACAATACTAATGGTTTAACAATCTAATAAAAACAATCGGGGGGGACCACGTCAACATCCCTGATGCACACCATTAAAGTTTGTACAATTGTTTTGCTTAATTAAATGTTAACTATGCCTCCCATGTATCAAATAATAGATATAATAGTTTTTAAAACAAAATGTGCTAAATAGTGAAAGGGTTTCATCCAATCACTTCTACAGCTGCTATTCAGTAGCACTGTGTCACTGTGTAACATGAGCCATGCAGGTTCTGCAACCAGAATTCTATCCAAAAGCAACTCACACCGCCACTTACCACCTTTTCTCCGCAATCAGCAAGCCATGTCAAAGCAACTCACATAGCAACTCACCACCCATTCTTCACAACCAGCAAGCCATGCCAAAGCAACTCACATGGAAACTCACCACCTTTTCTCCGCAACCAGCAAGCCATGCCAAAGCAACTCACATGGCAACTCACCACCTTTTCTCCGCAACCAGTAAGCCATGCCAAAGCAACTCACATAGCAACTCACCACCTTTTCTTCACAACCAGCAAGCCATGCCAAAGTAGCTAAAAAAACAGCTCATCACCTTTTCTTTGCTCTACCACCCAGTCCTTGTCCTACTTTTGTAGCTCTCCCTTCCAGCTGCTTCCACTTTTCTCACTGATTATTCTTATCAATTCCAAATTTTTGGTCTTCCCTCATACTGTGTCTGTTACACTCTACTGGCAGTGGCTACCAGCTTGAATGGAGATTTTCATTGGTGTTCGCAACTTCGGCAATCATTGGCGCTTACTGCATAATCCCCATAGGGGCTGATCAGAGTGTGGACCAGTGTGAGTTGCTATCATTTCATTTTGCATTGCAGCAGAACACAACACAAACTAAACCAAACCCATAAACACAGCATAGTGACAGGGACAAAGTTTAGACTAAAGGGGTTATTCACAATACGCCATTGTTTAGCTTTGTTGCAAAAAGTGGTCAAAAATAAATCACCATTTTTGCAACTGTGATCAAGTTCATTTGATCCAGAGAAGGGAAATTCAAAGAATGGCAGAGGACTTTTCATTGATAAAAGTTTCCCCACCTGTTCTTTGATTTTCCAAATTGGGAGCGTCAAAGTTTACTGCAGTGCAACAATGATATTCGCCACTCTTCATAACAATTCTAAAAAAAAAAAGGCGCGTTGTATATTGTCAACCTTCTATCTTGAACTTACGGGAGCCTTCATGGCTCTTACTGCACATTGCTGCTGAATAAGAGCTGGAAACGTGCCATTCTTTGATTACGGAATCGTCAAGGTTCACCACGGTTTGTTTAGCACAAGGCTAAACAACAGAGTTTTGTGAATAACCCCCATATATTTTCTGACATCACTGAAAAATATGTTAAGTGGCAAAATCAATAGGATTCCAGATGGTCAGTCTTTCTCTAATGCATTGGTTCATTAACTTTTATTACCATGTTTGTCATTTGTCCAGTAATTCATTATGAATACATGCTAATGATTCCGTACAATGTTACATAGTTACACAGGCTGAAAAAAGCAGTGCATCCATCGAGTTCAGCCTTTCACACATCACCCACTGCTGTTGATCCAAAAGAAGGGAATGAACCCAGTCTGAAGCGCTCGCCTATATGCAACTTACTGGGAACAAAATCCTTTTTGACTCCAAAATGGCAACAGATTTCTCTTTGGATCAAGAAGCTTTTACCCACATATTAAATCTCATAACCCTTAATATTATGTTTTTGAAGGAAGTCAATCAGTCGTTTAAAATTCTGTACCGACTCTGACCCAACCACCTCAACAGGCAGTCTGGTGCTGCAATTTTAATTGTATCAGAACGCAGAATTTGTTTTATAATAATCACATTAAACGGCACTACAGGCTAAATTGGTGATTAATGAATGCATGCGAATAACATGTAAATTAGACGAGGTGCATAAAGCCTAAAGTGAATCTTCAATTCATTTCAACAGTCTCATTTACTCCTAATACGATGTTGAAAAATCATGTTTCTATGGAAATATAAGACTAATGTTAATTATATTATCATCACACCAGATCAGTGTTTTCCACTCATGTTTTTTTTTTCTTATCAGAAGAGCTGTTACATTTAAAATAACCGTGAAAATAATTACAAAATACAAGAAAGCCTTTAAACAATGTTACTCTTCTTTAAAGTGGTCCCACGGAGCCTACCTAAAACTTGGTGTTTTTCTGCCCTAAATTCTATTTATTTATTTTTTTTCCAAGTGCTTGTTTTTCTCCTGACAAATGCCATTTTCCTGCTTGCTAACATGCCGGTCCCTTGTGCTATCTGTCAATTAGCTTGCAGAAGAAACATGTGGCCAGCAAGATTGTGCATCATGGTGTGAAACATTCTTCATGCTGGCGGTCACAAAAAAAAAACCAATATGTTTACCCACCATCCTCCTCTTAGACATGCAACATACTTTGGCGAATTACTTAGAAAAGTATCATTTTATAAAAATACTGCATTTTATTGGTGTATTTTCTCTCCCAGTGTCTAGCTGCCAGTGTCGTAGCAGAAGGGAAACAAAAATGATCTTGCAGGCCCAGGTACTAATCCATTACTCGCCCTATATTTTCACCTTAAAGGTAATCAGGTGTACGAGAAGGTTGGGGATGGGGGTGGTGGAGAATATATAATTTGATTATACGCAGTATACACCAAAATATACAGGGTTATTCAAAGAGAATCGAAAAGTCACCGCACTTTCGGTGACTTTTCGTTCTCTTCAATTCGGTACGATTCGGCGATCCCATTTCGGCGACCCTGCGGTGTATTCAGCAAGCACCACAGGGCCGCCGTAGTGCAGGGAAAAGCCGCCAAAAACCTGCCGAACACTCACCGCAAAACCAAGGCGAATGCACACCGAAACCCGCAAAAACATCTGGATTAACCCCGCCGAACCCACCGGAGAAACCCGAGCAGGAGCCGATCAGAGCGCAGAGCAGCCGCTGGAAAAAGCCGACACCGCAGACGAATGGAGTGAAAAACAAAAAAGCAATTTGCTTGAATGTTTGAAAAGTGAAACGCTGTTTGCAAACAAACTATTGAGCGAAAATGTCTGGAATTTACATATAAGATCCAATGAATGATAATAAAAAGGGCTGTTACAGATAAAATAAAAAACTTTAAAAAAAGATAAAAACAAAAACGGTAAATTTGTTTTGCAAAAAAATCCCGAAAAATGCTTAAAATATCCTAAAAAATCTATAAATAAAGAGACTTTTTACTGCAGAATATTATAATAAACGGTTTATTATATATTGGATTAAAACGGGAATATTTTTAACATTGAAGCCAATGGGATTCGCCTGAATAAACCTGCCGAATGAAAACACCAAATGGCAGGGCATTTCGGCAACTTTTCACTGCTGGTTTTTGTTCTCTTAATAGAAGAAGATATGGGGATTCACTGCCCTCGAACAGGCACCGAACAGGCACCGTATGTGCAGGCAATTCGCCAACATTTGGCGATCTGCCTGCTCTCTGGATAGCCGAATGGTCAGGAAAGGTAACCGAACGCTGAAATTCACTGTTCGGTTACCTTTCGCCCTAATTCTGAGCTCTTTGAATAACCTTTTAAGTACCTAGAAAAAAACCTGATATTATGGAAACTCTGGGAAAGTTGTTGAGTATGACATGAGGTGTCTAATTACACTAACCCAGGTAGCAGAGCGCATGTGACAGCCTCTATTGGTGTAATTTACTAAACCTTTACCAGACACATCTCCTTATGACCTCATTGGCCCATCCACTTTATAATCCATGCTCCATTGATTGGATTTGTTGATTAAGCCAGTGCTCTTGATGTAGGTGAGTTCTAATAAATAAGTGTGAAGTTAACAAGCATCACCATGGCACTGTAATGTGTCTGATTAACCCACGCTGTGACCTACCTAAGGTTTTGTTTTAGATCCCCAAAACTGGTGGCAAGAATTGAAAAATGCATCTGACGTACCAGTAGAGATTCCAAGGCTCTTCTGCAAATTATATTGAGTATACTGATGATCCAACCATGATACCCCTGCTACAAGTCAACCCTATGACTTCCATCAATCAAAGCACAAACTTACTTCTGAAAGATACTTAATCCCTTCCTTCCCAAAGTCGAGTTATCTCGGTTTTGCCTTGTAATACACGGAAAAGCAATCATTAGCATACTAAAACCCAATTTTTACACCTTTTTTAAAAGCAGATTAGCGTGTCCCCTGTGGAAAAAAAATCCACTGTTTTATCTCTCCCCAAGCACCCCATAGAGAGCTAAATCAATCTGAAAATACCGGCCCCAATCCTCACTGTAACAAAAAGTTCAAATAGATTACTGTGCATTACAGAAGCCAGGGTGTGGGGAGAATACGGGGAGGGCTCTTGGGTCGCTCACGGCTGTACAAGGATAAGATTCAGGGGGTTATAATGACAGAAAATCCTTGTACAGTACAGATACAAGATGTAACTGTAATTTACATATACAGGGAATATGTCACATACAGATAATATTTCTATATTGTGCTGGTATTATTTGGAAGCTGCATTGCTAATAATGTCACTCCGTGATCACTAACAATCTTCATAAATGGAAGGACTGACTATTTTTATTATTTATCTTTATCATAGTTACAGTATTTGACACAAAGGTCATTTCTGCCTGTATGCTGATAATTCAGACCCCATGTGACATTGAGTGAAAGGGACACCATCTAGAGTTCAGACTCTTTTATTTAAAAAAATATTTCTGTGAAGGATAAACAAATACATGAAAAATTGAAAAAATTAGCAAATTTACATTATTTTTAATTTTTCTTAACTATCTCAGAACAACAATCTCTGTCCGAATTTTCTATTTTACTCCACATTTAATTGTTAACTTTGCATGCTGTGTTTCAAATAAATGTTATGATAAAGATGAAATTCCGCAAAAATCGCTTGGTAGTAAAGGGGTTAAAAACTGTTGCAGTAAGGAGACAGTCGTATGTTCAATCGCAGCGAAGTAAGTATCCATTGTAACCAATAACTATTTTCCCATTGCTGAAAAAAGTAAGATTTTAAAAATATCTGCAAAAAAAAAAAAAAAAGGAAATTTTTTGGGGAATTTATTGTTACCAAGTAAGATATTGAATTTGGAATTTAGCATCCTTTGCTCAGTTTGCAAGCTTTTATTCTATAAATGTTATTATACGCTAATTCAGTGCTTTTTCCCTTTTTTATTTTCTGTTCTAGTTTTGGATTCCAATATTTTACTCACTATGAAAAGAATACATATGTGCAGTGCATTACTCATTATGACTAATGAAGTGTGGCTTCTTGCAGCTTTCTGGTATCCTTCCTGTGTTTTAGCACTCAGCAGAAATATACATTGCACTTCAACCCAAAAATATGAACTTACAGTGTAATTGGAGTTATTATGATGATATGGGCTATGAACAGTCTGCTGTACTGAGACTGTGTCTACTGCAACCCTTAAATATCTGACAATAATGCTGTGCATTCACTGATCTTTAGCCTGGATATTACACCGTAACAGTTCAATTCAGGTTAAGAGGACTTTCCTTAGAAATTCCAAAATGCTATCCAATATAGCACACAGCAGATTAAAACACAAAATGACTACATCACTCTATGGGCTAAATTACAATCTTCGCGCCGACGCAAAAAAACATAATCACGAGGGGTAAAACCATTTGTGCCTAATCCTGTATTACATAGTCAGCGCAACAACCGCTCGCAATCGTCTACCGCGGGTGAACCTGCGCAAACCCTGTGCGAGCTTACTGTACTGCGCGCGTCCTATACGTAACATTGTGAGCACAAATGCGAATGTGCGCTGGTACGATGATGGTATTACAATCTATTTCGTGGTAATTACCGCATAGCCTTTGCGCGCATAATTTTAGCAACTCCTAAAAACTGGTGCTAACGGCAAATCTGAACAACCTGGCTAACCCAAAACAAAACCCAGCCCATTAAAAGTAATGCAGCAACAATATAATGGATGATGGCAGGTGTGTGTGTATTATTACTGTAGCATATGTGCTCATTTTGCATCATAGACGCAGAACCCGTCTCCGATGCCTCTGGCAGACTCAATTTAGTTGCGTTTGATAGGTGTGTTTCTTCATTTTGATTGGCTGAATGGGTGCAAAAAACTGCGCACGCAGAGATTTTTGCGCGAGACAGTACTGCGCCTGCATTTGTGCGAGGACTGTTTGCGCGCTCAATTGATCGGCGGAAGAAAAAAGCCGCGAGGATTGTAATTCCAGCAGTGATTTGCACGCGGAAAAGTTTAACGCTTGGCGCAAAGATTTTCACTTTGCACGAGGCTTTTTGTGTGAAGAATGTACTATAGCTCTATAAAGGGGTGCTGAGTGTAAACAGTCTTCTCTATTGTGATGCATTCTGCTACATTACAAAAATTCCAAGATATTATCCTGCCACCGACCCCCACGAAAAGAGGCAACATCTCAAGAAAGAAATAAAAATAGCTTTCATGACAGTGATTCTAGTTTTATTAATTAATGCATGTAAGTTACATGTTAATTTATTTCTTCAATAGAGAATAGAATCGATTATGAAATTATTAAAGAGAACACATATCTCCAATAATATATGATTATCCAGCAGTTTTGGAACTTTTATTGTCAACTGAAGAGAAATCAAACGTGAGAAATCTCAATGTATCCTTCCTGGTAAAATACATTCTCATAAGAAAAAAAATGCCATAGGACATCCCTAGGGCCACTGCTTGCTACCCACATGTTGGTCACACTTGATAAAGGAATATTATTTTCATGGATTAAACTGTATAGTAAACATACAATTCAAAGCAAATACATCATTAACAGTTGTTTATAAACACAAGGGTTGATACACATTCTGAATGTCCTTCTGGGTTGTTAGGGTTTGGAAAATACATTTATGTAAAAAATAAATAATGGAATTTCAATCTCTCTTTAAATACACACTAATAAACACAATTGATACATATATAGCTACATTCCCACATCTGCAACAAATAACCAGAGATGACTGCATGTTATAAACTCAGCAAGTGAGGGTTAAACTGATATTCATCTTTCCTATAAAAGACAATGTAACACTCCAGATTACTGCATGATCTGTCAAGACAAACCTCTGCCTGGGGAATTCAATGGATAATTGTTTCACTGTGGAATCCATGGTTAGTTACATTGTGTTTTAAAGGCAGAATACAGGGATGCTCACAGCATGGACACCACAAATGATTAAATGCACTGATTTCACAGCCTAGTCTTATCACGATGAAGCTGGCTGTCATGGGTAAAGTTCCTGGACAGTCACGACTCCAGCCATGCTGAATGCCCCCCAGTGAATACTCACTTCTTATTTCCACGCTCCAGGCAGGGTCCTCTCTGGAAGGAAAGGCATTGTTTGGCTGGGTGTTCCTACTGCAGTCAGAAATAAATGGTAGTAAAATATGGGGCTTTAAAACGAACCCACTGGGTCCTGGTCTCTGGTGAAGGAGGAAAAAACGGGAAGAGAAGGAGGAGGATGTGTTCTGAAGTATTCAGGAGATCGAAAGTGAAGCAGGGCTGGAACTGAATGATTGATGAATGGAGGGAGAGTGGAGAAAGGGATGAGAAGTGCAGAGAAGAGATGGAGAGTGGAGAGAGGGGATGGTGGAGGCAGAGATAAAAGGGTGGTGGCAGAGATGAGATGGAGAGTGCAGAAAGGGGATATAAAGTGCAGAGAGGGGATGGTGGGGGCAGTGGTGAGGAGAGTGGTGAGATTAGAAGAAGAGTGTATAAATAAGAGTGCAGAGATGAGATTAAGAGTGCAGAAAGAGGATAGATAGTGCTGAAAGGGGGTGGAGAGTGCAGAGATGAGACAGAGTGCAGAAAGAGGATAGATAGTACTGAAAGGGGATGGAGAGTGCAGAGATGAGACTGAGAGTACAGAAAGGGGATGGAGGGTGCTGAAAGGGGATGGAGAGTGCAGAGATGAGACTGAGAGTGCAGAAAAGGGATGGAGAGTGCAGAAAGAGGATAGTGGGGGCAGAGATAAGATGGAAACTGCAGAGAGAGTATAGGGTGCAAAGAAGAGATAGTGCACAAAAAGTGTGGAGAGTGAAGGAAGGAAATGTGAATTCAGAGAGGGACTGGAGGGACTGGAAAGCTCAGATAGGAGATTAGTTACTGCAGAGAGGGTGCAGAGCGGTGATGGTGAATGTAGAGAACAGACAGGATGCTAAATGGTATGATGAGAATACTAAAAGAAGAGCTGAGATAAGGAGCGCAGAGGAAATGATAGTGAATGTAACGAGGTTATGGAGAGTGCAACAGGAGAGATAAGTGCTGGGGGGAAAGGGGGCAGTAAGAAAAGAGATAAGGGGATTATGAGCACAGCCTGGAGGGTAAAGAGATAATGAGAGAGAGTGATGAGAAATAGTATAGTGAGCAGAGGGATGGGGAAATCACTTCAGGTCAGAGAGAGTGAGAGCAATGAGCACAGCCAGGACTGAGATTTAAAGGCAGAGATGGTGAGAGCAGGGAAGAGAGTGAGGACAGAGAAGCAGTGAGAGAACAGAGGAGATACACAGAGATTGCAATGAAAAGGAAAAGCTGAACAGACTGTGATCACAAAGCAGCCAGCAGATCTCAGACACAGCTTGCCGGAGACAGGTGGAGAGGGGAAGGGAGAGCTAAAACCGTGAGAAGATAGAAAGGAAAGAGTGAGGATGGACAGGTGGAGGATGGAACACTGGATGAGCAGGAATGCATTGTGACTGGGGACAAGGAGAGGGAATAATGAGGCAGAGCAGGCTGCTTGGAGTCAGTGTAGCAGCTGTCTGGTGACAGGGGGAGGTCTAGCTGTGCTATGAGGAGAGCCTTGGATCCAGCAGGCTTTGTGTCTGTGTACAACTCTGCAAATCTGTCTGTCCTGTGCATCTATACATATCTGGGAATCTAGCAGCTCAGAGCTATAGAGACAAAGCCTTATCTTTACTGGGTGCTTGAGATGCTGCATGGCTTTATAATTATATATATCCTTTGTATACATCATTTATCTACCTCATCAGGATCTATACAATATACTGTCTGCTTACCTTATCTCTGCACAGTATACTGTCTGCTTACCTTATCTCTTTCTATACAGTATACTGTATCTATACAGTGTACTGGGTGCTAATTTTTTCTATATACTTACCTTATCTCTATACAGTATACCACATGCTTATTTGATTTAGACAGTATACCATGTGCTACTGCGTACCTTATCTCTATATATACAGTATATTGTCTGCTTACCTTATCTCTACTGCACATGGTATACTGGGTGCATGTCTTATCTCTATACAGTATAATATCTGCTTACCGTATCTCTATACAGTATACTGTGTTCTTATCTCTTCTCTATATGGTATACTGGGTGCATGTCTTATCTCTATCTATAAGGTATGTCTGATTACCTTATCTCTATACATACAATATATTAACAGGGTTATTCAGAGAGCGGTCAAAAGCAGGAGAATGACTGGAGAATGGAAAATTCTAGGTCAAAATAGCCAAACCAGAAAAATTCTCCCATTCATCTCACTTTCCAAATAAGCTATTTTGACCTAGAATTTTCCATTCTCCAGTTATTCTCCTGCTTTTCTCCACTCTCTGAATAACCCTGTGTGTGTTCATTTTATTTCTATCTGTATACTGTGTGCTTACCTTATCTCTATACAGTATGTGGTGTGCTTATCTTATCTCTATCTATACAGTGTATTGTGTTCTTACCTCAGCTCTATACTGTATACTGTGTGCTTACGTTATCTATATCTGTACAATATACTGTGTGCTCATCTATCGCATACAGCACACTACATATCTGTATTACATCTTTGCATATAGCATATGTATTTACCTTCTTGGTACACAGCATACTGTGGGCCATATTACAATGTTGGTGCTAACTTAACCAGAGATTTTGTAAACATAAAAGCTCCATAGGCTATATTGGCTCTGGGAAATTTACAACAGCTCTGGTTAAGTTAGCACCAACTATGTAATATGGCCCTGTGTGTTTATCTCATCTATGTATATCCATGTGAGCTGGGGGCAATAATATCCATGTGAACTGGGGGCAATAATATCCATGTGAGCTGGGGGCAATAATATCCATGTGAAATATCTAGGTATGTGGTTAGATCCAAATCTATCCTTTGGCCCCCACATCGAAAAACTCTCATCTAAAATTTACCCCAAACTAGGTGCCCTGTACAGAAACAAATCCTGCCTGAGCCCCTTGGTAAGAAAGCAGATTGTACAACAAATGCTTATGCCAGCCATTGAATACGGAGATGTAGTGTATGCAGCTGCCCCTCAAACACACCTCCGGAAACTTACTGCATTGTATAACTCATTCTGTCGCTTTGTGCTACAATGTAACTACATGACCCACCATTGTGACATGTTAAAAGAACTAAACTGGCCATCCTCTAGACGCACCCTTCACCTTTCCAACCTGGTGTTTAAGAGCTTTTCTGGGAAGCTACCACCCTACCTGAATAGACTGCTTCCCCTAGCAGTTCCCTTATCCTATAACCTCCGATCCAGGACCAGCACCTTACTTGCAATACCGCCATACAAAAAGAAAGTGGCTCAATTCTCATTTTCCTACAGAGCACCACAAATATGGAATAACCTCCTAGACGCCATCAAATCTTCCCCCAGTCTAAAGACCCTTAAGAGCTCCCTGTTAACATGCCTCAATAAGGAATGCACCTGTAAACATGTAACATAATGACTATTTCCTACATATTTATTTTTCTGTTAATCTGTTTATTTGTTTTTGTGTTAATATCTTGCATTTTACTATTTTGTATTTCTGTAACCACTCAATGTTCTTGAACCCAGGACATGCTTGAAAACGAGAGAAATCTCAATGTATCTTTCCTGGTAAAATCCTTTATAAGTAAATAAAATAAATAAACTGGGGGCAATAATATCCACGTGAGCTGGGGGCAATAATATCCACGTGAGCTGGGGGCAATATATACCAATATGAGCTGGGGGCAATATATACCCATATGTGCTGGGGGCAATAATATCCATGTGAGCTGGGGGCAATAATATCCATGTGAAATATCTAGGTATGTGGTTAGATCCAAATCTATCCTTTGGCCCCCACATCGAAAAACTCTCATCTAAAATTTACCCCAAACTAGGTGCCCTGTACAGAAACAAATCCTGCCTGAGCCCCTTGGTAAGAAAGCAGATTGTACAACAAATGCTTATGCCAGCCATTGAATACGGAGATGTAGTGTATGCAGCTGCCCCTCAAACACACCTCCGGAAACTTACTGCATTTATAAACTCATTCTGTCGCTTTGTGCTACAATGTAACTACATGACCCACCATTGTGACATGTTAAAAGAACTAAACTGGCCATCCTCTAGACGCACCCTTCACCTTTCCAATCTGGTGTTTAAGAGCTTTTCTGGGAAGCTACCACCCTACCTGAATAGACTGCTTTCCCTAGCAGTTCCCTTATCCTATAACCTCCGATCCAGGACCAGCACCTTACTTGCAATACCGCCATACAAAAAGAAAGTGGCTCAATTCTCATTTTCCTACAGAGCACCACAAATATGGAATAACCTCCTAGACGCCATCAAATCTTCCCCCAGTCTAAAGACCCTTAAGAGCTCCCTGTTAACATGCCTCAATAAGGAATGCACCTGTAAACATGTAACATAATGACTATTTCCTACATATTTATTTTTCTGTTAATCTGTTTATTTGTTTTTGTGTTAATATCTTGCATTTTACTATTTTGTATTTCTTTTTTTTTTTTTTTTTTTTTTTTTTTTGTTTAAACTTTGTTTTATTGTTTTCAGATCCAAAATGTCACAAATGCAGTTAAATCACGAACAAGCGCTAGGCACAGCGCATCATAAAGTGGTATCACAGTTGACAGTAAGACACATAAAAAGAAACATCACTGAAAATAAATATTCCTATGAATCTCATAGGTTAGGCATGTAGATCTATATTATAAAACAACCAAAAGAAAGGAAACAACAGGGGAGACGCATTATTAAGTATATTGAAACTTGTGAGAACCAGGTTAGGTACCAAAACCACAGCAAGTAGCACCAGAAAGTCACAAATTATGCCAGTGAATCTCCAAGGGGAGGGGGGGGCAACCCCGGCACGGGGTCCATGCCGGACGCAGCCCGCCGCCCCAGAGGGGGAGGAGGGGAACGTTTAAGGAGAAACTCGGACCACCAAAACCACGTCTTAAAATATTTTTGATACTGATTCTCCAATGAGTAGTGGAGTTCCTCTAAGGTACGGATGCGCTCCACTGCCTCAATCCACTCCTTCACAGTAGGAGCAGCAGTCTGTTTCCATTTCCGAGGGATAAGGGATTTGGCCGCGTTTAAAAGGTGCAACAATAAGGAGGTTTTGTAAGTGTTGACTGGGAGTGGGACCAGATGAAAAAGTATCAGGTGATATGAATTCCCCGACTTAAACCCCGTTATGTCAGCGATATGTGCTAATATCTCGGACCAATAAGTCGCAAGGACTGGACAACTCCACCATAGGTGTAGATAGGTACCAGTGTCAGCGAGGCATCTCCAACATTGGGGTGTAGATTGCGGAAACATACGATGTAAGCGTACTGGAGTCAAGTACCAACGTGATAAGAGCTTAAAGTTGGAGAGCTGTACCGAAAGGCTCATGGAGGAGTATTTATTAACCACTTGAATGCTAAGGACGCGCTCAGCGCGTCCTCAGCATTCCCCCTGGTATGCGGAGGACGCGCTGAGCGCGTCCTCGCATTGGGGTCAGCGTTCGGCCGGGTACCGGCCGATCGCTGGCCCCTCCGGTGCGGGCTGACATCCTGGATGTCAGCCCGGCATCCGGAGCAGTGGCCGCCATTATTATGTGTCATCGCGCCCCCGCGATGACACATAATTCAGGCGCCCCCCCCCGCATGTGCGGAGGAGGCGCCTGAAAGGGAGGGGGGGAGGTCCTTCGGACCTCTCTCCTCCCGATCGGCGGCTCACAGGGGCTTAACCCAGGCATCATTTGGAAGGGCACAGCCTGCCCTTCCAAATGATGCCTGGCATTAACCCCTGGGGAGTTGGATCGCAAATCGGCGCTGAAAAGCGCCGATTTGCGATCCTTCCCGGGAGCTGGCCGACATCTTGGATGTCGGCCAAGCTTCCGGGAACTCCCCCAGAGGACTGGCGTCATCGTGCGCAGCACGATGACGCCAGTCCTAGCATTAACCCCTAACTGCCACGAAGTGTGGAGATAGGGAGTTCCAATGAACTCCCTATCTCCCGATCCGTGGCAGTTAGGGGTTAAATTTTGATATCGTTGGATCGGCCAGAGCATGGCCTTTCCAACGATACCAACATGAAAGTAAAAAAAATTGTAAAAAAAAAAAAAAAAGAAAATAAAAATAAAAAAAATTAAAAAAAAAAAAATAAAAAAAAAAAAATAAACACTTTTTTTTTTTTTTTTGTTTTGTTAATGCAGCAATATTGTTCCCATTTCAATTATAATGTGAACAATGATGCTGCATTAACGATTTTTGTATGCGGTGCGTTTGTTAAAAATGGTGTCATTTTCCCCAAAAAAAAATGTAACGAGACCCCATCTCTAATTTTTTTAACAAGCGCACCCCATACAAAATATAATCCGCAATTGCTCGCATGTTAAAATGTGGAAAAAAACACTTTACACGCGTAAATTATTGAAAATACATATTTTATTGCATTTTTTGTTATAATATACAAAATGACATAACGTATACATATAATAATGACATATTATGAATCTACCGAGTCTGACGGAAAGAACGATATATAATATGTCGATGTCATATACTAAAATAAGCCTTCAAAACACGTTTAAACATGATGCGCAAAACAGGTAAAAAATGACCTCAGCACAGGGGCGGGAAAAGCCTCAGCAGCGAAAGGGTTAATTGAGAAAATTTTTCCCCAGTCATCTTCCGAGATTGGGTCAGGGAGTTCGCTCTGCCATTTAGACACGTATGAGGGTACCTTGGGTTGTGACGAGGAAAGAAGTAAAGAGTACAGAGACGAGAGGACATGTGTTGGTGGGGGGTCCATCGTACACAGAGTCTCAAATACAGTCATAGTAAACCGAACTGGGGCGGTCGAAGTCAATCTACGTACAAAGTGAGTTAATTGGCTATATTTGAAGTATGCAAGGGGCGTATAAGCGCTTCTCGGTGCTAGTGAAGGCAGTGGAGACAACTCCTTATCAGTGTAACAACGCGCAATATGTAGGTAGGGCCCATCCGTGTCTATATCCAGGAAAGACTGCTGTCTTCCCGGGGGGAAGTTGGGGTTGTGCGATACAGGATACAGGGGGGAAATATCTGGGGAGAAGTCGGGTCTAGAGCGCACTTCCCTCCATAGTCGGAGTAGCTGTGGGGCCGTGGGATGCTCCGGGGACCTCGTCAGAGTGCGAATGGAGGCAAGTTGCCATGGTACTGATGCTATCGGCACCCGAAAGGCAAATTGCTCTAATGCCACCCATAATTTAGCTGGAGGAGATACCGACCAGTCACAAAGCCGTGTCAGTAGGGCTGCTTGGTAGTAAGATTCAAAGTGGGCAGTCCCAAACCTCCCCTTCCCTGGGGCGAGTTAAATCTTTATACGATATCCGAGGGCAAGTGGAACCCCATATGAACTTCAGGAAGCCCGATTTCAGTTCTTGAAAATAAGCCCGTGGGATCCTAACCGGGACCGCCTGAAACACATACAGAAACTTCGGGTAAAACGGTCATTTTCAGATAGTTAATGCGGCCAAGCCATGAATATGGGGCTTATGCCATTTCCGAAGCTCGTGCAGCGTGGTGTTCAAGAGAGGTGTGTAATTAGCTGCGAACAAGTCTCTGGACAGCGAGAACTAGCGTGGTAAGTGCCCGGAGATACCCAGATAACGCAGGGAATTTCTTGTCCATTGGAAAGGACATATGTCAGTCAGGGCCCGGTTAGTCTCCGAAGTCACCCCACCCCCATGGCCTCACATTTGGTATCGTTGATTAAAAAATTCGATAGTGTCTGGAAGGTTCGTAATTCTTTTAAGACATGAGGGAGGGATTTTAAGGGGTCAGTGAGGTAAAGTAAGAGAATATCATCTGCATATGCCGATATTTTTATAGTGGTGGAATGGGAGACAGAAACCCTGAATATTGTCATTATCCCTAATCCTCTGCATAAAGGGCTCTAAGGCCAGGACAAATAGCAGTGGGGACAGGGGCATCCCTGTCTTGTCCCATTTCTAATGCCGAAAGGCGTTGAATGTGTGCCATTAACCCTAATTTGCGCCGTAGGGGAGGAGTACAAGGCCTGCAGCCATGTCATCCATTTCGAGCCAAAGCCCATGTGTCGCAGAACTCCAAAGAGGTAATGCCAGTCCACACCGGTCGAATGCCTTTTCGGCATCGACCGAAAGGAAAATGGTAGGGTGTCCCGAACTTGAGCTCGGTGAATGAGATTAATAGTGCGAATAGTTGTTATCGCGTGCTTCTCGAGAAGTCACAAAGCCCGATTGGTCTGGGTGGATCAGGGTGGGTAGTAAAGGGTTTAGGCGGGTGGCCAATAATTTGCAAAACAGTTTTACGTCCGTATTAATCAAGGAAATTGGGCGATAATTAGGTACTAGAGTATGATCTTTATCGGGTTTAGGTATGAGCGTAATTGTGGCAAGGAGAGCCGACTGGGGAATCGTAGAATGATCTGCGAGAGAGTTAAAGGCTTGTAAAAAGTGAGGGCCTAAGGAGGAGAGAAAGGTCTTATAATAACCCATAGTAAACCCATCCGGGCCCGGGCTTTTGCCCGATTTCATGGATTTCACCGCCGAGGCGAGTTCCTCCATAGTAAAGGGCGTGTCTAATGCTTCCTTCGTCTCCTCCGAGATAGTGGAATTGTATGAGTCGCGCAGATATTGGTCAATCACTTCTGAGGGAGGGGGGGTATCATTCAGATTGTACAGGGTCTTATAATAGGAAAGAAAAGCCGTGGAGATGTCCGGGGTCAAATGAGCCACCGACCCATCCGCACAACGAATCTTCGGTATATATGTAGCCATGTGTCGTTGGCGAACTGCATTAGCCAATAAACGGCCACAGCGATCTCCCTGGGTATAATATTTAAGCTTGGTGATTTGGAGTGAGCGCAGAGTGTTATGAGTCAGGAGGTCATTGAGAGTCGCCCTCTGAAGGGTCAACTCTTTGAGCGTGTCCAATGATCCATGTGTTTTATGTGACGTCTCTAGAGTATAAATGTTACGTAGGAGGTCAGTGATCTGTCCAGTCCGAAATTTCTTCAACCGGGCACCAATTTGGATAAGTTTGCCCCTTAGAACACACTTGTGGGCCTCCCATACCATGGGTAGGGACACGTCTGGAGTCAGGTTCTCTCTAAAGTAGTCAGTTATGGCCGTCTCGATGTCAGTCCTGTTCATTGTGTCTTTGAGAAGGTCTCGTTAAGTCTCCAAGTCCTGTCGCGCTCTGACACCGTAGGGAGGGTGAGCTCTAAGTGGACTGGGGCATGATCAGACCACGTGATGGGTTTAATAGTGGTGGAACGCAATAAGTGTAGGCCGTGGTGTGAAACCAAAAAAGTGTCTAGCCGGGAGTACGAGCGCGCTGCATTAGAGAAAAAAGTAAAGTCCCTCCCGGCTGGATGAAGTACCCTCCAGCTATCTACTAGTTGTTGACCATGCAACAATTGGAGAAACCGTTTTCGGAGGGAAGGGTCAGGTTTACACGAAGCGGGGTTGCCTTCCCCGGGGGCATCCAAGTGAACATTGAAGTCACCGCCACATATCACTATGCCTTCACTGAAGCGAGACAGTTTGTTAAATATCGTACGTAGCGATTGGCATTGGTTGCGGTTGGGGAGGTAAATGTTAACCAGGGTACAACGAGTGAGGCCCAATGTCCCTTTAAGAAATAAGAACCTACCCCCGGATCAGTGACGTGTGAGTCATAAACAAATGGGACGTGTCTGCCTAACAATATGGCTACTCCTCGCGATTTGGAAACCGTGTAGGTACTCACGTAGCTAGAAGGATAGTGTGGTGACGAGAGAGTGGGCGCGGAATCGGCTCGAAAGTGCGTCTCTTGCAGAAAGATGACGTCTCCGCCTTGTCTACGGGCATCTGTCAAGGCCATCCGGCGTTTTACGGGGGTGTTCAGTCCCCGTGCGTTAATTGTGATCAAGCGTACGGACACCATCTAATAACCAAGGGAGGGACCAGTCCTAAGTACCAATCTGTGGAAGGAAACCTGAGTGCGTCTGAGGGGAGAGGGGAAAAAGGCAGAACAGAAAAGATAAATTCTGTCAATAACAAAGTAATGAACATATATACACGGAGGCAGTGAAAATTTCTCCTCGAGGGGTATGTAGGCCCCGAGGGAAATTGCAATACTGAAATAAATTGAAACCTCGGTCGGACCCCCTTCTCCATACCAGGGCCCAGACGAGGGTACACAAAAAACATAATAACGGTCACCGCTACTGGCGGGGGCGCGGGAAGCGGAGACAAGTTCAGAAAAAGTAAAATGGCTCCGAGTTCGTGCCGGGCAGGCGAGCAATTGTGAAAAAAGTCACCTAATGACCAAGGAAATTAAAGATGTGGGCGAAGTCCCAAGGGCAGATCTCCCAGCATGAAGAGAAGTCCCTGCAATTCGTTTAGCCACATGAGGACGGAGTAGTTGGCAGCGGGTGAAGTGGAGAGTCAGATGATCTTTGGGGTGGCTTCCTACGTTTCACCGGAGTCTGCCATCTGGAGCGTTGTGATCTGATCTGGCCCGTATTTGGAGTCGCACTAGGAACAGCAAACCAATCTGGTATAGTTAGAGGCGCTACGCCCAATGCCGAAGTCAGTGGCGTTATATCTTCCGGGGAGGACACAAAAAAGGATTCTCCGTCAATTATGGTGGTAAGGGAGAGAGGATATCCCCAGCGATATTTAATCTGACGGTCTTGAAGAATTGGTGGCGTGAGCGGGCGTAGCGCCCTCGGGCTTGCAAAGTGGTCCAGGAAAGGTCTGGAAAGACTTGTAGCGGGTTTCCCAAACGATCTTGAAAATTCGAATTCCTGCTCGCCATTAGGATTCGTTCCTTATCCACATAATAATGAAGTCGGCAGATTATGTCCCTGGGAGCTGAGGACGGGGTTCCCTTTGCCTTCAAAGCCCTATGGGCTCGATCAAATAATAACGGTGCATCAAGCGGGCGTTGCAGGAGAGGATTAATCAATGAGCGCAGTAAGGCCGGAATATCCTCCGTGGGGCCCTGAGATTCAGGGAGACCTCGAATGCGCAAATTGTTTCGCCGGCCTCGGTTGTCTACATCGTCCAGATCTCTGCGCAGCTGGGTGAAATATTTAGAATGCGCACTGACCTGCTGCTCAAGAGCTAGCACTCTGTCATCATGCTGGTCCTTAGAGTCTTCAAGGCCTTGTATTCTGGATCCAAGATGGAGGACGTCCTGTGACATGTGCTCCCATCGTGATTCCCATGCTGTCTCCATGCGTCTCATCAGGGCCTCCATGTCCTCTTTAGTTGGAGGGACCTCAGAATGTCCCTGATTGAGGTTTCCTCTGTCTCCGGAGGACCCGGGCTGCAGGAGGGGGAGGACGCGGGGTGCCGTCTGACGCCGGCGCCATCTTGGAATGGCGCCGATCGCCCTGCACCGCCGCGTGGTCCGGGAAAAATGAGGAGATATCCTCAGAGCGGTGGTTCTGGGGGTGCTCTGGAGCTTCCCGCCCCCAGTCCCTTCTTTTTATGGGCCATTATGTGTCTCAGCTGTGGGTATTCACCCCTTAATGTTGCTCACCACCGGAGCTCCGGATTCAGGCTGCCGTCTTCATCGGCTGCCAAGCCACGCCCCCACTATTTTGTATTTCTGTAACCACTCAATGTTCTTGAACCCAGGACATACTTGAAAACGAGAGAAATCTCAATGTATCTTTCCTGGTAAAATCCTTTATAAGTAAATAAAATAAATAAACTGGGGGCAATAATATCCACGTGAGCTGGGGGCAATATATACCAATATGAGCTGGGGGCAATATATACCCATATGTGCTGGGGGCAATAATATCCATGTGAGCTGGGGGCAATAATATCCATGTGAAATATCTAGGTATGTGGTTAGATCCAAATCTATCCTCTGGCCCCCACATCGAAAAACTCTCATCTAAAATTTACCCCAAACTAGGTGCCCTGTACAGAAACAAATCCTGCCTGAGCCCCTTGGTAAGAAAGCAGATTGTACAACAAATGCTTATGCCAGCCATTGAATACGGAGATGTAGTGTATGCAGCTGCCCCTCAAACACACCTCCGGAAACTTACTGCATTGTATAACTCATTCTGTCGCTTTGTGCTACAATGTAACTACATGACCCACCATTGTGACATGTTAAAAGAACTAAACTGGCCATCCTCTAGACGCACCCTTCACCTTCCAACCTGGTGTTTAAGAGCTTTTCTGGGAAGCTACCACCCTACCTGAATAGACTGCTTCCCCTAGCAGTTCCCTTATCTATAACCTCCAATCCAGGACCAGCACCTTACTTGCAATACCGCCATACAAAAAGAAAGTGCTCAATTCTCATTTTCCTACAGAGCACCACAAATATGGAATAACCTCCTAGACGCCATCAAATCTTCCCCCAGTCTAAAGACCCTTAAGAGCTCCCTGTTACATGCCTCAATAAGGAATGCACCTGTAAACATGTAACATAATGACTATTTCCTACATATTTATTTTCTGTTAATCTGTTTATTGTTTTTGTGTTAATATCTTGCATTTTACTATTTTGTATTTCTGTAACCACTCAATGTTCTTGAACCCAGGACATACTTGAAAACGAGAGAAATCTCAATGTATCTTTCCTGGTAAAATCCTTTATAAGTAAATAAAATAAATAAACTGGGGGCAATAATATCCACGTGAGCTGGGGGCAATAATATCCACGTGAGCTGGGGGCAATATATACCAATATGAGCTGGGGGCAATATATACCCATATGTGCTGGGGGCAATAATATCCATGTGAACTGGGGGCAATAATATCCATGTGAGCTGGGGGCAATAATATCCACCTGAGCTGGGTGCAATATATACCCATATGAGCTGGGGCAAATATATCCATGTGAGCTGGGGGCAAATATACCCATGTGAGCTGGGGCAAATATAGCCATATAACCAGTGCTGGGTATATTATTCTGGGATCCAGTGCTGTGCATATTATTTTGGGGGCTCAGTGCTGTGTATATTATTCTGGGGGTCCATTGCTGTGCATATTATTCTGCGGGCTCATGCTGTGCATATTATTCTGGTGCCTCAGTACTGTGCATATTATTTTTGGGGCTCAGTGATGTGTATATTATTCTGGGGGTCCAATGCCTGTGTATATAATTCTGGGGGGTCTGTGCATGTGTATATAATTCTGGGGGTCCGATGCCTGTGTATATTATTCTGGGGGTTCATTGCTGTGCATATTATTCTGGGGGCTCAGTACTGTGTATATTATTCTGGGGTCCAGTGCTGTGTATATTATTCTTGGGGCTTAGTGCCGTGTATATTATTCTGGGGGCTCAGTGCCGTGCATATTATTCTGGGGGCTCAGTGCTGGGTATATTATTCTGGGGGTCCAGTGCTGTGTATATTATTCTGGGGGTCCAGTGCTGTGTATATTATTCTGGGGGCTCAGTGCTGTGTATATTATTCTGGGGGTCCAGTGCTATGTATATTATTCTGGGGGCTCAGTGCTGTGTATATTATTTTGGAGGTCCAGTGCTGTGTGTATTATTCTGGGGGTCCAGTGCCTGTGTATATAATTCTAGGGGGTCTGCGCCTGGATATATATACATATATATATATATATATATATAGATTAGGTAGGCCGTGTTAGTCCAGATGCCAAAATCACGAGTATAGCAGTCTGTAGTGATACCTTTTTTATTGAACCATGTCCATATATATATATATAACTAACACGTTATATATAATATATATATACAGTCAGGTCCAGAAATATTGGGACATTGACACAATTCTAACATCTTTGGCTCTAAACACCACCACAATGGAGTTGGAATGAAACAAACACAATGTGCTTTAACTCCAGACTGTCAGCTTTAATTTGAGGATATGTACATCCAACTCAGGTGAACACTGTAGGACTTACAGCAGTTTGCAGATGTGACTCCCACTTGTTAACGGACCAAAGGTAATGGGACAATTGGCTTCTCAGCTGTTCCATGGCCAGGTGTGTTCCCTCATTACCCCAATTACAATGTGCAGATAAAAGGCCCAGAGTTTATTTCAAGTGTGCTATTTGCATTTGGAATCTGTTGCTGTCAACTCTCAAGGTGAGATCCAAAGAGCTGTCACTATCAGTGAAGCAAGCCATCATTACGCTGAAGAAACAAAACGAACCCATCAGAGAGATAGCAAGAACATTAGGCGTGGCCAAAACAACCGTTTGGAACATTCTCAAAAAGAAGGAACGCACCGGTGAGCTCAGCAACACTAAAAGACCTGGGAGACCACGGAAAACAACTGTGGTGGATGACCGAAGAATTCTTTCCCAGGTGAAGAAAACACCCTTCACAACAGTTGGCCAGATCAAGAACACTCTCCAGGAGGTAGGTGTATGTGTGTCAAAGTAAACAATCAAGAGAAGACTTCACCAGAGTGAATACAGAGGGTTCACCACAAGATGTAAACCATTGGTGAGCCTCAAAAACAGGAAGGCCAGATTAGAGTTTGCCAAACAACACCTAACAAAGCCTTCACAGTTCTGGAAAAAGATCCTATGGACAGAGGAGACCAAAATCAACTTGTACCAGAGTGATGGGAAGAGAAGAGTATGGAGAAGGAAAGGAACTGCTCATGATCCTAAGCATACCACCTCATCAGTGAAGCATGGTGGTGGTAGTGTCATGGCGTGGGCATGTATGGCTTGAAATGGAACTGGTTCTCTTGTATTTATTGATGATGTGACTGCTGACAAAAGCAGCAGGATGAATTCTGAAGTGTTTCGGGCAATATTATCTGCTCACATTCAGCCAAATGCTGCAGAACTCATTGGACGGCGCTTCACAGTGCAGATGGACAATGACCCAAAGCATACTGCAAAAGCAACCAAAGAGTTTTTGAAGGGACATAAGTGGAATGTTATGCAATGGCCAAGTCAATCACCTGACCTGAATCCCATTGAGCATGCATTTCACTTGCTGAAGACAAAACTGAGGGGCAAAGGCCCCAAGAACAAGCAGGAACTGAAGACAGTTGCAGTAGAGGCCTGGCAGAGCATCACCAGGGATGAAACCCAGCGTCTGGTGATGTCTATGCGTTCCAGACTTCAGGCTGTGATTAGGGAAAATAGCCTTTAGGCGCACGTGATATACTGGTCAGCTAATTTGCTGATACATATGGCCAAATGTTAGACACAGATATGGTAGCTAATAAATCCCTACAATAAAGGATTTATGTTTACTTATTCGCTTATTAATCAGGACATAAACAGTTAAAAGTTTGTAAGTCCTTCTTTATAATCCCCCAAAATTTAGATGGAGTCTTCTTCTTTGGTCGGCTCAACAAGGCTTTCGGACTTTCTATGGGATATACAAAGAGAAAGGGACCATTGCGCAGCATATAACAGTAGTTGCCCCTATTTGTCCCCTAGGGGGTACTTACAGGATTCAGAGCCCGTGTCCTGGCTCTGAGGGGGTATTCGCTTGCAGGGTGTTTTTTGTGGTAACCCTTTGCCCTCTTGTGGATCCTCCGCCATCCCGATCAGGTCATTGGTGAAAAAAAGGAAAAATAAAAAATCCACCTTCTGACGGGTTGCAAGAGATTTTTATTTTTAAAATGTAAAACAAAAGATAAAATTAGAATAGAAAGCACTAATATGTGCTGCTAAGACGCATTTCGCCGAATAATTCGGCTTCATCAGTTAGTGACTGATGATTAGGCTGTGATTAGGCTGTGATTGACTGCAAAGGATTTGCAACCAAGTATTAAGAAGGGAAAGTTTGATTTATGATTATTATTCTGTCCAATTACCTTTGGTCCCTTAACAAGTAGGAGGCACATCTGCAAACTGCTGCAAACTGCTGTAAGTCCTCACCTGAGTTGGATGTACATACCCTCAAATTAAAGCTGACAGTCTGCAGTTAAAGCACATTGTGTTTGTTTCATTCCAACTCCATTGTGGTGGTGTATAGAGCCAAAGATGTTAGAATTGTGTCAATGTCCCAATATTTCTGGACCTGACTGTATATATATATTATATATAACGTGTTAGTCCAGTTGCCAAAATCACGAGTATACCTGTATGTAGTGATACCTTTCACTGACCAGTCTAGCTTCAAGACCTGAAGAAGAGTGTTACACTCTTGAAAGCTTGTCTTTTAAATGTAATGTTAACGCAATAAAAATGGTATCACCACGTACTGCTATACTCATCATGATATATATATATTTTCTTCAGGTAATAGGGGTTGTGGAATTCGTGGGTGAGTTCCCTCACGTATTTTCCCAGGACTAAGACCCCTGAACCTCGCTCTGAAAAGCGCAAGGTACCAAACGGTAACGGGTTACTTAACCCGTTTGCGTTTGGATTATACTATGCGGTAGACACCGCAGCTAACGGTAATGCTCACGCAGGTGAGCGTTAACGTTAGCATATAGATTGTAATGTGGCCCTTTGTGTTCTTAAATCGGTAGGATGCAAAATAATGTACTGCTTAACCCAGGGCTGTCAACCTCTGGCCCCCAGATGTTTCTGCACTACAACTCCCATCATTTCCCTGGCCATCTATTGCATTCAGGGGATTCTGAGAATTGTTGGCATAAACATCTTGGGGGGGTCATGAGTTTGAAAGCCCTTTCTTAACCAGTATAGTGATTGGGGATTTTTGTCTTCTAACACCCATTATGAATGGTACGGTTGAGGGGTATTACTCAGTAGTTGTGCGTAGACTTAATTAACTTGCCCCCAAACCCTTTGCAATTACCCTATCCCTTATTATATCATAGACTCAATAATACTAGGTGCACACTAACCATTGAAGGTGCCTCTATTATGCCCACCAGAAGTTAGGCTTATTTGATATTGAAATAATTCAAATATATGTCTTAGTATTTTAGTATGAGGGTGAGTCCTATCCTCACTAGAGGTGCCTTGACGTTTGACGGGTGAGCTTACTCTTTTAATGGCCATTAATAGAAACCAAAGCCTCTAATTGTGCTTTGTTTCACACGGTATAATGGGAATAAGCGCAGATGACATATTTTTTTTATGTTTTATACATGTTACTGGGCTGGATACATCTGGTGGTTGCAGCCGCCCATCGGGGAAAAGGCATGACCCCACCCCTCATGTGTACTATGTATGTTTTATTGTACCTCCAGCCAGGTCATCATTGCAGCTGTTCCATTCCGTGTCTTTGTTTTTTGATCCCAGTAGCCTAGCAAACACGCCTTCAGAAACTTACTACATTGTATAACTCATTCTGCCACTTTGCGCTACAATGTAACTACATGACCCACCATTGTGACATGTTAATAGAGCTAAATTGGCCATCGCTGGAGTCTAAACGCAAACTTCACCTTTCCAACCTGGTGTTTAAGAGCTTTTCTGGGAAGCTACCACCCTACCTGAATAGACTACTCAAGAGCTCCCTATTAACATACCTCAATACGGAATGCACTTGTAAACATGTAACATATTGACTATTTCCTACATATTTATTTTCTGTTAATCTGTATATTTGTGTTGTTTTTTTAATATCTTGCATTTTATTACTTTGTATTTCTGTAACAACTGTAACATTTTAATGTTCTTGAACCCAGGACATACTTGAAAACGAGAGAAATCTCAATGTATCCTTCCTGGTAAAATCCTTTATAAATAAATAAATAAATCCCAAGGTGGATTTGTTTCTAGGAGGGCATAAATAAAAGCCCACCAGTCTACCTCATGACTGAAAAGCAGTATGAGCAGTGATGGTTCGCTACACAGCAGCCTGTTTCTTCATTTTTGGATAGGACTCACCCTCATTAGAGGTGTCTTGACGTTTGGCGGGTGAGCTTACTCTCTTAATGGCCATTAATAGAAACTAAAGCCTCTAATTGTGTTTTGTTTCACACGGTATAATGGGAATAAGCGCAGATGACATATTTTTTCTTATGTTTTAAAAAAATATCATATACCTGCGTCGTCTCAACATGAGGACAAGTAACAGCTGTGGATGCGTCTCCAATCCTAAAATAAGAGAATGGAAAAGATAGCAGACTAAAAAAAAAAAATAACAAAGAGGACAGACACTTGAGGTCAAGCACTACATTTCTATAAACTGGATGAGTTGACTTGGCACAATGTTGCAGTGCGATGTTTATAGAATCCTCATACAGCTGTGCAGCTTTATCTAGACACATGCTACTCCTTCCAGCTGCTTTTCTGCTCCATTTGTGATGTGACTGCATTATTTCCATAGTTTACAGCTTTGGATACACTATTTCTGGTACCGTGTAGGAAAACCCGCCACCCATATTTGTTTCTCTAAACCCATATAAATATCTGCTTATTGGGCTGTCAAGCTAGATATGTGAGTCGATAAGACGCCTTCACGATTCTAAACAGAGCAATAAACTGCAGTTAAAGTCTCTTGCGTTCTCATCAATCAGGTGGCTAAGGCTAGGGTCAGACTGAGGCAGTGCGAACGCGCGTTCTGGCGCACTTAATCACGGCCGCACTAGCAGCAGATGCCGGGCAATGACGGCCAATATACGAAGTACGGTCGCACAAAAGTCCGGCTGCGCAACGCAAGTGGAAAATGAACGCATTTTTTTGAGGAACGTTAAACCACTAGTACGACGTACAGAGTGCGCTGCGTCCGCTAGCGGCGTGTTTGCGTGAATTGGAGACATCAGACGCTGCTAATGTCCGGCCAACATAACGTCCAGATGCAAGAAGTGTTTTATTGATGATCCGTACAAAATCACAGATGAAACTGCACATAGTATGACCGCTATTGCGTATTCCGTGAAAAATTACGTCCATTCTTCGAACGCACATTTTCACGGACAACGTGAAAAATGCGTTAGTCTGACCCTAGCCTAAGATGTCCAATTTGAGGAACCACAGATAAAGCAGAGCATCCTGTTAAGACACAATAAGGGGATCAACAAAGTCCAAGCACTAACAAAACAGGAGTTACAGCATGTTGATCAAATAATAATCATGAAGAATTGTTGTAAACTGTGTCAGACAGTATATTCCCAACATGAATGGATTTCCAATCACAAATAGGCTCTTCAACTCTATTCCTTCCTCAGCAGGTCATTTTAACATTAGCAACAAGAGATACCCACTGTAACATATGTGCAGCTCTGTAATACACTGCTTTATTACTGCCAGACTTAAACATATTATACACTGACCAAAAAAAAGTGACCACCTGGATTCAACAAAACCAGGGATGTCCTAACTCCGGCCCCTCAGATGTCCCTCAACTACAACTTCCAAAAATCTCTGACTGCATTAGATGGATGGAGAAGCATGGGAGAGGGGGTTGTAGTTCAGGAACATCTGGGGGGCCGGAGTTTGGACATCCCTGAACTAAACAGATAGGTGCAAGCCTTCTATTGGATAATTACTGCAGCGATTAATATGTTTCAGCATAAACTTAGGACATGTGACTCCCTGAATATACTGAATGAGCAGGTTTTTCCATCAATGGGATTTTTCTTCCCTGATGGCACAGCGGGCATATTCCAAGATGGCAATGCCAGGATTCATCAGACTCAAATTGTACAAGAGTGGTTCAGGGAGCATGAGACATCATTTTCACACATGGATTTGTAACCGCACAGTCCAGACCTTAACCCCATTGAGAATCTTTGGGATAATGTGCTGGAGAAGACTTTACTCAGCGCTGCAACTCTCCCATCATCAATACAAGATCTTGGCCACAAATTAATGCCACTCTGGATGGAAATAAATGTTGTGACATTGCATGAGCTTATCAAAATGATGCCACGGTGAATGCGAGCCGTAATCACAGCAAAAGATGTTCCCTTAAAGCAGAATTACAATTTTATTTGATTTATTTATTGATATATAAAGGATTTTACCAGGAAGGATACATTGAGATTTCTCTCATTTTCAAGTATGTCCTGGGTTCAGCAACAATAAAAGGTTACAGTTGTTAAGAGAAATAAAAAGTAATAAATGCAAGATATTAAAAAAATAGCACAAATATACAGATTAACAGAAAATAAATATAGATATTATATTATATTATACTAGGTGGAAAGCCTGCCCAGAGGGCAGTCTCTTGTTGTTGTCGCCAGGTCAGAATTCAAGTCCACATAGTTTTTTTTCAATGTCCTATCCAAGAGTATCTCTCTATATAAATACGTTTGTAACGCGTCCATCGCCATCCCATCCACAACAGGAGGGCCGACTGAGCAGCTGTGATGGGTGCGCGCACAGCTGACAGCGCATTACAAAGGAATTTATATATTAGAGTAGGTTCCTCTTCCCTCTTAGATTGTAAACTCACAGGAACCGGACCCTCAGATTCTAAACTCGTGGGACCCCTTAGATGGTAAGCTCATGGGGCCCCTTAGATTGTAAACTCATGTGGCCCCTTAGATGGTAAGCTCATGGGGCCCCTTAGATTGTGTTGGGCTTGGGCGGGCATTTTTTTTGTAACGTACACATTATGCGTATATTTAATGGCACGTGCTATGCATGGCATGGCAGGCTGGTATTTAGGCACACTGGTATTATGAATGGCAGACTGGCATTATGGCTGACAGACTGGCATTGTGCATGGCAGACTGGTAATATGGCTGGCAGACTGGTAATATGGCTGGCGAACTGGTAATATGGCTGGCGAACTGGTAATGTGGCTGGCGAACTGGTAATGTGGCTGGCAGACTGGTATTGTGCATGGCAGACTGGTATTGTGCATGACAGACTGGTATTGTGCATGGCAGACTGGTAATATGGCTGGCGAACTGGTAATATGGCTGGCAAACTGGTAATATGGCTGGCAGACTGGTAATATGGCTGGCAGACTGGTATTGTGCATGGCAGACTGGTATTGTGCATGGCAGACTGGTAATATTGCTGGGAACTGGTATTGTGCATGGCAGACTGGTAATATGCATGACAGACTGGTAATATGCATGGCAGACTGGTATTGTGCATGGCAGACTGGTATTGTGCATGGCAAACTGGTAATATGGCTGCCAAACTGGTAATATGGCTGGCAGACTGGTTTTGTGCATGGCAGACTGGTAATATGCATGGCAGACTGGTAATATGCATGGCAGACTGGTAATATGGCTGCCGAACTGGTAATATGGCTGGAAACTGGTAATATGCATGGCAGACTGGTAATATGGCTGGGAACTGGTATTGTGCATGGCAGACTGGTAATATGCATGGCAGACTGGTAATATGCATGGCAGACTGGTAATATGGCTGCCGAACTGGTAATATGGCTGGGAACTGGTAATATGCATGGCAGACTGGTAATATGGCTGGGAACTGGTATTGTGCATGGCAGACTGGTAATATGCATGGCAGACTGGTATTGTGCATGGCAGACTGGTAATATGGCTGGGAACTGGTATTGTTCATGGCAGACTGGTAATATGCATGGCAGACTGGTATTGTGCATGGCAGACTGGTAATATGCATGGCAGACTGGTAATATGGCTGCCGAACTGGTAATATGGCTGGGAACTGGTAATATGCATGGCAGACTGATAATATGGCTGGGAATTGGTATTGTGCATGGCAGACTGGTAATATGCATGGCAGACTGGTATTGTGCATGGCAGACTGGTAATATGGCTGGGAACTGGTATTGTTCATGGCAGACTGGTAATATGCATGGCAGACTGGTATTGTGCATGGCAGACTGGTAATATGCATGGCAGACTGGTAATGTGCATGGCAGACTTGTAATATGCATGGCAGACTGGTAATGTGCATGGCAGACTGGTAATAGGCATGGCAGACTGGTATTGTGCATGGCAGACTGGTAATATGCATGGCAGACTGGTAATGTGCATGGCAGACTGGTAATATGCATGGCAGACTGGTAATGTGCATGGCAGACTGGTAATATGGCTGGGAACTGGTAATATGCATGGCAGACTGGTATTGTGCATGGCAGACTGGTAATATGCATGGCAGACTGGAATTGTGCATGGCAGACTGGTAATATGGCTGGGAACTGGTAATATGCATGGCAGATTGGTATTGTGCATGGCAGACTGGTAATATGCATGGCAGACTGGTAATGTGCATGGCAGACTGGTAATATGCATGGCAGACTGGTATTGTGCATGGCAGACTGGTAATATGCATGGCAGACTGGTAATGTGCATGGCAGACTGGTAATGTGCATGGCAGACTGGTAATATGGCTGGGAACTGGTAATATGCATGGCAGACTGGTATTGTGCATGGCAGACTGGTAATATGCATGGCAGACTGGAATTGTGCATGGCAGACTGGTAATATGGCTGGGAACTGGTAATATGCATGGCAGACTGGTAATGTGCATGGCAGACTGGCAATATGGCAGGGCAGACTGGTAATATGCATGGCAGACTGGTAATGTGCATGGCAGACTGGCAATATGGCAGGCCAGGCACAGAGGAGATGGTGGCCGGGCACGGAGGAGATGGAGGTCGGGCGCGGAGGCGATGCAGGCCGGGCACGGAGGAGATGGAGGCCGGCAAGGAGGAGATGCAGAATACAAATCCGGTCTATTGGAGAGGCGCTGTGCTGTGCGCCTCTCCAATGGATCGGATTTGTTTTGTCCCTCTCGCACGCTGGCTGTGCGCGTGCCGTGGCCGTTGGATGCGCATGCAGCCAACCGCCGCAGGTTGCGCATGCATGCGCAGTAGGGTTTTGGCGACGGACACGCCAGCTCTTATTGTTTTATAGTTTAGATAGATTGGCATCTACTAAGGAAGCGGCTTCATACCGCGAAATGCATTTAGATGCACTTTTTATTATATCTTTTACCTTAATAAATTAATTAATCTTACACCCCCTGCGTGTTGATTTTCACTTTTACTGCTACAATCCTGGATTGCTGCTGAGGAGCGGAAAGAAGGCGCTGGAGTACTGTAAGGGGAATCCAATATTCCTAAAGCTGCCGGTTGCTATTACATCTAGTGTCTGATCTTGAGACACTGAAAAATGTGAGTCATTTCTCCCTAAAGGGTTTTATTCATATATCTACCTGACATACTGCGCAATATATTTGTTTCTGTTTTATTTGAGGGCTGGACCCCCATCTAAATAGAGGGTACATCTTAAAGAACACCCCCACTGGCTGGAAGAAGCGCCTGTCCCACCACATTGTTTTTTTTCCATATGCTTCTCTTTGAGGAATTGGGATATTTCCTCTAGTGAGTAGGCAGACGAGCTGCTGATCTAGCCCACCCTGGACTTCTGTATAGGTACACAATAACATACTGAACTGTTTCATCACCACTCACTATCACTATATTCAGTAAAATCCATTGGGAAGACATTCTCATAAGAAACCACTAGGTGGCGCCTGACATTCAGACTTTTGTGTAAATATAGTCACTATGTTACATGTTAACAGGTGCATTCTGTGTTGAGGTATGTTAATAGGGAGCTCTTAAGTGACTTTAGACTGGGGGAAGATTTGATGGCGTCTGGGAGGTTATTCCATAATTGTGGTGCTCTGTAGGAAAATGAGGATCGAGCCACTTTCTTTTTGTATTGTGGTATTGCAAATATGTTGCAGGTCCTGGATCGGAGGTTATAGGATGAGAGACCTGCTGGGGGAAGCAGTCTATTCAGATAGGGTGGCAGCTTCCCAGAAAAGCTCTTAAACACCAGGTTGGAAAGGAGAAGAGTGCGTCTAGATTCCAGCAATGGCCAGTTTAGCTCTTTAACATGTCACAATGGTGGGTCATGTAGTTACATTGTAGCACAAAGCGGCAGAATGAGTTATACAATGTAGTAAGTTTCTGGCGGTGTGTTTGCGGGGCGGCTGCATACACTACATCTCCGTATTCAATAGCCGGCATAAGCATTTATTGTACAATTTGCTTTCTTACCGCGGTGCTCAGGCAGGATTTGTTTCTGTACAGGGCACCTAGTTTGGGGTAAAGTTTAGATAAGAGTTTTTCAATGTGGGGGCCAAAGGATAGATTTGGGTCTAACCACATACCTAGATATTTGAGAGAAGTGACTGTGGTCAACATGTCATTTGATCTTGTCCTAACACCTACAGGGCTATTCAGAGACATGTGAAAACCTTGAGAATTGGCAGGAGAAGAGAACAATCTTGACCAAATAGCCAATTTCGAAAGTGAGATAAATGGGAGACTTTTTCTGGTTTGACTATTTTGACCTAGAATTTTCACTTTTCCAGCCATTCTCAAGGTTTTCACATCTTTCTGAATAGCCCTGTTAGATGAGGCGATTGCAATTTGTGTAGTTTAGGTGCTGTACCAAAGAGCATCGTAACAGTTTTGTCAGTATTTAGAAAAAGCTTGTTATCTTTGATCCACTTTTCTACCTCTGTGAATTGTTCTTGCAGCACGGCCTCCAGCTGTGGGAGATTAAAAATATGCATGACTTTTTTTCGTTTCGTTTTGTTTTTTTCGGGATTTTTTTTGTTTTCATTTCGGGTAATTTCGGACTGTTTTTTTGTCGTTCCGTTTCGGATCGATTCGGAATTTAGGATCGATTCAAATTTCAGATCGATTTGGAATTTCGGATCGATTTGGTTTCCGATTTTATGGGTTATTTCGTTTTTTCGGATCACTTAGTTTTTCATTTTTATGATTTATTTTTGTACTTTTATTGATATGTATTTTGTTTATGAGTTATTTCATTTTTTTATTGGATATTTCAGAATGGGAATCAGATTACTACCAATAAAATTAAATTATCTTTACTTATTTATTTTTTTAGGCATTTTTTGGGATTTTTTTGGGTGAAAGTTTAGGTGTCCTAACTTTTCTTTAAAGAAACAATGCTTTTTCCCCCATAGGTTTCAATGCAGCTTATGAATCCACATGCTGCTGGGAAGCGCCTCTCTGCAGTATAATTAATGCAGCATATGAATCCACACACTGCTGGAAAGCACCTCTATACAGTATAATTAATGCAGCATATGAATCCACACACTGCTGGAAAGCACCTCTATACAGTATAATTAATGCAGCATATGAATCCACACACTGCTGGGAAGTATCTCTCTGCAGTTTCGTATGCTGCATTAAATATACTGCAGACAGGTGCTTCCCAGCAGTGTGTGAATTTATATGCTGCATTAAAATTATTTTTGGATCATTTGGCTCAGTTTTAGATAATTTCATACCGTTTTTTTCGTTTCAGATCATTTGATTCAGATTTTTCAGCATTTCGGATCATTTTCGTTCCATTTTCTTTTAGTTTCGGATCCATTCCGAATTGATTTTGTTTGTGTGTTTCTGTGATTCGAAATTTCAGATCGATTCGAAAATTTGGATGGCTGATATTTCGTTTCGGAAATGCTCCCGAAATATGAACATTTTCGTCCGAATTTGTATTAGGAAAGAATTTAATTGCACATGTCTAATTACAATCAGGGTCTGAATGCAATGAAGAAGTCATACAAAATTCAGATCATAAATAAGGCTCTTAAACACTATCAGGGTTATTCAAAGAGATCCGAATTGTGGCCGAAAGGTAACTGAACACTATAATTCAGCGCTCGGTTACCTTTCTTGTCCATTCGGCTATTCAGAGAGCAGGTAGTTCGCCAAATGCTGGCGATTTGTCTGCACATACGGTGCCTGTTCGGTGCCTGTTCGAGGGCAGTGAAATCCCCCATAGTGAAGCAATGCTTCGTCTATTCAGAGAACAAAAACCAGCAGTGAAAAGTTGCCGAATTGCCCTGCCGCTCGGCGGTCTCATTCGACAGATTTATTCAGACGAATCCCATAGGCTTCAATGTTACAAATATTCCCGTTTTAATGCAATATCTAATAAACCATTCATTATAAAATTCTGCAGTAAAGAGTCTCTTTTATTTATAAAATTTTTTACGATCTTTTAGGCATTTTTTCCGATTTTTATTGCGAAACTTTTTTCTGTTTTCTTTTTTAATCGTTTTTTCTTTTTACTGTAACAGCCCTTTTTATTATCATTCATAGGATCTTATATGTAAATTCCAGGCTTTTTTCGCTCAGTAGTTTTGTTGTTGCAAACAGCGTTTCAATTTTCCAACTTTCAAGCCTACTGGTTTTTTTTTTCACCTCCTTCATCTGTGTGTCGCGTTTTTTCTGGCGGCTGCTCTGCGTTGTGATCGGCAGCTAGTTGGGTTTCTCCGGGAGTTCGGCGGGCTTAATCCAGGTGTTTTTGCGGGTTTCGGTGAGCGTTTTTCCGGGTTTTGCGGTGAGTGTTCGTCGGGTTTGCGGCGGCTTTTCCCTGCACTATGACGGCCCTGTGGTGCTTACTGAATACACAGCAGGGCCGCCGAAATAGGTTTGCCGAATTGCACTGAATTGAAGAGAACGAAAAGTCACCGAACGTGCGGTGACTTTTCGATTCTCTTTGAATAACCCTGTATTTATTCCTCTGTTGGTCATCTTAACATTAGTAGTAAGACATACTCACCATCAGGAACATCTGTGGGGCCGGAGTTAATATTAGTGTGTAGCGCTCACTCCCGGAGGAGCCGCTGAATTTAACCTCGGGTTAGTCTCTCCGCACTAGGGAATAAATATACACCAGCACTGTTGTGGATTTTATGGATTATATACTTTACTGGTCTCAATAAAGCGGCATATATAATGAAAGCACAGTATATAGAAAGCAGGATTTCGTATTGCGAGAAACACGCAGCGGTAAAAGAAAAGTTTAACCCCTTTGTTTCTGGAGTGTAAGTCCCGTGAGGGTAATGTCCAAAAAAAAAGGTGTGTGTGTGTGAGCTCAGGTACCCGGGTACTATATTCGACTGGCCAGTGAATGGATTTAGCAAATTTTCGACTAGTCACGTTGGGGCCCTGTAGATTTAAACAATACTGCAGCGTGCTGTGTTAAACTTTGACTGTGGCCTGGGAGGCCTCTCACCCATCCGCCAGACAATCTGTTCCGCTGCCCGATCAAGGATATCTCTCCGCTGGATTTTACTGGAACTCTGTGCCACCGGATCCGCTTCTCCTGCTTGCCCGATTTCTGCAACAAGATCTATGGCCTACTGTCTGCACTCCCAGTGGATCATCGCGGTCTCCTTACTCGGGGTCCAAACCGGAACTCTGTGTCTGTGCAAAACCTCTCAGCGGTGGATTACTAGATCTCTGGCAAGTCACTGTATCGATCCCCAGCGTCTGCAAGGCAGCGCCTGCTCTCCGGCCTGGTCACAATCGCTCACAGTCTCACGTGCGTCTTACTCTGTTCACCGCTCGGCTCACACTGGCTCTCCTTCGGAGGAGGCTGCGGATGTCCTTTCCTCTTTCCCCCACCCACTTCCTGTCTCTGCCGCAAAGCATGATGGAAAACGTAGTCCCATTGTGTCCAGTATACTTTACATTGCGCTTGTCTCCCTCTGGTGGCCAAACCTGAGCAATACAGCAACAGAGTTTTTAAACAGTTGTGGCTTCATTAATTAGCGAGCCATTGCAGGAGAATTCGCTACTACGCAATCCAATTATACTTGAGTCAAGGGATCCAACGCTACTTTCTTGGGGAAAAAAATGCTGATTTTTGCATTCACTCGCCATCTGACAGAGGCATGGGAACTATATTTATTCAATGGTATCTTTCTTCCATTGCGAGCCACTGGATTGTCTGGAGCACCCAGCCCTCCTGCAGTCACCTGATATGCTGAGCATGTCATATCCTGCAGGGCACAGAGGGAGACTAGTGCTGGATTTAGGGGATTTTTTATAGAAAACTAAAAAGGTTAAAATGGGAGGGGATGTAGAGGGGTTAATTTTTATCCTCTCCTCCCTACTTTCTCCTGTTTTAACCTTAAAGTATCCTTTCAATTACTTTATTGTCTCTACTTGTCTTAGCACCAACCAAACTGGTTACTTGACAGGTACGTTAGGGACAAAATGACCGAAATCTGCTTTAATTATTCAGTTGTGTGCATTCATGAGCACTTTATCATGTATTTTTTCATGTGCATTAAGTGTGTCACTGGATCCTCATCCGGCTGGGGCACCAGAGTTTTTTTTCCATAACAACAGTCAGTATATTCTCCATGAGAAGCCTTTTCACTGTCAAAAGGATGACAATATTTTTCCTGACTCCTATGGATTCGTAGCACATCAACCAATAGCAAATACAGGATTCATATCCCAATACCAAGGCTACTTCCACATCCTCAAGCAGTAAATCCATAATATAGAAAGGATAGCACAAACAAACATATACAAATAATGAGGGGTCAAGTCAAGGGGGAAAGTGTGGGAATGCAATTCCTGCACTATTTTTGCAGAGGGAACCAAGTTTCCATTGGTCCCGCACACTAAGAGGGTTATTCAGAGAGAGGTGAAAAGCAGGAGAATGGCTGGAGAATGGAAAATTCTAGGTCAAAATAGCCGATTTGGAAAGTGAGATAAATGGGCGAATTTTTCTGGTTTGGCTATTTTGACCAAGAATTTTCCATTCTCCAGCCCTTTGCCCAGTGCTTTTCACCGCTCTCTGAATAACCCTGTAAAGCTTTTATTCAGGTATTCAAACTAAGGATGTGCGTTTCGTACCAATTCGTTTTTCTCACGAAATGGGCCAATTTGGTGCTTCGGATTCGTCCGATGTTCCGAACTGGACCGGCAACAAAATACACACTATCCGAAATATTTCCCGATGCGAAACGAAAAAATGTAGTTATTTCATATGGACATGAAATTTGTAAAAGTCATTTTCGTTCTATTCACGATTTCGGTTCCGTTTCGGTTCATTTCGGACAATGTATTTTCGTATCGGTTCGAGTCCGTTTCGGTTCCGTTGCTGATTTCGTAATTTCGTATCGTCAGTCACTTTTTTCACATGTTCCAGTGCAAAATTCCCGTTTTTATTAGCCCCTTAGAGACCGCTGACGTACTATGTACGTCCTGCCCACTGGTCTCCCTTAGACCCGCGGACGTACATAGTACGTCAGCGGCACCTAACCCCCTTCCCGCACGACACTTACCTCCCTCGCTGGATCCTCGCAGATCTGGCAGGGAGGAAGTCTGCCCATGTGATTTACATGGGCCGGCGAGCTCGATGACGTCACCACACTGCGTGGTGATGTCATCAGCAGGAGTCCCCATTGAAATCAATGGAGGGGAGGGCGGCTCGTTCGGAGCCCTCTATCTCCCCAACCATTGAAGCTAGAGAGATGCAAGTTGCACCGCTGGAAAGGGGAGAGTCTCCCCTTTTCAGCGGTATACTGCACTAACAGTTTCGCTGCCGGATTCGGCGCTAATCGGCACCAAAATGCGATTTGAACCTGGAGGGGGGCTGACATCTTGGATGTCAGCCAAGCCTCCAGGTCCCCCCCAACCCACTGACAACCTCACCATATGTGTGAGGATGTCAGTGGGCCAGTTAACCCTCTAGCTGCCATGTAGCGATAGGGGGATCCTTTGGATCCCTTTATCTTCCGATCCGTGGCAGCTAGATGGTCATGTTTGACATCATTGGAAAGGCCTGATCATGGCCAAACATGACCAGGTTTGGTTTAAAAATAAAATTTAAAAAAATAAATAAATAAATAATAAAAAAATATGTTTTTTTAAAAAAAGTTTTTTTGTCTGGGGGGGGGATTAGTTACATAGGACCTAGGCTGTCATCTAAAAATAATTAGCACAAAATGGTCAGAATGAGCGCAGCGCATATAGGTGAACTGGTTCAGCAGTGAAGGGGTTAAAAAGCAAAAACATTTTAAAATTGGGTTTTTCTAGTCTCGGGACAAAATTTTGAAACTATTTAGCCGGGGTCTTTTTTGGTGGTTGTAGATTTTGGGGATTAAATTATGAAAAGGTGTGTTTTTACCATCAATAGATCGATAATATGTGTTTTTCCATCGGCGACTGTCCATGGTTCTGACTCAGATCAGAACGTTTAAATAAGGCTGCAAAAGGTCTATTGTGATACAGGCCACCCGATATAAGACTGAATGAGATAAAACAGGGGCTTAAAAGACTTCTAATCTACCCCCTGGTGATGTTCTTTGAATACATCCCACACAATACAATGATGTGAGTCAGCTGTCTGACCCATAGACTCAATTACATGGCCAAAACCACAGAGTGAGGACCAAGTGAGGTAAAGATACTGGGGGGCAGTTTACAACACAAAAGATCACACAATGGATGCACCCAGTGACACATGTAGAGGAAAATGTTTTCTTAACTAAATGTACAAGAAAAAAACAAAGCACATGTAAGATATCAGCAACATCAAATAAACACAGTAAGGACATCTCATTTTTTTTGGTGGTAGTGGCCCTTTAAGTCACAATAAATCTAGGATTTATCATATTTTTCCTAAAATCCACATATATACATTAATATATCATATTTGAGTTTGTGTTATATGTGATATGATAATTGCTATTTGGGGTATCAGAAACCTTGGTGGGTCCCCACACTTTTAGACTAGAGTCAGATGAACGCAGTCTGAGCGCACTCTGAGGCTAGGGTCAGATGAGCACATTTTGTACGGACTGTGCGTCCGTGCAGTACGGACGTACTTACTGACTGACAACAAGGTAGTGGCCACACAGTCCGTTTATTTCACTGACGTATTTTTTGACTGATGTAGCAGGGAAAATAAATTACAATGAAAAAACATTCTGTCCGTCAAAAATGCTGGACGTATAAATGCAGTCCATCTGACCTCGTTTCATCACTCACACACAAAGCTACACGGACGTTGTGGACGTGGCGCACTCTGCACGTCCGTTCTAGCAGTATTACGTTCTTGCCTAACCTGCGTCCGTTTGCAGCGTCCGTCAGCCCCCGCACTTCTGTGCGGACGTACTTCGTGTGTGGGGCTCCATTTAACACAATTGTATGCTATCACGGACGTACTTATGTGCGGCAACACGGACGTTAACACTGCGTTCGTCTGACCCCAGCCCAAGTGCGTGCATAACGGACAGACGTACTGACGGAAGATACTGTAGACAACACACGATCTGTTGTTCTTGACAGAAGTAGATTAAAAAAGGGAACTATGGGAAATAAAAATAATATGAAAAATTATAAAAATTTGAAAAGGTTATGAAAAGCCATTGTGTGCGTCAAGGTGCTGGACGTTGCAAATGCGCTGCGTCTGACATCTCATCACTCACACAACACTATGCGGACGTGGCGCACTCTGCGCGTCCGTGGTAGCGGTTTTACGTTATTGCCTAACTTGTGTCCGTTTGCCACGTGCGTTGTGCTGCGCAGTTCGGTGCGCACGTACTTCGTGTGTGGGTCTCTATTGCTCATGATTCTATGCTACAACGGACGTTAAACTGTGCGGCAACACGGATGTGATCACTGCGATCGTCTGACACGAGCCTTATTTGTAGAACTTGACCCTGCAAATAATAAATCCATTATTAATCGCAGAAAGAAAAAAAACATCTCCACAAACTCTCCCTGGGTTACCTATGGCAGCTTGTCTCATACTATTTCAGCAACAAATGCTGGCTGTTATAAATGCAAACAATAAATCAGGGCAGATGCACATTTTAGATAAACGGTCTATTCAAAGAACGGTGAAACTCAGGAGAATTGGCAGGAGACGAGAATAATCAAGACCAAATAGCCGATTTGGAAAGTGAGATAAATGGGGGAATTTTTCTGGTTTGGCTATTTTGACCTAGAATTTTCACTTCTCCAGTCCTTCTCCCAAGTTTCACCTTTCTTTGAATAGACCTGCAAATTAACAATAATAATACACACCATCATAATGTATAAAGAAAAGTAAATACCTAGAGAGTGCATCAAGACAACCTATAGCAGATAAATCACAGAATGACAAGTCTAGATGTAAATCTTAAACCATAAAACATAACAGAAAAGTCAGCAGAGCAACTAATAAGTCGGCTTAGAAAGAGGAACCACAACCTTTCAGCGGAGAAAAGCCTTTCTCGAAGGATACAAGATTTGTAAACATAAGAGGCCTTGTAAAAAATATCATGCAGGTGCTTTTTGTGTATTATGTAAAGGAAACCGTTTCTCCTGGAGAAATTTTTCATTTAATTTTCAGCCAGTTTTATCAATCTTTACCGGCAATAAAAACAGTCCCACATATTTAATGCACATTGAAACATCTGATTATGAGATTTTGAATAATAGCCAGTATTCCCAAAAATGTGAATTACGCATCATGAATTTCTGAGAAGACATTGCCTCAATTTTAGCTTGAGAAGTGTAAAATTCAATTTAAATACCTAAACGAGAGATACACATTGTGAATATTTTACACATTATGAAATCAATACTCATCATTTCTAAGCTAATTATTTTTAGATTTCTACATCAATTGTAATTGTATTTATTTAATCTCGGTCATCTCATTTTTTTGCCCTTAGTTTTTACATGTAACGGATACCCAGACGTTTTTTATCTCCCCCACTCTGCTCTTCAGGCTTCTCATAAATAACATTATAGCCTCCACGTCTTTCTTAATATTTCTAATTCGCACTGGCTGAGATATGGTTTACTGGACATGAGGTTAATGGAGTGTGAGCCATCCGAGTATTATTGTTACTTCCTCAGATCAATGTATTATCCAGAAAAAGAATAAGCATAAATTATGGAAAATACACTTACACCCCGATGAAGCATTGGTTTTACCTTAAAGAGTTTGTTTCAACTTTTCAAACAGTAACACTTTAGGGAAACTGAATTGTGTCAGCATTTAGTTCTGTGTAAATTGGATAGACAAAATATCTATCATATACAAATACCTAAAGATACTACAACACCCAATGCAGAATTAATATTATTACCTATTCACCTGTTGTTGTTGTTGTTCTTTGTGCTGCAAACACATTCTGCAAAATGTCTCTTGTATAACAATAAAATATATTTATAAAAAGCTATACTGATTTAACACAAAAAAATCAGCATTAGGGTGTTTGTATATATATATATATATACAATATATATAATTGTAATATATATATATATATATATATATTATCAGTACTTTTTTATGACCTCCTCATTTTAAAAATCAACCCTGTCATGCCAAGTATACTCAAAATCAGCCCCTTCATTTCACCCATACCAATAATTTGCCGCTTCATGGTACACCATTCCAAAAATCAGCACTCTCCATGCACCCATAGCAATAATGTCCCCATACCAATAATCTGCCCTCTCCATGCCCCCACACCAATAACCAGCCCTCTTTGCCCTCATACCAATAATCTGCCGCTTCATGGTCCCCCATTCCAAATATCAGCACTCTCCATGCCCCCATTAGGGATGAGCCGAACACCCCCGTGTTCGGTTCTCATTCAAACTCGAACAATTTCGAAAGTTCGAGTTCGAACGCGAACACGAACCGAACTCAATGCAAGTCAATGGGACTCAAAAGTTCAATTTTTAGAGTGCTCTCCAAGAGGGCATATATGCAAGATATTTGCCATAAAAGGTGTATGGGGGTCCGGGTAGGGCCCTGGGGGACAGGAAACAAGGACAAAAAGTTTTAAAAAAGACGTTTTTAAAGGAACAGTGAGTTTTCCATAAAATAAGGGTTAAAAATTAAAACAAAAAATTCCTTCAAATATCGTGCCTAGGAGGTCCCCATAACCTGCCCGTGAAGTGGCAGATTTGTAAGATGTATAGAAATATCGCCATCAGAGACCCACACACGACACCTAGCCACCCTTAAGGGGTTAAAATGCACAAGGACTGGCTACTATCCTGTTAGATGAGGGAATGTATTATATGTATAAAGCAAGGTATATATGACAATGGATAGTCAGAGACTCTAGGGACTCAGCTTGTATGCTTTATGATAGACATTTTCACTTTGTGTTGTGTTACTAATGCAGAAGCAGCAAGCCCTTCCACCACGCTTGCACCAAAACTATAGATCTAACACAATAATAATTGTATGCTCACATAGGCCCTTCGGGAGAGGTACATGATATACAAATACTAGAATATTACGTTTAAATCTAAGGAGTGTGATAAAGATTTTATTAAGCCCTTGATGAGAAATGACATAACATCTACATCATTAATGATTGGCTTTACAGAGCCCTGGTCCTTAAGGGGTTAAACAGCATATCAGAGGAACATGTAGTAGAATTCAGAAGCACAGTGTTCATACATGTGCAGGTGCTACACCCAGTCTGCAGGCAATGTATCAAATTCATGAGACCAGACTAATTAGAAGCACATGTTTTTTCCAAACACTAATTAACACCTGTTGTTTACGCCTTTTGAGAGCCCTGCTGTAAGCACATGTCATTTAGAGGTGAGAATCTTTGCACCTAGACATTAGGCAGACCTTAAAGCATGCTTTCCTTGTAAGCTAGAAAATCCACATCACCCATTGCAGCATTTTAAAGATGAAACACACAGGCGGCGCAAAAAATCCTATGCAAGCGTTACATGTGTATGTAACATGTTTATGCTATTATACATACCGCTTCTTGACGACGTACACAGTCCGTCCATTGCTAATCATCGCCCACATGCGTGCCTTCTTGCCCTGGGTCGTTTTTTATTCAATATTTAATAAACCGTTGCTTATAATATTCTACAGTAAAGAGTCTCTTTATTTCTAGATTTTGTAGTATTTTTTAAGCGTTTTTTATACTTTTTTTAAAAAAAAAAATCGAACTCGAACCCGAACCGAACACGCCCAAAAGTTCGAAGTTCGTGAACTTTCGACCTGCCAATGTTCGAGTCGAACTCCGAACTGATCAAACCGAACAGCTCATCCCTGGCCCCCATAGCAACAATAAGCCCTCTCTTTGTCCCCATACCAATAATCTGCCCTCTCCATGCCCCATACCAATAATCTGCCCTCTCCATGCCCCCATACCAGTAGTCAGCCCTCTCCATGCCCCATACCAATAACCAACCCTCTTTGTCCACACACCAATAATCTGCCCTCTCCATGCCCCCATACCAATAATCTGCCGCTTCATGGTCCCCCATACCAATAATCAGCCCTCTCCATGCCCTCATACCAATCAGTCCTCTCTTTGTCCCAATACCAATAATCTGCCCTCTCCATGACCCATACCAATAATCTGCCCTCTCCATGACCCCGAACCAAAAACCAGCCCACTCTTTGCCCCATACCAATAATCTGCCCTCTCCATGCCTCCATACCAATAACCAGCCCTCTCCATGACCCCATACCAATAATCTGCCCTCTCCATGCCTCTGTACTAATAACCAGCCCTCTCTTTGCCCCATACCAATAATCTGCCCTCTCCATACCCCCATGCCAATAGTCAGCCCTCTCCATGCCCCGATACCAATAAACAGCCCTTTCTTTGTCCACACACCAATAATCTGCACTCTCCATGCCCATACCAATAATCTGCCCTTTCAAGCCCCCATGCCAAGTATCAGCCTCTTCATGCCACACATGCTAAAAATTATCCATCTCATTCCTGATAATAATAGTTATCCCACTTCTTGCTCACATAACAGTAATCAGCACTTTCTTTGTCCCCAGAACAGTAATCAGCACTTTCTTTGTCCCCAGAACAATAATCAGCCCTCTCTATGCCCCTATACAATAATCAGCTCTCTCTATGCCCCTATACAATAATCTGCCCTCTCCATGCCCCCATACCAGTAGTCAGCCCTCTCCATGCCCCATACCAGTAGTCAGCCCTCTCCATGCCCATACCAATAACCAACCCTCTTGTCCACACACCACAATCTGCCCTCTCCATGCCCCCATACCAATAATCTGCCGCTTCATGGTCCCCCATACCAATAATCAGCCCTCTCCATGCCCTCATACCAATCAGTCCTCTCTTTGTCCCAATACCAATAATCTGCCCTCTCCATGACCCATACCAATAATCTGCCCTCTCCATGACCCCGAACCAAAAACCAGCCCACTCTTTGCCCCATACCAATAATCTGCCCTCTCCATGCCTCCATACCAATAACCAGCCCTCTCCATGACCCATACCAATAATCTGCCCTCTTCATGCCTCTGTACTAATAACCAGCCCTCTCTTTGCCCCATACCAATAATCTGCCCTCTCCATACCCCCATGCCAATAGTCAGCCCTCTCCATGCCCCGATACCAATAAACAGCCCTTTCTTTGTCCACACACCAATAATCTGCCCTCTCCATGCCCATACCAATAATCTGCCCTTTCAAGCCCCCATGCCAAGTATCAGCCTCTTCATGCCACACATGCTAAAAATTATCCATCTCATTTCTGATAATAATAGTTATCCCACTTTCTTTGTCCCCAGAACAGTAATCAGCACTTTCTTTGTCCCCAGAACAATAATCAGCCCTCTCTATGCCCCTATACAATAATCAGCCCTCTCTATGCCCCTATACAATAATCAGCCCTCTCTATGCCCCTATACAATAATCAGCCCTCTCTATGCCCCTATACAATAATCAGCCCTCTCTATGCCCCTATACAATAATCAGCCCTCTCTATGCCCCTATACAATAATCAGCCCTCTCTATGCCCCTATACAATAATCAGCCCTGGTCCGCTTCCTGCATGTGAAGAATCCTCCCTCTCATTCCCAATAACAATAATTAGCCCTCTTTTTGATTACATACCCATAGCCAGCCCTCTCTTTGTCCCCAGAACAATAAGCAGCCCTTTCATGTAACACATACTAAATATAAACCCTTCAGATTTTGTACAGATGGAATTTTGGACAAAAAAGAATTGTTTTAATAAAAAAAAATGTAAACCAAAATGGGAGAAGATGTTTACCAAGAGTAGAGAAAAGATTTACACTGAATTCCTATAGGCCTGCTTAGTAAAAAAAAAAAACATTAAAATGAACAGAATCCAGTATCAAAAATCACAAAACAGACACCGAACAGTTAAAAACAGCAAGGAATAACGCTGCTTGGCATAAGAGAAAGAGACCTGAATAGTGTGTTTTAAAAGGCTGAACCACATATTTGCTGTTGTTTTATACTTCTTTTTCTATTCCGATTTAATCACGGTTTTATGTTGTGGCAGTTGAATCCACCACTAAGTGCTTTCAAGCTGAGATGTGTGAACACAGCTTTATTGAATGAGCACAGTGCTGGCGTGCTCCCATTAAATAGCCGGAACGCTGCTCTAGTAATGAGGGGAAGAAGGCGTTAGTCGGAGGTTTATTAACACGTTGCACGGTTATATACGGGCTGGTTCTTTACATTGCATCTTGGTAAACCAAGCCATCTTTCTTTGATAAAATGCATTTCTTTACTTACTTGTTGAACTTTTCTTCACTTTAACTGTTTTTTTCACTCTCTTTGTTGGGTGATTGCTTTTTATTTGAGATGTTTGTTCCCTTTTTCCAATTTTTTTATATATATATATATATAGTATTATGCTCTGCTTTTCTTGGATCGCTAAATTTAGCTGTGGTGGTGGAGAAGCGCACTAGAAACACATTAGTTCGCTTTGCTAAAAATGAAGAACCTGGACAAGAGCCCCACATTACCTGCAGCACTTCTTTATATTTTGAGCCACAGAGGACATATGTCAGACTAGTTTGCTTCAATAATGTATTCATGAGTGGACTTTACAAGATGACTGTGTGGGAGAAAGACCCTTTTTTCAAGTTTGTGAAGATGAGTGATTGGCATGTACTTTAATATAGATATAATGAGGTAACATTAGATATTATTAGATTATTAAATAGAATCAGAAAGACTGGGGGCTCTATTACATTCCTTGCACAAACATTAACGCGTGCGCAAAAACGCATTAAAGCGAGGGGCAAAACCCTTTGCGCAGAACGTCGTATTACAATGTCCGCGCAAAAAATGCGCATTAACGTCTACCGCTGGTTAACCTGCGCGAACCGTTTGCGAGCGTAATGTACTGCGCGTCCTATACTTAACATTGTGAGCGAAAATGCGTTTGTGCGCTGGTACGCGGATGGTATTACAATCTATGCACAAAATTTAACGGACACCGTGTGCGCGCAAAATTTTAACGTCTTTGAAAAGCTGGTGGTAACGGCAAATCTGAACGTCCTGGCTGAACCCAAATACAACAGCCTGAAAAATACAGCACAGTATAGTTACACATTCTACACATACCCAAACAATAAAATGGAGAAGTTGTGCGTGTTTTTTTTATTGCTGCAACATATATACTCAGATTGATTTTGACAGGTGCAAAAACTGAACGGGAGACAATTGTGGTTCTTAATTCTGATTGGCTGAATCGCGTGAAAAAACAGTCCACACACCGATTTCTGCGTAATGTGCGCGCGTTTTTGCGTGTCTTTTTTACGCGCGTTATTTTTTGACGGATGAAAAAATGCAGTCGGATTGCAATACCAGCGTTAATTTACACGCGTTAACGTTTAATGCTTCGCGCACAAATTAACTCACTGCGCAAGCGGTTTTGCTCAAGGAATGTAATAGAGCCCTGGATGTATCATTATAGCCTTTCTTTTTTTGTTGTCATTATTAGTTACATAGGCCAAAAAAAGACATGCTTTCATAGGGGGTTATCCAGAGCGCCGACATTTCGGTGCTCTCTCGTTCACCGCACTTCCCTGCACTTCGGGGAATCAAAGTTCTGCACCCTGCGGTGAATTCAGCATTCACCGCAGGGTCCCCGGAGTGCAGGGAAAATCTGCCGTAATTCTGCTGGAACCGCTGGAAAAACCCCGCCGAACACGCCAGAAAAATCCAAGGAGCTGCCTATCACAGCGCAGAGCAGCTGCCAGAAAAAGCCGACAAGGTGACGAACGGGATAAAAAGAAAAGAACAACACGCTTGAAAGTTTCAAAATTGAAACACCGTTTGCAAAAAAAACTACTAAACGAAAATGTCTGGAATTTACATATAAGATCCAATGAATGATAATAAAAAGGTCTGTTACAGAAAAAACGATTTAAAAAAGGGGAAAAAAAATCGGTTAAAATCCCGAAAAATGCTTAAAAGAGCCTAAAAAAATATCTATGACTAAGGAGACTTTTTACTGCAGAATGAAATAATAAATGGTTTATTAGATGTTGCATTAAAACGGGAATATTTTTAACATTGAAGCCTATGGGGTTCGCCTGAATAAACCTGCCGAATGAAAGCACCGAACAGCAGGGTTCTTCAGCAGCATTTCACTGCTGTTCAGTGTTCTCTGAATAGATGAACCATTGCTTCTCTATGGGGGATTTCACTGCCCTTGAAAAGGCACTGTACGTGCAGGCAATTCGCCAAAATATGGCGAACTGCTTGCTCTTATAGCCTAATGGCCCTGAAATGTCACTATATGCTGAATATCAGTGTCCGGTTACATTCCGGTGACATTTCGGACCTCTGTATAACCCCTATAGAGGACAGCCTTTCACACATCACCTACTGCTGTTGATCCAAAAGAAGGCAAAAAAGTGTTTGAATTGCAGGGCCCCTCACAGCCTGCAGTGGTCCTCTTTCAATCCATGGGCCTGGAGCTCCAGCTCCATCTGCCTCTGTGTTAATCCAGCCCCTCTCCCGGACAGTTCTTTGTCTCATGGTTCCTTCGGGCCTTAAATTGTTTCCCCAAGCTTCCAAGATTTTTTGGGCAATTATCATTTCTATATTATCGTCTCCATATCGTATTCGATCCAAATTGTGTACAAAACTAATGTCCCAGTTGCAAATTCAGATCTTTGTGAATTACCCACAAGACACTTGTTCCAAGGTTCTTTATCCTAATTTATTAGTAAATATTAAGCAGCTGAGCTCATCTCATCAGAATATTCTTAATTCATTCAAGTTATTTTGCTTACCATTTCTTTTATGCTTTTATTGCATACATGCGGATCGCAGACATTATGATGTTGAGTTGCTCCACTACCTTCATTTTTTTTTTATAAATGCCACAGTACATTCTGTTTTGGTTTGTCTTGTGGAATAAACCAAATGCGCCTTTTGATGGTTTTCAAAGAGCCATTTCGCCAAAACGGAAAAGTTTGTGTTGAACAAAACACTACAGATGACGAACAATGAAAGGTTTGTTACATCCTAACAGTTAAATCATTTCACACGTTCCCAGAATACAAGAGACACTGATCGATTTTCGTAGCTTGATGGAGGCAATTAAGGACATTTACTGCATAATTAGGAAGGCATATAGAAAAAGATCTTTACGTAATTCCTCAAGGAATTTCTGTTCTTTGTTCTGAGAATCTAGGCATAACCTGTTTTTGACATACCAATGTTCAAAGGAAATAGACCTGTTTGCCCAAAATACATAGAACACATTAAAACCGTGTGGAGCTCTCTTCTCCCTTCCAATCTTTGATGAGGCTGGACTCCAGGATACACTAAACTTTAAAGAGTGCAATCTTGTACTTTGTGTTTTAGTTATTACATAGTATAGTTACATAGTTATATAAGCTGAAAAAAGACATGCGTCCATCGGGTTCAGCCTCTCCCACATAACCTACTGCTGTTGATCCAAAAGAAGGCAAAAAACACAGTCTGAAGTGCTCGCCAATATGCAACATACTGGGAAAAAATTCCTTCTTGACCCCAGAATGGCATCAGATTTCTCCTTGGATCAAGAAGCTTTTACCCACATATTAAATATTATAACGCTTAATATTCTGTGTCTGCAGGAAGTCATCCAGTCGTTTTTTAAAAGTCTGTACAGACTCAGACCCAACCACCTCAACAGGCAGAGAATTCCACAGCTTTATTGTTCTCACCGTAAAATAACCCTTCCTATGCTTTAAGCTAAATTTTCTTTCTTCCAGTCTAAATGGATGACCCCTGTCCTGTGTATAGTCCTGTTAATGAATAGGTTATCAGACAATGGTTGATAATGGCCCCGTATATATTTATATAAGGTTATCAGATCCCCTCTAAGGCGCCGTTTCTCTAAACTAAACAGGTTTAAGCTTGTTAGTCTTGCCTCATAACTTAACCCTTCCATTCCCCTTATTAATTTAGTTGCCCGTCTCTGCACTTTTTCTAACGCTATAATATCTTTTTTTAAGACCGGTGCCCAAAATTGCACGACATATTCAATTCAGTTATGAATCAGGTGAAGTTTCTACTATTACTATACAGGAATAGCCCATAAATGCTAAAAATATTCAGAGAGACGAGTGGCTGGAGTCTGCAGGCAGTGGAGCTGAACCTTCTTGCCTTTACCAGGAACAGGAAATAAAACGGAAGAAGGGACAGGTGTAAAACAGACAGGACAGATTAACAAAGGGGCTAAGGGGACACATAATCTTGTATACTTTTTTTTGCCCACTGTAAGTGTACAGGGTAATGCAGACACAGACACGTTGCTCAAGGTGCCTAGGGATGCCTTCCTGATGAGGTCTATCGAGGTCAAAGAGATCCACCCCGTCCCCCACTTTTGTCCCAACCCACCCCCTCTTCTTCCCATCCTTCTTCTTTAGACAGGGACCAGGACTGGCGTTAATAAAGCGGTTCACCACCCTGTTGTGCTTCCTGGTGCCCCAGATTTTCCGGATGCTTAGCTTTGTTAGCAAGTATTTTCATGTGGGGGACCGGGACTGGCGCTAATAAAGGTGATTCACACCAGTACAGCATTACCCGATCCCTCATAGTCTTAGAAACACCAGGATATATATCTCTGCGTGTGCTTTAAAGGGATGCATCACATAATACGTTTCGTTGCGGTTCATCAGGGTGATGCGTTCCTGAATGTGAGGCTGTGTTGTACTGCACAGTACTTTGAGTGTCTGTGCTGCGACACAGTTACCTACGATCCTGTGGTGTAATGCAAAGGGGAATACCACGTGTGCTACGCCACACCCGGGACCGTGTTTAATCACGGCTGCATTTTTGAACCCATGACTAATGCGTCATGGGAGTAAGATTTGTGGTTTTTGTTGAATAAACTCAACTTTTTCAATCAAAAAATCAAGGGTTGCAGTTCCTCTCGCGTACAGGAGGTTGCCTTGGCATTTTGGTCCTGGTCAGCCTTTTTGCGTGATTGTAGAATGATTTGCATATGGTATAGTCTTCTCTGAAATGGCAGCATTGAGCTGGAATCTTAGTGAGTCCTCACTCAGGTCTCATATCAGGCATCTTACTACTGTTGCTGCTTGTTCTCTGTAACTTCATATACCTTGTTTTGCTCATTGAACCTGCATCTCCATTCCCATGCTCTATAATAGATCAATTTAACCCCTTAACGCCGCGGGACGTACAGTTACGTCCTGCATTAGGCGGGCTTTAACGCCGCAGGACGTAACTGTACGTCCCCGGCGTCTGCAGCCCCCCGGCGGCGGATACTCACCTCCTCTGGCGGCTCCCTCGCCGCTCTGACTCCCACGGAGTCAGACCGGCACTTTTGGCACCTCCCGGCGCACTGACATCATCGCGCCGGACGTGATGACGTCAGTTTTAGGCGTCCCCTCACAGCCGGAACAGGGGAAGCGCCTGGAGGGTAGAGGGGATCCTTTGGATCCCTCTATCTCCCCATCGCCGGGGGCTATCAGCTAATGCCAGGCATCCCTGGAAAGGGCACAGCCTGGCCTTTCCAGAGATGTATGGCATTAACCCCTTGACGGCAAGGCTGTGACCCAGCACCAATCGGTGCCAGGTCACAGCCTTTTTCCAGTGGGGGCCGCCATCTTGGATGACAGCCCCACCTCCGGGACTCCCCACGTCCACTGACATCATCGGGCGTTGCCCGATGACGTCAGTTAACCAGGGAACCCCTAGCTGCCAAGGGATTTCCTAAGGAAATCCCATGGTGGAGATAGGGGGGTTCTTTGAACCCCTTTATCTCATGATCAGTGACAGCTATGGGGTCATGTAGGGTATCGTTTGAAAGGCCTGATCATGGCCTTTCGAATGATATCAAACATGATCATATTACTAGTAAAATTAAAGTGTAAACAAAATTAAAATGAAAAAATAATAAAAAATAAAAACGTGCTTTTTTATTTTTTTTAATGCAGCACTATTGTTCACATTTCAATTATAATGTGAACAATGATGCTTCACTAATGATTTTTTTTTTGGGGGGTTTAGCTAAAATCTCGTAATTTCTCCCCCAAAAAAAAAAAGTCTACCCCATAGAATATATCCGCAAAGGCTTGGGTAATAAAATGCAAAAAAAAACCCACTTTACACACTGTGGATGATTGAAATTTTATTGAAAATTCACTTTTTTTTCACAATTTTGTTATAGCATTTTCGCAGGGCATGACGTACAACATATAATAATGATATATTATTAATCTGCCAAGTCTGCCGGAAAGAACGATATATAATTTGTCTGGGTGGTACAATAATATGTGACTTAAAACCGCGTTTAAAACCGTCAAAATTAGCTCAGCAAACTTCCACTTCGAAACAGCGCCGAACTTGTAAAATGACTTCCGTCCTTAAGGGGTTAAAACCTACCTCATTTGGCATCAAAAGAATAAATAAACAATAAAATAAATAAACAATAAAACAACAGTGCCACGGGGGTTTGGACAATAATACCATAGGAGGGGGAGAGAGCCTAATTGCACATTGAATATTGAGTGGGTAGAACAATGGCACAATGGGGAGTTAGTAGGAATATGCAATACCCCAAAGGGGGGGGGTGTTGGTGGGGATATGCCAATGGCACAATGAAAGGTCAAATGGATGATGAGACTAACTGGAGATCTTGGTCCATTATACCCTTAATCTGGCACTGAACTTTCCACATTGCATACTTTTCTTGTGTGTATTAGACATGTGCATTCGTTTTAGTACTAAAACGATTTAGTCAGAATTTTGGGATAATTTAGTTTTCGTGTGACTCAAGAGATACGAAACTGCTCAGTACAAAAAACGAAAGAAACTAAAATAAAATGCACTACATTTTAGTTTCAGTCCTTTTTGTGATATTACATTGATGAGTGAAGTAGACCAGCAATGAAGAGCACAACATCGCAAAGCTACAGAAAAGGTTTGTATGTGTAATCCTTACCGACCCCTACCCGAAACTCAGACAGTGATAGAGCTCCAGAATACTCACTCGCAGCACAGACAGCCAGCACAGGAGAGGAATCCTTTACTTAACCCTTGCATGTCTATGAGGCAGACAAGATGATAAAAGCAGCTGGAGAAGAAAAACATTCAAATAAATCACACTGAAAGCTAATGACAGAGGAGGGCTGAATAGTAAAAACCCCTTTATAACAAGCAGCGCTGGGAGAAAAGAGGGACTTTACAAAGCGTGTGTTATCTCCCCTCCCGCTCTGCATAATAGGGGCTTAGGTCTGATACATTTTATATTATCCAGGAGCACTATCCCCCTTTCCTCCTCTATAATACACGTTTTATATAAAGTCCCTCTCCTCTCCCAGTGCTGCTTGTTATAAAGTTTTTATTTTTTTACGTCGGATACATTTACTATCCAGCTCTCACAGTTACTCTGTCATTATGAGCTTTCAGTGTGATTTATTTGAATATTTTCCTTGCATTTAAAGTGCTTTATTTTATTATAAAAATAAATTTGCACCAGTCATCTCTTCTCTGAGCTTTCAGACTGATTTACGTTAATATTTTCCCTCTCCCCTGCTTTTATATTCCTGTGTTTCCCCCACATAGATGCAAAGTTTAAGTAAAAGTTCTCACTCCTGTGCTGGATAAGTATTGCATTCCGAAGTTCTGCACCCTCCACATGCCAATACAGTAGGATGTTCTATACAGAGAGGGGCATTAATTAATGCAGGAGGATGTTCTATACATTATACAGAGAGGGGTATTAACGCAGGAGGATGTTATATACATTATACAGAGAAAGGTATAAATTGAGGAGGATGTTCTATACATTATACAGAGAGGGGTATTAATTAATACAGGTGGATGTTGTATACATTATACAGAGAGGGGTATTAATGCAGAAGGATGTTATATACATTATACAGAGAGGAGCCTTTTTTTTTTAGCCCTTTAAATCCAGTGGCTGTGAGCGCTGAGATCGGCAGCTTGTTATATTATCTCTCAGTACAATGTATCAGGCTCAGCTGTTACAGTAACTGACTGTAACAGCGCTCAAAGTTTCAGTAAAACAAGGAAATAATATTGTTCTAACATCTTATATATATATAAATATTATTTACTAGTTTTACGGAAACTCTGAGCGCCGTGAGCAGCAGTCAGTTACTGTAACAGCTTTACAGAAAAAATGGCGTCGCGCCCATACTCACCGGAGCGGCAGCAACTGCCAGGAGTAACAGCCCAGTTAATGCATAAAACATAACAAGGAAAAAAAGGTGTCATCTGCGCTCGTTTCTATGTGTTCCATGTACAACAAAACTGAGGTTTTTGTTTGTTTCAATGGCCATTGCAACGTAAGTTCACTCGCCACTTCACGGCACCTCTTTACAGAGTGAGTACCTAACAATTGTAACCAAAAGGCCGCTCTACTGAGCAGCTCCAAGCCCCTCCTGCTGCTTTTCAGCCAAGGAGAGGCAAAGATGGTGGGCTTTATTGGGGGCTTGGAGCTGCTCAGTAGAGCGGCCTTTTGGTTACAATTGTTAGGTATTCACTCTGTAAAGAGGTGCCGTGAAGTGGCGAGGGAGCTTATGTTGCAATGGCCATTGAAACAAACAAAAACCTCAGTTTTGTTGTACATGGAACACATAGAAACGAGCGCAGATGACACCTTTTTTTTTTTTTTTCACTGTAACAGCTTTGCCTGACACATTGTGCTGAGAGTGAGAGATACTGTAACAAGCAGCAATCTCAACCCTCTGACGAGCCACTACAATAGTAATTGTATCCACTGGTTTTCGGATGAATGAAATTAGTTTTCATACTAAAGAACTGAAAACGAATTTCTTTAGCAACTAAATAAATTGCATTTTAGGACTAATCCATTAGTTCAAAACGAAATTTTGTGCTGTGCACATGTCTAGTGTGTATCTTCATTATTCTATGTCTTCCACCTTGTGTGCTTCACTCTCCATGCGACCCCTATTTGTATAATCCTTCCATACTTTTAACCTTATTGTGTGTCACTCCATTTCCCCTGTGAACCCATTCTACCTATGCGGTATGTGCAGAGGGTGCATTCAGTAATCCTATCAGGGGATGATAAATTATTTGATATTGCACATGGCACATGCACCAGCCCCTGCCAGAGGGATTTATCCTGAGCAGCATGGAGATGGGATTGCACGGCGAGACACAGGAATGAGGAAAAACAAAAAAATACATTCAAAGGTAAGGTGAAGTGAAGAAAAAGACTACAGGGGTTTAGAGAAATCAGTAAAATTATAGGATGAGGGGAGGAGATTAGGAAATAGACAATAACATGACGGTAGTCAATTTGAACCTGGACCTGTCATTGCTTTTGGGAGGTGTGGACTATGGGTTCTGTGAGTTTCTTCATATTGTCCCCAGCCCTCTCCCAAGTCACCCTTATCAGTACAAGGTGTCTATATTCATATGTTACTGTGATTATTGTTAATATCATTATTGTGTGTGTGTGTATCACAGGGTAATATTTCCAGAATTCGGCAATTTCTTACCGCTGTCACCACAAAACAACTCATACATTCCCTGGTAATCTCCCGACTTGACTATGGCAATAATCTCTTATCTGGCCTCCCTCTCTCCCGCCTCTCCCCCTACAATCCATCCTGAACGCCTCCGCCAGGCTAATTCACCTCACCCACCGCTCTGTCTCTGCCGCTCCCCTCTGCGAGTCCCTTCACTGGCTCCCCATCCACTGCAGAATTAAGTTCAAAATACTTATCCTTACCTACAAAACCCTCACTAACTCAGCTCCCCACTACCTGTCCTCACTAATCACCAAATACACCCCAGCCCGCTCCCTAAGGTCAAACAGTGACCTGTGCCTAGCTTCTCCCCGCATCACCTCTTCCCATGATAGACTGCAGGGCTTCACACGCGCAGCCCCCATTCTCTGGAACACTCTCCCTCGTACGGTCAGACTTTCCCCTAATTTCTCTTCCTTCAAACGCTCCCTTAAAACATTCCTATTTAGGGAAGCCTACCACCCAACTCACTGATGTAACCATCAATCACTCTCACCTTGCTGTCCTCTCCTCCTGTTTCCAACCTTTCTAGATTGTGAGTTCCTATGGTAATAGGGCCTCATCTCCTCCTGTACTGTTTGTCAAATGTTGTACAATGTATTGTAACCCTGTTTATACTGTGCCTATTGCATAGCGCTGCGGAATATGCTGGCGCTTTATAAATAAAGAATAATAATAATAATAAATAATAATAATATATATGCTGTACAGCTGTGACCTATTTGAATGCTCATTGTTTGGCTAGACATACGTTGCCTCTCTATCAGACTGCTGTGTGTTTATGCTGTTATCCAATTTCATGCCCACCTTGTGAATGCAATGTGCTGTAATATTTTGTGTCTAGACTTGGGCTATGGCTGAAAGTGCGGGGTCACCAGATGGGGAAAGCAGGAGAAGGAGAGGGCCACCAGCATGTCATCTTCCATTGTTATCCCAGTCCCTCCTTCTACTGTATAATATTGATTCCTATGTTTCATTAAATCCCATTTGTTTTGTACCAGAAATCTAAGTCCTGTCTCACTATTGTTGGGGGATGCTATATTCACTTTTTTATTTTACCTTTCCATAAGCTTTGGCTAAGGACTGGAGATAGCATGTGTAAGGTTTGGGGTACGTTCTTGCTCAAACCTATCTGTAAAACAAGGAAGCCTTTCACCCAGGTGCAGTACCAGTCCTTAGGCATCTGGGTTTCGCAATGGTGATAGAGAATATGACCTAACACGCAGGGACGACAACAGGTAACACTATTAACACCAGTCCTTGAGGTGGCTGTTAAGTCCAATATACAAGCTTGCTCAAGACACACAGGGTTATTCAAAGAGATCCGAATTGCTGCCGGAAGGTAACCGAACACTGAAAATCAGCGTACAGTTACCTTTCCTGGCCATTCGGCTATCCAGAGAGCAGGCAGTTCACCAAATGTTGGTGAATTGCCTGCACATATGATGCCTGTTCGGTGCCTGTTCGAGGGCAGTGAAATCCCCATAGAGAAGCAATGCTTTGGCTATTCAGAGAACAAAAAACAGCAGTGAAAAGTTGTCGAAATGCCCTGCCATTCGGTTGCTTCATTCGACAGGTTTATTCAGGCGAATCCCATAGGTTTCAATGTTAAAAATATTCCCGTTTTAATTCAATATCTAATAAACCGTTGATTATAATACTCTGCAGTAGAAAGTCTAATTTTTTATCGATTTTTTTTAGGATCTTTTAAGCATTTTTCGGGATTTTTTGCAAAACAGATTCTTCTGTTTTTTTATTTTAAACGTTTTTGCTTTTTTCTGTAACAGTCCTTTTTATTATCATTCATTGGATCTTATATGTAAATTTCAGACATTTTCATTAAGTAGTTTCTTTGCAAACAGCGTTTCACTTTTCAAACATTCAAGTGTACTGTTTTTTTTTTTCACTCCATTCGTCTGCGGTGTCAAGTTTTTCCAGCGGCTGCTCTGCACTCTGATCGGCTCCTGCTCGGGTTTTTCTGGTGTTTTCGGCGGGTTAATCCAGATGTTTTTGCGGGTTTCGGTGTGCATTTGCCCTGGTTTTGCAGTGAGTTTTCGGCGGGTTTGCGGCGACTTTTCCCTGCATTACTGCGGCCCTGTGGTGCTTGCTGAATACACCGCATGGTCGCCGAAATGGGAACGCCAAATCAAGCCGAATTGAAGAGAATGAAAAGTCACCGAACGAGCAGTGACTTTTCGATTCTCTTTAAATAACCCTGACAGTAATTCGGAAAACAAGATAATATAGCGTGCTGATGGGTCTGGAAATGGAACCACGAATGGGCGCTATTGAAATGAGCTTCCGAGTTCAAATAAGGGCCAGAATTCCCTCATTGTCTGGAGTTGCCTGCGTGCGCCAGAATGTCCAGGTGCGGATCGGCACACACACGGTGACGTCTTTAGTGCACAAAGCTGGTTGTGCCTTTAAATGATGTGGCCGGTCTGCGGCTTGCGCATGTGACAGATGACCGCGGGCACAATGACGCAGCGCCGCAAAGCCCCAGAGCAGCCCCGGGAGCGGACCCATAGTCAGATCTGACCACAATTCTCAATTCTATTTAACAAATAATCGTGGAGATGAAGGCTAATATATAAACATTTCTCCTTTTATGAGTATGAAAACTTATAACATTAATAATCAAGGCATGGTTATTATGTGTCCATTGGATATTTGTATTTCTTTACCATATTTGGTGTTAAGAGCAGACTTTAGTAGCCATATTTACTTTTAATCTTCACAGAGTGTCTGTTTTAATTTATTAATTTTAGTCTCCGTCACATCTTGAATACAAACAGCCTAAAATGAAATAAGAGGTAAATATATGCCAATTAGATATCAGAGCTTAAGGAGCATTTTTGCAAGTCCACAAAAGCTTGCCAGAGCAAGCTATGAGCGGGATCATGTTTTCTAACTACGAGAAGGACAAATTATACTGGAGGGCATTAATGAGTTGCGAGTAGATGACAGCCTCGCCGAAATTTGTATTTCCAAAACATTTTACTTTGGGACCAAGTTGTATCAAGGAGCACATTTACCTCTGAGCTAAAATGTCAGTAATTTAATTGGAATAAAGTAGGCATACTGTGAATGCTGTACAGCCAGCAAAATCATATTATAGATGGGATTATAGGCTAGCTCTTTGGCTGATAGGCTTTTCTGTACTCTTCTGATCAGTTTTTTTTTCTAAATTTGGAGTAACCGAATATTTTTTGCCACAATGTTGAGTTACAGTGTTTAACACATGAGTGTCCAGTGATCTTTGGGGTATGTCGCAATTTAAAAGCAATTACCTAGAATTCATAATGTGTAATAAATTATTACTGCAATTTATTGAAAAGCAAATATCCATATCCACGCATAATCCATAAAATATAATATATGAGTAATAGATTTTTGGTTTAGATTTATTTTTTTCAGTAGAAGAGATCACCTAACAGCAAAAACAATAAGCACATCACAAGCTAAGATATAAATATGGTGTATATACAGAAGTAGTTGAACAGGTTGGTACTCTTTCCCTTTTTTTTCTTATTATTTTAGGAAAATTCGCAATTTGCTCTGAACTTCGAAAAAACTGACATTGTATTTGGTAATCAACATTCATTCTTTATTTTAAAACGTAAGCTTCACTTTTAACGTATATTGCTTCACATATTACAATAATACACATGAAAATGGTACAGACAAAAAACTCTTAAAGGGTTATTCGACGAGCGCCAAACTTGCCACCGAAGGGTACCGAATGGCGAATTTCACCATACGGTGTAATTTTACAGCAGTTTGGCTATTCAGAAAGCTGTCAATTCACCAGATGCTGGCAAATTGACAATGAAATACGCTGCAGTTCACACACACAGGGTTATCCAAAGAGATCCGAATTGCTTGAGAAAGGTAACCGAACGGTGAAAATCAGCGTTCAGTTACCTTTCCTGGCCATTCGTCTATCCAGAGAGCAGGCAATTCGCCAAATCCTGGCGAATTGCCTGAACATACGGTGCCTGTTCGGTGCCTGTTCGAGGGCAGTGAAATCCCCATGAAAAAGCACTGCTTCGGCTATTCAGAGAACACAAACCAGCAGTGAAAGGTTCCCGAAATGCCCTGTCATTCGGTGGTTTAATTCGGCAAATTTATTCAGGAGAATCCCATAGGCTTCAGTGTTAAAAATATTCCTGTTTTAATTCAATATCTAATAAACCGTTCATTATAAAATTCTGCAGTAAAGAGTCTCTTTATTTATAGATTTTTTAGGATACTTTAAGCATTTTTCAGATTTTTTTTTTTTTAACAGTCCGATCTTTTTTTTTTTTTTAAGTTTACTTATTTTTTCTGTAACAGCCCTTTTTATTATCATTCCCTGGACCTCATATGTAAATTTCAGACATTTTCGCTCAGTAGTTTCTTTGCAAACAGCTTTTCACTTTCACATTCATACAAACTGTTTTCCTAATTTATTCACCTCCCTCTGTCTGCGGTCTCGGCTTTTGCTTCGGCTTTTTCCGGCGGCTTCGCTGCGTGTAATCGGCTCCTGCTCGGGTTTTTCTGGCGTCTTCGACGGGTTAATCCAGATGTTTTTGCGGGTTTTCGGTGTGCATTCGGCAGGTTTTGCGGTTCATTTCGTCGGGTTTGTGGTAGCTTTTCCCTGCAATTCGGGGACCCTGTGGTGCTTGCTGAATACACCGCAGGTTCACCGAAATGGGATCGGCAACACGAACCGAATTGAAGAGAATGAAACGTCACCGAACGTGCGGTGACTTTTCGAATCTCTTTGGATAACCCTGACAGGGTTATTCAGAGAGCGGTGAAAAGCAGGAGAATGGAAAATTCTAGGTCAAAATAGCCAAACCAGAAAAAATCTCCCATTCATCTCACTTTCCAAACCGGCTATTTTGACCTAGAATTTTCCATTCTCCAGTTATTCTCCTGCTTTTCACCGCTCTCTGAATAACCCTGACAGTTCAGCGTTCTTTCGCGGCAGCAAAATTGTCCCATAGAGAAGTAATGGTTAATCTACTTGGAGAACGCCGAAAAGTCAGTGAAATGCCCTGATTTTCGTTAATTCAGTTTGACAGGTTTAAACAGGAGAATCCCATATCTTTCTATGTAACAAAATATTATCTCTTTTTCATTCAATCGTTTATTCTTTTCATTTTCAACAAACTGTCTTTTTATTTATTTAGTTTTTGGAATTATTTTGTATTTTTTTGTATTTTCTAGGTGAAATTTTTGATTCATAATTTTTTTAAAGGCATTTTATTTATTGTGGGGAAAAACGGTTTATCATTTTTTATTGGTTTCTTTTTATTATGTGAGACATTTTCATTCATTTTTATTGTTTTAAACACCTTTTAAAGAATAGCAGAGTCACGTTAATTTTCAACGTTTGGCTATCTTCGGCAGTGGTCTTTGGCGGCTCAACGGATGGAGCACTTCAGGGACCCTGCGATGAATAGTGAATTCACAATACGGTCGGCGTACTGGAATCGCCGAAGCGCACCAAAGTGCACCGAATGAGAAAGCACCAAAATTTCAGTGAAATTTCGGTGCTTTCTGAATAACACCTTTAAAGTAATATTTCATACTAAACCATTACCCGCAGTCAAGTGCTTTCTTCATTACTCAACTGGGATTTAGGGCCACTCTTGACAAACTGCTCCTGGTCGCACACGTTAGATGGGCACATTTTCCCAGGTGTGACTTTCAGTTCTGTCCAAAAATGTTTTATGGAATTCAGACCCGGACACACAGAAGAATACAAGGGAATGATCCAATGGGTTTTTTTTCCCATCCATTTTTGGGTGTTTTTGGAGGCATGTCTCAGGTCATTATCCTACTGAAGGACCTACTGAAACAGTTTCCTGACACTGGGCAGTGCATTTCGCTCCAGGGTACCTTGATAGTCTTGCAGTTTCATTGAACCCACCACAGATTCCAGGCACCCAGTGCCAGAGGCTGCAAACCAACCTCAAACAATGATATCATTTTTTTACTGCTTGTATATTATAGTGCCCTTGAAAAAGTCTAATTATAGATGAAACGCGTCAGGCTTTTACAATATTTTATATTGTTTTATTTTAATAAAAGATCCTAAATTATTTGGATTATTTTATTTTTATTTACCTCATTCCTGAAAGAGAAATAAGATTGATTGGTTCCTCTACACATTATCTGTGCATCTATTGGATACTGAAGCCTCCGTGTTTTTTTTTATTTATGTTTCTTGGAGCAGTGGACCACTGCCTGGGAGTTGACTTCAGTACCAAAAGCTGAGTATTATCTATCAACCTCAAACAATCCCTGAGCCTCCTCAATGATTCAATGTAGGAATAGCATTCATTTCTTTGAAAGTTTCTTTGCTTATCTAAACATGGTGTTGTTGTGATTTGCAAAAATCTCATCAATACAATGCTTTATTTGCTTTTCTCTGCTTCTCCTAAACATGTGTAGCGCTCACTCCCGGAGGAGCCGCTGAAAATGAACCTCGGGTCAGTCTCCCCGCACTAGGGAATAAATATACTCCAGCACCGTTGTGGATTTTATAAATTATATAGTTTACTAAAGTAAAAGGCATATAATGAGACACGGCGTTCGTAGATATATTTACAGTATTTCGTATCGCGGTAAACGCGCAGCGGAAAAAGAAATACGAGGCTTCGTATTTCGGGAAAATGCGCAGCCGAACAGAAAAATACAATGCTTCGTAATTTCGAGAAACGCGTAGCGGAAAGAGAATACAATATTTCGTAATTCAAGAAACGCGCAGCGGAAAACAAAATAGTATGCAAATCTTTGCCCCTTTTTGGGATATTAGGGAGTGAGTCCCGCACAGGTTAAGTCCCGGACTGTAAGTGTATGTGTGTGTTATGGTACCCAGGTACTATTCAACTGGCCAGTGAATCTCTTAAACGATGTCTTCGACTTGTCAAGTTGGGGCCCTGTGGGTTTTAGAAATAAACAGCAGCGTGCTTTCTTGACTTTATAAACTGGCCTTGGAGGCCGCTCACCCATCCGCTCGATCACCAAGGTTCCTCTGACCCAGGACGTCCCTCCGCTCAGTGCCTTGCTGGGATACTGGCTACTGGATCCGTTGTCTGGCTCTCTTTGCTCCGACAGTGGCTGGTCCAGTTACCGCCTGCTCTCCCTTCCAATGGACCTGCGGTACTCCTCACTCGGGGGTCCTCCACTTCCTTGACAACTTGCTTGGGTGATGCCTGTGGATCAATGGGTCTCCTTCTTGAGAGGCTGGATAACCCAATCTTGAATCCGGCCTAGTCTCTGCTCCGCTCTGCAATATGGTGTCCTGTCTCATGCACTCCCTGGTGCGCTCTGCCAGCTATCTCCACGAGGCTCAGGATGTACAGCGTCTGTGTCCCACCCACTTCCTGTGTCTGTTCGCAAAGCATGCCGGGAAACGTAGTCCCAATGTTCAGTGTCTCTTATCGCGCTTGTCTCCCTCCGGTGGCCAAAAATAGGTACTGCCACAGTAAGGGTTTAAACACAGCGCTACACTCTCCCCCTCCTAGAACTCTTGGGTCTCTCCAAGGGGGTACAACAGTTACATTACATTTCAACACATTTAGATAGCATATACAGGTTCGGCAGCAGACATACAGTGGGTTAGATACACTTCTTCAAGTTGACTCATATTTTGTGCTACCTCAGCTAATAGCAGACACTTCGGGCAACCTTTGCACTGTGGTGATGGCTCTTCAGTGCTATGTCCCGGTGAGTCGTAAGTGAGTCGCTGGGGCGGTCGAACAGAGCGTTTTGGTTCTGGCTCAATCAGTTCCTCTTCAGGTGGAAGTACTATAGGCGCTGGCTCAGTCCTTCTTTCTACCACTGGAGCAGACATTTCTTCGGAGTATGATCCCTCCAGTGAAGGCATAGAACTATAATCATAAGACTCAGCTTCAGGAGCTACAGGGATTTCCACAGCCTCAGGGACTTCCAACTGGAATTCAAGAGTTTCAGGGATGTCAATAGTCTCAGGGACTTCTAACTGAAATTCAGGAGCTTCAGGCCTCAAATTACTCTCCCATCGTTCAGGAACTGAGATAACCTCTTCAGGCTCTGGTGAATGCATCCAGTCCAGACAAAAACTCTCTTCCTCACTGTCCCTTTCGCTCTCTTCGACAACCCGGGTCTGCTGAGACCGAGTAACAGGAGGCAAACGTGGAGCAGGCGGATTTGGCAGAGAAAGTTCGTCCCCAACTGGTATCCTCACAGCCTCTCTCAAAGGTAACAAATGATTCCGGTGCCAGTTCTTAAGAGGCCCAGCCTTTCCATCCGGCCGGATTTGATACACCGGCAGACCCGGCAGTTGCTTGCAGACAATGTAGACTTGAGAAATCCATCTATCCGCCAACTTGTGCCTCGCAGCAGCACCCAAGTTCTTCAACAAAACCCTATTACCGGGTTGTAGATCTTGTATCCGAACTTTCAAGTCATAATTCTTTTTGTTCCTTTGCTCCCTGTTTCCTAAGGTCAGACGGGCCTGTTCAAACGCAGAAGCCAGGTTTTTCCGAAGTCTATCCACGTAGTTTCTATGGGAAGCTACCGACGTCTGGTCTAGAGTTAACCCAAACGCCAAATCAACCGGCAGTCGGGCTTCTCTTCCGAACATAAGACGGTACGGTGAGTATCCAGTCGCTTCACTCTCCGTACTGTTATATGCATGCACCAGAGTAGCTATGTGACGACTCCAACTCTGCTTCTCTATGTTTGACAAAGTCCCCAGCATATTCAGCAGCGTGCGATTAAACCGTTCAGGCTGAGCATCACCTTGAGGGTGATATGGTGTAGTTCGAGTCTTTTGTATTCCCAACAGTTCCAACAATTGCCCAACAAGTCGGCTTTCGAAGTCTCTACCCTGATCAGAGTGTATTCTCCTTGGCAGGCCGTAGTGAACAAAGAACTTTTCCATCAGAACCTTGGCTACTGTTGGAGCGCGTTGATCTTTCGTAGAAAAAGCTTGGGCGTAACGAGTGAAATGATCAGTCACTATTAGAATATTCCCCTGTCCACTAGCATCCGGCTCTAAGCACAGGAAGTCAATGCACACCAAATCCATGGGTCCCTGACTCTGCAGATGGCTCATTGGAGCGGTTCGGGTCGGTAGAGTCTTCCTCTGAATACACCTCAGACAGGAATGGCAGTAACTTTCCACTTCAGCTCTCATGCAGGGCCAATAGAATCTGTCTCGCACCAGCTTAAAAGTTCTTTCAGCACCCAAATGTCCATGCTCATCATGTAGCGATCGCAGCACACTCTCTCTATGCTTAGTGGGAAGGAATAACTGTTGAGTCTCTTCAGCATTGGCTGAGGGGCCCCTTCGGTAGACCACCCCATCCAACATCTTCAACCGTTCCCACTCTTTGTAGACCAATCTGCCTCCATCCGGGGAATTGGTCAGCAGAATTTCCCGCTGGTTCGCAGTTAGGGCCTTTATGGTCAATGCAATTAAAGGGTCTCTGGCCTGATCCGCTTTCAGGTCCTGTTTTGAAAAGGTAGGTAGACTTTCATCCCTCAATTGTGTAGGGTTGCAGTAGAATTCAGGGACAGCCGCAGCCATGACTCCTATGGCCTCCGCTTCAATCCCTCCCTTGACCCGGTGCTCTGCTCCTTGACACAAAGCTTGCACCCCGTCTGGAGTTAACTGAGTCCATTCTGCAGTGTAGGGTCTTCTCGATAAAGCATCAGCATCTCGATTATTCACCCCAGAGCGATACTTCAGGCTGAACCGAAACCCTGACAGAGCGGCCAACCACCGGTATCCCGTTGAGTCCAGTTTCGCAGTAGTAAGGACGTAGGTAAGAGGATTGTTATCCGTCTTTATCACAAACTCGGCTCCATACAGATAGTCCTTTAACTTGTCCACCACTGCCCACTTTAAGGCTAGGAACTCCAACTTGTGGGTCGGATAGTTCTTTTCTGAAGGCGTAAGGCTCCAGCTCACGTACGCTACAGGCCTCAGCAATCCACCATACTCCTGATACAGGACTCCTCCTAGACCTTCTCTGCTGGCATCCACATGTAGCTCGTATGGCATGTGAGGGTCCGCGTAGGCCAAGACAGGAGCCCGAGTGAGACTCTCTTTCAGCTTCAAGAAAGCACCCTCACATTGACTAGTCCATTCGCCCTGTATGGACTCTCGAGCTTTCCTTGGTCCTGGAGCTGACGGGTTTCGGTCAGAGGCCTTGCAGCCTTCTTCGGTGTTTTCCTTCTGTAGGAGTTTGTTCAGTGGTTGAGCTATTTTTGCGAATCCTCCTACAAAGCTTCGATAATATGAACAGAACCCCAAGAAAGATCTAAGTTCAGTGACGTTTCTGGGTCTAGGCCAAGAAGCTACGGCCTCCAACTTCCGAGGATCTGTCGAACACCTCTGCCTGAGACCACATGTCCCAGATACGTAACAGACGGTAGACAGAATTGGCATTTCTCCAGAGACAGTTTCAATCCCTCTTCATGGAGCCTCTTCAAGACCTTCTCCAAACGTTGCTCATGCTCTTCCAGAGTCTTCCCAAACACGATTATGTCATCCAGGTACACTAATACTTCGATCAGATTCATGTCCCCGACTGTCTTCTCCATCAACCGTTGGAACGTGGCCGGAGCTCCCGTAAGGCCTTGAGGCATTCTGTTAAATTCAAAGAACCCCAGTGGACAGAGGAACGCAGTTTTCTCTTTGTCTTCGGGATGCATAGGTATCTGGTGATACCCGCTTCGTAGGTCTAGTACACTAAACCATTTCGCTCCAGACAAACACTGTAAGGCATCTTCTATCTGAGGAGTAGCATATTGGTCTGGGATAGTTCTCCGGTTCAATGTGCGGTAGTCTATGCATAGGCGGACAGAACCATTCTTCTTCCGAACCATCACTATTGGAGATGCGTATGGACTCCTGGACTCTTGAATCACCTTGGTTCTTTGCAATTCATTCAGCTGTTCTCGCAGATCATCCAAGTCTCCCAGCGGAACTCGCCTTGACCTTTCACGAAACGGCTTGTCTTCTTGTAATCGAATGCGGTGTTCAGTACTTTTAGCTAGGCCTACGTCAAACTCATCTTTTGAGAACAATTCTCTCCACTTTAGAACTTGAGACTGAAGACGCTTCTTCCACTCGGATGAAATGGGAGCGTCCTTGGGGTAGAATCTTTCATCTGGAATCTCTTTATCCACTCCCCCTCCTAAATCGGTGGAGAGGGGCGTAGCAGACTCTACTTGCCCAATAGGCATTCGTGCTTTAAGGACTACTGGAGAATCAGACACATTGCACACGCTGACTGAGACTCTTCCTCGTGTTCTTTTCAAAGCTTTAGTGGAGATTATTTCAGGGATTACTTCGACTCCGGCTTCACTCCCATGATTAAAATCGGTTTCCAGCACCACATAGGGACCTGGTTTCGACCCGTTCAACTTGACTGAAGCCCGGAAACTCGCTACTTCTCCGAATAGACAAGTATCTGGCGCCCCCTAATGGATATAGTTAAACAATGCTGTTTGTACACAAACTATTCTTAAGTCCAAAGGACATAGAGCATTAAATTGCAGTTTAAAAAGTCAGCAGCAGATGGTTCACACACTGATAGTTCACCTCCAACCACCAGAAAGAGTCAATAATGGAAAAATGTGGTGACAGCCGCGCTTCCCTCTTTTTTTCCTTTCCTTTTCTCCCCCTGAAATCTTGGTCGAGGATCTTCTTTAAGCAGTTAATTGCTTTCTTTTATGCAGTCCTCATTCTCAAGATATATGGGGATAGAAATGAGAAACATAGTGTGATCCATAAAAACACATCCAAGTCCCCAAAATACAATAGTTCAACTCACATTTGGAGGTGTCATAAATCAGACACTAGATGTATCTCACAACCGATATTTTTTAGGAGATATCGGGCTCCCCTTTTCCTCCTCTGTCCGATGATGTTGCTCCAAATGAAAAAATAAGGTTGCAGGATATCGATGAACAAAATTAAAATTTATTAAAATTTAAAATTTATTCCATAAAACAATAAATAGACAAACACCAATACGCGTTTCGCGATGCACTCGCTTCATCAGTTGGCATGTAAATCAATGCTTTGATTTACATGCCAACTGATGAAGCGAGTGCATCGCGAAACGCGTATTGGTGTTGTCTATTTATTGTTTTATGGAATAAATTTTAAATTTTAATAAATTTTATTTTGTTCATCGATATCCTGCAACCTTATTTTTTCATTTGGAGCAACATCATCGACAGAGGAGGAAAAGGGGAGCCCGATATCTCCTAAAAAATATCGGTTGTGAGATACATCTAGTGTCTGATTTATGACACCTCCAAATGTGAGTTGAACTATTGTATTTTGGGGACTTGGATGTGTTTTTATGGATCACACTATGTTTCTCATTTCTATCCCCATATATCTTGAGAATTGAGGACTGCATAAAAGAAAGCAATTAACTGCTTAAAGAAGATCCTCGACCAAGATTTTAGGGGGAGAAAAGGAAAGGAAAAAAAGAGGGAAGCGCGGACTGTCACCACATTTTTCCATTATCGCTACTTCTCCTGCTTGCAGAACCTTCTCTGTTCCTTCTAATCTCCACAGGCGCCCCACTTCGGCAGGTGCATTCTGTTCTTCGACCATCCTCTGATAGACTGGACGTAACATTGGGTGTACTCCTTGAGTAGAACCTTCTTCCAATACGATAGGTGTCAGGAGACGCCGCACCAAATCAGTATTCGTCCCCACTATCATGGAACTTCTGTTTGCACCTGAGGGTCGAGGAACACACAATGGCCAAGGCATCACAACCTCCGGACTGTCCGATGACTTCGGATCCGATCTCCAATTTCACCTGTAGATACCCGTCATAAGGGAGTTTCTCAGTTCCGATACCCCAGATTTCCAGGTCCTTCAATTTCTGTAGAGGAATGTGCTTCAAATGTTTCTCATAGAAGTCTCGGTAGATCAATGTCACTTGAGCCCCTGAATCCAACAGGGCTTTAGTGTAGACTCCCTCCACTTGGATTGGCACAATAGGAGAAGGACCTATCAGTTGGTCAGGAAACTTGGTGGCGGTATCCGGACACTTAGACCCAGTTTGCTGTACCCTGGCCCTTTTCTTGGCCCGTGTAGGTTTTGGGTGTGCATTGCTTCCCAATGACGTAGGTCCGGATGCTAAGGGAGTGACTCTTTCAGTCCTGGCAGGCTCAGCAGTTGGCCCGACTTTGGGCCCTCTCGCCCTCTTAGTCCTGGCTTGATTTTTGGAGCGGGGTTCAACCTTCGGGCACCTAGGTTGCTCCTTCACTTGTGCCCTCTGGCGTTTCCCGCCGGTGAGGTAGATAACAGTTCTTCTAAGGCTTTTAACAACTCATCAACTCTATTCCTTTCAGGCTTTCGGTCTTTGCATTGTGCGCGGAAGTGGCCCATTTCTCTACAACCGAAACATCTCTTTTTAGAAAGTGGAGACGCAGTCGCCTGTTGTGATTCAGTTAAAGGACCTTGGCTAGACGCCACAGCAACTCCGGTTGTCTGCATGCCTGTAAGGAACTTCTGCATCTCTGCCTGCATCTCTGTCACCTTCATCAATATTTGGCACAGTTCCGTGTGCGCCTGTTACAATTCAGCTTGAGCTTCCTGTACTTTTTTAACAGTTTTGTACAACTCACCACGTTCAGAGAGGTGTAATTCTTTGGCAGCCCTCTCTGTGGATTTAAAAGCGATCAGGTGCTCTTGCTCATCCACGTCGGATCTGTAAGTATCCAGCGAGTCGCTTTCAGGCTGCAGACCGTCGTTATGCCTTACAGGTTGTGCGTAAGCTCTTTCCCCTCGCCTGAAGGATTTTTCCTCCAGCAAAGCCTCCTCCTCTCTGACAGCTCGGATCAGTTCCAGGTACTTCAGTTCTTGATTACCTGCTCTGCTTCTCAGCTGCAGCATCACTGGATCTAAAGGTTGAGAGCCCCTCAGGATCTGTTTTATTCGGATCTTATCCACTTCGGCCGGCTCGGCCCCTTTCTTGAGGAGTATCTGGTGCAGAATCTTATCTAGGCACCTCATGTATTCGGTCATTCTCTCACCTTTCCGCTGGTAAGTGTGTTCATACTGATATACAAGCTCTGCAGCCTTTTCCGTTAGCCCAAAAACTTCCTCCAAAACATTTAAATAATCTAAAGCAGTACAGTCTTTTCTACTCAGTTTTAGGTTTCTCACCGCTTCTGACGCAGGTCCCTTTAAACTCTCGGTGATCCTTTGCTTTTTCTGAGCTTCAGGGACGTCCCACTCATCCAGAGCCTGCATCGCCTGTTCCACCCATTCCTCAAAGGTTTCTTCTCCCGCCGGAGTTGGTACGTTTCCTGTAAAATTTCTCAACCGTCGATAACCGAAGTTAGTGTGAGGAGGGCTTGTTCTCTGACACTTAGCCAGCAAATCTCCAATAGCCACTATGAATTCAGGCCCGATCATGGCCAACGGACTGGGCGCGGGAACACTTGCGGATTCGCCACGTGGCGCACTTGGCTGAATCAGTTGGACTTCCACCTCATTGGTCAGCTTCATGCTCGGCCTGCCCTGAAACAAACTGGAACACCTTTCTCCATTCAAAAAGAACATACGTGTGAGAGGTATCTGTGTTCTTTTTAATGTCCAGGATTAACCCCCGATGATCTGGTGTCAGCGCGGCCACGGCCTGGCGAATCTGATCTTCGGCCCAAGTGTCTGTGGGAATATCCATGACTATACAACATTCTAACTGACTACTGTGCTCCTCACACCATTCGGCAACAGTGTCTGGATCCATATTTAACCCTTTAGATGCGGTTTTTCCAGAGACTGGATCCCGGTCGAGCCCCCACGTGTAGCGCTCACTCCCGGAGGAGCCGCTGAAAATGAACCTCGGGTCAGTCTCCCCGCACTAGGGAATAAATATACTCCAGCACCGTTGTGGATTTTATAAATTATATAGTTTACAAAAGTAAAAGGCATATAATGAGACACGGTGTTCGTAGATATATTTACAGTATTTCGTATCGCGGTAAACGCGCAGCGGAAAAAGAAATACGAGGCTTCGTATTTCGGGAAAATGCGCAGCCGAACAGACAAATACAATGCTTCGTAATTTCGAGAAACGCGTAGCGGAAAGAGAATACAATATTTCGTAATTCGAGAAACGCGCAGCGGAAAACAAAATAGTATGCGAATCTTTGCCCCTTTTTGGGATATTAGGGAGTGAGTCCCGCACAGGTTAAGTCCCGGACTGTAAGTGTATGTGTGTGTTATGGTACCCGGGTACTATTCAACTGGCCAGTGAATCTCTTAAACGATGTCTTCGACTAGTCAAGTTGGGGCCCTGTGGGTTTTAGAAATAAACAGCAGCGTGCTTTCTTGACTTTATAAACCGGCCTTGGAGGCCTCTCACCCATCCGCTCGATCACCAAGGTTCCTCTGACCCAGGACGTCCCTCCGCTCGGTGCCTTGCTGGGATACTGGCTACTGGATCCGTTGTCTGGCTCTCTTTGCTCCGACAGTGGCTGGTCCAGTTACCGCCTGCTCTCCCTTCCAATGGACCTGCGGTACTCCTCACTCGGGGGTCCTCTGCTTCCTTGACAACTCGCTTGGGTGATGCCTGTGGATCACTGGGTCTCCTTCTTGAGAGGCTGGATAACCCAATCTCGAATCCCGGTAGGCCCCACCTGCGCTCCGGCCTAGTCTCTGCTCCGCTCTGCAATACTGTGTCCTGTCTCATGCACTCCCTGGCGCGCTCTGCCAGCTATCTCCACGAGGCTCAGGATGTACAGCGTCTGTGTCCCACCCACTTCCCGTGTCTGTTCGCAAAGCATGCAGGGAAACGTAGTCCCAATGTTCAGTGTCTCTTATCGCGCTTGTCTCCCTCCGGTGGCCAAAAATAGGTACTGCCACAGTAAGGGTTTAAACACAGCGCTACACATGTTTTTGTGGCAATGAGTCTAGAGAGTAATTCAGATGTGGACCTTTATCACGGTGCCTAGAGAGGTATGAGGTATACTCTCCGGATGAAGCCTAACAAGACCAAAACGATCGTCAGGAGTTCTGTATCTCTTGTGCAGAGGAGTCTTCCCTGGCATTTCAGTTCTGGCACCCCTTTTGGGGTGATCACAGTCTGATTTGCCTATGGAAACATCTTCTCTGTAATGGCACCATCGAGCCAAAACCATATGAGATCTGAGCGGGGACCCACCAAAGGGCAAAACACTTATGCCGTTGCCTCAATGTGCTCATAATTTGCTTTTGGTCTTTCTTTGCTTTAGCTTGAGCCACATGAGGCTAATTTAATCTTCCGGTTCCTGGATTTATAATGGAGAGAGGTTTTTGCTCCACTGGGTGGGCACAGTTGAATGTTGGGTTTTTCAAGCAGCAATTTACCCATGGACAATCCTGAAATTTTGAGGATTAATAGATCAAGGCTATAGTGATCTACAACAACTCCAAAAAAGTCTCTCGTTTGACCACAGTAACAAAACTTGTCCACAAACTCATTGATTGACATAGAAAAGTGTTTACATGAATGTCATAGAAGCATTACATATTATTAATTTCCAGAAAATGCATACCTTTCAGTGTTTACTGTTTTCTATAGTGTTGAGAAATTTTAAAAAAAAGAGCCGGAGAAGAAGTTCTGCTTGGAAACAAGAGTAAAATATTGAACAGAAGTGTACTTGGCCGGTCGTTCTTTGTATGCGTGTCATGATTTGAAATATCTCAGCAAATGTTGCCCAGTCTCATCTCATGAGGCCAAAAACTCTTAAATAACTATGATGGTAGACACGTGCTGCCTGAAGCCGCTGTATGGACATAAAAGAGTAATATCATCAAAAGGCCTTATTACAGGTACGCTCAGCACAATCACATTGCTACAGTCCAGCAGCTAAGGAAGAACTGTTTCTGATACTAGGGTTGCTATGGGGATAAGGAGGTTGCTTGGAATATACAATAACATCTTGCAACACATCCTTTCATGAAAAGTTAAAAATTAAAGAAAAGGTTCTCTTGATGATAACATTTCTTAGAAATGTTAATTAATATTGAGAAAGTTGCAGAAAAGTGCAGCAATTAAAAAAAATGTATCACTTCTTGAATGTTACATGCTTTTACGTGTTATGTGCTTTTCTTTCTTCCATTGCAGGCATTGGTGGTTTTAGAAACATAGAAACATAGAAAAATGTCGGCAGATAAGAACCTTTCGGCCCATCTAGTCTGCCCAATTACATGGATACTTTACCTGGATTTATCTGTTGTTTAGGATAGCCTTATGCCTATCCCATGCTTGCTTAACCCTTTCGCTGCTGAGGCTTTTCCCGCCCCTGTGCTGAGGTCATTTTTACCTGTTTTGCGCATCATGTTTAAACGTGTTTTGAAGGCTTATTTTAGTATATGACTCAGACATATTATATATCGTTCTTTCCGTCAGACTCGGTAGATTCATAATATGTCATTATTATATGTATACGTTATGTCATGTCTGTATATTATAACAAAAAATGCAATAAAATATGTATTTTCAATAATTTACAATGTGTAAAGTGTTTTTTTTCCACATTTTAACATGCGAGCAATTGCGGTTATATTTTGTATGGGGTGCGCTTGTTAAAAAAATTAGAGATGGGGTCTCGTTACATTTTTTTTTGGGGAAAATGACACTATTTTTAACAAACGCACCGCATACAAAAATCGTTAGTGCAGCATCATTGTTCACATTATAATTGAAATGGGAACAATATTGCTGCATTAACAAACCCAAAAAAATAAAAAAAAAGTGTTTAATTTTTTTTTTTAAATTTTTTTTTTAAATTTTTTTTTATTTTTATTTTTCATTTTTTTTTATGTTTACAAAATTTTTCACTGTAGTGTTTGGTATCGTTGGAACGGCCATGCTCTGGCCGATCCAACGATACCAAAATTTAACGCCTAGCTGCCACGGATCGGGAGATAGGGAGTTCATTGGAACTCCCTATCTCCACAGTTGGTGGCAGTTAGGGGTTAAGTCTAGGACTGGCGTCATCGTGCTACGCACGATGACGCCAGTCCTCTGGGGGAGTTCCCGGAGGCTTGGCCGACATCCAAGATGTCAGCCAGCTCCGGGAAAGGATCGCGAACCGGCGCTTTTCAGCGCCGATTCGCGATCCAGCTCCCCAGGGGTTAATGCCAGGCATCATTTGGAAGGGCAGGCTGTGCCCTTCCAAATGATGCCTGGGTTAACCCCCTGTGCACCGCCGATCGGGAGGTGTTTATCTAAGGTGTTTATCTGAGGTGTTTATCTAAGTTTCCTAATAAACTTGTGATTGACCGACTCTATTCAAGCGTATTCTGTTGATTCCAAACCGTCTGGTACTTTTATTGTACATCTCTACGGCGCCTGGATCTTTGGTTGTCCTACCTACACAGGGGAATCAGTGCCCCTGATATATAAATTCACTGATTTGCCTACGTTTAGGTGCCTATTTGTTACAACTGGCACCCCTAAATGTGAGTATTCCTTTTTTGGCATGCTTACCTAAATTATGTGCTAAGATTCTGCACAAAATATTCTCCTTTTCTTCTTATTTTCATGTGTCTTCAATCAAATCTGTGGATGAGATGCTAAGCGGACCTAGAATGTTTTGATTGAATTTTTTGACTGGATTTAAAGAACGAACTTTTGCAAGCGCCAGACACCAGCTTTTTATTACATTGACTACTTACCCTTAGATCCTCTGAAATAATGACCCCTAAATCCCTTTCCTCAGATGTTGAGGTTAGGACTGTATCAAATATTCTATATTCAGCCCTTGGGTTTTTACGTCCCAGGTGCATTATCTTGCACTTATCCACATTAAAACTCAATTGCCACAGCTCGGACCATTTTTTTAGTTTACCTAAATCATTTGTCATTTGGCTGATCCCTCCAGGAACGTCAACCCTGTTGCAAATCTTTGTGTCATCAGCAAAAAGACATACTTTTCCATTAATACCTTCTGCAATATCACTAATAAAAATATTAAAGAGAATGGGTCCAAGTACTGACCCCTGAGGTACCCCACTGGTAACAAGACCTTGCGCCGAATAAACTCCATTTACCACAACCCTCTGTTGTCTGTCACTCAGCCACTGCCTAATCCAGTCAACAATATTGGAATCCAAGCTCAAAGATTGCAATTTATTGATAAGCCTTCTATGCGGAACAGTATCAAAAGCCTTACTGAAATCTAAATAAGCAATGTCTACTGCACCACCTGTGTCTATTATTTTTGTTACCCAATCAAAAAAATCAATAAGATTAGTTTGGCATGATCTCCCTGAGGTAAACCCATGTTGTTTCTGATCCTGTAATCTATGTGTTTTTAGATGTTCAACAATCCTTTCCTTTAACATGGTTTCCATTAATTTCCCCACTACTGACGTAAGACTAACTGGCCTATAGTTCCCCGATTCCTCCCTACTACCCTTCTAGTTTTAGATCATAAGATATGATTATCAAAAGTGGCCAAACACTGAATAAAATGTGGTCGTTTTGGTGTGTTCCAGTATACAGGAACGCCTCTTGACTACAATGAATTTTTAGCTATTAGACCTGTCTCTACTAATATTCTTTCGCCTCTTTTTCTTCTCTAAATATCTCATTGATTTTCTTCTCCACTTCTCTCATTCCTCATATATTTTCCATTTCACATCACATCCAACTTGGCGGTCAATTCTGACCCAGTTGTTAACATAATGGCTTGAGCTGCTGCTATTCTGACCACGCTGCAAGGTTTGCATGCAGCTCTGCTTTAGCAGCTCCACACTGTATATTAATGGCTCCTGTACCTTGTATTGGAGAGTGAGAGCTGCAAGCTATTCTAACATAGCTCACAGTTCTTTGCTCAAGCCGGTATTAAGAAATGAAAACCGACTCAGCCAGCTTGGTGTTAAGTGATTTTGTGGGTTGATTGGATGGAAAAATTTGAAATGTTCTTCTGCAGCTTCTGCTTGACCCCGCAAACTTGAGCTTGCACATGGTTCTGCTTTAATCCATGAAGTCCTATGGACTCCAGGAGGCGATACAAGCAGTGCTAACCTCAGTTTGCAGCTCACAGTTATCCTGACTGAAGGCAGTAATACAGCGGTGTGGCCAGAATAGAGTCGTTAACAAGGAGCTACTAAGGCCTATCAGCTCATGCCAATATATTCCATTAGCAGATTAGGGTGCATGGTCTCCTCACCATATTTTTCTCTACCCGTCCCCATGTCTTTGAACCACATTCATTCTCCTTTTGTCTACTTTCTCTCTTCTGCAACTCTTTTCTCATCTTCCAAGACTCCTTATTGTTGGTCTGCCCAAAAGAAAGAGAGAAGTGGCATTCACATTCTATACTTTTGGTATAGGTATGCGCAGCGTGTGCACCTGGTGATGATGGGGTCCACATTAACACCCATTTAGATCCCTACTTACATACTATGGATTAGGAATGTGCATGGCTGAAAAATTTGTTTTGTTTAGTTTCGTCTCATTACGTTTTTAACCACTTCAATGCTAAGGACGCGCTCAGCGCGTCCTCAGCATTACCGCTGGTGTGCTGAGGACGCGCTGAGCGCGTCCTCACATTGGGGTCAGCGTTCGGCCGGGTTCCGGCCGATCGCTGGCCCCTCCGGTGCGGGCTGACATCCTGGATGTCAGCCCGGCATCCGGACCAGCAGCCGCCATTATTAGGTGTCATCGCGGGGGCGCGATGACACCTAATTCAGGCGCCCCCCCCGCGTGTGCGGAGGAGGCGCCTGAAAGGGAGGGGGGAGGTCCTTCGGACCTCTCTCCCTCCCGATCGGCGGCGCACAGGGGGTTAACCCAGGCATCATTTGGAAGGGCACAGCCTGCCCTTCCAAATGATGCCTGGCATTAACCCCTGGGGAGCTGGATCGCAAATCGGCGCTGAAAAGCACCGATTCGCGATCCTTCCCGGAGCTGGCCGACATCTTGGATGTCGGCCAAGCCTCCGGGAACTCCCCCAGAGGACTGGCGTCATCGTGCGTAGCACGATGACGCCAGTCCTACAGTTAACCCCTAACTGCCACCAACTGTGGAGATAGGGAGTTCCAATGAACTCCCTATCTCCCGATCCGTGGCAGCTAGGGGTTAAATTTTGATATCGTTGGATCGGCCAGAGCATGGCCGTTCCAACGATACCAAACATGAAAGTTAAAAATGTTGTAAAAAAAATAAATAAAAAAAAATAAACACTTTTTTTTCTTTTTTTTGGGTTTGTTAATGCAGCAATATTGTTCCCATTTCAATTATAATGTGAACAATGATGCTGCACTAACGATTTTTGTATGCGGTGCGTTTGTTAAAAATAGTGTCATTTTCCCCAAAAAAAAATGTAACGAGACTCCATCTCTAATTTTTTTAACAAGCGCACCCCATACAAAATATAACCGCAATTGCTCGCATGTTAAAATGTGGAAAAAAACACTTTACACGTTGTAAATTATTGAAAATACATATTTTATTGCATTTTTTGTTATAATATACAGACATGACATAACGTATACATATAATAATGACATATTATGACTCTACCGAGTCTGACGGAAAGAACGATATATAATATGTCGGTGTCATATACTAAAATAAGCCTTCAAAACACGTTTAAACATGATGCGCAAAACAGGTAAAAAATGACCTCAGCACAGGGGCGGGAAAAGCCTCAGCAGCGAAAGGGTTAAATAATTTAGTTTTCGGAATTTCGTAACTAATTTTGTTTCCTTTCGGACTGATTTGAAATTTCGAATAGATTTGAAATTTCGAATCGATTTCAAATTCGATAGTTGATATCCATTTGATAGTTCATTTCAAATTCGATAGTTGTTGATATCCATTTGATAGTTCATTTCAAATTCGATAGTTGATATCCATTTGATAGTTCATTTCAAATTCGATAGTTGTTGATATCCATTTGATAGTTCATTTCAAATTCGATAGTTGATATCAATTATTCAAATTTTTCTTTTATGATGATGACACAGTGTAAAACGAAAAAAAAATTGTTATATACTTGTAGCGCTCACTCCAGGAGGAGCCGCTGAATAAACCTCGGGTTAGTCTCACCGCACTAGGAAATAACTATACACCAGCACTGTTGTGGATTTTTATATATTATATACTTTACTGATCCCAATAAAGCAGCATATAATACGCATATACGGTATTTGAATGACAAGAACTCGTAACGCGGGAAAAACACGCGGCGGTAAAAGAAACGGTTAACCCCCTCAGTTCTGGAGTGTAAGTCCCGTGAATAATAGCTCAAAAATATATATGTGTGTTGCCTAGGGTACCCGGGTACTGTATTCAACTGGCCAGTGAATGAAACAAAACAATCTTCGACTAGTCACCGTTGGGGCCCTTAAAGGAACAGATAAGCAAGTGCGCAATGTTCTGTGTTTTCACCAGGCCGAAGCCTTCTCACCCATCCGGTGTAACCGCTTGTCCTGGACTGATAAACGCTGAAGAAAGGGATCTCTCTCTCGAGAATCTGTCCTCGCTGCCACTTGGAACTCGATGCTGTTAACGCCTGCACTCCTGATCGGGTTCTCCTCCGCCAGAACACGAACACATAGGCTGCCAGCACTCCTCTCCAGTTTGCAGCCTCTCCTCACATGATGTCCCTCTTCTCCCAAACCGCACTTTGTCACGAACAGTTCAGCGTAGCACACAGCCGACCGATGCACACTCTGTACTCTCAACACTTAGGGAACAGCACGATCTTTAACAGGACTGTAACAACTTCCACACTCCGGCCTGCTTTCAAACCCTAACAGCCCCAGCGTGCATCCTACATCTCTCGTTGCTCTGCTCACACTGCTTCTGCCTTGCACGAGCCTGCTGATCTCTTTCCTCTTCCTGTACCACCTCCTTCCTGTCTTCACGCAAAGGATGATGGTAGTTGTAGTTGTTGTACTGTAACCCTCGTCCTCATACGTGGCGATTGAGGGCGTGCATTGTCTTCCCATGACGTAGGACTGGACCTCCAGGCAGAGGATCTCCTAGTTCTAGCAGGCATATATAGGGACCCTCCCTGTCTCCTTTCCGGGCACTGAGCCTTGAAGTGGCCGAATTCCCCACAGGTGAAACATCTTCCCCACGAGGATGAGGGCACACTTTCTTCCTGTGGCTCATTTGAAAATCCCCTGTCAGAGGCCACGGCAATCGCTGCTGTTCGCATATCTGAGAGAGACCTCTGTATTTCAGTCTGCATTTCTGCTACTTTCAAGATTGCCCGGCATAGATCCGTGTGTGTCTGTTCCATCTTAACTTGGGCTTCTTCTACTTTCTTGAGAGTCTTTTGTATCTCACCATACACCTGGTTTGACGACTTTTGGGTTATCTCTGGCTCATATGTCTCTTCCGGATCATCTTCATCTGATGAACACTTGTTATACCCTATGGGTTGCGCATAGACCTTTTCTCCCCTTCTTGCAAACTTCTCTTCCAGAAGGGCTTCTTCTTCCCGAACAATTCAAATCAGTTCTAGGTAATTTAACTCTTTATTACCTTCTCGAGTCTTTAGTTGCAACATCACAGGGTCTAAGGGTAGAGTACCTTTCAATATCTGCTGCATTCTAACCTGATCTACTGTAGTGGGGTCTGCTCCTTTCTTCAACAGTACTTGGTACAGTATCTTATCCAGGCGCCTCATGTAATCTGTCATCTTCTCACCCTTTTGCTGGTAAGTATGTTCATACTGGTACATGAGCTCAGCAGCCTTTTCCGTTTGCCCGAAGACTTCCTGTAATATGTTTAGGTAATCTAGAGCAGTACAGTCTCGCTTGCTCAGCTTCAGATTCCTGACAGCCTCTGATGCAGGTCCCTTCAAGCTCTCCGTAATTCTCTGTTTCTTCTGCGCTTCAGGGACGTCCCACTCATCCAGAGCCTGCATCGCCTGTTCCACCCATTCTTCGAAGGTTTCTTCTCCCACCGGAGTTGGCAAGTTTCCTGAAAATTTTTCCAACTTCCGATATCCGAAGCTGATGTAAGAAGGGTGTGCCCTCTGACACTTAGCTACGAGGTCTCCAATGACAGCAATGAACTCTGGCACGATCATGGCCAGCGGGCTGGATGCAGGAATATTCACAGAATCACCACGTGGCTTACTTGGCTGGTCAGATGAACTTCCACATCGTCGGTTAGTTGCATACTCACGCCCTGAAAACACATGGGAACACACTTTCTCCACTCAAAAAGAACATACGTGTGAGAAGTCTCTGGGTTCACTTTAATGTCCGCTAGAAACCCCCGCTGGTCAGGTGCCAACGCTGCCACGGCCAGGCGGATCTGTTCTTCTGCCCAGGTGCCTGCAGGAATATCCATGACTACACTCAACTCTAACTGGCCACCCTGTGCTTTACACCACTGCTGCTTCGTCTGGATCCATAATTAACCCTTTAATTGCGGTATCCACAGAGACTGGAATCCCGGAACAAGCCCCCACGTGTAGCGCACACTCCCGGAGGAGCCGCTGAATAAACCTCGGGTTAGTCTCACCGCACTAGGAAATAACTATACACCAGCACTGTTGTGGATTTTTATATATTATATACTTTACTGATCCCAATAAAGCAGCATATAATAGCTGCTACTTGAAACTCGATGCTGTTAACGCCTGCACTCCTGATCGGGTTCTCCTCCGCCAGAACACAAACACATAGGCTGCCAGCACTCCTCTCCAGTTTGCAGCCTCTCCTCACACGATGTCCCTCTTCTCCCAAACCGCACTTTGTCACGAACAGTTCAGCGTAGCACACAGCTGACCGATGCACACTCTGTACTCTCAACGATCAGGGAACAGCATGATCTTTAACAGGACTGTAACAACTTCCACACTCCGGCCTGGTTTCAAACCCTAACAGCCCCAGCGTGCATCCTACGTCTCTCGTTGCTCTGCTCACACTGCTTCTGCCTTGCACGAGCCTCCTGATCTCTTTCCTCTTCCTGTACCCCCTCCTTTCTGTCCTCCCGCAAAGGATGATGGTAGTTGTAGTTCGGTTTGTCCAGCATAGTCTAACAATGTCTCTGTCTCCCTCTGGTGGCAGCAATAGTTCAATGCACCAGAATACAGTGTTTTTAAAGCAGCGCTACATACTGTTTAGTTTCAAATTCGTTTCGTATCAATTCGTTATTTGGAAGTACTTCCGAAATACGAATTATCAAATTTCGTTCCAAATTCCGAATTTCTCCGAAATGAATGCACATCTCTACTATGGATGTTCCTAATCCTTACCAGGAATGTGATAAAAGAGAATGGAAATATCTCTGCATATTGGTTGGTTGTCCCTACTGTGCATTTTGTGCTAGATTTTTTATGCATCACTTTATAATTAATTACATTTTCCATGGGTGCGCACTGTAATAAAATCAGCTGTGCACGCCAATGATTTGAGCCTTCAGATTCTGGAGTCGTTTGATTAGCATGTCCTGCAAATGACAACTCTTTGCCCCTGACGCCCTATAATCTGTAATTGAATACTGGGGAAAAAGAGGCCCGCAGCTTGGTATGCATGAATATTGTGAGTAAAGTATATCCTTGTATCTGGAACCTTCTGTATCTGGTGAGTGGGGGGACAAATCTAAGAGATTATACCTGTACAACAAAAGAGCGTGCCAGGCTTACCATTAATGAAGATTTGTTACAATGTTTCTGTATTTGCTAGACATATAAGTAAATATAAAGGTTTGGGTATTAGGGATGCTCTAGACAGGTCATTCCGATCGGGAATGCGGCTCCCAAGTCCTGCAGCAGACCGCAACACATGTTGGGAGCCTCTGGGCAGCCGCAGCATGTGACATGCTGCTCGGAGTCACTCTGGATCTGAGCAGCATGTCTGCTGCGAAACCCTGCAAAGCGCTCCAGCATTTGTACAGCTGATGCTATCTCCTTCCTCTCAGATATCAGATTATCTCATATTGTGAAATACAGAAGAATCCAAAATCCGGAATGTTCGAGGTCCCAAGCATTCTGGGTAATGGGTGCTGGCTTGTACTAGATATAGCATCATGAACTGAAACAGATCCAGGAGCCAGAACCATTCAATTAACACTTAAACATACGAACAAATACGGTGTGATGGGCATTTTTCTCCCTTAAATGGGCTTTATTTTGCAAAATGAATACGATATATTACTTGTTAAAATTACTAAAAACATTTTAAAAAATCCATTTTTTTTCTTAAAAATTAGTTATTACAACATTTAAAAAATTAGTTTCTTTACTTTTTTAAATGATCATTTCTTCTTAAAAATAAATTGGAAATGTGAGATGGATACACAATGCAGTCTATGCAGAAAAAGAGGGTAGGAAAAAGCATAGGTAGCTGTAAATTTCTACATGGAGGAGAGGAGTATCAAAATCAACGCCTTCGCAAAGCCAAGCGAAGATTAATAGAGCATGCAGAGAATATTACTGTCGTGCGATTACATATTCCCTTTCATCCTAAGTGCGTCTAACGTTTGAGGTAATCAAAGATGAAAAGGGAGACATTAGAAGGTGGATTCAGATGAGCTACAATGTGACTCACGCAACAACCTTAATCGATTTTATTGCATCTTACTGATACAATAGGAAAAATAAAACATGAAATAAATCTGGACTGTCCTGGAAGTAGATTAAAGGTATTTGACAGACTGAATAAATTAAAGGAATCATTTGAATTGGATAAGAAAAGGAAGAAAAAAAATAGCAACAGAGGTGACAAAATGTGAAATGGATGAAAAAAGAAAAAAGTAAGATTACAAAACCATTATTAGATCGTAAAGAGAAAATGAGATCAAAGCAAGGAGACTTCATCTTACTTTATAGGTATTACCGATGCAGTGACTAGTTGGTTTGAAAAAAATACAGGTGTTTTTTATATTTTATTCTAAACAGAAAAACATGTTTTAATCTAGAAAGAAAATGCAGTTTTTTAAAAATACTTTTAGTAATGTGTGTGCATCATTTACAACGTGTTGCACATACATTTTTTTTTTAAAGGGTAAGGCTGGGGTCAGACGAGCACACTATGTGCGCCCGTACTGCCGTGCCTCCTGGTGTCTGTCGCAGTGTTCTGATGCTTCAACGGAGCCGGCCACATGCTGTAGCGCGCACACGAATTGCGCACGCCACAGCGGACGTGCTGCAGCCATGCTGAAAGCCTCCCCGTCGTAGCGCTACAACGCGCGTTCGACAGGGCTGCAAAGCGCTATCCTCAGTATAAGGATCAGGTCTTACAGTGCTGAGCGCACTAACTGCGCTCAGCGAGGTGACCAGACGGGCGTCAGAGTGGAAGGAATGTCCACTATCATGAACGTTCCATCTGCTCTGCAAAACGCTCGTCTGACCCCAGCCTAAAGCTTCCGTCAAGAGATGCGCAGTATAGGAAATAAATGCGCTTTTGAAATCAAGAATGGACCACAAGGAAAGTAAACCAATGCTGCAGGATTATCATCTGGTCTTTAGGTCCCCGTAACACAGTGTTTCCCAAACCTGTCCTCGGGACCCTCAACCAGGCCAGGTTTAAAGGATCACCTTGGGGAAATGCAGACTGAATCCTGCAATCACCGAGCAGCAAATCATATCACTTGTGCTGTGCTTCACATATCTGGAAAACCTGGCGAGGCAGAGGGTCCTGAGGACAGGTTTGGGAAACACTGCCCTAGATAATCCTTAAAACCTGCCCTGATTGGGTAATGAGGACCAACGTTGGGATCTACTGACCCACAGAAATCAATGCTACCGCAGACTATGTTACAGTGCTTTATGAATAATTGTTATGTAAATCGAACATGGTGTCCGAGTGTCTGTATTGGTTTATTGCTGGTGAGAACTGCGTGGATGAATTATGTTTTCCGATAATAAAGGGCCTCCTATTGATTCCAAGCAAATAATGAGTAGCTAAATCAATCGCTGACATTCTTAAGTAATAAGGGATGATAGAAGAGACCCATTTGTCCTTCACTCCCTGGTAGGATACTTAAAGGTCAATTCACTAAAAAGTGAAACTCAGGAGAATTGGCAGGAGAAGAGAACAATCTAGACCAAATAGCCGATTTGGAAAGTGAGATAATTGGGAGAATTTTTCTGGTTTGGCTATTTTGTCCTAGAATTTTCACTTCTCCTGCAGTTCTCCTGAGTTCCACCTTTTAGTGAATAGACCTGTATACAAATCACCTGTATTCCGGAGTGTATCTGTGGATCTTCTTCCTCTATCATACCCCAAAATCCAAGGGAAAATAATTATGAGCACATGTCATGATCTATAGACCTATTGTAAAATGGACAGAAAAGACTGACAAGTAACAAGGTTTAATCTGCATTGGATATAAAGATTTCTAGCAGTAAATATGACCAGTTTTTATTATTTAAGGACTTTTGATCCAGATTCTTATTCATTCATTCATTCATTCATTCGAAAAAGAGATCTATATTCCCACATTGAAATTACATTATAAAACAATGATATCTGCACTTCAAGGCTTTAGTACTCAAATATTGAATCTACCAAGTAATAAATGGTAGGAATTTAATGAATGCCTATGTACAATACAAAAGAGGATATCTGTGGTTGTAAGGCAACCCTTAACCCCTTCACTACCAAGTGATTTTCCAAAAAAATCTTGTCAGAAACCAGTGTTTTTTATAAAAATAATTTTTAATCAACTGTAAAGTAAGAAATATTTGAGCTCATAACCATTTTATGACTTACTGTAAATAACCTATTTGGTCAGTAGATGGCGCCATCTACTGCCAAATTGAGTTACAGGTTTGAGCGGCTGGTCTGTTTTCTTATTTTTCTCCCTGCATCGGCTGCTGAAAGTCTTATATTTTAGAGCTTTCAGCAGCTGATTTTACAGTTTTAGCTCTTTGTGCATTATGCCCACAGGGTTAAAACTTTGGTGGTACCTTCGGCAGCTCAAAAGCAAATGAAATCCATATGCAGCAAACAAATTTTATTAGCTTTTGGGCTGTAGATCAGCATACCGAGATATCTCAATATCGGGGCACCAGATGATGCCTTTGAAGCCCGAGATATCTCAATATCAGTAGTGAAGGGGTTAAAGGAACACAAGCTCTAACATAAGATGTAAATAGATTACTTGTGCTTTCCAAAAAAAATCTGATTATAAAAAATATGCCACCGTTTTTTCCTTTGTTTAACCACTTGGCTGCTAAGGACGCGCTCAGCGCATCCTGCCAAGTGCTCCTCCTGTGCTACGGACGCGCTGAGCACGTCCTAGCACAGGAGGCAGCAATCAGCCGGGATTCCGGGGGGGGGGAGATAGATGTCATCGCAGCGGCGCAATGATATCTATTTCAGGCGCCCCCCCCCCCCCCGTGAGTACGAGTTACAATGAACCCCCTATCTCCCGATCCGTGGCAGCTAGGGGTATTGCTGGATTGGCCAGAGCATGGCCTTTCCAACGATACCAAACATGACCGTGTAACAGTAAAAAATAAAATAAAAAAATAAAAAACAAAATAGTAAAATAGATAATAATAAAAAAAATAAGTTTTTTTTTTATTTGTTAATGCAGCAATATTGTTCCCATTTCAATTATAATGTGAACAATGATGCTGCACTAACGATTTTTGTATGCGGTGCGTTTGTTAAAAATAGCAAAATTTTCTCCAAAAAAATGTAACGAGTCCCCATTTCTAATTTTTTTAACAAGCGCACCCCATAGAAAATATAACCGCAAACGATCGCATGTTAAAATGTGAAAAAAAAACAGTTTACACATTGTAAATTATTGCATTTTTTGTTATATTATTCAGACAGGACATGACGTATACATATAACGATATATTATGAATCTGCCGAGTCTGCCGGAAAGAACGATATATAATATCTCTCGGTCATATATTAAAATAAGGCTTCAAAACGCGGTTAAACATGATGAGCGAAACTGGTAAAAATGAGCTCAGCACACAGGCGTGAAATGGCTCAGCAGCGAAAGGGTTAAAGTAATTGCATATGAAAAGGGAAAATAAAACTTGTTTTTTCATCTCCTGTTTCTATTTTGTAGATTTTTTCCATAATGCAACATTTGCTAAACTCTTATGGCAAGTCTTGCTTTACAGCTGTGTCAGAGCGTAAAACAAGCTTGAGCAGGAAATGAAGCGAAGGAGTGAATGTTTAGACAAAGCTGCAGGGGATCTGTTGTGTTGTCTATGCTGCTCAAGATATTAGATGGCAGCTGAATGAGATTTGATAGTGGGCTTCCGAAACAGAATGGTAACCACTGGTGATGTCAATTACATATATTCTACACTATGCAACTCAATAGGTCTGCTTTCTGGACTTCTGACCCATTCACTTCTTTCTCTGCCCAGTGCCACACAGTGAAGAACAAGTGCTGCAAAGATACTGTGTATTTACAACACAAAATATCACAAAATGGATGCACCCATGACATCAGCAACATAAGATAATCAAAATAAGAACATTTCATTGTATGGTTGCAGTGTCCCTTTAAAGGGTGTTTTTTTATGTTTACAATAAATTTAAAAGGTTTCTTATTAAAATTATGGCAACCAGAATTTATAAAACTAAACAAAACATTATAATACGAATTCTGATTTCAAATTTAGGACTTTCATCCTAAAAATTGTTTAATTGTTAAGTCATTGTTTAGAGCTTCCCGCGTCGTCAATAGGGATGAGCTGTTCGGGTTCGCCGGTTCGGAGTTCGACCCGAACTTTGGCAGTTCGAAAGTTCGCGAGTTTCGAACTTTTTGGGCGTGTTCGGTTCGGGTTCGAAAAAAAAAAGACATTTTGAAAAAAGTATAGAAAATGCTTAAAAAAATACTAAAAAATCTAGAAATAAAGAGACTCTTTACTGCAGAATATTATAAGCAACGGTTTATTAGATATTGAATTAAAAACTAATGTGTACGTGGAAAGATTATCAACTCTAAATGACCTCTGTTCACAAACGGGCATAACACCAGGTGTTTTCAGTCTCGTAATCAATTTGATACATTGTACAATATAGTGAGGGGGTGGGGTGGTGTCTGTTTCTGATTGAGATTTGAGAATTAATTTCCCTCCTAAAACATCCTAATATGCTGCATTTAACCCTTTCGCTGCTGAGGCTTTTCACACCTCTGTGCTGAGGTCATTTTTACCGCTTTCGCTCATCATGTTTAACCGCATTTTGTAGCCATATTTTGATATATGACCCAGACATATTATATATCGTTCTTTCCGGCAGACTTGGCAGATTAATAATATGTCATTATTATATGTATACGTTATGTCATGTCTGTATATTCTAACAAAAAATGCAATAAAATTAGAATTTTCAATAATTCTAAATAAGTGTTTTTTTTTCACATTTTAACATGCGATCATTTGCGGTTATATTTTGTATGGGGTGCGCTTGTTAAACAAATTAGAAATGGGGTCTTGTTACTTTTTTTTTTTGGGGAAAATTTCGCTTTTTTTAACAAACGCACCGCATACAAAAATCGTTAGTGCAGCATTATTGCTCACATTATAATTAAAATGGGAACAATATTGCTGCATTAACAAAACAAAATCAAACAAAAGAACTTGTTTATTTTTTTTTAGAATTTTTTTTAAATATTTTTATTTTTTTATTTTTATTTTTTATTTTTTTTAAAAACATTTTTCATGCTCATGTTTAGTATCCTTGGATAGGCCATGCTCTGGCCGATCCAACGATATCAAATATTAACCCCTAGCTGCAACGGATCGGGAGATAGGGGGTTCATTGTCTGATGTCTCCAAATCACGCACACACGCCGCTAGTGGACGCAGCGCACTCTGTACGTCCGTACTAGCGGTTCTGCGTTCTCGAAAAAATGCGTTCATTTTCCACTTGCGTTGCGCAACCGGACTTTCGTGCGACCGTACTTCGTATATTGCCGTCATTGCCCGTCATTTGCTGCTAGTGCGGCCGTGATTAAGTGCGCCTAAACGCACGTTAAAAATTCGCTAGTCTGACCCTAGCCTAAATGGGAGAATTTTTCTGGTTTGGCTATTTTGACCTAGAATTTTCCATTGTCCAGTCAACGTTTTTTTTTTTACTTTTTGTCCTTGTTTCCTGTCCCCCAGGGCACTACCCGGACCCCCATACACCTTTTATGGCATATATCTAGCATATATGCCCTCTTGGAGGGCACTCTAAAAAACCGAATTTTCAGCCCCATTGACTTGCATGGGGGTTCGGGTTCGGACCCGAACAAATGGGAAGTTCGGGTTCGGGCCTGAACCGAACTCGGGGGGTGTTCGGCTCATCCCTAGTTGTCAATAAAGTGCTTTTATTCGAGTTAATTGGTTAGTATGTGGGCAGTTGTGACAAGGATGATTTAAAGTATGTGATGGATTACGAGGATCTCTAGAGATAGCAACAAGTGCAATCAGGAACTATAACAACAGAGAATGTCTGTTAGAGCTTGTTTCTTTCCCAGAGATTTCAGGAAAGGAGGTTAATATATAAGGTATCATTCCAAGGGATCAATGTTCATTTCAGTATCAGTAACTCACACTGAATACCACGTACAGCAATGCATCAATAAACTCCTATATTAGAGTTCCTACCATAACTTGAAACAATATAACAATAATTAATAAAATATGACCAAGTTCAAGCCACAAAGAATAAAATAAAAAATGTTATTAAGGCTAGGGACAGATGAGCGCATTTTCTGCAGCCACCGTCAAAATGTACGTCGATGCGTGCGCACGCATTTTTTCACGGAATACGCTTAAGTGGTCAGACGATGCGCAATTCTGGACGTATTTCATGACGATGGGGTGAAAAGAAGTCTAGGGAAATCCGGCTGTTTGAACGTTATGTTGGCCGCACACTAGCAGCGTCTGACATCTCCTAATCACGCACACACGCTGCTATGCGGCCGCAGCGCACTCTGTACGTCAGTACCAGCGGTTTAACGTTCTCGAAAAAATGCGTTCATTTTCCACTTGCGTTGCGCGGCCGGACTTTTGTGCGACCGTACTTCGTATATTGGCTGTCATTGCCCGTCATCTGCTGCTAGTGCGGCCGTGATTATGTGCGCCAGAACGCGCGTTCGCACTGCCTCAGTCTGACCCTAGCCTTACCCCTTCACTACTGAGATTGAGATATCTCGGGCTTCAAAGACACCATCCGGTGCCCTGATTTCGAGAAATCTCGATCTGCAGCCCAAAAGCAAATGAAATGCGTTTGCAGCAAACTAATTCATTTCAAAAGCTAATAAAATTTGTTTGCTGCAAATGGATTTCATTTGCGTTTGGGCGGCAGAAGAAAATGAAATCCATCCAAGTTTTAGCCCTGTCTGCATAATGCCCAAAGAGCTAAAGCTGGAAAAACAGCTGCTCAAAGCTCTGAAATATCAGGATTTCAGCAGTCGATGCAGGGAAAAACAACAAAACATAGACCTGGTGCTCAAACCTCTGTAACTCAGCTTGACAGCAGATGCACAATTCAATGCACAATGGCTTTTTGTTAAATATGAGCCAAATCATCGCAATTAAAAGAACCAAAGACTTGCAGGGTTATTCAGAGAGCGGTGAAAAGCAGGAGAATGACTAGAGAATGGAAAATTCTAGGTCAAAATAGCCGATTTGGAAAGTGAGATGAAAGGGAGAATTTTGCTGGTTTGGATATTTTGACCTAGAATTTTCCATTCTCCAGTCATTCTCCTTCTTTTCACCTCTCTTTGAATAACCCTGATAAACTACTTCAGTCTTTGTGCATTGAATTTATTTAATACACAAGTTTCAGAATTTGAGATGAATTAATGAAATAAATGAACTTTTCCACAACATTCTAATTTATTAGATGCACCTGTATATCCAGATAGGGCTAATTATACTAAATTGCACTTTCCATTGTTTTCATTGCAAAACATGTCAACATGTTTTTGGTATTGAAAAGGTTACACTAACTTATTTCTATTACCTAATCAGATTGTGTAGTGCAGTCATTTGAAGCATATGCTTATCTTCATGGAAGCTGTTCTGTGCTATATAATTCTGAAGTCGTTCAGTACCTGTGCTGCTTCTTTCTATATATTGCACATTGTTGCTGTTTGTTGATCCTGGAAATGCTGAAACATCTTCTAAGGCTTCCTCGAATGCAGGATGATTTTGACAAACAGTGACTTCCAGCATCAATGTTTTGTGTGATTGCTTCCAGCATTTTGTAAAATAACATAAGCCTGTAAAATGATCCTTAAATATTGATGCGCTAAAGAAAACATCTGAAACTTTGTTGAACGTAAAAGCAGTGATTCAAAGGCAGGGAACACAGTTTATGGAAAGTCTGTTATGATACAGTTTACGGAAAGTCTGTTATGATACAGTTTATGGAAAGTCTGTTGTTATGATACAGACTTGGCAAAGCTGATAGGGTCAGCTTCTTTTTTTTTCCAAGTTGAGACAAATCAAATTTTGGGGTTCATCCACTAAAGCCTCATATCACCTAACTACTAGAGTGGCTGAATCAGAGCCTTCAACGTACTTTGTTTATTATTCCATACACACATAACTGGATGAAAAACGGTATCAGAAATATGTTGCAGAGTGTCTGAGTTTATTGGCTGAAACATATTAACCCATTCACTACCAAGTGATTGTCCACAAAAAAAAAAAAAAACAATGTCAGGAGCAAGTGTTTTTTTTTTGTAAAATCATTTGTAATTAATTATATAGTAATACATAGTTATTACTGTAAATAACCTATTTGGCCAGTAGATGGCACCATCTGAGTTACAGAGGATTAAGCTGCAGGTCTTTTTTTTTCCCCTGCATCGGCTGCTGAAAGCCTGATATTTCACAGCATTTATCAGCTGATTTTATAGTTTTAGCTCTTTGGACATTATGCCCACAGGGCTAAAACTTTGGGGGCACCTTCTGCAGCCCAAAAGGAAACGAAATTCATTTGCAGCAAACAAATTTAATTTGCTTTTAGAATGTAGATCAGCAAATCGAAATATCTCGCTATCTGGGCACCAGATGGTGCCTTTTGAAGCCCGAGATGTCTCAATCTCAGTAGTGAAGGGGTTAAACTAATTCTAACATAAAATTGAATTTCTGTTTATGTCATACATTTTAAAATCTATGAAAGACTATCAGGGTTATTCAAAGAGAATCGAGAAGTCACCGCACGTTCGGTGACTTTTCGTTCTCTTCAATTCGGCACGATTTGGCGATCCCATTTTCGGTGACCCTGCTTTGTATTCAGCAAGCACCACAGGGCCCCCGTATTGCAGGGAAAAGTTGTCGCAAACCCGCCGAAAACTCACTGCAAAACCTGGCGAAGGCACACTGAAACCAGCAAAAACATCTGTATTAACCCTGCCAAAAACGCCGGAAAAACCCGAGCAGGAGCCGATCACACTGGAAAAACCCGACACACTGCAGACGAATGGAGTTAAAAAAAAAAAAAAGTTCGCTTGAATGTTTGTTTGCAAACAGCGTTTCACTTTTCAAACTAATGAGAGAAAATGTCTGAAATTTACATATGAGATCCAAGGAATGATAATAAAAAGGGCTGTTACAGAAAAAAGAACAAACGTTTAAAAAAAGTTTTTATAAAAATTTGGCAGAAAAATCCCGACAAATGCTTAAAATATCCAAAAAAATCTATAAATAGACATTTTACTGCAGAATATTATAATCAACATTTATTAGATATTGAATTAAAATGGGAATATTTTTAACTTTGAAGCCTATGGGATTCGCCTGAATAAATCTGCTGCATGAAGCCACCGAATGGCAGGGCAATTCGGCAACTTTTCCCTGCTGGTTTTTGTTCTCTGAATAGACGAAGCTAAGGGGATTTCACTGCCCTCGAACAGGCACCGTATGTGCAGGCAATTCGCCAACATTTGGCGAATTGCCTGTTCTCTGGATAGCCGAATGGCCAAGAAAGTAAACCGAACGCTGATTTTCAACGTTCGGTTACCTTTCGGCAGCCATTCGGATCTCTTTGAATAACCCTGTTTGTAACCGCTGAATTACAGACTATATCTAGATCAGACCCTTCTGACCATCTGATGCAATATTTTAATATTTCAGCTAAAGAGGGTTCATTTACAAATCGTACAATGAAATGGCTAATTTTATTTATGTGTTTAAATCCACTCACTTCACCTCACTTCCACCTCAACAAGTATGGGGTATGTTGTTTTTGCCAAGATGCCTGCAGTTGAATGATTCTGGACCATTTTTTAATGAGTTTCCTTTATAATTGGAAAGATTTTTCAAGTACCTCAGTGATAGCATTGGCACGTGTCCCTAAAAACAAAAAAATGGCAATTCAGTGTTTTGATGTGAAGAGCTAGATCTAAAAGCAGATCTATTTTAGTTTTATTTTCTCATATGATATGCTCACACCAAATCTTATAAAGGAAAACCATTTTATTGTCGTTACTCTTTACCTTGATATTATTAAACAGATTGTAGATTGTTGCAAATGGCGGAAGGTTTTCCATTTTTAATTTATTTAAATTTGATATTAACCCCTTCACTACCAAGTAATTTTTTTTTTTAAAGAAAACATTAGCAGAAACCAGTGTTTTGTTTTTTTTGAAAAATCATTTTAATTCATTATACAGTAAGAAATATTTGGGCATATTCCCAGTGTATTTTTTATTGTAATAAAATATTTGGCCAGTACTGCCAAATTGAGCTACAGCCGTTACAGTTGCAGCTCGTGTTCCCTGCATCGGCTAGTGAGTATTCGTTGTCAGGACATTCAGTTAGCATACTTTACACAGTTTTAATTCTTTGGGCATTATGCCCACAGGGCTAAAACTTTGGGGGCACCTTCTGCAGCCCAAAAGCAAACACAATTTGTTTGCAACAATATAATTTCATTTGCTTTAGGGCTGCAGAGCTGCAGATCGAGATATCTCGATATAAGGGAGCGGATAGTGCCATAGAAGCCCGAAATATCTTGATCTCGGTAGTGAAGGGGTTAAGGAAACAATCCTATGATCTGAAAAAAGAGCAATAATGTGATGACGCTGATTTTTTTGAATGTATCTCAAAAAACCAAAGATTTAGGCTAGGGTCAGACGAGCGCAGTGCGAACGCGCGTGCAGGCGCACTTAATCACGGCCGTAGTAGCAGCAAGTGCCAGGCAATGACGGCCAATATACGAAGTACGGTCGCACAAAAGTCCGGCTGCGCAACGCAAGTGGAAAACGAACGCATTTTTTCGAGAACGTTAAACTGCTAGTACTGACGTACAGAGTGCGCTGCGCCCGCTAGCGGCGTGTGTGCGTGAATTGGAGATGTCAGACACTGCTAATGTCCGGCCAACATAACGTCCAGATGCACAAAGTGTTTTATTGATGATCCGTACAAAATCACGGATGCAAATGCGCATCGTATGACCGCTATCGCGTACTCCGTGAAAAAATGCGTCCATTCGTTCGAACGCACTTTTTCACAGACAACGTGAAAATGCGTTCGTCTGACCCTAGCCTTAATTAGCACATGACATGGTTGGTAACATCTGGGAGCGGTCATGGTTTTCAGCTGGAGCTAACAGGTAGATTGTTGCATTGTTTCAGCTAGAATTGTTATATCTCCAGGTTGTCATTGTGCATTACAGACATAGAGCGGGATATACTAAATCTCAATTTACCTGCAATGGCAATTGACTGCATTGTGAGATGACACGGCCACAGCACCATTTAGTGCGATTGCATGCTTTATTGCAGAAATGCGAGTTTATTGGGCGGAATCACGAAAAAAGCAGCTGGTAGTGATGGCCGCAAATCCTGCACTCTACGCAAGATAGCCAGCAAAACTGTGCAATGACTGCATGCATGATGTGCAAAAAAACTAATCTGTGACATTTTCCCCCATTAATACACCATCTCCTAAATACAGCAATCAAATAAACCAAAAGTCAGTGTAAATATGAGTGTAGGGATACACGTGTGCCTTTAATCATTCTGTTTCTCTTGCTGTATACGTGGATGCACGTTCCGTACGGCTCTTACAGTATTGACACTGCACTTTTAACACCTTCACTACTGAGATGGAGATAACTCAGACTTCAAAGGCACCATCAGGTCCCAATATCTCAATCTGAAGCTCTGAAGGAGAAAAACAAATGAAATTTGTTAGCTGCAAAATAATTTAATTTTCTTTTAGGCTGTAGAAGGTGCCCCCAAAGTTTTAGCCTCATGGGCATAATGTCCAAGGTGCTAAAACTGTTTAAAATCGGCTGAAGAATGCCCTTACATTTCGGACTTTCAGGAGCCGATGCAGGGAACCAGAACCACAAGCTGCAGCTGAAACTGCTGTAACTGGCGGTGGCGCCATCTGCCGGCCAAATAGGTTATTGCAGTTGAAATACATTGGGAATATTCCAAACTATTTCTTACTGTATAGTTCAGGGGAGGGCAAACATTTTCTACGGAGGGCCACATTGAAAACTTTATTGTTATCGGGGGGCCGCATATAAACAATATTGCATTCTTATGATTCCTGGCCATTAAAGCCATTATCAATAACACCCCCCAATGAGAAAGAGTGTGCAGAGAATCAGTTGCTAGGGCTCAATTTTCAAGAGAAAACACCTCACCAAACAATGCCATTTTATTTAATTCTTTGCTTAACATTGGTCAAAAATTTGAATTTGTTTCTTAAGAATATTAATGACAATATAGCAAATTGTCCTGGTCCTTTTTGGACTTTTTCCTGGTCATTTATTATGGGTATATTTGCCCCCAGCTCATATTAGAATATATTGCCCCAGCTCATATGGGTATATATTGCCCCAGCTCATATGAATATATATTGCCCCCCAGCTCATATGGATATATATTGCCCCCCAGCTCATATGGATATATATTGCCCCCAGTTCATATGGGTATATATTGCCCCAGCTCACATGGATATATATTGACCCCAGCTCATATGGGTATATATTGACCCCAGCTCATATGGGTATATATTGACCCCAGCTCATATGGGTATATATTGCCCCCAGCTCATATGGATATATATTGCCCTAGCTCATATGGGTATATAATGCTCCAGCTCATATGGATTTATATTGCCCCCAGCTCACATGGGTATATAGTGCCCCCAGCACACATGGGTATGTACTGCCCCAGCGGATATGGATATATACTGCCCCCAGCTCATATGGGTATATATTGCCCCCAGCTCTCACCTCCTCTGTAGCCCCAGGCTCCGCGTCCGCCGGTGTTCTTCTACTCCCGAGGCAAGCGGGCGCTGACATGCAGCTTTGCCGCTTGCCGTGGATGGGAAGCACCTGACCAGCTGTGTTCTCGTGAGATCGCGCACTGGCCAGGTGGTTCCCATTCCAGAGCTGCTATTCAGTGATTTTTCAACAGCATCATCATTAAAAAATACAATATTTTTTAAAATAGATATATTACTATTTAAAGATAGAACTTACTTCTCATCCCACTGAGAACAGGAGAGTGCGATCTGTCGCCTCTTCTTGCTTAAAATGGAAGGACACTGAGAACTCCTACATTTATTTTTGCAAGCTAAATTATTTTGGTCTGCATTTTAAAAATTTCCGTTCATTCTATTTCTCTGTTTAGTGAATAAATCCATATGTGTAACTCAGCAGGATATAAGGAAGAGAGAGATTCAATCATTCTTCTTTCAATGCATTTAACCCCTTCACTGCCAAGTCATTTTCCAAAAAAACATTGTCAGAAACCAGTGTTTTTTTTGCAAAAACATTCTTTAATTAATTATACAGTAAGAACTAGTTGGGCATATTCTCATTGAATTTCTTACTGTAAATAACCTATTTGGCCACTAGATAGCGCCATCTACTGACAAATTGAATTATTGCCCTTATAGCTGCAGCTCCCCACCCCCTGCATGCACGATGTCAGAGCATTCAGCAGCTGATTTTACACAGTTTTAGCTCTTTGGGCATTATTCCCACGGGCTAAAACGTTGGGGGCACCTTCTGCAGCCCAAAACAAAATGAAATTCTTTTGCAGAAATCTAATTTTATTTGCAGCAAACAATCGATATCTCAATATTAGGACCTGATGGTGGCTTTGAAGCACGAGATATCTCGTTCTCGGTAATGAAGGGGGTTAAAGCGAAACATCCAAAATATTATGTGATTTTATAAAAAGTAATATTGCACACCTGTTTTTTTATTGTTTCACATCCATGTCTAATTTGGCATCATGCACGGATGGTGCGGCATTTATTGTATTTATCAAGTACATTTTTACTTGGAAAGGAAATGCTTGTTGAGGGCAATCTGACCTTCATCTTATTGTTCCCTGAATTTAAGAAAAAAATACTTTGATTCCTTAATTGAACTAACTTCGTTCAGCTATTCTGTAATAAGGGCAGATGCCCTTCATCTTATGGTCAAAGTAAATTGTACTGATGGGGAAAAATAACAGATATATTTATTTCAGGGGCTGCTTTTATTATTATTATTATTAATAATAATCTTTATTTATAAAGTGGCAGCATATTCCGCAGTGCTGTACAATGGACACAGTATAGGCAGGGTTAAAGTACATTGAACAACATTTTGACAAACCAGTACAGGAGGAAACAAAGGCCCTATTCACATGGGAACTTACAATCAGAAGGGTTGGGGGATGGAAACAGGAGGAGAGGACTGCTAGGTGAGAGTGGTGGACTGCAAAGTGGTAGTGATGGACTGCAAGGTGAGAGTCGTGGACTGCAAGGTGAGAGTGATGGACTGGTGAGAGTCATGGACTGCAAGGTGAGAGTGATGGACTGGTGAGAGTGATGGATTGCAAGGTGAGAGTGATGGACTGCAAGGTGAGAGTGATGGACTGCAAGGTGAGAGTGATGGACTGGTGAGAGTGATGGACTGCAAGGTGAGAGTGATGGACTGCAAGGTGAGAGTGATGGACTGGTGAGAGTGATGGACTGCAAGGTGAGAGTGATGGACTGGTGAGAGTGATGGACTGCAAGGTGAGAGTGATGGACTGGTGAGAGTGATGGACTGCAAGTGAGATGTGATGGACTGTGAGTGATGACTGTGAGAGTGATGGACTGCAGGTGAGAGTGATGGACTGGTGAGAGTGATGGACTGCAAGGTGAGAGTGATGGACTGGTGAGAGTGATGGACTGCAAGGTGAGAGTGATGGACTGGTGAGTGATGGACTGGTGAGAGTGATGGACTGCGAGGTGAGAGTGATGGACTGGTTGGGGCAGCGAGGTGTATCAGTGAGTCGAGTGGTAGGCTTCCCTAAATTGGAATGTCTTAAGGGAGTGTTTGAAGGAAGAGAAACTAAGGGAAAGTCTGACCGTCCGAGCGAGACCGTTCCAGAGGATGGTGGATGCTTTAGACTTATCTCAAATACAAGGTAATTAATATGCTGTAAATTCTTAATAAATTCTTACGCAGATCTCTTGCTACACAACAGTATGTGAATGTAGACATTAATATGCGTGGTTTGGCAGTCTGCAGAGGAATGTGCATACTGACATTTCACATTAATTCATTTATGAGAGGCCTCTGTTTTGGTGAGCCCTTAGGTGACCTGCTATATTGCCCAATTATAAGGATATATATTATTATTCTTTATTAATATAGTGCCAGCATATTCTGCAGTGCTGAATTTGAATATGAACTTTCATTCTTAAAGGGAAGTAGTCCCAAATTAAAAGAGACTGAGAAATCTTTAGAGCAAATTATTATTATATTATACAGTATATTATAATTATTAAGGTCTATTCTTATTACAGCTTTCATTTCAATCTTAGTGAATGTGTTAGATACGTTACAGTGTTATTCTGTATTCACTTTTGATACTAAAGGGGTTATTCAAAGATATGCTGAATTTGCCACCGAATTGCACCGAATGGTGAATTTCACCATACAGTGCAATTTCGCGGCAATTCGGCTAATCATGAAGCAAATATTTGGCGAATTGCCAGCAAAATATGGTACAATTCGCCTCAGATCGACACTATTCGGCAACCTTCGGCGGCAGTGAAAATGTGCCATATAGAAGTGATGGTTAATCTATTCAGAGAACGCCGAACTGCACCAAAATGTTGGCGAAATGCACAGATTTTCAGTTCTTCTATTTGACAGATTTAAATAGGCTTCAATAGACCTATAGGTTTCAATAGAAAAAAAATATGGTTTTTATTATTTTTTTATTCAACCGTTTATTCTTTTCATTTGTAGCAAAAAGCCTCTTTATTTATTTTTTTAGGCATTTGTCTGGATTTTTTTAGGTGAAATTTTTGATTGTTTTTTTTTTTAACCACTTCAATGCGGAGGACGCGCTGAGCGCGTCCTCCCTTTGGGGTCAGCGTTCGGCCGGGTTCCGGCCGATCGCTGGCCCCCCCGGTGCGGGCTGACATCCTCGATGTCAGCCCAGCATCCGGAACCGCAGCCGCTGAAATTAGGTGTCATCGCGGCAGCGCGATGACACCTAATTCAGGCGCCCCCCCCGCATGTGCGGAGGAGGCGCCTGAAAGGGAGGGGGGAGGTCCTTCGGACCTCTCTCCCTCCCGATCGGCGGCGTTGTGGGGGTTAACCCAGGCACCATTTGGAAGGGCACAGCCTGCCCTTCCAAATGGTGCCTGGCATTATCCCCTGGGGAGCTGGATCGCGAATTGGCGCTGAAAAGCGCCGGTTCGTGATCCTTTCCCGGAGCTGGCCGACATCTTGGATGTCGGCCAAGCCTCCGGGAACTCCCCCTGAGGACTGGCGTCATCGTGCATAGCACGATGACGCCAGTCCTAGAGTTAACCCCTAACTGCCACCAACGGTGGAGATAGGGAGTTCCAATGAACTCCCTATCTCCCGATCCGTGGCAGCTAGGGGTTAAAGTTTGGTATGGTTGGATCGGCCAGAGCATGGCCGTTCCAACGATACTAAACTCGAATGTGAAAAAAACTTTTTTAAAAAAAATTAAAATTAAAATTAAAAATAAAAATATATTTAAAAAAAAATTATAAAAAAAAATATTTTTTATTCTTTTTTTTGGTTCGTTAATGCAGCAATATTGTTCCCATTTCAATTATAATGTGAGCAATGATGCTGCACTAACGATTTTTGTATGCGGTGCGTTTGTTAAAAATCGCGTAATTTTCCCCAAAAAAAAATGTAACGAGACCCCATCTCTAATTTTTTTAACAAGCGCACCCCATACAAAATATAACCGCAATTGCTCGCATGTTAAAATGTGAAAAAAAACACTTTACACGTTGTAAATTATTGAAAATACATATTTTATTGCATTTTTTGTTATAATATACAGACATGACATAACGTATACATATAATAATGACATATTATGAATCTACCGAGTCTGACGGAAAGAACGATATATAATATGTCTGGGTCATATACTAAAATAAGCCTTCAAAACACGTTTAAACATGATGAGCAAAACCGGTAAAAATGACCTCAGCACAGAGGTGTGAAAAGCCTCAGCAGCGAAAGGGTTAAATTACGTTTTTTTAAAATTCTGTAACAGACCTTTTTATAATTATTCATAGGACCTTATTTTTTATTTCCATGCATTTTCATGCATTTTTTTTTTAACCCCTGTTTGGCGACTAAGCTGTGTTTTTCGGTTGCTATCGGCGACTGATCGGAGGCGTTCGGCAGATCAGAGGCTGCGTTCGGCGGTTTGCAGCTGTGGTCGGCGGACCATCGGCTGCGTTCAGCCGATCCCTGCGATGAATGATGAATTCACCGCAGGGTCGGCAAATTGAACTCGCCAAAGTGCGCCGAACAAGAAAGCACCAAAATTTCAGTGAAATTTCAGTGCTCTATGAATAACCTCCATAGTGAATCTGGGCCATTGTCAGAAGGTAAGCCCTGCTGTCAAAATAGGCCAATAAACGCCCAATCAGAAATGATGGGCTAAAGAAACACTTTGGGCAAAACCTCTTGATCTCTCAGGTACTAATTTCTTTAGGCTATTTATCATTCAACATTAAATCAATTAGTAATTAAATATACCATTTTTGCTTTTATTATTCCATATCAAGGAGCCATGAAGAGGATGTATTGATTATTCCTACTAGTAAATTCTGCCTTGAATTTTTCGGTAAGTTGATCAGTGAAAAAATGCAAAACTACAAATCCTGTTGAAGGTCACATTCATATGGGAATTGTGAGAATTCCATTCTTCTCCATAACAGGCAGATTTAAAGAGTCGATTAATTCAAGGTCAATTAAATACAGCGAGGCATTTCAATATCACTGAAAAAGTAAACCAAGAATGATAATGAGGAAAAAAATGCAACACAGGAATAATATCCATCCAATTAGACCGAACGATATACAGGCAGACACTGCGGCAGGTTTCTTTTCAAGAAATATCTTCTTAATATCTGACAATTTTGTTGAAGATTCATTTGAAGAAACCTTTAAACTCTCAAGCACTTTCTTAGTAGAATGTCCATGCAGCTTCATTGTATAAAGATTTGTCATTTTTCTTCATTGGTATCTATGTTGATTTTTTTTACAGTCTATTAAGGTAGTTCAATGTAGGATGCACAAATTCGCTTTTATGCAAACATCAATGTGGTTTTGCACTTCATATTCCTGCAGTTATTATTTACATTTCGCACTACCTATCCCTTTGAGGCCATAGAGACAGAGCCGTGTTATATCTCTATACCAGTGTTTCCCAAATCAGTCGTCCTCAGGACCCTCTAACAGGTCAGATTTTTCAGATCACCATGAGGAAATGCAGACTGAATCCTGCAATCACAGATCAGCAAATTAGATCACCTGTGCTGTGCTTCACATATCTTGCAAACCTGGCCTGTCAACAGGTCCCGAGGACAGGTTTGTGAAACACTGCTCTATACCAACCCATGGGCTCAAAGGAGCAATACACACCATTTAAAGTTCAATTTTTTATTGTCCCTCTTTGCATTTGTTGCGGTCACAGTAACCTATCATAGTTGTTGCTCTGATTAATGTTATTAACCCCTTCACCACAAGTGATGTTTCCATAAAACCAACACCAGGAACCAGTTGTTTCTAGTAGTATTATTCATGAAAAGTGATTTTTCCAAGACAATTTTAAGAAATTTCTCAATATATTTCTTTTTGTAGAGTTCTGTTTGGCAGGCAGACAGCACCATCTGCTGGTCAAAAGGTGCTTCTGCAGCTGTGGTGCCATGCTGATCCAGCTGGGCTCTATGTTTTTGACACAGAGTCCAAGCTGATCAATCTGTATTAACACCAAGGGTGTCATGCCAGAGGTGCTAAAACGTTTGTGGCACATTTTACAGTAAATGCATTTCCTTAGCATTGGTTCTGAATTTTACCAAATACAGTATACTCAATATCGGGGCACCAGCAGGTGCTTTTGAAGATAGAGTATACTTGATCTTGGCAGTGAAGGGGTTACAGGTAAGTAGGATTTCTCAATTCTAAAGATTGAGGAACATCCCACCATTACCACCAGTAGTTGAGTATTCATGATTTCTTGAATACATATTACGCTGTAGTACACAGCCTTACAGATACATTGTATCGGAGGACGGCAGAATCACGTCCAAAGAAAGAACTCCTAAACAAAAATCTAAATTCTAATTTGATTCTCCTGAGGATTCTTTGTTTCCTGCAAAACATTCAGATGACGCACATGACGTGACATCTTCCATTGTTTCTGGCTGGAAAGCAGCACAGCCAGGTTTGTAATTATCTGTAATTATTACATAATCCACTCCAGCACGAGGGATGCGTCAGTTGCGAGTCTGCAGACTTTCAAAATCTCCCATTCACATGAAAGATTTCTTCTCTACGCCTTGGACTCCTAGTGGTCATTCTATTGTACTGTTTTACATTAGACATGTGCAAGGTCAAAAAATGGCTTTTTACGGCACAACTAACTAATCATTGGCTGCAGTTGAGGAGTTAATAATGTTATAAAGTAGGCTGCTAGGAAACCCACCCACTATTAAACCACATAGCCATCAAAGACAGGGGAATGTTTGTCTTTCCTGCTGTGGCCAGTGGTTGAGGTGTTACATCAGAGGTCATGTCCTTGGCAAGACACCTAACGGTACATACTCGCCACCCAGGACCTACTTGAAAACGAGAGAAATCTCAATGTATCCTTCCTGGTAAAATCCTTTCTCAAAAAAAAAAAAAATCCATTGGTTCTGATTTAACCTCTCATATGCTAGCCGTGGTTGGAGAGTGGTATGGAGATAGGGAGCGGTAAAGCAACCCAACCACTCTGATTCCGATTTAAGGCATTGTTCCTTTATATTTTACACGCGAATGCAGAGAAAAAAAATGAATCTCGCAAACAAATAAAACACATTCGATCCTTTTTTCGGTTCATTAATTGACTTGCTCTTTCTTTGATTCTTTGCTGACCCAAATCAGCGCATCATCACCCATATATATGGTCCAATTTAAATGAGTCCAGGTAGTTATACACATCTATTTATATGCATCTTACTTTAAAATTACTCATGAATATACATCTGGTTACAGTAGAACAGCTATCGTTTCTGCATGGTGGACTGGACCATGTGTCTTCTCACTCAACAGAGGTGGGAGACTGTCCTCGAACCTCATTAGTCTGTTCTTCATGTATGGCTAGGTGTATTGGAATGCTATGTGCGTGATGGAATAGATGGCTGTCTCGAGGATTCGCTGCAAGATCTTAAAAAATAGTCACTAATTGACCTGTTGTGGTGTCCTTCAAGAGACATCTTCTCATTCTTAGAAGCAGCACATTGCTGTGCACTTATGGTCGGGCCACAGGAGCCGCCAGCCATTAAATGTCTTTAGCAGCTCGACAGATACAACGCTGACTGTTTAGAAAAGTGGAAAAAAGAATCTTCTCCTAAGAATGGACATTTTCTAGCTAACTCTAATGTGAGCAGGTGTCTAATGAACGACTCATTTCTAAATGTTGCCACGTAATGCCAATTGACCCAGGAATAAGCAATGTTACAGGAGGAGCCTCACGGTTTCATTTTGCTCAGTGTTTACCAATATCATCTCAGTATGTAAAGTTTAGTATTCATTGCACTGTCTGTCTGCTATTACTGGCTAATGATAAGGGTGTAAGGGCATACATGTATTTGTTATTTGGAATAAAAGCGTAATAGCCTTAGCATAACATTCAGTGTTTGTTTGTTTTCCGGTACACTCAATCAGAACCAATAGAAAACCAAAAGTAAACAAGCACAAATCAGGCATAAACAGAGGAAGTGAATAATGTGAGTAAATGCATTGTTAATGTTTAGTGACTGTATAATACGGGCAATTCAGTTTGCGCAATGATAATCTGAAAATAAACCATTATATTAGAGGGGTATAATGTATCGTTTGTACAGAATCTATTGAATGGAGACTCCCCAAACTAGAGGCAACATTTTTTAATAAAACATGCAAAACGTATCAAGTGATTCTTGAAATATAAATATAATATTCACATATTTGTACTGTCGGTTCCAATATTTTACGACTGCGGCAATCCGATATTCCCAGACCGGGAAATCCTGATCAGGAGGCCCTCCATAGTTGCTGTAGGAGTTGAGCACATGCCATATATTGTCCAGCAGGGGGTTACCATCGGCAGTAGTTCCATTCACTAGATAACCTAAATGGAACTGCTGTCTGAATGGCCGGGCTTGAGAATAAGGGACAACACTGTGCTGAGGAGATGATTCTCACTAGAAATAGGATTTTCAGTTTTTTTGGAGGGGGGGGTGGGTTTCCAGTCCCATAATAGATAAATATGATATGGTAATATACACTGCCTGGCAAAAAAAAAAAAGAGGTCACACATTCTAATATATAGTTTTTGCTTTGACTGCGACACACGTTTGCTATGATATCATTTCGACATGTATGTCCATCCCGAATTGCATTAATTAGTGTCTACATCTTGTACTGCTGACGGGAGAGCTTAACCCTTTCGCTGCCGAGCCATTTCACGCCTGTGTGCTGAGGTAATTTTTACCGGTTTCGCTCATCATGTTTAAAAGTGTTTTGAAGCCTTATTTTATTACATGACCCAGACATATTATATATCGTTCTTTCCAGCAGACTCTGCAGATTGATAATATATCATTATTATATGTATACGTCATGTCCTGTCTGTATATTATAACAACAAATACAATAAAATTAAAATTTTCAATAATTTGCAACGTGTAAAGTTTTTTTTTCACATTTTAACATGCGAGCTTTTGCGGTTATATTTTCTATGGGTTGCGCTTGTTAGTTAAAATTAGAAATGGGGACTTGTTAAATTTTTTTGGGGGAAAATCACGCAATTTTTAACAAACGCACCCCATACAAAAACCGTTAGTGCAGCATCATTGTTGACATTATAAAATTAAAAAAAGGTGCGGCGCTTGCCAGTGTAAATATAAACAAATATTCAGCGTTATTTACCCGAAGAGAGATAATGAGTCTTCAATTGATTGAGGATCAATACCTCAAAAGAAAAAATAAACACACACAGCGTAATATTGTTTGTGTATATATGATAATTTTAAGGGGTATATTCACTCACACTATAAAGAGCCTCACCCGGCTCTAGCAATTTTCGCCCGTGGGTAGAATTCATATGGCCACTTCAATCGATGGCAACTCCCAATGGACATATAGAAAAGAGAGATAGCGACATAGGGTAATTCAGCAAAAAATTATACTGTGTCTAAATACAAAACTCAGACCACTCACGTGTTTATGAGCCATTAAGGCTCAAACAATTAAGCCTGAGAGTTGTTTCGAGTGGGCACAACTCTTATAAAAGCCTCAATGGATCCTTGTAGCAGCGTAGGATAGAAGCCAATTGGTAGGCATGAAATGAAGCCAATTGGTAGGCATGAAATGAAAACCAAGTAGTAAAAAAATATTTAATAAAAGTATAAAACAAACAAATAAAATGGCTGAACACATTTCGCCTAGGTCGATCAGACCCTACGGCTTCCTCAGCAGCAATAAAAAATAAACCCTCTGGTTCCGTTAAGAACATAGAAACATAGAAACATAGAAAAATGTCGGCAGATAAGAACCTTTCGGCCCATCTAGTCTGCCCAATTACATGGATACTTTACCTGGATTTATCTTTTGTTTAGGATAGCCTTATGCCTATCCCATGCTTGCTTAAATTCAATTACTGTTTTGGCCTCTACCACTTCTACTGGAAGGCTGTTCCATGTATCCACCACCCTCTCAGTAAAATAATGCTTCCTGATGTTACTTTTAAACCTTTGCCCCTCTAATCTAAGACTATGTCCTCTTGTTTTGCTATTTTGTTTCCTTTTAAATATACTCCCTTCCTCTACCTTGTGGATTCCCTTTACGTATTTAAATGTTTCTATCATATCTCCTCTGTCTCGTGTTTTTTCCAAGCTGTACATGTTAAGATCATTAAGCCTTTCCTGGTAACTTTTCTCCTTCAAGCCGTACACCATTTTAGTAGCCCTTCTCTGAACTCTCTCTAAGATGTCTATATCCTTCTGGAGATACGGTCTCCAGTACTGCACACAGTACTCCAAGTGAGGTCTCACCAGTGCTCTGTACAGTGGCATGAGCACTTCCCTTTTCCTACTGCTAATACCTCTCCCTACACAACCAAGCATTCTGCTAGCATTTCCTGCTGCTCTATTACATTGACTACTTACCTTTAGATCCTCTGAAATAATGACCCCTAAATCCCTTTCCTCAGATGTTGAGGTTAGGACTGTATCAAATATTCTATATTCAGCCCTTGGGTTTTTACGTCCCAGGTGCATTATCTTGCACTTATCCACATTAAAACTCAATTGCCACAACTCCGACCATTTTTTTAGTTTACCTAAATCATTTGTCATTTGGCTGATCCCTCCAGGAACGTCAACCCTGTTGCAAATATTTGTGTCATCAGCAAAAAGACATACTTTTCCATTAATACCTTCTGCAATATCACTAATAAAAATATTAAAGAGAATGGGTCCAAGTACTGACCCCTGAGGTACCCCACTGGTAACAAGACCTTGCGCCGAATAAACTCCATTTACCACAACCCTCTGTTGTCTGTCACTCAGCCACTGCCTAATCCAGTCAACAATATTGGAATCCAAACTCAAAGATTGCAATTTATTGATAAGCCTTCTATGCGGAACAGTATCAAAAGCCTTACTGAAATCTAAATAAGCAATGTCTACTGCACCACCTGTGTCTATTATTTTTGTTACCCAATCAAAAAAATCAATAAGATTAGTTTGGCATGATCTCCCTGAGGTAAACCCATGTTGTTTCTGATCCTGTAATCTATGTGTTTCCATTAATTTCCCCACTACTGACGTAAGACTAACTGGCCTATAGTTCCCCGATTCCTCCCTACTACCCTTCTTGTAAATGGGCACAACATTTGCTAATTTCCAGTCTTCTGGGACGACTCCCGTTAACAAGGATTGGTTAAATAAATCTGTTAATGGCTTTGCTATTACATCACTGAGCTCTTTTAATAATTTAGGGTGGATCCCATCAGGCCCCATTGACTTATTTGTCTTTACTTTAGACAGCTGCTGTAGAACCTCCTCCTCTGTAAACTGATATGTAAATGTCTCTTTAGTGTTCTCTCCTAACTGAGGTCCCTTTCCTTCCTTTTCTTCTGCAAAGACTGAACAAAAATATTCATTGAGGCAGTCAGCGAGACTTTTATCCTCTTCTACATACCTTCCTTCCTTTAATAATCCACTTAATTGCCCATCCAATCGGAGAGGTTTCTTGGAGCGGGAAAAAGGTCCATGCCGTCTTCACGCTCGAGTCGCTCCTCCGACATCATCTTCTCGCGATGCTACCCCACCGCCGTTGGTCCAGAACGTGAATCGAAAGTAACATACTTTCCTCTCCTGCGCGCCGATCTTGAGAATGAGACCGGAAGTTGCGTACTTCTATCCAATACGTCCACATGTCCTTTACTATATTGGTCATACTACACGCTCTCTATTTATACGTATTAGAGAACATATCTACAATATAGGAAAAGGTGTTGAACATCATTCCGTCCCTTGTCACTTTAAGAAGATCCATGATTGCAACGCTTTGGGTTCCACATTTGTAGGAATCCAATCGGTTTGTAAAAATTGGAGGGGGGAGGATTTCAATAAGATCAACAGAGAGGAAATGCGGTGGGTCTATAATCTGGGTACTCTTCAGCCGGGAGGCTTGAACCTAGATTTTGAGCTATCGCATTTCCTATAAGTTCTTCACCCCCCAAAAAAGCTTCTCCTTTTGACTTGACGCCAGTCCTCAGGGGGAGTTCCCGGAGGCCTGGCCAACATCCAAGATGTCGGCCAGCTCCGGGAGATTATCATGATCCGGCGCTTTCAGCGCCGAATCGTGATCCTTCTCCCCAGGGGTTAATGCCAGCCCCCGTTTGGAAGGGCAGGCTGTGCCCTTCCAAACCGTGCCTGCCTTAACTCTGTGCCCCCCGGCGATCGGGAGGGAGAGAGGTCCGAAGGACCTCGCCCCCTCCCTTTCAGGCGCCTCCTCCGCACATGCGGGGGGGCACCTGAATTAGATGTCATTGCGCCGCCGCAATGACATCTAATGGACCTGCCGGGGTCCCGGAGTGCTGGACTGACATCCAAGATGTCAGGCCGCACCGGGGGGGGCGCAGCAATCAGCCAGAATCCGTCCGATTGCTGCCTCCTATGCATGGACGCGTTCAGCGCGTCCATAGCACAGGAGAACCACTTGGCTGGACGCGCTGAGCTCGTCCATAGCAGCCAAGTGGTTAATAAAACAAAAACAAACAAAAAAACTGTTTATTTTTTATTTTTATTTTTAACATTAACCCCTAGCTGCCACGTATTGGGAGATAGGGGTTTCCAATGAACCCCCTATCTCCACCATTGGTGGCAGCTAGGGGTGAACTCCAGAACTGACGTCATCACGCTATACAAGCTATCCAAGATGTCGGCCAGATCCGGGAGAGGATCGCTATCTGGCACTTTTTGGCGCTGAATAGGGATCCAGTCCCCAAGGGGTTAAAGGAAAGGAAATTGGGAGACCTCAGCATCTGGAATGGGTCTCCGTGGGTCGGTTCAACAAACCACGGATGCTGGAAACGCCAAAATTTTCCGCACACAGATGGGTATAGAAAACTTTTTATTCCAAATAAAATAAAATGAAATTAACACATACAAAGCCCGACGCGTTTCGTCTATTACAATAGACTTTCTCAAGGGCAATAAAATACATGCAATTGTAAAACAGAAAATAATATAACACATAAAATACCCATCATTCCTTTTATTACCCTAATAGGTGTCACGTTCCCACGTTCCAACCCTGTCTCCCTGCCCTCTGTATTCCTTATGTCTGTGTTTCCATGTGTTTCCCTGTGCTACTTTCCCTGACATGCAGCTCAGGGGTTAAGTTCATGGCTCGTTGAGCTTCTGTTGGTGATTATGGGCTGATTACTCCCCTATATAAAGCCATGGGCCCATATCACCATGCTCTTGCATCCTGGTTCACTTCAGCCACAGATTTGTTCCTGAGAGCGCCCTGTTTTCCATCCTAGTTCTATCTCAGTGTTTCCCCCTTGTCTGAGTTCTAGGTTTCTGATTGACTTCCTGGTATTGACCCTCTGGCCTGGCTGACGGATTTTCTCTGGTGCTATATCCCCGCTTTGGCTCAAGGTATACGTTTTGGTTTTGACCCCTGGCTTATTTATTGACCACTCTTCTGGATATCCCTAGCTGTCCTGTGCTTATCGTATTATATGTTGTGTGTCCCTGTAGACCACGGCTTTAGTATATTGAAGTCCTGCCCTGCAAGTTGTTGAGTATATTCTCCTTCAGGTGTCTTTGTTTTCCCAGGACTCTGCACGGCTACAAGGTAACCTTTTTCTATTAGTGCAGATTCGGCCACTCTAAGGACCGATCTATCAGTATAGGGCTCCTTTGGTATTTAGCTGTGCAGAGGTCCCCAGTGTCTACTGTGGTTTATTTACTTTTCCTGATCGTTGTGTCACGCATCTCTGCATATAGCGGCTTTTCCTTTTACCTGGGCCCTACTTGGCACATGCCAGGTACCGCCATTGTGGCTGATCGTGACATAATGCAAGAGCCAACCATAAAGCCCGCAGAGTTGCGTAATTTGTTTGAATCCATGCTGCGGCTGTTTGAGGATTTCATTTCTAAGTGGAAGGGGTTAATGGACACTACTTTTCTCCCTAAAGATCAAGCTGTTCTAGAAAGCAGGGTACATGGTCCACTTTCCCCTGAGGAAATGAATAGAAGGCGAACTGACAAGCTCTGCTTTTATTGTGCCAGTTCATTGCATTTTATATCATGGTGCCCACTCAAGCCAGTGCGCGCCGAGGCTGGCAAGATGCCAGTGCGCGCCGAGGCTGGCAAGATGCCAGTGCGCGCCAAGGCTGGCAAGATGCCAGTGCGCGCCGAGGCTGGCAAGATGCCAGTGTGCGCTGAGGCTGGCAAAGTGCCCGCTGTGCCCACGTCCCACAGTCGGGTCACCAAAGCCAGGGTCCATTATAAATCCAAAGCAATCAGACCCCTTGTACCGTCCAGGTTTAGGAGAGCCCTTCCTAGGGCAACCAGACCTGTGGAGGGGGCAACTGATGTTAATAACCTTGCTGAATGTTCCGACGATGGGTCAGATGGTATCAGTCACAGCCAGGTATCCGAGGTCGGACCCCCTTTACCGTCCAGGCCTAGGAGAGCCCTTCCAGGGGTAACCAGGTCTGTGGAGGGGGCAACTGACATCTCAGACCCAGTCGAGTATTCCCCTTCTTCTGATCCCGTGGCACAAATGGATTTTGACTCCTTCTCGGCCAGGGAGCCAGAGGTTGAAGCCATGGAGGTTAATCCCATTATTACCTCTCTTACGCGGTCTCGCCAAACGGCCAGACACCCTAATGGTGGTCCAGGGTGTAAGATTGTTACAGGCTGTATTACCTGCGGTGCTGTACGTTTCTCTGCATTACCCACCGCACTCATAGTGCCAGGTGGCAAGGCCGCAAATATGGGGTCTGGCGATGGAGTCACAACCAAGGAATTTGATGGGGAAACCGCAATCATGTTGTCCAGCGGGAGACCTGCAATCTTGGAGTGTAGCAGCGCTGTTATGTTGCCTTTTTCTGGCAGTGAGGTTGTCACGCCTGTGGCTGGCAAGCTTCCAGTTAAATCAGTCTCAAGCTGTGTGTCAGCGGTGCCAGTCTCAAGCTGTGTGTCAGCAGTGCCAGTCTCAAGCTGTGTGCCAGTACCAAGCTGTGTGTCAGCGGTGCCAGAAACCCAGCCAAGCTGTGTGTCAGCAGTGCCAGAAACCCAGCCAAGCTGTGTGTCAGCAGTGCCAGAAACCCAGCCAAGCTGTGTGTCAGCAGTGCCAGAAACCCAGCCAAGCTGTGTGTCAGCAGTGCCAGAAACCCAGCCAAGCTGTGTGTCAGCAGTGCCAGAAACCCAGTCAAGCTGTGTGTCAGCAGTGCCGGAAACCCAGTCAAGCTGTGTGTCAGCGGTGCCAGTCCCAAGCTGTGTGCCAGTACCAAGCTGTGTGTCAGCAGTGCCGGAAACCCAGTCAAGCTGTGTGTCAGCGGTGCCAGTCCCAAGTTGTGTGCCAGTACCAAGCTGTGTGTCAGCAGTGCCAGAAACCCAGTCAAGCTGTGTGCCAGCGGTGCCAGTCTCAAGCTGTATGTCAGCGGTGCCAGAAACCCAGTCAAGCTGTGTGTCAGCAGTGCCAGAGCTACATTGCAACACCACTGTACCCATGCCCCACAGAGAGTCCGAGGTTTCCAAACCTCATGGTAAGGCACAGGTAGGCGAGCCTACTCCCACTGTTGCCGTGTCGTGTGGGGTGGTCGCCGGTTCTGGATCTCGTTCAAGGAGAAGACGGGAAAAGGTGTCTAACCCTAGTCCCACTGATTCTATGTCCAGTCTACCTGATGCCAAGATCCCCCTACCCCGTCATGTCCCTGAGGGCTATGTGCAGTCGCCCTTTGGACTGGTGTTCAGGAAGGACCACTGGGTGGCCATTCAAAGGAACCCTCATAGACGGGAGCGTCTTGTGGAGGAGGATGACGACTCTGAGTGGGACATCAAAGGACTTTGGTGAATGGTGTTCGTGATCTGTTTTCCTGATTCTGTCTGTCATGTTTGTTGTTTTAGGTGCCCTGAGGTCACCTTTTTTGGAGGGGGCTACTGTCACGTTCCCACGTTCCAACCCTGTCTCCCTGCCCTCTGTATTCCTTATGTCTGTGTTTCCATGTGTTTCCCTGTGCTACTTTCCCTGACATGCAGCTCAGGGGTTAAGTTCATGGCTCGTTGAGCTTCTGTTGGTGGTTATGGGCTGATTACTCCCCTATATAAAGCCATGGGCCCATATCACCATGCTCTTGCATCCTGGTTCACTTCAGCCACAGATTTGTTCCTGAGAGCTCCCTGTTTTCCATCCTAGTTCTATCTCAGTGTTTCCCCCTTGTCTGAGTTCTAGGTTTCTGATTGACTTCCTGGTATTGACCCTCTGGCCTGGCTGACGGATTTTCTCTGGTGCTATATCCCCGCTTTGGCTCAAGGTATACGTTTTGGTTTTGACCCCTGGCTTATTTATTGACCACTCTTCTGGATATCCCTAGCGGTTCTGTGCTTATCGTATTATATGTTGTGTGTCCCTGTAGACCACGGCTTTAGTATATTGAAGTCCTGCCCTGCAAGTTGTTGAGTATATTCTCCTTCAGGTGTCTTTGTTTTCCCAGGACTCTGCACGGCTACAAGGTAACCTTTTTCTATTAGTGCAGATTCGGCCACTCTAAGGACCGATCTATCAGTATAGGGCTCCTTTGGTATTTACCCGTGCAGAGGTCCCCAGTGTCTACTGTGGTTTATTTACTTTTCCTGATCGTTGTGTCACGCATCTCTGCATATAGCGGCTTTTCCTTTTACCTGGGCCCTACTTGGCACATGCCAGGTACCGCCATTGTGGCTGATCGTGACAATAGGGATTTCATTGATCAGCCTATTAGCTATGGCGTTTTCCTTATATGGTAGGGGAATCACAGGCCTCATTTCTTATTCCCATAAGCCTCCATTCCATGCTCCAATCCCCTACATATTATCCCAAGGGGTTAAAGCCAGGCACCATTTGGAAGGGCAGGCTGTGCCCTTCCAAACGGTGCCTGGCTTTGATTGCTGCCCCGAAGGGGAGGGAGAGAGGTCCAAAGACCTCCCCCCCTCCCGTTCAGGCACCTTCCCCACACTCGCGGGGGGCACCTGCAATATTAGTGCCCGTGGCAGTCCCGGATGCTGGGCTGACATCAAGGATGTCAGCCCGCACCGGGGGGTGCAGCGATCGGCCAGAATCCGGCCGATCGCTGGCTGCAAAGGGAGAACGAGTTCAGCGCGTCCTCCACATCCAACGCTACCTGCAGCTGGACGCGCTCAGTGCGTCCTCCACAGCGAAGCGGTTAAAGTCTTCTCCAGCACATTATCCCAAAGATTCTCTATGGGGTTAAGGTCTGGACTGTGTGGTGACCAAATCCATGTGTGAAAATGATGTCTCATGAACCACTCTTGCACAATTTGAGCCCGATGAATCCTGGCATTGTCATGTTGGAATATGCCCGCTGTGCCATCAGGGAAGAAAAAATCCATTGATGGAAAAACCTGCTCATTCAGTATATTCAGGGAGTCACATGACCTCATTGTTTGCAGCGGATACATATAAATCGCTGCAGTAATTATCCAATGGAAGGCTCACACCTATTTGCTTAGTTAAATCCAGGTGGTAACTTTTTTTTGCCAGGCAGTGCATGTGTATCACTCTTTTGACCCTATGGAAAGGACTGGTCAGGTGACATACCACTTACACAGTGAATGCTTGAGCAAGTTATTTTATATTTTTCCTATTATTAGATTTTTTTTTTATTTGTAATAAACATGTCATCTAGCTCAGTGTGCTCCCTTATTACTGCTGAAATCTGTGGAATAATACAAGGTGGCTAAATGTACCGACCTTGTGATTTGTCGTCACTTAAGAAAAATAAACATCTTTTAACCAAGTTAGTGAAATTGCAGGGTGGAAGATATTGTTTCTCTCTAAGCAAAATTCTTTGCTGTTATTATTCTATTTATGTAAGGCAATTAAAGAAACACTCCAGACAATGTATCAACTCCAGTTTACTATTAAAGTGTTATGCTGAAAAATTTTACCATTGCTGTAACTCTGAAAAACAGTGGCGTTTCACAAAAGAAAGATCCAAACCGCAGTAGATGCTTCATGGTGAAGCTTCTTCTGCAGCTGTTTCAATTTTTCTTTTGTGAAAGGGTGACACGTGTCTACGTTTATAAAAACAGTGATTTTCTGCTTGTGTTTGCAACTTTGTCAAACATCAGTGCTTTTTTAAATAGCCAGAAACCTGCCAATCAGACCCAGGGAATTACATTTCCTGGACCACACGACACCACCATGGGTCCTGCAGGCACTTTCAGGAGAGTATCACATCTCACATGTAAGTATTATCAGGTTATTTTATTATATTGAGAAGCAAGAGGGGCGTTTGCGAGGGTCCTGAGAACGAGCAACAGCACAATGGCCTGCTCTACGGTGGATACCCGCTCAGGTCTCACAAACAAGGTTTTAGCTTGCTTGTGCCATTACAGGGATGAATTTTCCATATGCAAATCAGCCTGCTCTCACCCAGAAAGGGTGGCCAGTGCTGACTGCCAAGGACGTCATCCCTGCACGAGAGGTGCAGCAACCCCCGACAATCATTTCGGCCTTCTTGGGCCTCGTCAGGAGGGTATAGCTGACACCCCTCTAGGCACATCAAGCAAGGGGTCCACGTCTGGATGACCCTTTACAATTACAGTGAGAAGCAAGAGGGGTGTTTGTGAGGGTGTGTTTAGCAAGCTAAAACCTTGTTTGTGAGACCTGAGCGGGCACCCACCATAGAGCAGGCCATTGTGCTGTTGCTCGTTCTCAGGACCCTCACAAACACCCCTCTTGTTTCTCACTATAATTGTAAAGGGTCATCCAGACGTGGACCCCTTGCTTGATGTGCCTAGAGGGGTGTCAGCTATACCCTCCTGACGAGGCCCAAGAAGGCCGAAACGATCGTCGGGGGTTGCTGCACCTCTCGTACAGGGATGACATCCTTGGCAGTCAGCACTGGCCACCCTTTCTGGGTGAGAGCAGGCTGATTTGCATATGGAAAATTCATCCCTGTAATGGCACAAGCAAGCTAAAACCTTGTTTGTGAGACCTGAGCGGGTATCCACCGTAGAGCAGGCCATTGTGCTGTTGCTCGTTCTCAGGACCCTCACAAACACCCCTCTTGTTTCTCACTATTTTATTATATTCACTGTTTATGTGTTTGTGATTTTTTTTTAGAGTTGTTGTTTGTTCAGTGGCGGCTCGTGGGTTATTCAAATGGGGGTTCACAATACATAAATTGTGAAAATTAAATTTACATTTTTACGACGTACTGTACAGGTTAAAATAAATTTCTGTTTTTCTGTATCACCAATTTGTGACGTTTTTCTGTTTTTCTCTAGCACCACTGTGTGCCCTTTTTATGTTGTTTTCTAGCACCACTGTGTGCCCGTTTTCTGTATCACCACTGTGTGCCTTTTTTCTCTAGCACCACTGTTTGTCCCTTTTCTGTATCTCCACTGTGTGCACTTTTTCTGTTTTTCTCTAGCACCACTGTGTGCCCGTTTCCTGTTTTTCTCTAGCACCTCTGTGTGCCCTTTTTCTGTATCACCACTGTGTGCCCTTTTTCTGTATCACCACTGTGTGCCCTTTTTCTGTATCACCACTGTGTGCCCTTTTTCTGTATCACCACTGTGTGCCCTTTTTCTGTATCACCACTGTGTGCCCTTTTTCTGTATCACCACTGTGTGCCCTTTTTCTGTATCACCACTGTGTGCCCTTTTTCTGTATCACCATTGTGTGCCCTTTTTCTCTAGCACCACTGTGTGCCCTTTTACTGTTTTTCTCTAGCCCAAGTGTGCCCTTTTTCTCACCACTGTGCTTTTTCTCACCACTGTGCTTTTTCTCACCACTGTGCTTTTTCTCACCACTATGCCCTTTTTCTCACCACTGTCACGACTGTTTGCCCTTTTTCACTGTCAGATCTGCCTCCGCCCTTTTAAAAATTTTCTCGAAGTATTAAGTCAACTTTATCTGAATGTATCAGCTCTCTCTCTGCTCTTTTTTAATATAATGAACAGTAGAGATGTGCGCCATTTTTTTTTCTTTTGGTTCGGCCCGTTCGGGTTTTTAAAATTTTCGTTTTGGAACGTTTCGACCGATTTTTGTTTCGACTCGTTTCGTCTCGTTGTTTCTTATCGACTTTTATTTCGTGATATTGGGAATTTTCGGTCTTTTCGGATCGTCTGTTCTCTTAGTTTTAAAGTGTCTATTCGTTTTGACTTGAATGAATGGTATTTCGGATGCTCCAATATTTCGGTCGATACGGTAATTCTGCCGATTCGTTCCTTCGGGCATATTGTTTTTTATGAATGATCCTTTTTTTCTTATGAATATGCATTGCACAACTTTATTTAGTCATATTAAAATGGTATGAAAGGAAAAAAAAATTAACAAAACGATTTAAGAAATGCAATACTGACCCAAATGGTCTGACATTAAAAATAAAAACCAGAACAAAATGATATAAAACAGAAAAAAAACTGAACATAATTATCTGAAACAAAAAAAAACCCTAGAACAGATTAAATGATTTAAGACAAAATAATTAATGCAGCATATGAATCTGCACACTGCTGGGCAGCACTTCTCTTTCCTGCAGTATAATTAATGCAGCATAGTTTTTTCAATGTAAAAAAATATTTGCGTTTTTTAACTTTTTATTAAATATCTCTTAAACCATTTTTTAGTTTCATCTGCAGCAATATGCCATTTTTCTATTGTTTTTTTAGGGTTTTTTTAGCATTTTTCGGGAATTTTGGGGTTAATCCTTAGGGTTTCTAACTAATTTTAAGCAAAACTAGGCTTTATTCCTCCATACTTTTCAATGTAAAAAATTATTTGGGTTTTTATCTTTTCATTAAATAACGCTTAAACCATTTTTTAGTTTCATCTGCAGTGATATGCCATTTTTTAAATAAATTTTTTAGGATTTTTTTAATTTTTCAGGAAGTTTTGGGTTAATCTTTAGTTTTCCTAACCAATTTTAAATGTAATAACGAGGTCTGTTTTTTTCTTTGCTGAAATAGGCTGATGAAATGTTTCACTATTGGTGATGGTCCAAGGTTCAGCACCTTGGACAGTAGTCGATGGTGAAACAAATCAACAGTCTAATTATTTCACATCGGGACCTTGGATAGTAAGTCAGCCTAAGAGTACTTGCACGGTATTGTATCTGAATGCCTCAATCTCCCATGGTGATTGTCCCTGACAATTTTGTTCTGAGTGTTTCTCTATGGTAAGAAATTAGAATTGATTGGATATGATCAGGAATGATAGTTTGTATCAAGTGGATCGAGATCATCCTAGAGGTTTTGCAGCAGGATAAGTAAGTTTAAAACTTATTTTCACAAAAATCTCTAACAGCAGGACTTCACGTTTTATGATATACAGGGTTATCCAAAGAGATCCGAATTGCTGGAGAAAGGTAACCGAATGCTGAAAATCAGTGTTCGGTTACCTTTCCTGGCCATTCGACTATCCAGAGAGCAGGCAATTCGCCAAATCCTAGCGAATTGCCTTCACATACGGTGCCTGTTCGGTGCCTGTTCGAGGGCAGTGAAATCCCCATGAAAAGCACTGCTTCGGGTATTCAGAGAACACAAACCAGCAGTGAAAGGTTCCCCTAATGCCCTGCCATTCGGTGGTTTAATTCGGCAAGTTAATTCAGGAGAATCCCATAGACTTCAATGTTAAAAATATTCCCGTTTTAATTCAATATCTAATAAACCGTTCATTATAAAATTCTGCAGCAAAAAGTCTCTTTTATTTATAGATTTTTTAGGATACTTTAAGCATTTTTCTGATATATTTTTTTTTTTTTTTAAAAGTCCGATTTTTTTTTTGATTTGTTTTCACTTTACTTATTTTTTCTGTAACAGCCCTCTTTATTATCATCATTCCCTGGACCTCCTGTGAAAATTTCAGACATTTTCGCTCAGTAGTTTCTTTGCAAACAGCGTTTCATTTTCTCAGATTCATACAAATGGTTTTTCTAATTTATTCACTGCCTCCTCTACGTCACAGCTGCTTTGGCTCTGTGTGATTCGGCTCATGTACGGCTCCTGTTCGGTTTCTTCAAAGGTTAATCCAGATGTTTTTGCTTGTTTTCAGCGTGCATTCGGTTAGTGTTCGTCAGGTTTTCGGCAGCTTTTCCCTGCAATTCGGGGACCCTGTGGTGCTTGCTGAATACACCGCAGGGTCACCGAAATGGGATCGGCAAAAGGAACCGAATTGAAGAGAACGAAAAGTCACCGAACGTGCAGTGACTTTTCGAATCTCTTTGGATAACCCTGATAATCTTAAAGGAACTCTCCCACCTAAGACTCACCTATACTCCCAAAGAAAGGTCTCCTGCTGGAACTTCCAGGCATTACCAGTCGACTGATTTAATGTTTTTTCCAGCTGACATCACCTTAAAGTGTGTCACGACACTAGTGCAGGATTTTAACTAGGCTTGATCGCATCCTTCGGAAGGAACTCTAGCTACCTCTGACTGGCAGGTTTCAGAGCAGAGGAACAATCACTGCTTTGAAGCTCTGTCACAACATCTTGTCAGACCAGTTCAGATATGAAATTTCTATATTTCGCAGTACTGTATATATGACGGCCAAGAATTGCTTCAAACAGGCCATCTGTCTAATTGGGGTTAAAATGTAACAAGAATCTGTGTTTTAAACAATGGACAAGCTAAATTCGTTATCTATCAGAAAACAAGGGAAGAAACATCCATTGTTCAGAAACGGTCCTAATTGATTCTGGTTGTAAAAAAAAACAGATGTTAGATCACATTACTTTGAAGTAAAGGAACACAATGGGCAGCTGAGCTTAACCTAGTGTATGTATTCCAGGGCATTGGGTTTATTTGGTCAGATCTAAGCTCTGGTGTAGGGATGAGCTGTTCGGTTCGATCAGTTCGGAGTTGGATTCGAACTTTGGCCGTTCGCAAGTTTGCGAACTTCGAACTTTTTGGCGTGCTTGGTTCGCGCTCGCAAAATTTGTTTTTTAAAAAGTATAAAAAATGCTTAAAAAATAATAAAAAATTTAGAAATAAAGAGACTCTTTACTGCAGAATATTATAAGCAACGGTTTATTCGATATTGAATTAAAAACTAATGTCTGTGCAAAGATTCTCACCTCTAAATGACCTGTGTTCTCAAACGCCGTAAACAACAAGTGTTAATTAGTGTTTGGAAATAACATGTGCTTTTAATTAGTCTGGTCTAATGAATTTGATACATTGTATGTAGACTGAGGGTGTGGTGTCTCCTGAACATGTATCAAACAACACCTGTGCTTCTGAGAAGTGTTCATTTCTCTACTAAAGCTTCCTTTGATATGCAGTCTAACCCCTTAACCCTGCATTTCACTGCTGTGTGCTCAGCTCATTTTTACCGCTTTCGCTCATCATGTTTAAACGCGATTTGAAGCCACATTTTATTATAGCCTGGGAACCCCTAGCTGCCTTTTCAAATAAATAAATAAATTAAATGACCCAGACATATTAGATATCGTTCTTTTCGGCAGACTCCGCAGATTCATAATATATCATTTTTATATGTATACATCATGTCCTGCCTGTATACTATGACAAAAAATGCAATAAAAATTGAATTTTTAATCATCTGCAGTGTGTAAAGTGTTTTTTTTCCACATTTTAGCACATGAGTGTTTGCGGTTATGTTTTCTATGGGGTGCACTTGTACAAAAATTAGAAATGGGGACTTGTTACATTTTGTGGGGCGAATAACGTGATTTATAGCAAACACACCCCATAGAAAAAAATCATTAGTGTAGCATATTGTTCACATTATAATTGAAAATGTGAACAATATTGCTGCGTTAATAAAAATAACACAAAAAAATACATGTTTTTTTTTTTTTACTCTATACCTGGTCATGTTGGGTATCATTTGAAAGGCCATGCTCAGGCCTTTTGATTGACACCCTCCATGACCCCCTGGCTGCCTGGAGATATCGGGGTTCAAATGAACCCCCTATCTCCACCGGGGGATTCCGGGCAGCTAGGGGTTCCCCGGCTATCTGAGGTCATTACGCTATGCGTGAGGACGTCAGGCAGTGAGGGGGGACCCGGGGGTGGAGCCGCCATCCAAGATGGCGGCCCCCACCGGAGCTAGGCCGCACTTCGGCGCCGCAAGGCATCTCTATTCACAGCCCCATCAGCATCTCTATACACAGCCTCACAGTATCTCTATACACAGAATCTCTATACACAACCCCATCAGCATCTCTATACACAACCTCACTGCATCTCTATACACAACCCCATCAGCATCTCTATACACAGCATCTCTATACACAGCCTCACAGCATCTCTATACAAAACCTCACAGCATCTCTATACTCAACCCCATCAGCATCTATATATACACCCTCACAGCATCTCTATACACAACCCCATCAGCATCACTATACACCACCTCACCGCATCTCTATACACAACCGCATCAGCATCTCTATACACAGCATCTCTATACACAGCCTCACAGCATCTCTATACACAACCTCACAGCATCTCTATACTCAACCCCATCAGCATCTATATACACAGCCTCACAGCATCTCTATACACAACCTCACAGCATCTCTATACACAGCCTCACAGCATCTCTATACACAGCCTCACAGCATCTCTATACACAGCCTCACAGCATCTCTATACACAGCCTCACAGCATCTCTATACACAGCCTCACAGCATCTCTATACACAGCCTCACAGCATCTCTGTGAACCCTCAAATGAACCCCCTATCTCCACCAGGGGATTCCGGGCAGCTAGGGCTATGCGTGAGGACATCAGGCAGTGAGGGGGGACCCGGGGTGGAGCTGCAATCCAAGATGGCAGCCCCCACCGGAGCTAGGCTGCTCTTCGGCACCGCAAGGCGCTGAAGTGCGACCCGGCGCCTAAGGGGTTGAAGCCAGACACCGCTTAAAAGGGGAGACTCTCTCCTTTTAAGCAGTGCCTGGCTTTTTTTTGTGGGACCTCCCGATCGGGAGGGAGAGGGATCCGAACGGATCCCTCCCCCTCCCTTTCAGGCGATCTCCCGGCATTGCCGGGGGTTCACCTGGAAATGACGTCATCGCACAAGGTGCGATGACATCATTTATGTCGGGAGGAGCTTGACTTCAGCGTCTGAGGACACTGAAGTCAGAACGCCACAGGGCCCCGGACAGAGAGGTGAGTATCTCCGCCGGGGGTCCTGCAAAGCTGATGACATGTGGGACACGTCCTCCTCAGCATACAGCGCGAGTAACTGAGGATGTCTCCCACACATCGTCAGCAGTGAAGCGGTTAAAAACGTCTTTTTTTTAAACTTTTTGTCCTTGTTTCCTGTCCCCCAGGGCACTACCCGGACCCGGACATTGTTTTTAAATGTTTCTATACATCCTACAAATCCGCCACTTCACGGGCAGGTTATGGGGACCTCCTAGGCACGATATTTGAAGGAATTTTTCATTTTTATTTTTAACCCTTATTTCATGGAAAACTCACTGTCCCTTTAAAAATGTTTTTTTTAAAAACTTTTTATCCTTGTTTCCTGTCCCCCAGGGCACTACCCGGACCCCATACACCTTTTATGGCAAATATCTAGCATATATGCCCTCTTGGAGGGCACTCTAAAAATCGAATTTTGAGTCCCATTGACTTGTATTGAGTTCGAGTTTGAGTTTGAGTTCGAACTTTTGAAAAGTTCGAGTTCGAATGTGAACCGAACTCGGGGGTGTTCGGCTCATCCCTACTCTGGAGCCATATAAACCTTAGACAATGGATTGCATAACCTGTAAAATAAAAAAAACAGAAACAGTGTTATATTATCTGAATAATCAGTTTGTAATGCTATATTATTAGACGATAGGATCTAACACTATATGGTATTTGAATATTTAATTTATGTGGTCAGTTATAATATATAATCTTGGTATCTTATAAAAGAAAAAGGCCATACCACATTTAATTGATTATTACATAACAAATGTCTTGTGTATTAACATTTATAAAACAGATTAAGTCTGGTAATTGATAATAATGAATTTTAAGGACTATATCACGAATGAATGAATGCATGTCTGCAGAATCACCTCATACACACATATCTCTGGATATAAATAAGGGGTGTATGAGATGCTTGCACGCCGCGGCGAAATATGCCGGTGATTCAACAAAAGCAATAATATTGACATTGTTAAACAAACCCATGGAGTCCTGGGATATAGTATAAAATGACCCCCAAACATTAACGATTGGTTACATACATAAATTAATTCCTGTAGAAGGTTGATAGTTGATCTGAGACCACCATCTGCTGGCCAGGTAATATAACACCTGGACAGACCCCTGGAGTTAATGAATATATATATCCTCCAATCAAATGAGGCCACATAGCGATGGGCTAGAGCTAAAACTGGACGGGAAACCACTATATAGAGGGGATACTCCAGAGAGGAGGAAAAAAAGGAGACCCTGAAAGAAAGCTTTGGGAGAGACCTGAGGGACGCTTGGAGGGGAGAAAGGGCAGATACCATCAGCCACTCCAATAAGTCGCGACCACACCCTAATCTTACACCATTCTATCTTCACTACCAGATGGTATGTATAACTGAATAACTTGATATCTATTTTCTAATTGCATAGTCCTTACTTTAGATGTCCATCACAAATTAAAGGAATATAAATGAATTATTTTGCTATTGAAGCCTAAACAGCAGAATAGTATCAGCCTTTCCACTCTACTGCAGACGAGCGCTAAAGGAGAAACTATTACGGCTGCCTAATTGCACCATAATTTAGTGAAATTATTTATATTCCAAGAATACTGGATGTGGACATCTAAAGATCAGTTGTGTGCCCATAGTGAGATACGCTGGAACTGAGAAATAGTTTTTATATATCAAGTGCCATCAGCTCCATTAGTAAAACAAACATAACCCCTTTCATATAGATCTTGCAGCCCTTTCGATTTGAATGCATGTAAGTCAATAGGAAGTTTTGGGTTAATGTGTATTGAATGAAGTGCTGTGATTGATCTGTGGAAGAGATAGTCTACCTATCAAGTGTGTTATGTATCGCCCCGAAGGATGTTACGTTTAGTGAATGGGCCCCCCACAATAATACACTGTGTTGCATGTGATGCCCAGTAACTGAGTGGTTTTTTTAGCTAGGTGGAGGATTGGTTTATAGTGCGAAAGGTTTAAGTGAATAGAATAGAACTTGGTGTTTAAGAACTGAGGCATGTACTGTATATATGTGGTGCGGTCTATAAACCTAAAATATTTGTCCATTAGATTATTGCGTGTCGCAGTATTGCTACTAATCACGATCTATAATTACTTTTGAAATTGCATTTTGCTAATCCGTTGATAACATATGATTGTATGAAACTTGACATGTGAATAAATTTTAGTTTGAATTGGTTTACCGTTACGCAGTCTCATATCATCTTTATTGATTTTATTGTGTCTAAAAATATCTAGATAGCATCAAAAGAACTCGGGATAACGCACTATATATTTGTTAATACGTATATTCATTGTTTGGTTATTAATCCTTATCTTAAGGGTAAATTACCAAATTATACCATTGGTAATGGAGGCACTGTCAATAATATAAATACATATATATAACTAAAATAAGAAAAATACACGTCATAATTAATATATCCCTGACATATTAATGGAGTCAAACTCTGACAATCTAGGGCCAACTGTAGGATCTCCAGTAAGGGGGGAGGGGTACACATTCCTATCACCATAACCACTTATATTAACTTTAGTTTTAACTTTAAAATACAAAGATAACACAAGTATAACTTATTGAACTTTTTTCACTTTTTTATTGACATTTCTAAGTTGGTTTTATGAGAATTTTTTTGTTTATTTTGTTTAATTAGATTTCTAAATGTGAAAGGAAAAAAAGCAATTGAGTACATCTCCCTGCTTCAGTAGCAAGTTACCTATAAAATCATTACACTGCTCTGAGAATGTTGTTTTGGACTGATATTTACAGGGATACCTTAAATCAATTTTGGCATTTTGGAGAAATTGTAATTGTTTAAAATTGTCCTATGATTAGAAAAAAATGGTTTTAGGTGAAAAAAGTGCAAAGCAGTGCTAGACATTCTATGTACGGTAATAGATAAAAAATGTTCAAAATTGCCATGACCTAAGATGAAGTTGTACCTGTTTTCCACTGCCAAAGCAGTTTATAAGATGTGCCGAAAGTTAAGAATGAAACTGATATACGAAAAGAAACTGACAAATATGTGCGAGTCACGAAATTTCTTTCACTCTAATAACTTTATCTCACTCTGTATAATACACAGGACTGCAAGGTCCATTGGTAAGTACACAGGAATAATGACAGAGCATTACCTTTCCTTCACAGCTCAAGGTATTTGCAACAACTTATAAGTAGCAGACTGACCTGTCATGACACCCTTTTCATTAACAAAGAAAATATAGGAGAGAACAGATATCATAAAGACAGAATTATCTCCTGGTTATAATGTAGCACAGTGGTTCCCATCCCTGGTCCGCAGGTTCCCCTAACAGGCCAGGTTTGCCAGATATCTGAAGCAATGCACAGGTGATATGATTTGCTACTCAGTGATTACAGGATTCAGTCTGCATTTCCACAAGGGAATCCTTAAAACCTGACCTGTTAGAAATACCTGCAGAGTGCAGACAAGGGTTGGAAACCACTGACATGGCATAACAAAGTGAAACAATGTTATATTTCATTTTTTAAATAGTGATTTCAATGGATGGAGTTTTTAAAAAACCTATAAAGATGTTGTTAGCTCTTTTAGCTGAGAGTACATACTTGAAAACGAGAGAAATCTCAATGTATCCTTCCTGGTAAAATCCTTTCTAAATAAATAGTATATGATGCAAACGTGTTGTGGAGAATTAAACAGAAATTAAACTAATATCAATCCATCGGTAGCTGCAATCTGCATAACTGGAGACACTTGCATTATTTTCATTAGTAATACATTGTATACTTGTAAATTGGAAAATGGTATTGTTCATCATGGTTCAATCACAAAAATTACATATACAGTCAGGTCCAGAAATATTGGGACGTCGACACAATTCTAACATCTTTGGCTCTATACACCACCACAATGGAGTTGGAATGAAACAAACACAATGTGCTTTAACTGCAGACTGTCAGCTTTAATTTGAGGGTATGTACATCCAACTCAGGTGAACGCTGTAGGACTTACAGCAGTTTGCAGATGTGCCTCCCACTTGTTAAGGGACCAAAAGTAATGGGACAGAATAATAATCATAAATCAAACTTTCCCTTCTTATTACTTGGTTGCAAATCCTTTGCAGTCAATCACAGCCTGATGTCTGGAACGCATAGACATCACAGACGCAGGGTTTCATCCCTGGTGATGCTCTGTGTGATGTTTAGACAGATTCCCTGTCTGTCTCAGAGGTTTCCAGGTTGGGAGTGGTTCGTATGCCACCCCCCCCCTTCCCTGCTGTAGTGCATGCTTGAGAAGGAAGCTGTACCAGTAAGTTTTAACCAGGAAGAACACAGACTTCTGATCTTAGGCAGAGAGCAGCCATGCAGGGAAGCATTTAGGCACAGAGTACATGCTGGAATCCTGTCCTGTTATTATAGCACAGACAATAATCTGATTCTGTACAGAACCCTTCTGTGAACTGTCTGAGTGAGTAATAAACCTTCCCTGGTTAATCGTGACATCTAGCCTGTGTGTAAGTTACTGGATAGTACTCACAGAAATACATACAACACCTAATTGCATGCCCACACCTTTGGGACATAACAGTGGCGACAAGGATTGTGGATATTACATACGTGGCTTTAATAGGATCTATTCAACCTTTTGATCCTGCTGCTGAATCATGGAGCTCTTGGGAAGAGAGACTAGAGCAATATATGGAAGCAAATGATGTTTCTGCAGCAAAGAAAGTTGCTGTTTTCCTCACAGCATTAGGGCAAACTGCTTATGGCACACTCAGAGATCTAGTTTCTCCAGATAAACCTGCTTCTAGACCCCTGCCTGATTTGATTGAGAGGCTGCATGAGCACTACAATCCAAAACCCTTAGAGATTGCAGAACGGTTTAAATTCTACAGTAGAAGGCAGCATGCAGGCTTATGTTATTAACTTACGCAAGCTAGCTGCTACATGTCAGTTTGGAGACTATTTGCAGACCGCTCTTCGCGACATGTTTGTCATGGGGCTCTATGACACAGCCATACAGAAACAGTTACTCACAGAATCTGACTTGACACTGAATAAAGCCACTGAGCTTGCCTCCATCATGAAAATGGCTGCTAGGGATGCTAAACTCCTGAACCCACACCCTGAAACTCCTGCAAGCCAGGGAGAGGACATTTTCAGCACTTCTGTGGCCCAACGCACACGACAGTCTCTCCCTGGTCGCCCAAAATTTCAACAAAGTAATGTCTCTGGGTCTGCAGCACCAACCTGCTACCGTTGTGGCGACCCTACTCACAATGCACTCACATGCAAGTTTAAGGATGTAGTTTGTTTCCTTTGTGGGAAGACTTGTCATGTCAGGCGTGTTTGCCGTAGCTCCCGCTCCACTGTCACTGCTACAAAATACAGAGCTAAGAAGACATTTCATGTAAACACTGACCGCAAAGACTCAAGCTCTGATGAGCCGTTTGTTCAACATGTTGCACTGTTCAGAGTGGAAGGGAGTACTCCTGTTATAAAAGTGGATGTCACACTCAATGGTTGTCCTGTCTCAATGGATGTTGATACAGGGGCAGCTGTCTCTGTCATTTCATGGACTGATTTCAAGTCATTGGGACTGTCCCTACCTCTCAAACCTACAACTCTCAATCTACAAATTTACAGCCAGGAACTGTTACGGCCCATGGGTTATGTTCAGCCTCTTGTCACATTGGGAAAATGCTGTAAAACCTTACGCCTTTATGTTGTACGTAAAGGAGGTCCTCCATTATATGGTAGGGATTGGATTAAAGCCCTGGGCATGCCTCCTCTTGCTATTGCTCAATGTACATTACTCTCTGAGGTGGACTCGTGGGTGGAATCTCTGAAGTCGCGATTTAAAGAGGTTTTTGAAGACTCTCTGAGTGCAGTAAAAGGAAAACTGGCCCAACTCCAATTAAAACCAGATGCCAAACCTCGTTTTTGTAAGGCCAGATCAGTACCATTTGCCTTGCGGAAAAGTGTGGAAGCTGAACTGAAGCAACTATTGGCTAACAAGGTGATAAAAAAAAGTTGAGAGGAGTGAATGGGTTTCACCAACTGTTCCGGTAAAAAAAAAAGTAATGGCGATGTCAGAATTTGTGGGGATTACAGAATGGCCCTGAACAACCAACTTCTTGTGGCTCAATACCCATTACCTCGACTGGAAGATCTATTTAGCTCACTAGCTGGAGGGCAAAGGTTCGCAAATATAGACTTAAAACAAGCCTACCTGCAATTAAAAGTACATCCAGTCTCCCAGCATTTATTGACCATAAACACTCACAAAGGATTATTCCAATATACTAGTATGGTTTTTGGTATAGTCCCAGCGCCAGCGATCTGGCAGCGAATCATGGATGAAGTCCTCGCAGGAATACCTTACAAACAATGTATGCTAGATGACATGCTCATCACAGGTCCCACAGATGCAGAACACAGAAAGAATGTGGAAGCTGTGCTGGAGAGACTCCAAACACATGGATTACGTGTGAAGCTTTCTAAATGTGAGTTTTTCAAGACAGAATTAGAATTTTGCGCCCATACTGTAGATCGACATGGATTGCACACTACAGAAGAAAAGGTGAAAGCTCTTACTCATGCCCCAACTCCCCAAAACGTAACACAGCTGCGGTCTTATCTTGGCCTCTCAAATTACTATTACCATTTCTTGCCAAACTTGGCGCACCAGCTTTATCCATTACATTGCTTACTGGATGCAAAGACCAAATGGATATGGACAGCCGAATGTGAAAAAACCTTTACGTTATGAAAACAACTAATTCTGTCATCTCAGGTTCTGATCCACTATGACCTAAAGAAACCAGTAACTTTGGCATGTGATGCCTTGCCATATGGACTGGGGGCTGTGCCTTCCCATGTCATGTCAGATGGCACAGAGCGGCCCATTTCTTTTGCCTCCAGATCTTTGACTTCAGCAGAACAAAACTACTCGCAGATAAAGAGGCGCTAGCCATTGTATGGACCACTAAGAAATTCCACACATACATCTATGGTTGGGATTTTACACTTATCACTGACCACAAGCCTCTGTTGTCGATACTGAACCCTCAAAAAGGAATTTCGACTACAGATGCATCTCGCTTACAAAGATACACTTTATTCTTGGGAGCTTATAATTATTCAATCAGATACCGCTCGCATGATGCCTATGGAAATACAGATGCATTTTCCAGATTACCAGTTGGAGTACACCCACCGAGTGACATACGCATAGTGGAGGTACAAAGGCCACAAACTAGTATCTCAACCACACTGATAGCCAGAAACACAGTCACAGATCCGTGCTTGTCTCAGGTATTCTCTTTTGTTCAAACTGGATGGCAGGAGAAGGTGCCATTTGAATTTCGCCCATATTTTACTAGAAAATGTGAACTAGTGACAAATGCTGGATGCTTACAATGGGGAAACAGGGTTATCATACCCAAGAATCTGCAACCTACAATGTTAAAGATCCTGCATGAGGGCCATCCTGGCATGGTGCGCATGAAGCAGAGAGCGAGGGGTTATTTTTGGCCACTAATGGATACAGCGATTGAAGATTATGTGGCTAGATGTCCAGGGTGCTGTCAAGCTCAACGACCTCAAAGGAAGGGTGCCATGCAACCTTGGCCATGGCCAAAGGACCCATGTTCAAGACTCCATATAGATTTTGCGGGACCGATCCACGGGAAAATGTATTTGTTCGTAGTGGATGCACATTCTAAATGGCCTGAAGTTTTCCAAATGACTTCCACCACCTCTACTGCTACCATTTTAATCTTGAAGCTTTTTGCTCAGTATGGATTGCCAGCAGCCATAGTCTCAGACAATGGGTCACAATTTACCTCTCATCAGTTTCAATTATTTCTTCGCTCCCTACAAATCCAACACTACACAACAGCTCCCTATCACCCTTCATCAAACGGGCTGGCAGAATGGTTTGTTCGGACTTTTATGAAGAACCGGCTTTCTACTATGGACCAGATTGGAAAGTCTGAGGAGACGCTGCTGGAGTTCTTGTTTGCATACCGAAACACACCACATTCTACTACCGGACTGACACCGGCTTTTCTTATGTTTGGACGGCATCCTCGGTCCAAACTTGATTTAGTTTGTCCTCAGACCCAGTTTCCAACAACTTCATCACCATGTTGTTCTACATTTAGTGTCGGTGATCCTGTATGGAGACGTAATTACAGAGTTTTTCGTCACTGGCTTCCTGGAGTCATTAATGGCACCATTGGAAGGTAAATGTACCTTGTTTGCCTTTCGAATGGTACTTGTGTTCGACGTCACATCTCTCAGTTGAAAAAACGCAAACTCCCACCAACAGGGGCAAGCCTGACCCCTCTGTTCAATCAACCACAAGCCACCACTCAGGAGTCTGCCAGTGACATATGGCATGGTGTATGGCATGATCCAACATCTTTGCAATCACACCCTGAAGTTCTTTGTGACAATTTTCCTGAGGAACCTAGACCTGTGTCGAAGTGTGCGGACTGATTTATCTGTTGGGAAGGCACTCATGACTCCAGAAACATTGATGGACACCACCCCTGCCGCACCTGTGCAACTTCGCAAGTGTACCCATCAGCGGCGTCAGCCAAAATTTTGGCAAAGCACTGAACCCTTGCGTGATTCCTCTGAGATGCAGAGAGAGAGCAGAAGGGCTGGTGACCTGTTGAGGGAGCAACAAGAATGTCCTGAAGATGCTCCTTTGCCAAACTGATCCTATTTACCTTGTTTGTCTTATGTCTGTTTTGTTTTCTCTCTTTTGTGTTTGTTTGTTTGTTTGTTTGTTTTTCAGGGGAAGAAAAGGAGGTGTGATGTTTAGACAGATTCCCTGTCTGTCTCAGAGGTTTCCAGGTTGGGAGTGGTTCTTATGCCACTCCCCTCTTCCCTGCTGCAGTGCATGCTGGAGACGGAAGCTGTACCAGTAACCATGAAGAACACATTTCTGAAGACTTCTGATCTTAGGCAGAGAGCAGCCATGCAGGGAAGCATTTAGGCACAGAGTATATGCTGGAAACCTGTCCTGTTACTATAGCGCAGACAATAATCTGATTCTGTACAGAACCCTTCTGTGAACTGTCTGAGTGAGTAATAAACCTTCCCTGGTTAATTGTGAAATCTGGAAATACTCACAGAAATACATAAAACACCTAATTGCATGCCCACACCTTTGGGACATAACACTCTGCCAGGCCTCTACTGCAATTGTCTTCAGTTCCTGCTTGTTCTTGGGGCATTTTCCCTTCAGTTTTGTCTTCAGCAAGTGAAATGCATGCTCAATGGGATTCAGGTCAGGTGATTGACTTGGCCATTGCATAACATTCCACTTCTGTCCGTTCAAAAACTCTTTGGTTGCTTTTGCAGTATGCTTTGGGACATTGTCCATCTGCACTGTGAAGCGCCGTCCAATGAGTTCTGCAGCATTTGGCTGAATGTGAGCAGATAATATTGCCCGAAACACTTCAGAATTCATCCTGCTGCTTTTGTCAGCAGTCACATCATCAATAAATACAAGAGAACCAGTTCCATTGGCAGCCATACATTCCCACGCCATGACACTTCCACCACCATGCTTCACTGATGAGGTGGTATGCTTAGGATCATGAGCAGTTCCTTTCCTTCTCCATACTCTTCTCTTCCCATCACTCTGGTACAAGTTGATCTTGGTCTCATCTGTCCATAGGATTTTGTTCCAGAACTGTGAAGGCTTTGTTAGGTGTTGTTTGGCAAACTCTAATCTGGCCTTCCTGTTTTTGAGGCTCACCAATGGTTTACATCTTGTGGTGAACCCTCTGTATTCACTCTGGTGAAGTCTTCTCTTGATTGTTGACTTTGACACACATACACCTACCTCCTGGAGAGTGTTCTTGATCTGGCCAACTGTTGTTTCTTCACCAGGGAAATAATTCTTCGGTCATCCACCACAGTTGTTTTCCGTGGTCTCCCGGGTCTTTTGGTGCTGCTGAGCTCACCGATGCATTCCTTCTTTTTGAGAATGTTCCAAACAGTTGTTTTGGCCACGCCTAATGTTTTGCTATCTCTCTGATGGGTTTGTTTTGTTTCTTCAGCCTAATGATGGCTTGCTTCACTGATTGTGACAGCTCTTTGGATCTCATCTTGAGAGTTGACAGCAACAGATTCCAAATGCAAATAGCACACTTGAAATTAACTCTGGGCCTTTTATCTGCACATTGTAATTGGGGTATTGAGGGAATATCACACACCTGCCCATGGAACAGCTGAGAAGCCAATTGTCCCATTACTTTTGGTCCCTTAACAAGTGGGAGGCACATCTGCAAACTGCTGTAAGTCCTACACCGTTCACCTGAGTTGGATGTACATACTCTCAAATTAAATCTGACAGTCTGCAGTTAAAGCACATTGTTGTTGTTTCATTCCAACTCCATTGTGGTGGTGTATAGAGCCAAAGATGTTAGAATTGTGTCGATGTCCCAATATTTCTGGACCTGACTGTACATGGAAAATAAATCACCTGACATTATAGCAATACTATAATGTTCCCACAAAGAAAATAGAGGGCATGATTGCATAAACATTACAGCAAGAGATACGCTATTGCAGCCTGTGCTGCGCTAAGGTTAGGGTCAGACGAGCTCATTCTGTGCGGACTGTGCATCCGTGCACAACGGATGTACTTTCTGACTGACGACAAGGTGGCCACACGGTCCGTTTTTGTGACTGATGTAGAAGGGAAATTAAATTAATATGAAAAACCATTTTGTCTGTCAAAATGCTTGACGTCAAAAATACAGTCCGTCTGACTACGTTCCATCACTCACACACAAAGCTATGCGGACATTGCAGACGTGGCGCACTTCGCACGTCCGTTCTAGCACTTTTACGTTCTTGCTAACTTGCGTCCGTTTGCCACATCCATTGTCAGATGTCGTGACCCGGCCTATCTTCAGCGCCTGGCTTCCCTAAAGCCAGAATGCCGCGGGACCCTGGACAGAGAGGTTAGTATCTCCGCCAGGGCTCCCGCTTGCGGAAGACGTGTGGGGAACGTCCTCTGCATATAGCGGGAGTCAATGAGGACGTTCCCCACACGTCCTCCGCAGCGAAGGGGTTAAATCGCGTTGTTTACCCCTATCTTCAGAAAAAAAATCACTTCTACTGTCGTTGTAAACCACCTGCTTCCCTATTTTTAATGGTCTAGCAACTTCAGCGCAAAATTATAGCTAACAGCAACAAGGGGAAGTGGACGTTCTAGTCCATCTAGGGACAAATGACTTGGCTAGCAATGAGGTTTCTGAGATTAAGGAAGATTTTTGTGTTCTTGGAGGTGAAATACAGCAGATTGCGTCCACTGTGTCATTCTCTGAAGTTTTGCCTGTGCATAACATTCAAGATAGGCAGATGTGCAATAGGGAATTCAATTTGTGGCTTCGGGAATGGTGTCGGGAGCAAGGATTTGGCTTTGTGTCCCATGATAGCTCTAATTGGAGCAGAAAGGAACTGTATAAAAAAGATGGTTTGCATCTTACTCATAGGGGAACATATGTTCTCAGTGAGAAGTTCAAAGGTTTTGCAAAGAAATATTTAAACTAGGAGGGGGGGACAAAAGGGTAAAAAACAATCTGCCCGATTGTCCCCCAAAACTAAATCGGAGGGTGCAAGCAACATGCGAGGTAAAAAATGACAAGCTCAGAGTCGTGTCTACAAATGCTCGCAGTTTAGTCAATAAAAGCAATGAACTAGAGGCAATGATGGCAGCTGAAAAAGAAGATTTAGTGGCGGTTACTGAGACATGGTTCAGTGAGAAAAATAACTGGGACATAACAATACCGGGGTACTCTTTATATAGAAAATACAGAGAAGGTAGGAAAGGAGGAGGAGTGGCCCTGTATGTGAAAAACAACATAAAAACGAACCAAATAAAAGTGAGCGAGGTGAACATAGAGTCAGTTTGGGTTACGCTAACATTTGGCAATCATACAGTAGCTCGTGTAGGTGTGATCTATAGACCCCCTGGACAAGCAGAAGAACTAGATAATCTGCTGGTTGAGGAAATAGCCAAAATGGCAATGAAGGGGGAAGTTATTATCATGGGGGACTTTAATCTTCCTGATGTGAACTGGAAAACCAAAACAGCTGGGTGCACCAGGAGTACAAATATTCTAAACTCCCTACTGGGATTATCTCTAACACAAGTAGTTGAGGAGCCGACCCGTAAAGAGGCCATATTGGATTTAATACTCACAAATGGAGGTTTGGTATCAGACGTTGTTGTAGGTGAAAATTTGGGATCTAGTGATCACCAGTCAGTATGGTTTAATATAACAACAGGGATGGAGCCGCACCACACAAGAACGAAAGTTTTAGACTTTAAAAAAACAGATTTTTCTTAAATGAGATTTTGTGTGAAGGAGTCATTATCAGACTGGAGGAGTTTAAAGGGAGTCCAGGAGAAATGGGATTATTTAAAGGAAGCATTATTGAAGGCCACAGGAAATTGCATTCGGCTTGTTAGCAAAAACAAAAAAGGGAAGAAACCACTGTGGTACTCTGCAGAAGTGGCCAAAATAGTGAAGAACAAAAAGATAGCATTCAATAATTATAAAACAACTCAGAGTGAAGAATATAGGCAAACCTATAAGATTAGGCAGAAAGAGGCAAAGCAATTTATAAGAGCTTCCAAAGCACACGCAGAAGAGAAAATAGCTCAGTCAGTAAAAAAGGGGGACAAAACATTTTTTAGATACATAAACGAGAAAAGAAAAGTAAAACAAGGATTAGTTAGATTAAAAACAAAGGAAGGAAGGTATGTAGAAGAGGATAAAGGTCTCGCTGACTGCCTCAATGAATATTTTTGTTCAGTCTTTGCAGAAGAAAAGGAAGGAAAGGGACCTCAGTTAGGAGAGAACACTAAAGAGACATTTACATATCAGTTTACAGAGGAGGAGGTTCTACAGCAGCTGTCTAAAGTAAAGACAAATAAGTCAATGGGGCCTGATGGGATCCACCCTAAATTATTAAAAGAGCTCAGTGATGTAATAGCAAAACCATTAACAGATTTATTTAACCAATCCTTGTTAACGGGAGTCGTCCCAGAAGACTGGAAATTAGCAAATGTTGTGCCCATTTACAAGAAGGGTAGTAGGGAGGAATCGGGGAACTATAGGCCAGTTAGTCTTACGTCAGTAGTGGGGAAATTAATGGAAACCATGTTAAAGGAAAGGATTGTTGAACATCTAAAAACACATAGATTACAGGATCAGAAACAACATGGGTTTACCTCAGGGAGATCATGCCAAACTAATCTTATTGATTTTTTTGATTGGGTAACAAAAATAATAGACACAGGTGGTGCAGTAGACATTGCTTATTTAGATTTCAGTAAGGCTTTTGATACTGTTCCGCATAGAAGGCTTATCAATAAATTGCAATCTTTGAGTTTAGATTCCAATATTGTTGACTGGATTAGGCAGTGGCTGAGTGACAGACAACAGAGGGTTGTGGTAAATGGAGTTTATTCGGCACAAGGTCTTGTTACCAGTGGGGTACCTCAGGGGTCAGTACTTGGACCCATTCTCTTTAATATTTTTATTAGTGATATTGCAGAAGGTATTAATGGAAAAGTATGTCTTTTTGCTGATGACACAAAGATTTGCAACAGGGTTGACGTTCCTGGAGGGATCAGCCAAATGACAAATGATTTAGGTAAACTAAAAAAATGGTCGGAGCTGTGGCAATTGAGTTTTAATGTGGATAAGTGCAAGATAATGCACCTGGGACGTAAAAACCCAAGGGCTGAATATAGAATATTTGATACAGTCCTAACCTCAACATCTGAGGAAAGGGATTTAGGGGTCATTATTTCAGAGGATCTAAGGGTAAGTAGTCAATGTAATAGAGCAGCAGGAAATGCTAGCAGAATGCTTGGTTGTGTAGGGAGAGGTATTAGCAGTAGGAAAAGGGAAGTGCTCATGCCACTGTACAGAGCACTGGTGAGACCTCACTTGGAGTACTGTGTGCAGTACTGGAGACCGTATCTCCAGAAGGATATAGACATCTTAGAGAGAGTTCAGAGAAGGGCTACTAAAATGGTGTACGGCTTGAAGGAGAAAAGTTACCAGGAAGGCTTAATGATCTTAACATGTACAGCTTGGAAAAAAGACGAGACAGAGGAGATATGATAGAAACATTTAAATACGTAAAGGGAATCCACAAGGTAGAGGAAGGGAGTATATTTAAAAGGAAACAAAATAGCAAAACAAGAGGACATAGTCTTAGATTAGAGGGGCAAAGGTTTAAAAGTAACATCAGGAAGCATTATTTTACTGAGAGGGTGGTGGATACATGGAACAGTCTTCCAGTAGAAGTGGTAGAGGCCAAAACAGTAATTGAATTTAAGCAAGCATGGGATAGGCATAAGGCTATCCTAAACAAAAGAGAAATCCAGGTTAAGTATCCATGTAATTGGGCAGACTAGATGGGCCGAAAGGTTCTTATCTGCCGAAATTTTTTCTATGTTTCTATGTTTCTATGTTTCTAACTTGCCTAAAAAAGTCAGGTTGTCATAATAATCTGGCCACTCAGTGAATGTAATTGGAAACCTAACGTGTATAGGTAATCAACATTAACAAAAATTTGCCTTTCAAAGTTTGCAAAAGACTATTGGAGAAAGGTTGTAAACCAGCATAGGAGCAGAAAGAAAACTAACAGGTCTATTCACTAAAGGTGAATCTCAGGAGAACTGTCAGGAGAAGTGAAAATAGCCAAACCAGAAAAATTCTTCCATTTATTCACTTTCCAAATCAGCTATTTGGTCTAGAAGATTGTTCTCCTGCCAATTCTCCTGAGTTTTACTGTTAGTGAATAGACCTGTTAGTTTTGCTGTGCCCAGATGTTGTTGGCCTACAATTCCCAGAATTCATTGAGTGCAATCGTCAGTGACTCATGGTAATTTTAGTTTATGAGTTTGCCAGCCCAGCCTTACAGGGTTATTCAAAGAGATCTGAATTGCTGGAGAAAGGTAACCGAACAGTGAAATTCAGCGTTCGGTTACCTTTTCTGGTCATTCGGCTATTCAGAGAGTAGGCAGTTCGCCAAATCCTGGCGAATTGCCTGCACATACGGTGCCTGTTCCTTTGAGGGCATTGAAATCCCCAAAGAGAAGCAATTCTTCGTCTATTCAGAGAACAAAAACCAGCAGTGAAAAGATGCCGAATTGCCCTGCTGTTTGGTAGTTTCATGTGGCAGATTTATTCATGCGAATCCCATAGACTTCAATGTTAAAATTTTTCCCGTTTTAATGCAATATCTAATAAACTGTTGATTATAATATTCTGCAGTAAAAAGACTCTTTATTTATAGATTTTTGTAGGTATTTTCCGGGATTTTTTTTTTTTTTTAATTGTTTTTTCTTTCTTCTGTAAAAGCCTTTTTTATTATCCTTCATTGGATTTTATATGTAATTTTCAGACATTTTCGCTCAGTAGTTTCTTTGCAAAAAGCATTTCACTTTTCCAACATTCAAGCATACTGTTTATTTTTTTTCACTCCATTCGTCTGCCATGTCGGGGTTTTCCAGCGGCTGCTCTGCGCAGTGATCGGCGGCTGCTCGGGTTTCTCTGGCGTGTTCGGAGGAGTTCATCCAGATGATTTTGCGTGTTTCGGTGTGCATTCGCCAGGTTTTGCGGTGAGTGTTCGTCGTGTTTCCGGCGACTTTTCCCTGCACTACGACGGCCCTGTGGTGTTTGCTGAATACACCGCAGGGCTGCCGAAATAGGATTGGCGAATCGCACCGAATTGAAGAGAACAAAAAAAGTCACCGACCGTGCGGTGACTTTTCGATTCTCTTCCAATAACCCTGTATTTGTGTTACTTTGCAACATTGTTGAGCGTGTGTATGCTGAGATTGTAAGACTGGAGTATAAAATAGGCCTTCCTATAAGTGACAACAATTAATATATAATTCTTATGGCAGCTAAACATAGTGGTAACTTTTTAACACTAATTCTGAGAGAGATCCTTCTGTCTCCGGCTTTTGTATGTTTGTTTTAGTTCCACTTTGTCTACGTTGTATTTCTCCAGTTCCTAAGTGACAACCTTCGTAGTATGTTTGTAGCAGGGATGAATTGTGTCGTTATGGGGACTTATTCACTCTTTAACCACACCCAGGCTTCGAGCTGCTTGAAAGCACAAGGAAAAAAGAACTATTAAGCATATTTTGCATTCAATGAAAACTGCATTATTAACTGAACTGAAGAAAGTGAAATACTGCAAAAATCTTGATTTGACTAACATGAAACCTACATACGGTAAGTAGCAAAAAATGTAATGACACAAAATGAAATGTTTGTAAACTTGACCAGCAAACACAAAAGATTTTATTATATGTGTATTTTATACCGATTACAGATAGGTGACTATATTTTCTTCACAAAAAAAATATTTATTATGCTGTAAAACATAATGGGGTGCCCAGCGCTGGTATATCTGTCTATAGTACACACATCCGGTTAAGGGCAGAAATGTGTCTTGTTTTTGCATGTTTGCAAATTTGCAACTAATTAATGTAATTAGAAATAAGCTAATTGCATGATATTCTTTACTGCTTGAAGTTTAAGGTTGGCCTTTAAACATTTGATTGTATAGAAAAGACTTCAAAGAAACAGAAAATAGCTGTGTGTGTGCTCAATGCTGTCCATGCTGCAATTAAGACGAGCGCACTGCAGAATGGAAGGAACGTCCGTGAGAGCGGACAGTCCTTCCACTCTCCGCTGCCGCTGACTGCCCTCAGCTGTGCAAATCGCAATCCTCCTATGGAGGATCGCGCTTTGCAGCTCCGTTGATGCGCTTTCTAGCGCATCAACGGATTCGTTCCCTAGACGGACGCTTGCTGCGCGGGCAGTTCGTGCGTGCGCACAAGCATGTGACCGGCGCCCGTCGCTGCATCACGCGGCTGCGACGGCTGTCGGTAAGTGCGGGCGCACGACCGCACTAGGTGCGCTTGTCTGACACAAGCCTAAATTACTGGCAGCAAGGAATAGGAATGTTTGCAGAAGCCACTTTTTATTAATAGGAGCGTGACCTGCAGAGCTTATAAGAGAGGGGGTCCTATTCCCTATTTGGCGCTAAAATGGGGACACTAACGGGAAAAACCTGCACCTGCGTTTTAGCACCATATCCCAAGGCAGGTGCTAATTCAGCAGCCTGCCCTGGAATGCAGCGCTACCTTCGGTGATACTCGTAGTAGTACTTCTGCGCCGCTGCGAGTGTCATCTCCTGGAGTCCATAGGACTGGCCGCGTCGCGGAGTGACTGAGGAGGGAGACTGGGGAATATTTGTCCCCAATTTCACTCTGCTCCCGGCAGTCAGAAGCGGCGGATTGGGCCCCGTTTCTCTCTGCGGGATGAGAGGTGAGTATCGGATTTATTGTTGGGGGGTTTATCTTGTGCTAAATGATTCTGCAGAAGTGGAATCTGTTAGCACCAGCTTCTGGGTAATGGTAAAAATCAGTTTAACCCATCGGTGTGGTAATTAAAGTTAGTATAAGAAAGGTATTACAAAGTCCTAACGCTAATTACTGATTGCACTTCGCATGTTAAATAAAGGGTGTGCAAAGTACAGTAAGCTCGAAGAAGCTAATGCAATTACCAATGTACTTTTTCCAGGGTTTAGTATTAGGAAGGTAATCAATGCGGCATGCTTTAAAGTCACTTAGCCTGACTTTAACGATTACTCACCCGAACGCTACAGTTAGCATTCACAAGGGAATAGTGCCCAGGGTGTTTTGTCTAGAATGCTAGGGGATATTTTGTACAGTTGTAGTAATATGGTATATCTAGGCATTTTATATGTTGTAGTTCACTCCACAAATTGAATTTGGAAATTTTGTCCTAAACTTTCATTATTTTTCCATGCTACCAAGTTAAAATGAACCCCATAGTTTACTGTTCTATCGTGAACTCAACATCAAACCGCTTCAGTGAATTGTTATTATTTGTTCTCTTCTTTACAATGAAGAGGCCTGGGCTGGTCATAAATCTCACCAGACAAATGCCTGATGGGCTGCAACGGCTGTGGGCTGCTGGTTTCAACAAAACCTCAATCCCTGCCAACAGATCACAAAAGATTTGCCCGTGACCTGAAAAAACCACATCCATACTGTATGCATGGGTCCTGGCCTTTGGGCCTCATCCCTTGCCACCTCAAGTCAGTGCCTTGATTGAGTTGATTAAGTTAAAATGGTCATAATGGCTAGCTTCTTCCTTTAAAGATAGTTGCTCCCATGTAGCAGCTGTAAGCCTGTTCAATATCAATTAAAGAAAAAAACAAAAGCACATTGTGTCCTTACTTTTACTCTAGTGCTTAGAGTTCCGCTCAGTAAGCACTGTACAATTGTCAATATTTGCCAGAAGACAAACCAAGAACAATACCTACTTATTCTTTCTTGAGAACAACCACAAAAAGCACGATTTTAAGTACTCAAGATTTTGAGTACAATATTTTTTTATTTCTTTTTTATGCGACAACAGCTCCCAGCTCTTTGTCACAGTCAGATTTTTTTTAAGAAACATTGTTATGGCTAACTGACCAGGTATTTAGGTGATGACTCGACAAAAGAAATGCCAGACGGAGGCCTTGATTCTTGAAAGGAAAAAAGGTTTTATTCGGTACCGGACAAGAGCTGCAAGTCTTGCTCGCAATCAAAGCTCAAGTCCCGAGCCAACAGAGAAACAAAGAATTTATACATGGCGAGTAAAAATGCACACCTTATTCCCCTCCCCAGGTTACCCTCCCACTTCCCATATCAACCTTCATTATACATATCGGACTTTATTCATCATTTTGCAAGTCAGCAAGGTTCACCTCAAAGACACGACCCTTGAGCCCACACGAGACAATCTGAATTCTCTGTCTAGTCAATAAGGTTGTAAAAGGGAATCATTCTTCCAAAACAAATATGGCCAGCTACGGAATTACATGGGTTATCCATTCCTTATGCGGCCTTGGTATATTAAGCCAACTTTTACGGCTTAGCTAGGAATATTTAGAGACCTGCGGAGGGAGAAGAGGTAATTCTTCAGTCAGCAGAAATCAGGTTTAAAACAAGATATTAGAGGCTACATTTAGCTGTTAGTTTATACAGTTCTATTTTCTATCTAAATTCGTGGACAGGGAACAGAGAGTGTGACGCTGGGGGTTATTCCCAGGTAGCGCTGTTTCAACATGCTGTACATATAAAGCATATGTGGATGAAAGACTAATAAAGTGACATGTGTAAAGTGCCAGGGAATGGTATGATATGTGAAAAGTCCTTGTAAAAAGATTTTGAGACATGGTAAAAGTTATGGAGAGTGAAAGACTCAAAAGGTTGATTGTGGGTACATGATTGGCACCACAGTTGAACCGGAGTAAGTGTATTAAAATTATTATAGCTTTCACCAAAAAGCCTTACATTGTAGGCAAAGAGAGAGTGTGTAAATAAAACTTAACATTTATTAAACATATAAAACCAGTAAAAATTGAAAGAAAAAAGGAGACCAGTGCACTGATTCATATACATACAGCATTAAAAATAGTAGCATGGAGTGATACCTAGATAGGTCAATTGTAGGGTGTGCTAAACCAAAGGAGGGGGTCAACAATAAGGGAGAATCCCCTAAATTACTAATTGAACAAGCACAAGAAAATATACTGTTTGGAAAGTTAGATTCCTCACCATGCCGGGGAGGAGTTCACAGTTCAATAATTGAATTAACCACATAGAAATGCTCTATTGCTAAATAGCTTAATAGAAGACCAAAAATATAGTCGGTTCCTTCAGTTAGTATATGCATAGTTAATATTTCCACAATATGGTTATTATATCCTGAAAGGGTTAATATTGCCACTATGTGGTACTTATTTCATAGCAAAGTTAGCTAATGCAATGTTTGGTTTAACCAATAGTTATATCACCCATAAAAGGATCAGTTTAATGCTTACTCATTTGTCCACTTGCTAAAAAACCCATAAAACCGCCGCCTCAGGGTAATCGTATCATGTAGTGTTTATAACCAGTCATATCATCGCATCGTTAATTGCAGGTGAGCCACCACAATAACCCTTATGTAGGGAAAGCAAGGGGCCCAAGACCCAAGAATAAATTGATTCCAAGTGATATTCTCGACCAGAGATTTCTAATTGCCTGAGGTTCTTATTCCGCGCACCCGACGTGCGTTTCGCCGCTACCGGCTCGTCAGGAATGCCTGGGACTCTATGAGCCGATACCAGTGGTGACGCACAGCACGCATCAGCTAGGTCGGATAAGCTTGATGACAGTGAGTTGGTAACAGAAATGGATTTTTCCCTTGCCAACTGGCTCTCTGTCAACGGCTAGAGTGGAATTGGGTCCACTGTGTATATGTATTATACATTGTCAATAATACCAAGACTTTCTTTCCATAAAATATCTTTTTTGTTTTGTCTTATGCATCACTGAACAGCAAAACAGGAGAATGATTGGTATTTTTTAGTATATTCATATAATATAAATATTTATTTTTTATGAGGAAAACATGAGATTATATGTTAGTTAAGATCTGTTTATTAGAATGTGGCTCACGTTGAATAAGATTTGCACCTCTGGGCATGTCAAAAGTTTTCTAGTTCTTCAGCTTATCTTGATCGACACACAATTTGAAAGTTTTATTGTTCTTTTTACTTTAAAGGGAGCCCTACCGTCATGATACCAAAATACTCAATGATGGGACCATTCAGAGGACACATGAGTATAAAAAGCTCACGTAAGTATTATTTCTCACTGCCTTACTACAAGATTTTCATTGAATAAACCATACAACAATAAGTTATTGTCGATTCAAGATAAACTGCGGGGAGTGACGCTGTTCGTTTTATGTATTCGTTGCCTCTTTCTGTTTAGGCAAATAATTAATTACCTGTTTTATCTGTTGCTTCTAATACTGGATTCCCAAAGAGAATTTACCTAAAGCTAATTTATGATAATGACTGAGTAGAGATTTGCAATTTGTCTCGTTCCGAATCCAAATTCGGATGAAAATCACCATTCTCGTATTTCGGGAGCATTTCTGAAAACAAAATAGCGGCCATCTGAAAATTTCAGATCGATCCGAAATTTCGGCGCGAGTCGCATTGGCGATTCGGATCAGTTAGTTTTTTATGAGTTAATTCATTTTTTTATCGGTTATTTAAGAATGGGAAGTAGATTACTTTTACCAATAGAATGAAAGTTTCTTTACTTATTTATTTGTTAGACATTTTTGGGTGAAATTTTAGGTTTCCTAACTTTTTTTAAAGAAACAAGGCTTTTTAACCCATAGGTTTCAATGCAGCATATGAATCCAAACACTGCTGGGAAGCGCCTCTCTGCGTTATAATTAATGCAGCATATGAATCCACACACTGCTGGGAAGTTCCCAGCAGTGTGTGGATTCATATGCTGCATTAATTATACTGCAGAGAGGCGCTTCCCCGCAGTTTGCGAATTCATATGCTACATTAATTATACTGCAGGGAGGTGCTTCCCAGCAGTGTGTGGATTCATATACTGCATTAATTATACTGCAGAGAGGCACTTCCCAGCAGTGGATGGATTCATACGCTGCATTGAAACCTATGGGTTAAAAAGCCTTGTTTCTTTAAAAAAGTTAGGAAACCTAAATTTCCCCCAAAAAATGCCTACAAAATCCTAAAAAAATATAGGTATAGAAACTTTCTTTCTATTGGTAGTAATCTACTTCCCATTCTTTAATAACCAATAGAAAACAAAATAACTCATAAAAAAACCTAAAAAGTAACGGATCCGAATCACCGAATCGATCTGCACCGAAATGAAACAAAAACTGTCCGAAATGATCCGAAACAGATATTTTCTTATATTTTCTATCTATGCAAGATAAAAGGTGTATGGGGGTCTGGGTAGTGCCCTGGGGGACAGGAAACAAGGACAAAACGTTTAAAAAAAGACATTTTTAAAGGAACAGTGAGTTTTCCAGAAAATAAGGGTTAAAAATAAAAATGAAAAATTCCTTCAAATATCGTGCCTAGGAGGTCCCCATAACCTGCCCGTGAAGTGGCGGATTTGTAGGATGTATAGAAACATCGCCATCAGAGACCCACACACGACACCTAGCCACCCTTAAGGGGTTAAAATGCACAGGGACTGGCTACTATCGTGTTAGATGAGGGAATGTATTATATGTATAAAGCAAGGTATATATGACAATGGATAGTCAGAGACTCTAGGGACTCAGCTTGTACGCTTTATGATAGACATTTCTAACACAATAATAATTGTATGCTCACATAGGCCCTTCAGGAGAGGTACATGACATACAAATATTGGAATATTACGTTTAAATCTAAGGAGTGTGATAAAGATTTTATTAAGCCCTTGATGACAAATGACGTAACATCTAAATCATTAATGATTGGCTTTACAGAGCCCTGGTCCTTAAGGGGTTAAACAGCATATCAGAGGATCATATAGTAGAAATGAACACTTCTTAGAATTCAGAACAAGCACAGTGTTTGTTTATTCATGTGCAGGCCACACCCAATCTGCAGACAATGTATCAAATATGTATCAAATTCATGAGACCAGACTAATTAGAAGCACATATTATTTCCAAGCACTAATTAAACACCTGTTGTTTACACCATTTGAGAGAACAGGTCATATTGAGGTGAGAATCTTTGCACCTAGACATTAGGTAGTTTTTTAATTCAATATTTAATAAACCGTTGCTTATAATATTCTGCAGTAAAGAGTCTCTTTATTTCTAGATTTTTTAGTATTTTTTAAGCATTTTTTATACTTTTTTTAAAAAAAAATTCGACCTCGAACCGAACACGCCAAAAAGTTCGACGTTCGCAAACTTTCGAACTGCCAATGTTCGAGTCGAACTTCGAACTGATCGAACCGAACAGCTCATCCCTACTAATGAGTACCCAAGTGATGCTGACAGGAATGTTTTGCTCAGAAGTTATACACTCATGTTACTTATAGATTAAAGAGCGCATTTTCCTCTTTTGTCATATATATATATAGTATAGTATATAAAAAAAAAACATTCCAGAACTTCAAATTCTATCAGTTGTTCTATGAAAGGAAGCGGGTAATACATAAAACACAGGAAATAAATATGCAGGATCAGGGCTGTCAGATTGTCAAATGTTGGCAAATTGCCTGCACATACGGTGCCTGTTCGAGGGCAGTGAATCCCCATAGAGAAGCAATACTTCGGCTATTCAGAGAGCAAAACCCAGCAGGGAAAAGTTGCCGAATTGCCCTGCCATTCGGTGGTTTCATGCGGCAGATTTATTCAGGCGAATCCCATAGGCTTCAATGTTAAAAATATTCCCATTTTAATTCAATATCTAATAAACCGTTGATTCTAATATTCTGCAGTAAAGAGTCTCTTCATTTATAGATTTTTAGGATATTTTAAGCATTTTTCGGGATTTCTTTTTTTAAAAGAAAATTTCCGATTTATTTTTTAATTTATTTTTTTAAGTTTACTTATTTTTTCTGTAACAGCCCTTTTTATTACCATTCCCTGGACCTCATAAGTAATTTTCAGACATTTTCGCTCAGTAGTTTTTTTGCAAACAGCGTTTCACTTTTCAACAATTCATGCAAACTGTTTTCTTATTCACTCCATTCGTCTGCGGTGTCGGCTTTTTCCGGCGGCTTCGCTGCGTGTGATTGGCTCCTGCTCGGGTTTATCCGACGTTTTCGGCGGGTTAATCCAGATGTTTTTGCGGGTTTCGGTGTGCATTCGCCGGGTTTTGCGGTTAGTTTTCATCGGGTTTGCCATAGCATTTCCCTGCAATTCGGGGACCCTGTGGTGCTTGCTGAATACACCGCAGGGTCGCCAAAATGGGATCGGCAAATCAAACCGAATTGAAGAGAACGAAAAGTCACTGAACGTGCGGTGACTTTTCGATTCTCTTTGAATTACGCTGATAGTTTGGAAACAGCAGGATTCATTTACTGTAACTAAGAAAAAAAGAGTAAAAAGACAAGTAATATGTATGACATTAATTAAAGTTTGTTCAGTTAAACCAGTACAAACATATTTAAGAGTCCACTGGTTGTTATAATTTGTATTGTATTTTGTCCGCTTCCAAAACAGATGTATGCTTAGATGCTGCTATGTGATACAGCTAGTGCTAGTCGTGGAATAAAATGGCGCAATGAATGAACAATGTTTCACACATTTTACAACCTCTCTGCTCATCACAAATGAAATGACTAAAATAATTAATCTCACTGACCTATGCCATACTTGTTGGTTTATAGGCCACTATAAAATGTCCCACTCTCTTTCTCCGTGAATCATTTTTTTCCTTAAATAATAATGATTAATATTTGTTATGCTAAAGCAATATACACGGGTCATATCGAATTTCAGTTGCCCCTTTCTACCTAATTAAAACAGTTCCTATTTAATATAATTTTTCTTTTGCAAACTGAGGTATAGTTCCATTTGTTTAATTCTTTTTATTATTAACTGTTCTATCATTGTATCACTTGGCAAATACCTCTAGTTTTAATTTCTATATTGAAAGCGCACACCACTAGATCAGAACATAATATGCAATATCGTTTTCAAAAAGAAAGTTACATTAAAACAGAAGCAGATGCCAATTAACTTCCATCAACACTTCTGTGATAATTTATATGAATGGATGTATTAGCCAAAGCAGATTGCTGAACGATAACTAGCGTTGAACACTACTGCTACGTTATTTTATGAAAATCTACTGCTTTTTAGAAAAGAGGACCAATTAATACGAAGCCGAAATTCGAATGAAGTTGGACAGCTTAACCACTTAACGATGGTCGGGTGGTGCCCATCGGGAGGGGCATACTAGTAGAATTTTTGGGCCCTATTCCAATCTTCATGCTAACATGGGGACACTAATCGGGAAAATCTGTGCTGCAGATTTTCTTGTAGCGTCCCCATGTTAACATGGTATTCCAGGGCAGGCGCTAGCTCAGTATTTCGCACCGGAACGCAGCACTAACTGCAGTGATACTCGTGGTAGAGCCGCCGCAAGTATCACCTCCTGGAGTCCATAGGACACCAGGGAGGGTTTCACTTCTGAGACGCGAGCAGAGTGATCGCGGATGGAGACTAGGAACTATATGTTCCAGTCTCACTCTGCTCACGGCTAGAAAAAGTGGTGGATCAGGCCACCCTTCTCGCCGTGGGATGAGAGGTTTGTATGGAATTTAATGGGGGGGGGAGATTTACAGGAGGTGTTAAATGATTTTGCAATTGCAGAATCATTTAATACTTGCTTTTAGGAGGTGCTAACTTTTGTCTCTTCGCATCCCAACGGTAATTTGTGCCTGCACTTGGTAATACCTCACTTAACAAAACGCTAATGATTGTTTACACTCCCCATGACAGTGTTACATTCCCCCAGCCAGGTCCCCTGGTGCTGAGAGCTCTTCTCAGTCCAAATAGGTTATAGGGTTAATCTGTTTAGCTCTCTGCCCCTGGAGTCTCAGCGTCTGACCAGACCTGTGGTCACGTGACCTGCACTGCCCTTTATAATGGCAATTAGTGCACTTGTTCCCTGATCCAGTATAGCTTGCTGAGTTCCTGATATTTGTATTTTGTATCTTGATATCTTGGTTTATGATTCCTGGCTTCGTATCCTGACTACTCTTGTGTTTAACCCCTGGTATTGTACTTTGACTTCGTGGTTTATGACTTCTGGCTTTGTATACTGACTACTCTCTTGTTGATGTCCATTGTGTGTTGTCTGATTGGTTTTCATGTTCATGTTTTCTTGTTATTCATGCTCATGTTTTCTTATTCTGGTGTGAGACCTAATTTGCAAGGTATCTAGTTGTTTGTACTGGTCACAGCATAACCTCAAGTTTTGTGTGAGTCCTGCCCTGCAGGTTACACAATATATTTCTGTCAAGTTTGGTATTCTGGTTCATGTTTTCTGTATGTGTGTATCTAGTGCAGCAAGCTCGTTGTTCTAGTTAATAGAGACTACCTCAAGGATCGCTGTCTTGTTCCATTGTTGCTAGATTTCCTTCCTGTCAAGTCTGGTTTGACCCTGTCATTTTGTATATTCCCACCCTGTACTCTGTATAGACAGAAGGCCATCCAAGGACCTTACCCCAGTGCAGGGCTTTCCTCTCGTGTGTCTTGTCTTGTCTGGTTCTGTTGTATCCTGTGTCCAGGGTTCTGCATAATGCAATAAGACACATACCTGCCTAAAGGGCTTAATAAACACAGCAGCAAGGACCCCCCTTTGGCTTCTGAGGGGGCCACCGTAACAGTCAGGTATAGGAGGCGCAAAGTACAGTAAGCTTGCACAAGCTGCAAGACGCCAACTGGTTTTACCAGTGTAACATCAGGAATGTAATATGGATGCCATGCGTTAAACTCACTTGTCCTAGCGCTAGCGATTACATATTGAAATGCTATATTAGCACCAACTATGGACTAGAGCCCTTTGAGTATACTCAAGCTTCAAGAGTACCTGCTGTTGCCTCGAGAAGGAGTATACTCGATCTGGTCCTATTCTGGAGCAATGCAATGGATTTTTTTATTATTATTTTTGCAAATTAAATTCATTTGCATATAGCTTCCAGAACATGTTTCTAAAGTTGCAACATACCAGACATTGCAGCCGATGTACTGCAACTCGCGGAACTGCTCTCACTGTTCGTAAGGGACGTTGATAGTTATCTTGCCTGTGTCTCATGGACATATGCTGCAGTCACAAAATTTGACCAGCAGGTGTAGCCCCTGCCTTTTATATAAGCTTGCTGTATTGTATTGTAACAATGCGTGTATAGAGGTTACATACATTTTTATAGCTTGGGTAATGGAAAGTAGTTTTCTACCACTTGGTACTGAAGGAGATAGATGTGAGAAAAAAAATGTTTTCCACTATAGCAAATTTTTTTTATCCGGAAGAATTGATTCTCAGGATAGGCAGAGATCACTGAAGCTGCAACAGAGACCTTTTTACCTTTGCAACTATACTGAATGTTTGTGAATATTAACCCTTTATGAATACACACTGGAAGGGTCCAGTTCCTCCTTCCTTTCAAGAATGGCTACAAGCAGTTAAGCATACTAAAATAGTAGAGGAACTAATTTATTCTGCCGAGGGGAAGGTGGAATAACACAACACACATTGGTTCTGCTGGCTGTATTATAGTATACCTGGAGGACAAAAGGGTTGTGAGGCACCATGATTGGGATTTGAAACCTCAGCCCACTGTCCCCTACAGGATAATGTGTGAAGTATCTTACCTCTTTGATCATAATCAAAGAATGCTCAAGACTCATACATTCCCTTTAAGTGCCGCAAAAGCTCCCTTTATCAGTAGTGGGTGAGGAATCATTAATCTATATTTATTTGTATTTGCGCAACTTATGTGCGTTCCTCTTTGTGCTCAATTTATCTACCTTTATCTACCTATAGTTTTCTGATATTTTACATTCTGCACATGTTCTTCATCTTACCTGTGATAACAATAAGAAATATTATAACCCTTTCTGAATACATTTCAGCTCTTGATACAGTCAAGTCCAACTTGACAAATTTAACAAAAGCTGAATTAATGGAACTTTTACAATCTAAAAGTTCCATTAATTCAGCCTTTGTTAAATTCGTCAAGTGAATTTAAAAAGACGATCTAACCTTATCTAATCTAGATCGTCTTTTTAAATTCACAAATGTAGGGCTTCAAAAAAATCATAAGTTTGAGATGAGTGTGCTTTCTAATTTCCAAATTTTAAACAATTTCATGAAATCTTACTTCCCAAAATCTGGAAGATTATTTTAAAGGGACACTCTACTCATTCTGACCACTCTAGCTGTTTAAAGTAGTCAGGATGTGATGAGTGCCCTCCGTTCTCCTCCCTCATCCCCACTCCGATCTGCAGAAATCGTGGGGTGAAAGTGGAGAAGTTCCCTCCACCCCACCAAGCGTCACCAGCAGCCGGGATTTTGAATTTCCCAACTGGCGGACTTCAGATCGGACTAGTGGCGTCACTTTCTCTGAGACAACCCGCTATAGCGAGCGGTCAGAAAGGCAGCAGATGAATCGGATCTGTGCTTGCTCGTGCAGCTCCGATCCAGCGCAGGCGCTACGAGATTTGCATACGTAATGTGCACAAGTCCTGTAGTGCTGCACAATTTGCTGTTCCTACGCTACACAAGTTTGGCTGGAGCGAAAATGCACAGAAAAGCTTCAGGGACTCAGAGTCCCTGCGCCAAAGAAGAGGAGCTGCAGACGATGAGGAACAAAAGGTGAGTAAAATCCACCGAAATGGAAAAAAAAAAGAACAAGTAGCCATGCAGAGGCTGTCAGCAGCATTTTCAATAGCGTATCCCTTCAAGTGTATTTTTTTTCTTTGGCTATTAATATTTAATATTAAATTAATGATTTAAGGAAGGAAGCTGTAGCAGAGGAATTTAGTGTTTTGCCCAATCAATTAATATTTGCACAACAACTGATTCGTTAGAAAATTCCCTTTTAAACATACGCATTAATACAAATTATTTTCAAAGCTAATTCGCTGAATTATTTAACAGCGTTGTGGGTAAAATAAATGTTAAAGTAGATGATGACATATATTTAGGTGAAAGGTAACAAAAGGTGATGGTGGTTCTGCTGAAACAAGCTTTACAGCCTAAAGGAAGTCGGGGTATAATTACACTAAAGGTTAAGTGCTATGTACCATAAATAGCAGATACACTGCAAGTTTCACAGACTGTACCTAAGCATTATTTATTTAATTTGGATGACAGCTATAATAACTGTAGCATGAAATGGGGAAGCAGGATCGAGTAGACAGTGGGAGGACAGGCTGCGTGAAGTGAGACAGAAGTAGGCCGGTGTATGGAGAAGAATTACTGGTTAGGTTGATAGGCTTCCAAAAACAAGTGCTTGTTCGTGATATTGTAATGAACTACACATACTTTCCACGGAAATGCTTAGATAAGAAGGAAAATTTAATTAAAAAGAAAAATGGTTTTACTCATCTCAAGGAATGTCCTTTCAAATATTGTGAACTAATGTCATAAATGGTGAAGAACAATAGAACATTGACCTCTATCAAATGGGCCCAGATATCCTAAAATAACTGATGGGACATACATTGTAACATGGGGGTCAGGTACCTGCGTACAGAAAGACTCCCTTCGCTGTCATTATCCCGAAGGAGTACTGATTCTGGCCCGAACCCAAATAGTCAATAGCCAGAGCTCCTGTCAGGGTGGAAACCAAACTGGAAATGACTTTATTTACCGTTTACAATTGGAAAAACACAAATAGGGTTAATGTACAGAATACAATGATAAACACGCCCCAGCGTTGCCTTACTGAAGAGCCTCCCAGTAGCTTCCCCCACCCACACCCACACCCTGTAGACACAAATGCTGAGGAAGAGGTCAGAGAGATCTGATTTCAGCCAGACCCTGGTGGAGGAGATTTATGGAAGCCGTGAAAGATGAAAGAATCCATTACTTACAGATACACATAAGGGAAACAACGCAGTGTAAACAACATTACATTGTGCAATAAATACACATGGGAATAATAATATGACACAGACTTCGGGGAATAGGGCACAGAAAACACAAACAACCTGTACCTACACTGTGTACCTGTACCTACACTTCAACATAGAGGGCTGGAAAACAATATAAAACATCAGGCCCACACGCATCTCAAGGTCCCTGTACCCCTAGTTTCATGTGACTACCTCACATAGATTGGGACTGTTTTCCTTTCTGACAGTTATGGGAGTTGAGCATAAAACACTGTTTGCTAAAAAATGTAATACAATGACAGTCAGCCCAGTCATATTTTCTGCTTGTCCTGGCCAGGTATTCTGGTTGGCCTCCAATGATGAGTTTCTGCAATGGGTATAAATATATATATATATCCCACCAGTTAGTGCCACTGCTTTTTCTCTTCTCCCACTGTGTGTGTTTATGTCGGTAAATGGGAGATACCCACAAATCCCGCAGCACTATGCAACGAATAAGACAAAAACAAGCAACAATTAAGAAAACACAATTAACATTTGATTCAGCACAACAAGAGAAAATACTTGCTTTCAATCCATATATTTACGGGTGACTGCAAACATAAAAATTGCCATATTTTGCGAAGAGAAGATAAACAAAATACCAGTGCAATAGTCTTACCTTATATGAAAAAAGAGATTTTTGGCTCAGTTTTTACCCAAAATATCTTAATCTCCCATACCATAGCGCCAAGGCAATCCTCTTAGGGGAGTCCCTAACTAGCTACATCTTAATATACGGTGCATTTAAAACCATTTACAGTTTATTCCTTCATTTCACTAATGCTGTATCTGCAGATAATGCACGTACCGTTCTATATTACAATTTTTTTTCTAGGATTTGATGCACAGAAAAAAAAGAAAAGAGCCACCTCAAATGAATAAAGGTGCGGGTGAATCAAGCGTGTATACCAAGCGTAAGGTGAATTTGTCATTACATTGAAACGATGACAAGAATATCACTTTAAATATAAAGCTCCTTATGTGATTTTCTAAATAAAAAGCAAAGTGTCCATTTTTTTCACATGACGGGAAAAAAATAAAATCACAAACTTAATTATTCTTGAAAGTAATATCCAAACAATATTTACACTATCATCGAGCTTTATACTGCTTGAGGGATTCATCTTATATAGACTTTATCAGATAATTTCCCTTATGGCTATTTACTAGTTCTATAGCAATTACAGATTGCTCTTATCCTATCAGGCAGTGGACTCATAGCCTTCCTTAAGGCTTCGCTATGCTCTGTAATTTTATTCAATGGCACACAACCAGAACCTGCTACATTATGAAGATATTCACAGAGTATTTTAATATATTGTGACTGATTGCACCAGCCACTCTCACTAATGTATTAATTTATCTTTAGTGTCTCGACTTGTAATAGAAGTGGGATGCCAAAAGATAAGTAGATAAGCGTAGTATAACAGAGCAATGCTACTTTTCCACACTTGATACCCCACTTCGCAATAAAATATGATCATCCCTTCAAGACACTGCAAGATACTCTTTGCAAATAATAGTGGTACTCCACCCATTTAGACCCTTGAAACCATACCTATTATTGGGTGCCGGACAAAATCCCTACAGCCAGGTTCCCTAATGCCAGCATCCCGACGGCCAACTTCCAGACAGAACAGGTGCCGGACATCCCAACTTCCCTACACAGCCAACTTTCAGACATCTATAATCCCAGCGGCTAACCCTAAAACTAACACCCTAACCTTAGGTTTAAGGGGGATAGGGCTAGGTTTAGGGGGTTAGGGTTAGGGCTAGGTTTAGGGGGTTAGGGCTAGGGTTAGATTTAGGGTGTTAGGGTTAGGTTTGGGGGTTAGGGTTAGGGCTAGGTTTAGGGGGTTAGGGCTAGGTTTAGGGTGGTTAAGGTTAGGGCTAGGTTTTGGGGGTTAGGGCTAGGTTTAGGGAGGTTAGGGTTAGGGCTAGGCTTAGGGGGTTAGGCTTAGGGGGTTAGGGTTAGGGCTAGGTTTAGGGGATTAGTGTTAAGGGGTTAGGGCTAGGTTTAGGGGGTTAGGGTTAGGGCTAGGTTTGGGGGTTAGGGAGTAGGGTTTGTGTTAGTCGCTGGGATTTTGGATGTCTGGAAGTTGCCCGTCAGGGATTGTCTGTGTAGGGAAGTTGGCCATGTAGGAAAGTTGGCCGTCAGGGAGTTGTCTGTGTAGGGAAGTTGGCCGTCGGGATTTTGGCATTAGGGAACCTGGTTGTAGGAATTTCGACCCAAACCCCTATTATTGCATTGCCAGCTTCTAACTTCCTATATACATGGCAGCCTCCATCATGGAGATTGTTCCTTTCAGGGTTGCTATTTTATCCCCTTCACTCCCTAGATCGCGATAACTCAGGACTTCAAAGGCACCATCAGGTCACAATATCGAATTATCTCAATCTGCAGCTTTGAAGGACAAAATCTAATTAAATTTGTTTCCTGCAAACCAATTTCATTTGCTTTTGGGCTGCAGAAGATGCCCCCAAAGGTTTAGCCCTGTGTGCCCAATGCCCGAGATGGTAATACTGTTTAAAATTGGTTAAAGAATGCCCTGACATATCGGGCTTTCAGCAGCCGATGCAGGAAACCACGAACAGCATCTCAAACTGCTGTAACTCCATTTGGCCAGTAGATGGCCCCATCTGCCTGCCAAATATGTTATTACAGTAAGAAATACACTGGGAGTATTCCCAAAAATGTATTACTGTATAATTAATTCAAAATGATTTTCCCAAAAAATACTGGGTTCCTGACAATGTTTGTTTTTTGTTTTTTGGAAAATCACTTGGTAGTGAAGGGTTTACATTTTTAAATTGAAAAGCAACATCAATTAACACCAGTGTCTCAGCGCCGGTATCCTTTTTGTAAATACCGGATCGACATGAGATTTACGAGCCGCCTTGGAATCGCATGTTATTCTCCAGCTGCCAACAAATTAACAATTCCTATACAGAATTTACAAAGCATTCGTTTACAGTAACCTGCAGCAACAGCCTAGCCACAAGCCATGTCTGTAGGACAGCTGGAACAGCGAGTCGAGCCATCGTTGTTAATGAGTGTGCCATTAAGTATAACGGCCCCACTCGATAACTTAAGAGCTCTGTCAAAACAGGACTGCACATGTTTTATGTTGCTCAGCAGATCTTTCCGCCAAAAGACGGCTGAGTAATACAGGGCTTGTAGCTCACAAACATCTGAGGTGCCAAGGTTAGCCATCACTGGTCCACAACATTTCCTGTAAGGAAACTCAGCGAGCGTGTTAATTCTCCAGGTAGTTAGATCCTCTGGGCACACCTAGGTTTTATTAGTTCAGGCATAAGCCGATATCTTTTCTTACACTAAAAAAACAAGTTACTTCTCAGCACTTCCTTTGGGTCGCGACAACTAAAATAAGAGTGTTAACTTTGGCCATTCCTTTATTTTCAGAGACCGCTCTCAGAATCCAACACTGTCATTTATTTCAATATATTTTGGACTTTATCGTATATCATAAAATCAAAAGGTCTAGTATTTACATAATGACAGCCAATATCTTTCATTTATTTTGTTAAATAGTGCTGTTTATTACTATCCCCACAAGCAGGGCCATCGATATTACAAACGCGCCTTTAGATTTGAAATCAAAGAACAGACGGTAAATAGTTGTTTTTGTTTTTGCTTTTTTCTACTTTACATTTTATAGTTATTTTTTAAACTTTTTTAAAATCAACACAATATTTTCATTTTGATATCTGAATTGAGAACTTTCTGCATGGCTGAACTTAATTAAAAAAAAATAATTAACATAATATACATAGGTTTCCTAATAAATTTTTGCTCTACTTTCGGTGTGTTATTATTCATAAAGATAATTTGAAAGACGTTGCAAATAACAGAAACCTTGACGACCAGAGTATTCCGATTTATGTTTTTCAAGAATGCATATTTATGATTTCCCACACATAATTGTACTTAGCTTTTTGTGAGTTCACAGAATTACGTAAATCTCTTTAACTTGGATACCCCGGGAAGTTGTCCGTATTGTGTAAAACATTTGTAAACTAGTGCAGACATCATTTTATTGAAAATATCTAGAATATAAAAGCTATCCAATAACTTGTTTTTTCTAGTAAATATTAGTTGCTGTTAAGGCATTTAACTGTATTATTTCCGAAATAAATTGTGTTGTGAACCGCCATTATTCCAAGGGTTTCCAACCCCTTTCTGAGTTGGTCTTACTTGCTTTAATTTTCACATTGGCAAGACATACAGGGCTAGTCAAAGAGATCTGAATTGTGTCCGAAAGGTAACCAAACAGTGAAATTCAGTGTACTGACCATTCGACTCATCAGAGAGCAGGCAGTTCGCCAAATCCTGGCGAATTGCCTGCACATACGGTGCCTGTTCGAGGGCAGTGAAACCCCATAGAGAAGCAATACTTTGTCTATTCAGAGAACAAAAACCAGCAGGGAAAAGTTGCCGGATTTCCCTGCTGTTCGGTGGTTTCATGCGGCAGATTTATTCAGGCGAATCCCATAGGCTTCAATGTTAAAATTATTCCCATTTTAATTCAATATCTAATAAACCGTTGATTACAATATTCTGCAGTAAAAACTCTCTTTATTTGTAGATTTGTTTAGGATCTTTTAGGCATTTTTCAGGATTTTTGTGTGAAATTTTTTTTATTTTATTTTTTTCAAATCGTTTTTTCTTTTTTCTGTAACAGCCCTTTTTATTATCATTCATTGGATCTTATATGTAAATACCAGACATTTTTGTTCTGTAGTTTCTTTGCAAACAGCGTTTCACTTTTCAAACATTCAAACGAACTGTTTTGGTTTTTGTCACTCCATTCGTCTGCGGTGTCGGCTTTTTCCAGCGGCTGCTCTGCGCTGTGATCGGCAGCTGCTCGGGTTTCTCCGGTGTATTCAGTGGGTTTAATCCAGCTGTTTTGCAGGTTTTAGTGAGTGTTCGGCCGGTTTTGTGGTGAGTGTTCGTCGGGTTTGCGGCGGCTTTTCCCTGCACTATGACGGCCCTGTGGTGCTTGCTGAATACACCGCAGGGTCGCCGAAATAGGATCGCCAAATTGCGCCGAATTGAAGCGAACGAAAAGTCACCGAATGTACGGTGACTTTTCGATTCTCTTTGAATAACCCCGATAATCATGTTTTTGGACTTCTTTAGCATCCTTCAATACAGGGCATTTGAACGGGGTCTTAATAGACATTACCTTGAATTTCTACAAGCACTGGATACCCTTTCCACTTGCGTTAAGTAACATGATCCCTGATAAGTTAAAATTGAATGGGAAAGCAAAATACAGTATATGCTTTATTTGTTTTAGTGACAATGAACAATTTCCTTAAGATAGTTAATCTTCCTAACCTCACATTCTGCAAACACACATTTATCACAGAGGAAAACTTTATTATTTTACTTCTTTACGGTTTACTACACACGGGTCCATGAGAAGACCATGGGCACTAGCCGCAACAGTACTGATGCAGGAGAAGTATGCAGCTTGATGAATGGCAGAGGAGTCGTTACCATTAATGAGTGAGGCCATGAGTTGCCCACTGAAGACTGCCGCTCTTAGAATAAAGGAAGTTAAAGAATTCACACCACACTTATATCTCACTTTGGAATTGTTTATTGCAGACCACAGCTTAAACTTCTTCACTATAACATACTCTTATTATCGTATATTCTTAAACACGATAATAACATGAAAACAATGACAGTGCTTTGTGAATTGTAACATAACTAAATACAAACTAAACTTCTTCCTCTACTTAATTATTGTCAGCTATGTTAATCATAAGCTCCTTCAAATTTTAACCCTTACACCTACAGGAAATCCTCGGCCCTTCAAAGGGGTAAAATCCTGTTCCTATTTACACCAAACTAAAACCCCAACCAAGCACTGCCCCAACCCCCACTGTGACAAAGGGGATAGAACTACCAACCCAGCCTCCCCAACCCAAAGCCAACAAAGACACAGTAACACCCCGGCCCCTACTAATCAGCAATAAAATAGGGTGGGTGGGATGCCGCTCCTACATTTATTTTCTGGTGTGCACGCTCTTTGCACCAGCAGCCAAGTACTGGGGCCCCGCCTAACTCCACCCCGCACCTCCCGTGGCCTGTCACACCGGCGCACTGGGGCTTTACCCCCTACTGCACTGACTTCAGGACCAACTCAAGGCTCCTGCACCTTATATTTTGCTCCTGGGCTTCATTATACTTACTTTAAGTTTAAATGGGAGAGGGGATAAAGGGGTTAAAAGTTAACCCCACCTAAACGCGCTCTGTATCCCTCCATCTGTTTTTAACCCTTTAGATTGTTTTTAGACTCTGAATCCAGCACCGGCCTTCCTCGATAGTCCTCCTGATGCAACATGCTGCTCACGGGAAAGTTCCCAGAGTGACCAGTCCCAGTAGTTCTCAATACTGAGCACGTTGAGAGCCAGTGGTGTCAGCTGAGTCCAAAAGGTCCCAACATCCAAGAACCTGAGATCAGCATTCGCTGATCCTAAATTTTGGATGGGAAAATCTCTTGCTCTCAGAGAGCTGAATCAGTCCTCCAAGACTCCCCCAGAAGGGAGAGATTAATGAGGGCACTAAAGTCACTGTAGCCATTGTATTTTGAGTGGTCACAGTGCCTAGATTATCCCTGCAACTGCTCACACGTTATTGTTAACTGTTCAAGTGGAACGGGGCCCCGTGTTTTTATGTGTTTTATAAGTATCATTAAAAAAGCAAAAGCAGTTTAAGCAGATTTAATTAGATTTATCATTTTAAACAATAAAATGAACCGAACCATGGCCGTTTCACAATATAATAATAAAAGCACGGAGGAGCGAAGGAAATGGGGGGAAAAGCCCCATTTGTCTCCAGGCCATAAAGTATTTTATGATATATTTGGAATTCTAGGATTGCTAGAAAAGTCAAATGTATGCAGACACCGAGGAGAATAAAATGTACCGTATGCGAATAGAACTCCAATGACAAATCAGTTCAGCTGCAGAATTCTGAAGTTAATTCATTCATTGGATTAAATATATTGCTGGCTGCCCTTAGATCATTTCCTCAAATGGAACTTAATGATCTTTTTAAGGTTTACACAGATGGTTATTTATCCTAAAAATATTTATACTGACATAAGGACAAGAAGCTGAGTTTTCATTGTTTTTACTGGTACGTATAACAGTGGTCATGTGAGGTGAATGGAGCAGGTAGTCCATTTCACCTAAAAAAAAATATTTTTTTCTTATCGGGTTTCCGACATCAGTGGTTAATCATTTCCTCCTTGGCTTTTTCATTCTTTTAGCATTAAGAAAACGTCCTACACCCTATGTTGTTTTTCAAAACCGATTAATATTTTCAACACGTGGAATGGTCATCAGATTCACGATCGGGATTCATCGTGATGTTTGCTCAAATAACATTTGGACTCTGGCGGTTCACGTGTGTTTCTCCAAGCCAAATCAAGGATAACCATGAAAACAAAAGGAAATCTATTCGACCTTATGTATTGTCCAACCGCGGATATTCTCTGGATAGATAATACATTGATAACGAAGAATAGCATAGTGGATAACACCTCAACTGGCGAAATCCCCAATGTTCTTTATTGCTATTTTCTAATTCCATGTCTAGATACATTTAATCATCCCTGATGTGTAATCGCCTCATCTGAAGCATTTTTGTTGTTCTGTGAAAATTTTTGTTATACAGTAAAAATGTGGATGTAACGTGAATATCAAAATGAAAGATTTATTTTGTACTTAAATTCCAAAGGCTCCTGACTTGATCTTCAAAGAGAAGGTGCAAATAACAATGCAGTATTATTGATAATTTGAGCTATTTTTAAGTACTGTAGATACTCGAGTATACCGCTAGATTTTGGTGACAAAAATGTACCTTTAAATTGGAGGGGTCACGTTATATTCGCACATCTGCACCGCGTGTAAAAAAATAAATAAAAAAAACACTTGCCATGTTCTGGATCCCAAGTCTCCCGGAAGTTCCGGTAGTCTCGCTGAAGTGAATGCGGGACTCCCAGATTCAGGAGATTTGGAATCCATCACGGCCAGAGGGCACGCTCGGTTTAAGCCAATCTTTCACCTCGCTTGCCTCCGCCGGCCATCTAATCGCTAGTAAAGAAGACATGTGGCTGTCGGCTTCATATTTAGTAAAACCTGCAATCATTCTAAAGTAGAACAACCTGGCCTGAGGGGTAGCCTGACTGTGTTAAGAGAACCTGGAAGGATTTTAATTGTTTACCGGTGCAATAAAATTTTGCTCCTCACGTTATATTCGAGTCTTGAGTATTCTCTCATTTCCATAATAAATCTCTATCCATCGTGTTATATTCGGGTCACGCTATACTTGAGTATCTACGGTACTGCAAAGCATTCCACTCCAAAGAATCAAGAGCCTTTGGAATTTAAGTCCAAAAAATCTTTTGTTTTGATATGTACGTTGCATCCACATTTTTATATTGGATCAATAATTTCTCGGAACAGAAGCTTTGGGGTTATTTTTGCGCTTAGGGAATTTTTCTTTCTCTCTTCCCATTTACTAATTATAAAGTCAATCTGAAAAAACAAGCATTAACACATCTTTGCAATTCAATACCTCCTACTGTGCATGAAGAATTTCTTATTGAGTTATCAGTAAGTGCATTTGTTTAGTGGTATTGCAACAACAACAAATTCCAACATTTCGCAAAAATAAAACCCAAGGGGCTAAATTACAATCTTCGCGTAAAAACGCTCGCGCAATGCGTAAATTTGTGCGTTAAACGTTAATGCGCATAAATCTCTGCTGGAATTACAATCCTCATGCATTTTTTCATCCGTCGAGCAATAACGCACGTAAAATGGGTGCGCACAAATGCTCGCGCAGTAACGTTGCACGCAGAAATCAGTGTGCGGACTGTTTTTTTCACGGGATTCAGCCTATCAGAATTAAGAACCTCAATTATCTCACGTTAAATTTTTGCGTCTGTCAAAGTTAATCTGAGCATAAATGCTGCAGCAATAATACATGCACACACACACAACTTCTCCATTTTATTGGTTTGGTATGACTAGAATGTGTAACTATACTTTTGCTGCATTTTTTTTTGGGCTGGTGTATTTGGGTTCAGCCGGGACGTTCAGATTTGCCGTTAACACCAGCTTTTATTAGTTGCAATTATGCGCGCAAAGGATGTGCGTTAAATCCTGCGCCTAGATTGTAAAACCATCCGCATTTCAGCGTTCATTCGCATTTGCGCTCACAATGTTAGGTATAGGACGCGCGCAGTACAGTAAGCTCGCAAAGGGTTCGTGCAGGTTCACCCGCGGTAGACGATTACGTGCGTTTGTTGCGCTGACAATGTAATATGACGTTCAGCGCAAAGGGTTTTACCCCTCGCGTTAATGTTTTTTTTGTACCGGCGTAAACATTTGCGCGAAGATTGTTATTTAGTCTTTGGTGTTTAAAAATTAACCTTTTCAGTGTGTATTAGGGAAGTGAAACAGAGCAGCACACTCCTCTGCCAACACTTCTTGTGTTTCTACTTGACATCAGCCTGTTCTTGATCCTTGACTTGTTGACTGTTGGTGAGAGTATTTATCCATCCCTCTCCTGTGTGTTTTGATTGGTTGCTTCATACTGGGCTGTGATTGCTGTACCAAATGTCACACTTTCTACTGTCCTACAATCGGCTGATTTTTCACTTTAACAATTGTATCTCAGATTTTTTTATTTTCGTTTCTCTAGGACATTTTATCAATTTGTGTCTGCTGTTTGGCAACATGTGATTTCCAAAATATTCTATGATTCTTCCAGTAAAGGATTTAGTGCTGTTAATGGTGTAATCAATAGATGCAAGAGAACTCTGAATGGACACCAGTCTTTAAAATACAGTATGTATCTCCCTCTTCTATCCATTCAGTCGTATTGGACTTTTGGTTATTCTATGAGTCAGCTGTCGCCAAGCTTTTCAATCATGTGCTGTTTCTTTCGGTTGATTATTGTTCTGGTTGGTATCATCTTTGGTTTCCAACCAATACATTCTTTGGCGCCCAGCTATTGTCTTTCCACTAAGCATTCCAAGAATAATATCCTTCTCCAGGGAGATTGATTGCATGACATGGGCAAGATATGCAAGCCTTAATTTTATGATTGTATTCCTTCCAGTGATGTATCTGGCTTTATACACTGTAGTACTTGGCTACTGGTCACCTAGACTGTCCATGGAATTCACAGGGCCTTTCTCCAACACCACAGCTCAGATGTGTTGATCTTCTTTGTGTCCAGATTTTTACACTCCTGTTTTCACATCCTTAGGAAGCTCTTAGGAGAGTGTTAGTGCAGACAAGGCTACATTAGTTTTCAAGCTGATTTCCTTACTTTTCCAAGCATTTTCCATGCTCATCACTGCTGCACGTCTCAGTGCAATTAGACGTTTTAATCCTACACTGCATTCACTGCTACACTGATTAGTGATTCAAAGAAGGTGACTTGTTGCACGCATGCACACACACACCAGATCTTTTCACAGTCATTGGCTATTTTGAGAAATAGGATTTGATGAATATGTATAATTCCACAATATTGTAATGATGACTAACCCTTCACTGCGGAAGATGTATGGGGAACGTCATGGAGATTCTCCGTTATATGCAAAGGACGATCCCTACACGTCATCGGCTTAGTGGGCTATCGCTCCCTATACTTGCCTCTCTCTCTGGGGTCCCACGGCGGCCTGACTTCCTTGAAGTCAGACACTGCTTTTAAACCCCCTCCCAGCGCAATGACGTCAGCGAGCCCTTCCTTTTCAGGCGGCCCCGCAGCAATGCCTGAAGAGCGTTGAGTCCAGCAGTTTGCCCCATAGCAGCCACCCGTGGCAGCGCTAATGTGCCGTGTTGAGCATCCCCTCAATGGAGTCCATAGGACTCCATGGAGGCTTCTGCTGCCAGGTCACATGACCTGGTCCGCGGAGGAATCGCAGAGGGAGACTGGGGACATTTCCCCCCAGTCTCACTTTGCTCCCCGCGGCCAGGAGCGGCGTATCGGGCCGCTGTTCTCTCCGTGGGATGAGAGGTGAGTATTTATTTTTAGGGGGTTTCAGCTGTTGCTAACTGCACAAGCGGAATCAGTTAGCACTTTTTTAGTTAGCCGCAGCTGTTTGTATTTACAGTAGTGTTAGGATCTTGTGATACTAACACTAGATACTCCTTGCTTACTCTTGCACTCCCCATTTTAAGCATAGGGAGCGCAAAGTACAGAAAGTTCATGCTAAAAAGCGCTAATACCGATTCGCTAAAGGTTTTTTTAACCTGCTAGCGATTGGGAGATGAATCAGACGGAGCGCTAATACTCAATTATGTGAGTGCTATCTTAACTTTAACAAGGCGATAGAGCCCTAAATGTTTTCCGTTGTTCCCGATTGGTTTTATAGTTTAGGTATCCTTAATTTTGTTTCATTATTTGATACACTTCCTGAGATATATCCAATATTTGTAAATTTACATACAGGTGTATATATGGTGACAAGGCAGCAAAGACCTTGTTATTTTAGGTGTAGACCAGCAAAAACTCTTACTACAGAAATGATAAAAAAAAAAACATGTGTATTAAGGGATCAGGAGAAAATACGCATTCGATTATTTAATTTTTTGTATTAAAAAAGGTCCATTATAATAAATAACGTGTGGCTTGATTATTGTTACCTTTAATTATCTGTGCCTAATGAAGCCAACGCACCCAACTTCATGTGTTTTTGGCAACATTATAGAGATATTTCTTGATTTTTCCAAACTATTTTTCAATATGTAATAATTATCCTGAGTCATTTACCTGACTACATTTTCTCTCTTCCCACAGAAACATTACATCTGGTTTTTATTTCAAAAAATATAATTTAATCTCATTAGCAAGCACGGAGATTTTACCATGTTGGTTGCATTTAAGCTTTCAGACCAAGATTGTTATGTTGTTTTTTTTGTGTAGCCTGATGGAGACCATCCGTAATTTAATATTCAGTCTCTTTAGCAAATGCATCATCTTTAATACATATTTTTTTGCTCTGCACATCAGTAACCTTTTTCTGACCCGGCAAGAGTACATCTGAAATAGGTAAACTAAAACAATAACTGTCACTGCATTTAACAGAGAATTTTTCTCCAGGGGAAAAAGGTATTTCCACTAAAGGTCTTTATATCCTCGGGTAGTTTACAGACGCATGATTCTGTAGAATATGCTTGCTCCTACAGTAAGGAAAAATAATTAAAAATCCTTTAAAAAAAAACACGAAATGTGTTTCTTTTGAGCAAGTATTACTAAATAAAAAATGTCTACTTTAGCTAAGAAACAGGAGCTTGAAAAATGAAAATGTTACTTTGAGTGTTACTGTTCTCAAGCTTGGTAGACATTCAGATGGATGGACGGACAGACAGATGGATAGCCTGACAGACAGATTGATGCATAGGTAGCTAGACAACAGATGGATGGACAGGTGGAAAGATGATGGATGGACAGATGGATAGTTGGATAGAGTAACAGACAGATGAATAGATGGACAGATAGACAGACAGATGGGTAGATGAAAGAACAGACAGATGGATATATGGATGGGTGGACCATTGGATGGATGGGCAAACAGACAGATGGATAGGTGGATGGACATGCAGGCAGACTGATGGATAGAAAGACAGATGGGTGGACAACCAGATACATTAATCAACATTCAGATGGAATGGAAAGATGGATGCACAAACAGATGGACATATGGCAGACTGGTGAACAGATAGGACTACAAACAGACCAATAGATGGATGGAAAGACAGACAGATGTATGGATAGATTGATGGACAGCCAGACACACAGATGGATCAGTAAACAGATGCATAGATGGATGGACTGAAAAAAAATGGACAGATGGATAGACAAAATTGACAGGTAGATGGATCTACAGACAGATGGATGATTCAACAGACAGATGGACAGATGGTAGACTGGTAGATGGATCTACAGACAAACCAATGGATAGATAGATGGACAGAAAGACGAGTATTGATGTATTACCCATTTTCACTCCATAATGCAATTTCCTTGGTAGAAACTGTTGAGTACTTATCACCATTATTAATTTAGACCAATGGTTCCCAACCACTGTCCTCCGTTACCCCTAACAGGTCAGGTTTTCCAGATATCTGAAGCGCAGCACAGGTGATATGATTTGCTGCTCAGTGATTGCAGGATTCAGTCTGCATTTCCCCAAGGGAATCCTTAAAATCTGGCCTGTTAGGGGGGCCTGAGGACCGTGGTTGAGAACCACTGATTGAGACAAATGCTTACAACAAGGAAGCCCAAAAAACCTGCATCTTGTCATTACTTTTATGGCATGAAACCTTTTCTTTCTGGTTCCCTGTGTTGAGGTATAATGCTGCGCACAACCCATGCTAATTTCATACCTTCTTAAAGTCTTAACTCCTTAACACATGGAGATTTGAATACCCGCTAGGGCAACAGATATAAGAAAAGATTCTTGGAAATAATTATTTCTGCTCTGAAGTTGTGTTGAATGGTAAATCGCCATACACACACAGTCACACATTCAGTAATCCGCAGGTGTAAATTGGAAGTTATATCTTATATCAAAAAACATATCCAAGCGGATCCAGGATATCCTAACACTGTCTGAGGGTCACAAAGACGGCATGGTTTACTATGAGAAGTCAAAAGATGACGCATTAAAAAAAAGTTGCATCTTGGACAAAGACTGTTCAGCCACAGCCAAATTTTGATGCTCCGATATTGTCCGCGTCTGAATTTTGACGCTCCAGTTTTGGACGTGTCAAATTTGGATGCCTCGGCTGCAATGGGGCTTCATTCTCAAACAGAAATTAGCGTTAGAAACTAGGGTTACGTTAGTGTTTGTGCTTGTTTTAGGGTTAGGGACAAAATCAATTACCAAAAAATGATGCGAAATGGAGCAGAATGTCAGGGGTTAGGGTTAGGCTGCATCCAATTTGGTGCATTTTTTTTCCTTCCAAAAACGCAACTTTTTTACTGCATCATTTTTTGACGTAGCTTAAAAGCTGCATCTGTACCGTAGGATACCAGACAACATATAGCATGATTTTGGACCTGGGTGAATTCACAATGAGGCAAATCGTAGGCAGTTGAGTTTCCCAAGAGCCATTGCTGGTCTCCCAATATTTGTTTCTGAATGATCTTTGTTATATAAGGGATTGATAAGTGCATCAATACGACAGCTGTACCATATGAGACATGCAAACAGCACGTGCACTGGAGATCTACAGGGAACACAGAAACATGCTAAGGGATTCCGACTGACTGCTGAATCTTGATCTAAAATGCAGAAGCAGTGCATATAACATATGGTGATTTCCCCATATATTTTCTACTGTAAAAAAGAAAGGCCCCTATTACAATCCTCGCACAGCGCATTTGCATGCGCGCAAATGCGCTTTTGCGCGAGGACAAAACCATTTGCGCGGAACGTCGTATTACGACGTTCGCGAAAACGATGTGCGTTAGCATCTACTGCGATTGACCCTGCGCAAACCCAGCGCGAGTGCAAGTGCGTGCACGCATCCCATACTTACCATTGTCAGCGCGAATGCGTTCGAACGGATGGTATTACAATCTTCGCGCAATGTCGTACGAGCAACGTTTGCGCAAAGTATCGTAACGTCTTTGAAAACCTGGTGTTAACTTACAATCTGAACGTTCTGGCCAAAACTAAATGAGCCTGCACAAAAAAAAATACAGCACAGTACAGTTACACATTCTACACATACCCAAACAATAAAATTAATAAATTATTTAATTTTTCATTTTTGATTGACTTTGACAGGCGCAACAACCGAAACCTAGCAAATGGTGGTTCTTAATTCTGATTGGCTGAATCCCGTGAAAAAACAGTCTGCCCACCGATTCTTGCACGCAACGGTCATTTGCGCCCGGCTTTGCACTCGAAAAAACATGAAGGCTGAAAAACTGCGCTCGGATCGTAATACCGTGTTAATTTGCGAGCGCTAATGTTTTTTTCCGTGCGCAAAACAAATTGCGCTGCGCTAGCGCATTTGCGCGAAGATTGTAATAGGGGCCAAAAAAGGGTAGAAATCGAGGTAATCAGATAAATATTATTTCCCTATAATGTTTATCTATCCGTATCTATTGTGCAAATTATATTTTAACACATAAATATTTTAAGATTATTCTTTAATTTTCCTGAAGTATTACATCTTTACAGCCGGAATAAAAATGACAAATTATGCAAAGATACACTTTGAGTATCTAAAAACATACCAGGTTGGCTAAAACCGTATTGGTAATTCTGAATTAGAATTCCCCTATATAGTACCACAATCATAGCTGACATAATCCCCCCCCCAAAAAATATAAGGTATTGTCGTAAATATGCCATATTTTGAGGGATTTTTGCAATCTGCCCCATGCCTCCATATCAACATTTATATTTGTTAATTTATTTTGTGGTTTTTTTTTAACTACAATCCATTATCTCCTGCCAATCAGGATGGGGTTGAAGTAATAGTTTCCTGGGGATGATCCTTTTGCACACGGAACAATAGAAACGTATAAATATTCAAATTATTTAAACTTGCAAATATTATGATTTCAATGTTTACAATAAACCATATATTATTATGTGTACCATAAGAATTATATACACCATCCAATATTCACATTTAACCTTTTACTGCACAAAATGTGGCAAAAAATGTCAAATTTGCCAGCCTGTTAGCATTGTCCATAATTATGACATTGCTATGATCGCAGATCCTACACTAATAAGCCATTATTTATAGAATTCTAATTTTTATAATTAATTGCACGATATATATTGAGTGTAATGCCCACTTTTGCATTTTAGAAGCTGCATTATAACAGTGTTTTTTTGTTTTTTTTAATTCTGGCAGCTTTCTTACCTGGATCTTCAGCCTCGCTGTCAACGCAATACATCATTCAAGATCACATGGCAACGCATTACACGAAACTGCTTTCAGCAAAAGGTACAAAAAAAGTGTGTCGTGTGTTAGCAGGTGTTGGCTGACAGCAGTGAATCTGGGCCCCCAGGCAAACCTTGGTTCATGGCTCTTCGTACATGCAGGGGACTGGGTTTCTTCACTAAATCAGAAATTGTAACTGTAAACTGAAATTGTAACTATAAACATGAATGACTGGGCATCTCTTGTTATTCATTGGCTCCCACTATAGTTGCAACTCCAACACACAGGACAGGACTTGCGACTGGACTAGGAATGACAAGAGAGTCATTAACAGGGGTCAAGTCGAGCAGGAAAGCATGAGAATGCAGTTCCCTCTATTTTCTCAGAGGGAACAGAGTTCCCTTCTGATCCACACATTGAGAAGGTTGTATTAGATTCCAGTCATGTGATTCCTTACTAAGTCACCAAAAATAAACAGGGTTATTCAAAGAGATCCGAATGGCTGCCGAAAGGGAACCGAACGCTGAAAATCAGCGTTCGGTTACCTTTCTTGGCCATTTGGCTATCCAGAGAGCAGGCAATTCGCCAAATCCTGGTGAATTGCCTGCACATACAGTGCCTGTTCGGTGCCTGTTCGAAGGCAGTGAAATCCCCATAGAGAAGCAATGCTTCAGCTATTCAGAGAACACAACCCAGCAGTGAAAAGTTCCCTAAATGCCCTGCCATTCGGTGGTTTAATTTGGCAGGTTTATTCAGGAGAATCCTATAGACTTCAATGTTAAAATTATTCCTGTTTTAATTCAATATCTAATAAACCGTTCATTATAATATTCTGCAGTAAAAAGTCTCTTTATTTATAGACTTTTTAGTATATTTTAAGCATTTTTATGGATTTTGTTTTTAAAAAAAATGCAGATTTTTTTTTAACTTTACTTATTTTTTCAGTAACAGCCCTTTTTATTATCAATCCTTGGACCTCATATGTAAATTCCAGACATTTTGTCCAGTAGTTTGTTTGCAAACAGCGTTTCACTTTTCAAACATTCAAGCAAACTGTTTTTCTAATTTATTCACTGCATTCGTCTGCAGTGTCGGCTTTTTCCTGCGGCTGTGCTGCGTGTGATCGGCTCCTGCTTGGGTTTTTCTGGTGTTTTCGATGGGTTAATCCAGATGTTTTTGCGGGTTTTGGTGTGTGTTCGCCCTTGTTTTGCGGTGAGTTTTCGGCGGGTTTGCGACAACCTTTCCCTGCAATTCGGGGACCCTGTGGTGCTTGCTGAATACACCGCAGGGTCGCCGAAATGGGATAGCCAAATTGAACCGAATTGAAGAGAACGAAAAGTCACCGAATGTGCGGTGGCTTTTTGATTCTCTTTGAATAACCCTGATAGTATTTTTACTATTAGGGTGCAAGTTACTAGTATTGCTACCGGTACCGATACTGGCATTTGCACGAGTACAAATGCACTCGTTACCTCTTCCAATACAGGAAGCCAGCACTGGGCTAGCTTGCCAACTGATATCCAGGAGCCTGGAGCAGCTGGCAGAATGCACTAACAGCATTCCGCCAGGCCCATCCGGCTGGCCGCATCCCAGGCCGCGGCCACCGGCTTGTGAAGGTTGGAATGCGGCCTGCAGCCAGGATCTCGTGAGATCTCGCAGATCAAGGTCTTATGAAATATGCAAGATCTCACAAGAGCGGGGCTGGAAGCCGCGTTCCAACCTTCACAGGCCAGTGACCACTCAATGGGATGCAGCCAACTTAAGAGGCCTAGCAGAGTACATTCTGCCAGCTGCCCCAGTGTCTGAGGTCTGGGATTTGTGTCTGTGTGCATCTTTATACACACATGTCTGAGGACTGTGGGTATACATATATATCTGAGGTGTCTGTGGGTATACATGCATCTGAGGTATGGTGTCTGTGGGTATACATGTATCTGAAGTCTGGTGGCGGTGGTGAACATGTATCTCAGGTCTAGTGTCTGGAGGTATATATGTATCTGTGGTCTGGTGTGGGTATACAAATATATATCTGAGGTCTGGTGAGGGTATACGTGTACCTGAGGTCTGGTGTAATATATAAATATATATATAGTCTGTGTGTGTGTGGTCAGAGTGTGTGCAGGCCTGTGCAGTGGGTAAATGGGGTGTATGACCATACATTTCAATATTAATATAAATTGGACAGGCTTTCAGTAAAATCCTGAATTATTTATTGGAAAGCGGTCACATGACATTAATGTATCAGTACTTGGTATCAGCAACTGAAAAAAGTATCAGTACTCGTACTCAGTCTTAAAAAAAATGATATTGGTACATCCCTATTTATTATAATTATTATGAGAATTCCATAAAACCCATCTTATCTTTATGCTTAAATCTTGATGTCACTTTGCATGTGGGGTGGTGGGATAAGCGCGTCATGTCAGTGTCAGTGAGGAGCAGAGATCTTGGAGAGTTTCCACACATATTTTTTAGGACTAGATCCCAGTCGTTAACAATTACAAGTGGAGCTGTTATACCAATTGCTGGTTTTATTTTTTGTCCCAGTTCAAAGACCTCTTATATCTCTAAATATAGAATGAACAACATGGATAGAAAACTTCAGTAACTTTTTTGCTACATTTGTGCGCAGAGATTGCTAGGTTATTTATTTGACGCATGGCCCTCCTGATGCTTTGCTGATCTAATCAATGGCTTTTATATGCTTAGCGAGTTCTCGCTTATAATGAAATACCCGTGACTTTGCAAGCTGCGAGTGGATTAAAAAAAGGAATCTTTTTGATCTTAACAAGGAAATATTCAGTGTATTCTGATCTTTCTCTCCCACAAGGCTTACAGTCTTCTAGCTTTGATTTCACAAGTATTTGCTTTTCGTGCTGGAGGTTTGACATGTAAAAGTCATCATTCACACTGATACATGGATATGTCTGCCAGATGCTCTGTTTGATGTAGCGATAGCCTCCATAGGTTTGGTTGGGTTAGGGAGCCCTTTTGCTCTTGTATTTTATACATTCTTTTTATAAATATGGTAATTATTATTTTGTACATATGGGAATGAATGTGGTCTCCTCTGAGGCTCAAATGCATTTCTTATAAATATGTCCTCTATTTAATATACAGATTATCTGTGAGCCATCAATCAAGTAAATATTTTAGTCGTGCTAACGAGTAAAATCCTTTCTCAAAAAAACAAAAAAAAAACAACAAGACAGAGAACAGGAGAGAATGGAGACTCCAGATACTGAAGGGCCGGGAAAGCAGTTGTTTAGAATCTAATGTAATTTTGAGAATGTATATAGAGGTTGAGCATCCCTGAGCATTTTGGATTGCTGTGTTTTTTGGTTTTCAGAATCCATAAAGGATGCTGAAGCCGGAGGGGAGGGAGGACACAGCAGGGGAGCCATGAGGCACCTGCTGCAGCAGCACCAGCAAGAGATTGTAACGGAATCCCTTGATCCTTGGGCTAGGGTCAAATGAACGCATTATTTGCAGCGACCGTCAAAAAGTGCGTCCAAACGCATTGATGTATTTTTTCACGGAATGTGCGAAAACGGTCAGACTATGCGCATTTGCGTGAGTGATTTTTTACGGATCGTCGATAAAACACTTTTTGCGTCTGGACGTTATGTTGGCTGGACATTAGCAGCGTCTGACATCTCATAATCACGCACACACGCCGCTAGCGGACGCAGCGCACTCTGTACGTCAGTACTAGCGGTTCTGCGTTCTCGAAAAAATGCGTTCATTTTCCACTTGCGTTGCGCGGCCGGACTTTCGTGCGGCCGTACTTCGTATATTGGCCGTCATTGCGCGTCATTTGCTGCTACTGCTGCAGTGATTAAGTGCGCCTAAACGCACGTTAAAAATGCTTTAGTCTGACCCCAGTCTTACACACAGACACTGCCCAACCTACATTGCCAGTCTTTAGTATAGCCAGAAAGCTAATACACAGGACAGATGCACAGAAAATACAAGGTCAAAAGCAAAGCTGAAGTCAGAACCAGAGAAGGAAATCAGACAAGCCAGGACTCCAGGAGTCAGAACCAGAGAGGGAAGTCAGACAAGCCAGGATATGCTACACAGGTAGTATAAGACAAAAAGCAGCCAAGGGATATTCAAAAAATTAAGCAAAGGTTGGCATACTACAAATCAGGAAGAGCAAGGGCTAGTACCAAGACAGTAGTCATAAACAAAGAGTAACAAGAACGCACTGATCAGGAATAAACCACGACAGGGCAATAAAACTAACTCACCACTTGGTTCTGAAATCCGTCAAGAGTCACGTCATCACGTCGCGCCAGTCCCAATGTTACTGATCTGAGGCCACAAGCGCCAGCTATATCAGTCAGCAGACAGCCTGCAAGCAGCCGGGGGGGGGGCCCTGACAGCCACTAACCATCCAAGGGGCCAGCTTTGACAGAGATATGTTGGGAGACGCTGCACAGCACTTGTGAGGGACATACTGAGCAACTCCAGTGTGTCTCTAACTGGCTCCGTGAAGCATGTCCCCCAGTGATACTGCACATAGTGTTCCAGTGCATCCCTCACTGGTTCAGCAGCCCATGAAGGAGCACAGGAGTGATGGAGGACCAGTTAAGAGCAGCATGAATTCAGAGGTAAGTAATGCCAAAAAGACTCTGGAGCTCCTGTTTCTGAAGTCATCTGGAATTCACGATACACAACGGCCATCCTGTATAGATATTCGGCAAATTTTGACATACAGTCTGAACCATATTAAGGAATGAAACCATTTACAAAGATCTTGGAATTCTAACAGATAAATATTTCTAGTTCTCCTGCTGCGTCAAGTATATTCTTGAATTCACACATTCCATAGCTTTATATATAGATGTTCATACAGGTCTTGAAATTTCCCAGGGTGGGTACTGAAAAGTTGATCATCTGAAGAAAACGAACATATAAGGGGTTATTCAGAGACCACCAAAATGTCGGCGAAATTTCTGTGTTCTCTCGTTCCCTGCAGTTCGAGGAGTCTAAGTTCCCCACCCTGCGATGAATTCAGCATTCACCGCAGGGTCCCCAGAGTGCAGGGAAAACCCGCCGCAGTCCCGCCGAACACCCACCGGAAAAACCACGCCGAACACGTCGGAAAAAGCCGAGTCGCCGATCACAGTGCAGACCAGCCGCTGGAAAAAAACAACAAACTGAGGAACGGGGTAAAAACAAAAACACGGTACGCTTGAAAGTTTCAAAATTGAAACGCAATAGGAAAAACTGAATGAAAATGCCTGAAATTTACATATAAAGTCCTATGAATGATAATAAAAAGGTCTGTTACAGAAAAAAAAACACTTAAAAAAACCCTAACATTTTTTGCCGAAAAATGCCTAAAAAATCCTAAAAAAATCTATAAAGAAAGAGACTTTTTACTGCTGATAAAATAACAAACGGTTTAGTAGATATTGCATAAAAACAGGAATATTTTTCACATTGAAGCCTATGGGATTCGCCTGAATAAACCTGCCGAATGAAACCACCGAACAGCAGGGCACTTCGGCAACTTTTCCCTGCTGTTCGGTGTTCTCTAAATAGATTAACCATTGCTTCTCTATGGGGGATTTAACTGTCTTCGAAAAGGCACCGTACAGGCAGGCAGTTCGCCAAAATTTGACAGACTGCCTGCTCTCTGAATAGCCCAGAAATGTCACCTTACAGGGAATTCAATGTTCGGTGACATTTCGGGGCCAGATCGGCTCTCTCTGAATAACCCCTTTAAGGTTACTAGTCCCCAGAGAACTTCCATCCATCCCCTTGTATTGTTCAAGCCAGCGATTTCACTCTTGCCAATTAGACCAAAGAGGCCAAGAGGACAATCCTAGTCTGCTCTAACCACAGTCCCAATTTTACAATTTAATTTACAATATGCCCTTTCTCTTCATTCCCTCTTTTTTTAAAAGTAGTAAACTAACTTTTTGCTTCTTGCAGCTGCTGTCGATACATCCACTCCAAAAAGTTTATTTACCAGCGTGAAATGTAAGTATGCTCCATTTAAGATTTTTTCTTTTCTTTTTTAATGTATCTGAAGTATGCCGGTGTATTATCCATTATCTGATTCTTTTCATGAATCCATTATTGTACTATGATATTCCTGCAGGTCATTTTATTGAATAATTAGTATTTGAAACATTAAAACCACAGGGAAATGGTTTATAATGGAAGGAGGATAGAGTTGCAAAAGCGGCTAAAATGTGGTTTGAAAAAAGTGCTTAAAGAGAGATGATGTGATGTGTATGAACCGGTCAGCGTCACATAGAGACTCTGAGGTCTGTATGCCTACCTTGGTGTACACTTAACAAGAGCTGTTGTAAACTCATGACATTGTCATTGTAATGCCTGATCACAAATGGACGGTTAATAGTGAGCTGCAATAACAAGCATTTTCCCATTTGCGGCCTTCCATTAATAGCCCTTTTCTGGCTGCGTCGCTGTATGAGCAGCTAAAGCCGGAATATTTTACAGCTATTTAGGCTGGGTTCAGACGAACGCAGTGCGAACGTGCGTTTAGCCGCACTTTATTACGGCCGTGGTAGCAGCAAATGACGTCCAACGCAGGCCAACACACGAAGTACGGCCGCACGAACGCATTTTTGCAAGAACGTCGAACCGCTAGTACTGACATACAGAGTGCGCTACGTCCGCATAGCGGCGTGTGTACGTGATTAGGAGACGTCAGACGCTGCTCATGTCCGGCCAACATAATGTCCAGACACCCAAAGTTTCCTGGTTTGGATCCGTAAAATCACGGCTGAAATTGCGCATCATATGACCGCTATCGTGTCTTCTGTGAAAAAATGTGTTCAGACGCATCAACGCACTTTTTGACGGTAGACGTGAAAAATGCGTTTGTCTGACCCTAGCCTTAGTGATACTACACGGATGCGGGTATCTGCTCCTGGAGTCTAGAGAACTCCATAGAGCCCAGCAGGACCCCACACGAACTCTGCAAGAGCTCAGTTGAGCTGGGACGCGCAGAGGAGGTGGTGGATTGCGCCACCGTCTGCACTGTGGGATCTTAGGTAAGCAAGGAACTTTTTTGATCATTTTAGGTTCAAGTGTTAAGTAATGTTGCTTTTGTAAAATTATTTAACACAAACTTTAGAAAGCTGGTATTTTTTAGTTAATACCGACTCAGGGGAGAAAAGCAAACCATGTTAATTAACAGCTCTGATACAAAGTATAGAAGCCATTAATTTGCAGTAACCTGTCGAAACATACAAGTTGCAAGCAGAATTTGGTTGTAATATCGGTTGCGGTACCAGCTGGTTCCATTAGTCTAATTGCTTAGTTGTGATCTTGCTGTTTGTCTATGGAGATGCTAAGTTCAGAACAACTTGGTTAAGTTTACACCACGGTTGGAAAGCATGGTCTATTACCTGCTCAATGGTTTTCTTGCTGCTAACTCTCTACTTGATCCCCACCAGTCTGGCTTTAACTTCTGCTCCTGAAACCAGAGGTCACTTCTCCCTGCTTATTCTTCTTGACCTTTCCACTGCATACTGACATTGTTGACCACCCTCTGCTGCTTCTTATGCTGCGTCAACTTGGCCTTAGCGACACCGCTTTCTCCTGGGTCCCATGCTATCTGTCTCTTTGCTCCTTCGGTGTCTCCTGGTCACTCTTCAGCCTCAGTTCCTCTCTCAGTTGGGGTACCTCAAGGCTATGCACTCGGTCCCCAAGTCTTCTGGATCTATACCGCCTCTTTGGGTAACCTCAACTCTTCTTATGGATTCCAATATCATCTCTATGCCGATGACACCCAAATCTACCTTTCCTCCCCCGATCTCTCTCCTCCTGTGTTGGACCATGTTACTGTCTGCCTATCGGCTTTCTCCGACTGGATGACTTCCCGTTTCTTAAAGCTCAACCTCTCTAAAACTGAACTTCCCGTCTTCGTTCCCACAAAAGCCAATATTCTTGTGCCCATTTCCCTTCAGGTAAATGGTGTCACTATTACTTCTACCTCTTGGCCCAGTGCCTCGGTGTCCTCTTAGACTCTAATCTCTCCTTCACTCCTCACATTCAGTCGCTAACCAAATAATGCTACTTCCCCTTAAAAAACATTGCAAGTGTCCGCCCTTTTTTTAATCAGGACTCTGCTAAAATGCTCCTCCAAGCTCTTATTATCTCTCACCTTGACTACTATAACCTCCTTCTCACTGGCCTTAAGAGATGCCAGGGTCATCCACCTCACTTCCCGCACCTCGTCCATTTGTCAGTCTCTGCACTGGCTCCCTGTTTCTTTCAGAATCCAATACAAAATATTGGAGCTCATGTACAAAGCTCTCCACAACTGCTCCCCTGCCTACATCTCCTCCCTTATTAGCAGGTACATCCCATTCTGTCCACTTGTCTCCGCCAATGATCCAATGTTATTGTATCTACATACTCGCATCCCCCAACTCTCGCCTTAAGGACTTCACCCAAACTGCCCCCTTCTTATAGAACTCTCTCCTCCGCAGCATTAGACTCTCCCCGTTTCTCCAGTCCTTCACAAAGTCTCTGAAAACACATTACTTTAGAGAAGCCTTTTGGCTCACGCCATAATCCCCCAGTGTTCATTTCTTTCTCAATCTCCTGCGCAGCTCACATGCACCCCACTACTTCACATACTCAGCTATTACCCTCACCTTGTGTGTCACCCCTCTCCTCTTAGAGTGTAAGCTCTCGAGCAGGGTCCTCTCTCCTACTGTTCTGTGTGTGTAACGTGTATGTATATTTGTTCTTCTGTCTCACCCATTGTACAACACTACAGAACTTGTTAGTGTTTTATAAATACTCTAACAGGGTTATCCAAAGAGATTCGAAAAGTCACCGCACGTTCGGTGACTTTTCGTTCTCTTCAATTCGGTTCCTTTTGCCGATTGCATTTCGGTGACCCTGCGGTGTATTCAGCAAGCACCACAAGGTCCCCGAATTGCAGGGAAAAGCTGCCGCAAACCTGACGAAAACTAACCGAATGCACGCTGAAAACAAGCAAAAACATCTGGATTAACCTTCGAAAAAGCCGAACAGGAGCCGAACATGAGCCGAATCACACAGAGCCGAAGCAGCTGTGACGTAGAGGAGGCAGTGAATAAATTAGAAAAACCATTTGTATGAATCTGGGAAAAAGAAACGCTGTTTGCAAAGAAACTACTGAGCGAAAATGTCTGAAATTTTCACAGGAGGTCCAGGGAATGATAATAAAGAGGGCTGTTACAAAAAAAATAAGAAAACTGAAAACAAAAACAAAACAAAAAAAAAAAAATCAGAAAAATGCTTAAAGTATCCTAAAAAATCTATAAATAAAGAGACACTTTGCTGCAGAATTTTATAATGAACGGTTTATTAGATATTGAATTAAAACGGGAATATTTTTAACATTGAAGCCTATGGGATTCTCCTGAATAAATTTGCCGAATGAAACCACCGAATGGCAGGGCATTTCGGGAACCTTTCACTGCTGGTTTGTGTTCTCTGAATAGCCGAAGCAGTGCTTCTCTATGGGGATTTCACTGCCCTCGAACAGGGACCGAACAGGCACCGTATGTGCAGGCAATTCGCCAGTATTTGGCGAATTGCCTGCTCTCTGGATAGCCGAATGGCCAGGAAAGGTAACCGAACGCTGATTTTCAGCGTTCGGTTACCTTTCTCAAGCAATTCGGATCTCTTTGGATAACCCTGTAAATGTAACATCTCTAAATATTTTCTTTTTGGCATCCCATGAGTTAAAAAATATATGAAATTTAAGAGGTTATTCAGAAAGCACTGAAGTTTCAGAGAAATTTCAGTGCTTTCTCATTCAGCACACTAAGGTGCACTTCGGTGTTTCCATTTCGCAAACCCTGTGATGAATTGACTATTCACCACAGGTTCCCCGAAATGCTCCAAAGATGGAGTCACCGAAGACTGCCAAATTGACTGCCAAACTCCGCCGAACTGCAGGAAAAAAAAGAACTCTGATTTTCTTCTAATAGGTCTTTAAACCAATAAAAATGCATTCAAATGTGTCTAAATAATAACAGCGCTACGGAATATGCTGGCACTTTATAAGGATTAATAATAACAATAATAGGTATTTATTACTGTAAAATTAATTTAAAAATCGGTTGGAAAAAAACACACGATAATATTATTTTACATTGAATCCTATGGGATTCACCTGTTATAACCTGTCAAACTGAATCACCAAAAAATAATAATCAGGGCATTTCGGTGACACTTTGGTGCAGTTCGGCATTCTCTGAATAGATAAACTATTACGTCTCTGAGACAATTTCACTGGAGCTGAAGATCGCCGAAAACTACCGATCTGCAGAGAACTGCACCGCATTGCGCTGTCAATTCACCAGTATTTGGCGAATTGACCGTTTAGTGAATAGACAAACTGCCATGAAATGGCACCTAATGGTGAAATTCACCGTTCAGGGCAATTTGGTGGCAAGTTCGTCGCTTTCTGATTAACTCCTTTAATCTTCTCATTTTTCCCCCCTTTTAGCTATAAATGACATATTTTCTTTTACCCAAAATCTGAAAGCTCCGTCCTATCTGGTGAAAAAAAAAAAGAAGCTGTTTGAATAAAATGTAAGTTCTGCTTATCAGGTTGAGGCTTATGAACACATCATGGTAACGTCTTTACTTATTGCTTAGCAAGCACTCCTCATGCACCGCAACACGCAAACACCTGAAATTACAGAAAGGAAATGAATGGCAAAGGGCTAATGTGCAGGAAAATAATTTGATTTAGTGGATTTTATTTCCCTGTTGTTGCTGTTGGAGTTTTGCAGAAACAGCATTTTCTCAGTTAGGGTCAACATCCTTACGCTAAACCTCCTCCTTATTCTTATACGTTTTATATTATTATTTCACTCTAATGAATGTGAAGTGAGGTAAAGGCATGACACATCTTTCATGACAGGATAGGAAAGGTTATGTTGTGTCAGTTTGTTATTTGGCTGCCAGGTGTGTTGTCATCACATTCAAACACAGACACATAGCCATGCGAAGAGGACAGAGATAGAGATGTGGTGACAATCACAGCAAGGGACGGACAGGCTGGTTGAGAAAAATGTAGAGGTACATACAGGGTTATTCAAAGAGAATCTAAAAGTCACCGCACGTTCGGTGACTTTTCGTTCTCTTCAATTCGGCTTGATTCGGCGATCCCATTTCGGCGACCCTGCGGTGTATTCAGCAAGCTCCACAGGGCTGTCGTAATGCAGGGAAAAGCCGCCGAAAACCTGCCGAACACTCACCGCAAAACCCAGGCGAATGCACACCGAAACCCGCAAAAAAATCTGGATTAACGCCGCCGAAGACACCGGAGAAACCCGAGCAGGAGCCGATCACAGGGCAGAGCAGCCGCTGGAAAAACCCGACAACGCAGACGATTGGAGTGAAAAAAAAAAAACAGTACGCTTGAATGTTTGAAAAGTGAAACGCTGTTTGCAAAGAAACTACAGAGCGAAAATGAGATCCAATGATTGATAATAAAAAGGGCTGTTACAGAAAAAAGAAAAACCGTTAAAAAAAAGAGGAAACATTTTTTTTTTTCAAAAAAAATCCTGAAAAATGCTTAAAAGATCCTACAAATTATATAAAGAGACTTTTTACTGCAGAAAATAACTAATAAACCCTTTATTACAATAGAGTTAAAACAAGAATATTTTTAAAATTTAAGCCTATGGGATTCGACTGAATAAACCTGTCGAATGAAACCACCGAATGGCAGGGCATTTCGGCAACTTTTCACTGCTGGTTTGTGTTCTCTGAATAGCCGAAGCAGTGCTTTTTCATGGGGATTCACTGCCCTCGAACAGGCACCGAACAGGCACCGTATGTGCAGGCAATTCGCCAACATTTGGCGAACTGCCTGCTCTCTGGTAGCCGAATGGCCAAGAAAGGTAACCAAACGCTGATTTTCAGCGTTCAGTTACCTTTCGGCAGCCATTCGGATCTCTTTGAATAACCCTGATAGAGGTTTAGGATACAGGTACAGGATTTTGGGATGGGCAAAGGCAACACCGCAGGAGCAAGTTTAAGGAGGACTATGACATGTGGGACAGTGGCAGTGTATGATTTATTGGGGCAATAACAAATTAAAAAAACAAGGGATTGAATATAAACCTCCCCCGATCATAACCCCAATGGGTCTGTAAAGAGATTTCTCCTACGAAATCCAACTTACATACCGTGTTCAAGCAGGATAGATGTTTTCCCTGTTGAGAGGCACGTTCTGATTTAGAAAACACTCCTGTCCAATTTAACCCCTTAAATACCAACAGGGTTATTCAGAGAGCGTGAAAAGCAGGAGAATGACTGGAGAATGAAAAATTTGAGGTCAAAATAGCCAAACCAGAAAAATTCTCCCTTTCATCTCACTTTCCAAATCGGCTATTTTGACCTAGAATTTTTCATTCTCCAGTCATTCTCCTGCTTTTCACGCTCTCTGAATAACCCTGCAAGTGATAAGGAGAGAAGCATGATCCACCGAAGAGATGGTTCATAGTATCCTTCCAGTGCAATCCCATAGATGCCAGCTTGCATAGAGCTCACACAGAGTCAGGTTTTTCTCCATGGAGTCCTATGGATCACGGAAGCTGATGGCACTGCATGCTGCTGCTGGTATTGCCAAAACTCAAGGAGCATCTCCATAATGTCCCATATCTGGCCGCACGGTCAGTACAGAGCCATTAACAGCTAGATGCAAATTAATAATAGCTCACAATTTATCTATTTGCGAGACACTACTAATGGCTTGGTTGGAATCAGACCCCCTTGTTTTCCTTGATGCTCTTCCAATGGTACTGTCCAGGCTCACATTTGTGTGCTGCTGTTAATAGGAGTATGTGTTCAATGATAATGGGATTGGAAGATTTTTCCCAGGAAAACTACACTGAGTGCATTAGGGCTTCTTCTATTCGCCCCCCTCTCCACTCATTTTGTGCTCAAGGGATATATATCCTATCATGTGTACAATTGTTGGAGAGATCCTGGCTATAAAGGAATTTTCTCCTGGATTTAGGTGTTGTATAAGAATTTTTACCTTAACCCCTTTACTACCGAGATCAAGATATCTCGGGCTTCAAAAGGCACCACCTGGTGCCCCTCTATTGAGATATCTCGATCTGCTGATCTGCAGCCCAAAAGCAAATGAAATTAATTTTCTGCAAACAAATTTCATGTGCTTTTGGGTTGCAGAAGGTGCCCCCAAAGTTTTAGCCCTGTGGGCATAATGTCTAAAGAGCTAAAACTGAAATCCGCTGCTGAATGCTGTGAAATATCGGGCTTTCAGCAGCCGATGCAGGGAGAATTAAAAAATGCAGCTCAAACCTCTGTAATTCAGTATGGCAGTAGATGGTGTCATCTACTGGCCAAATAGGTTATTTACAGTAATAGCTATTTATTAATGTATAATTAATTTAAAAATGATTTATCAAAAAAACTGTTTTCTGACAATGTTTTTTTTTTAAAATCACTTGGTAATGGAGAGCTTAACTCGATTTTGCATTGTAATACTTTGAAAAGCAATCATTTTTAGATCAAAACTCATTTTTAAAGCAAGATTAGCGTGTTCCCCATAGAGCAACACAATTCTTTGTTTTATCTCCTTCCAGTCACCTTATAGGCAAACTAGGGCTTGACCAGAACTGTATACACATAGAATCAGGCTCACAAGGACAAGGAATACAGATCAACTGAGAGCATAGAACCAAAGAGATTAAGGCTTGAGCAAAAGGAATGAGGCATGAACAAGACAGGCTGAGACTAGGACATAACAAAATAGAGACTAGAACAAAACAGGTTGAGGCTAGAACAAAACTAGGAATACAGACCAAACATAGCACGGATCAGACCAAGAATAAGCATAAACTGGAGGCTAGGATCACAGTGAATACCAGAGTAAATATCAGACAGAGCATGGATTTCAAACTGAAACATCAGAATGAGGCAGCGCCCTTCTTAGGGCGATGCCTGCTTATATAGCACATGACTAAATGAGAACAATTAGAGTCCAGGTGAGGTCCAGGCTTGGATGTGAACCAAATGTCCAGAACGAAAACGCAATGTCCATAGAAGCCAGAGGGGGCGCCAGATGTGCTATACTGTCCAAAAACATGACTGGCAACTCCCACCTCGGCCAGAGGGGCGCAGGATGTCACATATCCCCCCCTCCACGAGCAGACCCCGGATGCTCCAAAGAAAACAAAAAGAACAAAAGGAAAAAGTCAATGGGTCCTGTAGGCACGTAGAGCCCTCTCGTACACCTCTCGGTCCTCAAGGCATATAATAGCACCGTTAGAGGCTCGGAAACATCCAGCAGGGGCAGGACTCGACTCTCAGGCTTGAGGGCCTGAGGTATAGACCCCTTGGGAGCCAAAATTGGGTCCAGGTTGGAAGGAACCAGTCCTTTTGTGTCTCCTCCCCCTGGTGCGGGACGTGGAATGGATAGCAGTGCTCGATGGGGCAGCGCCCTAGGCGTGGACCAGAGGGGCAGCGCCTGTAGCAGGACTCTGTGGTGACTTGGACATGACACGACTCTCTGGTGACTTGGTCATGGCAGCAGCAGCATGGCTCTGCGGTGACTCGGACATGGCGACAGCAGCACGGATCTGAGGGTCAGCGACCTCAGCACGGCTCTGCGGCGACTCGGACATGGCGGCAGCAGCACGGATCTGTGGGTCAGCGACCTCAGCATGACTCTGCGGCGACTCGGACGGTAGTTGCATGGATCTGAGCGACCTGGGTACAGCACCGCTCTTGAGCAGCGACCTCTGGAGATCCTGCGGGATGCAGGGCAGCGACCTCTGGAGATCCTGCGGGATGCAGGGCAGCGACCTCTGGAGATCCTGCGGGATGCAGGGCAGCGACCTCTGGAGATCCTGCGGGATGCAGGGCAGCGAACACGGAGGAATCCTTATGCTGCATGATAGTGGACATGGATACTGTAGCCTGGCATGACTTGGTCAAGGAGGTCTGGTAAGGCTGGAACTTGGAAGATAAGTTCTGGGGGCGCACTTGACAGTCCATTCGTTTATGCAGGGAAGAACCGCAATAAAAGCATAAGCCCTGGATTTTCCTCCAGAGTCAGGGGTCCTCTGGAACCGTTAACTGGAACAGGCTCATTTGGGAAGACGTCCCTAGGAGGTTGCAGCAAACTTGCATACAGGATATCCAGGTGCTGAGTAATGAGCTTGTTAGCTCCTCTCAGGATCTCCAGCACCTCTAGAATTACTGCTCGCTCACTATGTACTGGCTGCCTCATTATGTAATGTGGGGGGGTCAGGAACCTGACCTGACAGAGAGGGGTGTGAGCCTAAGGAGCAGTCAAACATGAACCGTGAATGTAAACAAAACAAGGAATTTATTTACAAACACGCAAGAAACAAAAGACCTGAGCACTAGAAATAAACCAGGAATATAGGACTATAAGCAGGGCAACTACAAGGAGAGACAGATACCTAAACTAAAACAGCAAACTAGGGCTTGACCAGAACTGTATACACCTAGAATCAGGCTCACAAAGACGAGGAATACAGATCAACTGAGAGCATAGAACCGAAGAGATTAAGGCTTGAGCAAAAGGAATGAGGCATGAACAAGACAGGCTGAGACTAGGACAAAACAAAATAGAGACTAGAACAAAACAGGTTGAGGCTAGAACAAAACTAGGAATACAGACCAAACATAGCACGGATCAGACCAAGAATAAGCATAAACTGGAGGCTAGGATCACAGTGAATACCAGAGAAAATATCAGACAGAGCATGGATTTCAAACTGAAACATCAGAATGAGGCAGCGCCCTTCTTAGGGCGATGCCTGCTTATATAGCACATGACTAAATGAGAACAATTAGAGTCCAGGTGAGGTCCAGGCTTGGAGGTGAACCAAATGTCCAGAACTAAATGCAATGTCCATAGAAGCCAGAGGGGGCGCCAGATGTGCTATACTGTCCAAAAACATGACTGGCAACTCCCACCTCTGCCAGACGTCACACATTTTTGACTGTATGTTGATAATGTCGACCATGTGTAACACAGTGCAAGGAAAGGGACACCATCTAAAGTTTATAACCTTTCATCCCACCAGTATTTCTATAATGATAAAAGAATACATGAAAAATGTATAATAAATTTGCTCGTTTTAATTTTTTTAGCTATATCAAAACAACAATTTCTGGGCAGATTTTCTATTTTATCCCATATTTAATTGTTAACTTTGAATCCCGTATTTCAAATACATATTGTTATAAAAATAATTTTGCACAGAAAGAATATGGGAGTGAAGGGATTAACAGGTGTATATAGTTACGGATTAAAAGTAGTTTTTCTCATAGTTATGTTATTTTAAAAGCTCTTAAATAATCTGTCAAAAACCTCCATAAATAAAGTCACAATTTTAACATCTGTTTCACTAGGTAAAATGATTATGTTGACAGGGAGCTTTCACCAGTTCCAGGTGCCAGTTCCATTCATGAATGTTTTATGAGTCAGATCAATGCAGTTCCTATTTTTAGAGTCCGCTCACCAAGATGTACTCTGTTCCTCGGCGCGTTTGTTTGTCGGTTTTTTTTTCTTCTTTTTGAACTGTGGAAATGGACATTATGCTATGAAGTTTATAACCTTCTTAAAAGCCTTCATTAAAAAGAAATATAAACTAATCTATTAGTGCTCCGACATCTCACATTCAAATCTGCAAAAGCTGTTGGCGAACCATATAAAAAAAGAAGTAAAATAATGCATACAAAATTTTTTCTGACTCTACCTATGTGTTAACTCCTTAAAGACTGGGATGCTCCTATTTAGGCTAGGGTCAGACGAGCGCAGTGCGAACGCGCGTGCAGGCGCACTTAATCACGGCCGCACTAGCAGCAAATGACGGGCAATGACAGCCAATATACGAAGTACGGTCGCACAAAAGTCCGGCTGCGCAACGCAAGTGGAAAACGAACGCATTTTGTCGAGAACGTAAAACCTCTAGTACGGACGTACAGAGTGCGCTGCGTCTGCTAGAGGCGTGTGTGCGTGAATTGGAGATGTCAGACACTGCTAATGTCCGGCCAACATAACGTCCAGATGCACAAAGTGTTTTATTGATGATCCGTACAAAATCACGGATGCAAATGCGCATCGTATGACCGCTATCGCGTACTCCGTGAAAAAATGCGTCCATTCGTTCGAACGTACTTTTTCACAGACAACGTGAAAATGCGTTCGTCTGACCCTAGCCTTACTATGCATTATCTCCTTCATTACCAAGTGACGACCCTATTCCCTAACGTCTCCAGAGCTTTTGTAATCGTACAACAGCTCTGGTTAAGTTTACACCAACTTTGGAATAGGGCCCCGAGTTTCCAAAATAACACTTTGAGGAAACGGTGGTTTAAAAAAAAAATCTGGATATACTTATACAGCAAGTGAGCAAAAAAGGGGGTGTTAGGTTCCTGAGAACGAACAGCGGCACTAGTGGCCTGCACTACGGTGGGGACCGCTCAGGTCTCACAAGGCTTTAGTGCCATTACAGGGACAACTGCTCCACATGCAAATCAGACGCAATCACCCAGAAAGGGTGGTCAGTACTGATTGCCAAGGACGTCATCCCTGCACGTGAGGTGAAGCAACCCCGATGATTGTTTCACCTTTGTTAGGCCTAGTCAGGAGGGTATAGCTGACACCTCTCTAGGCAACTCGAGCAAGGGGTCCACGTCTGGACAACCCTGTAAACTTATAGTGAGAAAAAGAGGTTTGCGACGGTCCTGAGGACAAGCAATGGTACTAGTGGCCGGCTCAGGTCCCGCAAGGATTTAGCACCGTTCCACTGAATAGGGTTTGTATCTATTTTGTGTCCTTTGTACGACTTTCATATATTTTTTACTGTGGTAGAGATACTGATGTGTTATTCTGCTTACGTCAGTTATACACTGCATCTTACCGTTGATTTGCATATGGAGCAGTTGTTCCTGTAATGACATTACCGAGCAAAAGCTAAAATGTTGTTTTGTGCCCAACTCTCATTCTCACCAGGAGGAGCTATGCAACTTTAGCAGCCGACCCTGGAACTTGTACAAGGACAAGCATACGCAAACCCTGTGTAATGCCTACAATAAATTATCAGGTCTATTCACTAAAAAGTGAAACTCAGGAAAATTGTCAGGTGTGGAGAACAATCTAGACCTAATAACAGATTGGGAAAGTGAGATAAATGATAGAAGTTTTCTAGTTTAGCTATTTTGACCTGAATGTTTCACTTCTCCAGTCATTCTCCTGAGTTTCCCCGTTATTAAATAGACCTGTATATTTTTTGGTTTACTTACAATGGCCATTCCAAGCGTAAGCCCACCTGCCACATCAAGGCAAATCTCATGGGTGAGTATTCAATAAAAGTGCAAAAGTAACAAACAAAGAAATTAAAGAAATAATTTCTGTGAGGAAAAAATATACCGTAATGTCCCTTGTAAGGAGAAAAAACAAATAGTGCTGAATTTGTATACTCCCAATATTTAATGTGCGTAGCTAAACAGTGCTACAATATCCCTTATAGGAGACTTGAAGTATAAGACAACATACAGTAACTGGACCAACACCCCAATACCCAAATAAGTTCCAAGTTACATTGTAGCACTTTTAGTTGCACACATAACATGTTGGAAGTATGAGATGTTAGCACTATTTGTTTGAAAGTTTTCCTCCTTTCGAGACATATTAAAGTTTGTTTTTTTCTCACAGAAAGTATTTTTCACATTTCTTTGTTAGTTTTGCACCTTTTATAGTTTTTACTCACCCACGAGATTTGCATTGACGAGGTGGGTGGGCTTACTCCTGGAACGGCCATAGTAAGTGAACTAAAAATCTCATTTATTGTCGGCATTACACAGGGTTGAGCACGAAGGACATACATATATTTTTTTCTTATCCAGAAAACCCAGGGCAGGAGAGAATATAGAATGGGAGGTGGTTCACCTGTATCTATATAAGTGTATAAGTCCTACAAAGGCTAGCAGTTATCATTGGAAATGTTATTGTCTGACTTTCCCAGTGATCCCAAATATGACTTTGTAAAATGTAGAATAAAGTTATAAAAAAATAAATATACTGGATATTGAATATCCAGTATGCTGAGGACCAACTCGGGACTGATGATGTCTGCTCGCATTGCGTGCTGACATCATGCTGTTTCTCAAAATGCTCACATCAGTGAGTGTTTGAGGAGAAAGCAGAAGTGGGCTGTTGCTTGCATATCCAAAGGTACACAACTTATGCAAGATATTTACTTATTTATTTATTTGCAAAGTATTTTACCAGGGAGGATACATTGAGATTTTTCTCGTTTTCAAGTATGTCCTGGGTTCAAGAACATTGAATTGTTACAGTCGTTACTGGTGTTTAAGAGCTTTTCTGGGAAGCTGCCACCCCACCTGAATAGGCTGCTTCCTCCAGCCGTTCCCTCAACCTATAACTAGGCTTGCGCACCGATTTTTTTTTTTCGGTTCGATTCGATTTTTCGGATTTTCAAACTTTTCGATTCGGCTCGTTTCGACCGATTTCTGTTTCGATTCGGTTCGGCTCGACTCGTTTTTCGTGTACATTTTTTTTTCAGAATACCGACCATTTTTCGTATTTTCGTGTCACTTAGCTCGTTTTTTGTATCGACTTTTCGTGATTTCGGAAATTTTCGTTTTTCGGAATTGTACATGTTTCCGGAATATCGACCATTTTTCGTATTTTTGTGTCACTTTGCTCGTTTTTTGTATCGGCTTTTCGTGATTTCGGAAATTTTCGTTTTTTCGGAACGTCTTTTCTCCTCGTTTCAAAGCAATAAATTTCGATTTGACACATTTCAAGTCCATTCGAAAATTCCGAAAATATTTTGTTTCGGCTCGGAAAACTTCTCGGATCTGCCGTTTTCGGATCTAAAAATTTTCGGAAAATCGGCCGCATCCGAAAACACCAAAATTCCGAAACCCGAAACGCACATCCCTACCTATAACCTCCAATCCAGGACCAGCACCTTACTTGCAATACCACAATACAAAAAGACAGTGGCTCGGTCCTCATTTTCCTACAGAGCACCGCAATTATGGAATAACCTCCCAAATGTCATCAATCTTCCCCCAGTCTAAAGTCACTCAAGAGCTCCCTATTAACAAACCTCAATACAGAATGCACCTGTAAACATGTAACATAGTGACTATTTCCTACATATTTATTTTCTGTTAATCTGTATATTTGTGTTTTTTAATATCTTGCATTTTATTACTTTGTATTTCTATAACAACTGTAACATTTTATTGTTCTTGAACCCAGGACGTACTTGAAAACGAGAGAAATCTCAATGTATCCTTCCTGGTAAAATACTTTATAAATAAATAAATAAATAAATACACAGTAATAAATGCAAGATATTAAAAAACAACACAAATCTACAGATTAACACAGAAAATAAATATATAGGAAATATAGTCACTATGTTACATGTTTACAGGTGCATTCTGTATTGAGTTATTTATTTATTTATTTATAAAGGATTTTACCAGGAAGGATACATTGAGATTTCTCTCGTTTTCAAGTATGTCCTGGGTATGTTAATAGAGATCACTTAAAGGGACACTCTACTCAAAAAATCACCCCCCCCCGTTTTTTTATCCTAACCCATCCCTATTCCCTTAATAAATCTTTAGTTTTTATTTATTTTTTTGTAACTGTAATACTTACCCTAAAATCCACTTCTTTCCAGCGGCGTCTTTTTTTTTTTTTTATACTCACCTCCCTCCTCTTCCGCTCCCATCCTTCTTGATGCTTCTTGGCTTCTGGTTTACGTGAGAAGCGCGCATGCGCGCCTCTCACATAAGCCAGCCAATCGGCAGGCTTTCTCCCAGCTCCCTCTGAGGATTAGTGTTGCGTGCAAGAGGATGCGCGCAACACTAACACTCAGAGGGAGCCGCCAGCTTCTGCGTTGAGTTGGAGACGTCATCGCGCTGAAAGCGCGATGACGTCTCCTACTCGGCAAAAGTCGGCAGAAGCGGGAAATATGATTTCCGCTCTGCTGACTGACAGCTGAGAGGGCGGAGTAAACTCCTCCGCCTCTCTCAGCTGTTTTCAGCTTTTTCAGCTGAACTGCCGAGCGGAGGGAGGGGAGATAGAGGGCGGCATACTCCGGGCATCATGACCACCTAAAATAGCTTAGGTGGTCATGTTGCCTTGAGTGTCCCTTTAAGTGACTTTAGACCGAGGGAAGATTTGATGGTGTCTGGGAAGCTATTCCATGATTGCGGTGCTCTGTAGGAAAATGAGGATTGAGACACTTTCTTTTTGTATTGTGGTATTGTAAGTAAGGTGCTGGTCCTGGATCTGAGGTTATAGGATGAGGGAACTGCTAGGGGAAGCAGCCTATTCAGGTAGGGTGGTAGCTACCCAGAAAATCTCTTAAACACCAGGTTGGAAAGGTGAAGGGTGCGTCTGGATTCCAGCGACGGCCAGTTTAGCTCTTTTAACATGTCACAATGCAATTTGTGTGCCCGTTGAAGAAGTGTGGATGAACTGGGGTTAGTGGTCTAGAGGATCAAACCCGAACCTAGTACCTAAACTAAAACAAATTTTGAAAATGCTGTCAGGAGCATCTGCCAAATTATATAAGGAGAAAAGGGGTGTTCATAGAGTGTTCCTTTAACTATTAGTATTTTTCCCCTGTGGTTTTTCAAACGTTTGTGATTATTTTCACAGAATTGACATGTCCCACTACTGTAAGGACAACACTTTTGAATCTTGCTCTTTATAAAAACAAAAAGGCATCCCGCATGTTATAAAGCAAAATGGCGATATGCATGGAGTAAATCGGTTTACTTTGTAAGGTCGCCACCTTCTGGCTGACCTTATTAAAAGCGACTTCAAAAAGTCCAGGTGTTAAAAAAAAATCTATTTTAAGTCGAGTATGTAAAATAGTCAAGAATAGCTTTAAAAATGGTATTAGCTTTGTTCGAAGAAAAAACTATCCAGCTTATTCAAACACCCCTGCTACCTTTGTTTGAATAACAGTGCACGTGTCTCACAATGGCAGTAGCATTCTTCGAAGTGAAAATCACAGAAGGTCATTCAAACAATAGTGGAGTATAGAGCTATTCTCGACTGTTTCCCGTACTCAGAGTAAAAAAAGTCTTCTTTTAACACCACATTTTTTTGTTGCGCTGCTATTAAGGGCAGTCCTTTGCCCTTTGTTTTACTGTATATTACTTTGGTTCCCTGTCTTCTCTGCCTTTGTATGTACCTTTGTTTATTTCTAGTTACTCATTTCCGTGTTGTGACCCTGCAGGGCAAGATCCTCTAGGTCAAATCACATCACATACAGTGAACTCGTTAACGGTGAAATCGTCCAGGCTTTATTGGAGCATCAGCAAAGAAACATAATACAAAACAAAATCCTTGCTCATCTGTGCACTAGCTAACTCACTTAACGTCCCTCTCTCTCTCACACAAAATTTACACCAACCTTTGGTTTAACATCCCGCACCCACTGCAGACTCTCCCACCTCAGTGGTAGCCCCATCCTCTCTGTGTTTCTCAATCTCTCTGTCTCAAATCTTCCCCTCTCTCAAGCAAGAGCTATTTATCCTGCATAATTGCCAAGTGAGATGCCTGCAGCAAAAACAAACATTCCCTCCTGGGGGTTAATGCCTACACCTTTAAACAGAAACACAGGGGAAATATACAGACCCATCCATGTCACAGTGTTGATATCCTGTGTACCGACTATTGACTTGTCCTGACGTCACTTTCTGGTGTTATGATCCCTGCCTATTCCATGATTATGAGTGTATCTTAACCCATGCCATGCTGATTCCCTTTTTATGGTTCCTACAGGGTTATTCAAAGAGATCCGAATTGTGGCCGAAAGGTAACTGAACAGTGAAATTCAGCGTTCGGTTACCTTTCCTGGCCATTCGACTACTCAGAGAGCAGGCAGTTCGCCAGATCCTGGCAAATTGCCTGCACATACGGTGCCTGTTCGTTGCCTGTTCGAGGGCAGTGAAATCCCCATAGAGAAGCAATGCTTCGTCTATTCAGAGAGCAAAAACCAGCAGTGAAAAGTCAAATTGCCCTGCTGTTCGGTGGTTTCATTCGGCAGGTTTATTCAGGCGAATCCCATAGGCTTCAATGTTAAAAATATTCCCATTTTAATTCAATATGTAATAAAACGTTGATTATAATATTCTGCAGTAAAGAGTCTCTTTATGTATAGATTTTTTAGAATGTTTTAGACATTTTTCGGTTTTTATTTTTAAATCATTCTTTCTTTTTTCTGTAACAGACCTTTTTATTATCATTCATTGGATCTTATATGTAAATTCCAGACATTTTCGTTCTGTAGTTTCTTTGCAAACAGCGTTTCACTTTTCAAACATTCAAGCGTACTTGTTTTTTTTTTTTAACTCCATTCGTCTGCAGTGTCGGGTTTTTCCGGGGGTTAATCCAGATATTGGCGGGGGTTAATCCAGATATTTTTGCGGGTTTCGGTGTGCTTTTGCCGGGTTTTGCAGTGAGTGTTCGGCGGGTTTGCGGCGGCTTTTCCCTGCACTACGACAGCCCTGTGGTGCTTGCTGAATACACCGCAGGGTCACCGAAATGGGATCGCCAAATCGCACTGAATTGATGAGAACAAAAAGTCAGCGAACGTGCGGTGACTTTTCGATTCTCTTGGAGGGTTATTCATAGTGTGTATCAGAGACTCTGCACTGCCATTTGTTATTTTTCTATTAGCTCAGATCCGGCTACTCTAAAGACCGGTCTGTCTGTGTTAGGGTTCCTTTTGGTGGTGCCGTGCAGGAGTCTGTTTAGCCCTGGGCTGTCCTTACCTGCTGTCTGTATACCTATTGTCTGCAGTAGTGTCTCCTGCATATTGGGCTTTGAACCCTGAATATGGGCTCCACCTTGACTCACGCCAGGTGCAGCCATGACCTTTAACATTCACAGATAAATGTGCTTTATGTAACAAAAGGAAGAATAATAGTCTACCACAGTATATCATCTACTGACTATAAGAGATCCTCCATATGTAATATACACTAGGATCTAAGAATATTAAAGAATAATTTGTGTACAAGCCCCAACAGAGCATTTACAGTCTAAAATAAGCTGCAAGAATGCAAAATATGAATTCAAACAATCTAACAGTGAAAAGCCTTTTATAACGGAAGGCTGACTCCGCATTCTAGGACTCAAGCTGAAAAATGGACATATACAGTATTTCCAGGTACCTTTTAGAGGCAAAATAAACAGGGTTAAAATGCTTGGCGACATTGGTTAAACAGGAGCCAACAAGAACAAGACAAGTCTGACATCCTTCGGTTTGTATCAGAAAAAGACAACGGTGAATAATGGTCATGCCATAAAACCATTGGCAGATGGTCATGTCACAAAATAATGGTCATGACACAAAACCGTTGTCAAGACAAGAAACCAACACATGGGACTACAGGAGATGCTGATCATTAAACAATGATAACCATGCTGTTGCAGCTGCAACATCATCATTCTTCACATCTATAATGAGTGTGTTTGCCTGGACAGTAGGTCGAACTGTAGCACATTGTATTAGATGTTGTAGTTGTGCAAGCTGTCCTTTGTTGCATTCTGCATGTTTGGACTTTCCATGTAGCCTTGTTTGATTGATTTTACTTTGTACCCTTTTCTAATTAATGTAGTTTGAATGCCTATTCCTTGGCCGCTGTACAAGGTTCTTTCTTCTTCAATGCCATAGCGTTGCACTTTACATCTGCTGCTTGACCAATGATTCTCATCAACAGTAGGCCTTTAATACTGAGAAAAAGGCTCGTTAATTTAACATCCCACAGGTCGAGACCTATTAGAGGTGTAGAGCAATTTTGTGCAGATGGGTAAACATTATGCTCTAAGAGCACAATGTATATTTAGATGTTTTAGTTTTCTTTTTATCATCAAAAATTCAATGTCAGAGTATAATGTTATTGAAATAAAAGATTCTCAGGGTTACAGTTTCAGGGTAAGTATTACACGTAAACAAACACTTAAAGGGACACTGTAGGTACTGTGAGCATTCAATGTAATCCTAATCGTTCTGCTGCATCAACCTCTCTGTGGGGTCCCAATGGACTGATACTGACATTCAAGGTGATGTGGGCTCACTCCACCTAGAAAGCTGACAGCCAGGGCTTGCTGATCTGTTTTCCGGGCCAGGAATAATCAGTAGTACATTCCCGGCTAACCAATGATTCTCAATGAACTTACACTCGATTGGTTGCACGCACCCAGTTGTGGCTCCCAACAGAAGATGAGATTCAGGCCAGTGTTGAATGTGCCTGGCGATGGGTTGAAGGTGACTACTATTAAACTCACTCTAGGGTTCGAATAAAATGTGGAGGCTCAGGATAGATTACAATATAACACCTCAATCCAACCACCCCTCCCCCATTTTATTCTAGAGTATCTCTTTAAAATGTAGAGTAGACAGTCTGTTTTCATGGAACAAGCAAGTATAGGTAATGGGCCTAAATTTGTGTGTAAGGCATTATATGCAGATTGTCTCTCTAAATGATTTCAGACAAACCATACATTTTGCTGTTTTGCTCTTTAGTGTGAAAAGTAATCTAGATTTTCTTTCATTTCCCCTGCAGGCATTCGCTTATTGAAATGTTGTTTAAAAGTAATGCACCATCTATCACTGGTACACAGAAGTAAAGATTATTTGGCATTATTTGTACTTCACAGTATACAAGGTCACAAAGGTCTCTCATATGTCGGCCAGTAGGATGATACAATTTACATTTTGATACTGGTATATCACAGATTTTATTCTATTGGGAAGAATTCTGATTATTTTTCTCATTTAAATTCAGATTACATGCAGATGCTTACCATTTTATTATATTATGTTGTGTATGCATTAGGAAGATACATCAATAAGTCGATTTTTGATAAAACGTTTGTGATGTTCATGTTATTCATTATAGCATGCTAAATCCTTTATTATTGTGTGCTCTAAGAGAAAATCGACTACATGCCAACTTTGCATATAAAAAATATATGAATTTTCCACTTTCTAAAGTTTCTATTTATTAGAATGCTACTACCATTTATAAGCCCTTTACTACCAAGTGATTTTCCAAAAAAACATTGTCAGAAACCAATGTTTTTTGTAAAATCATTCTTAATTAATTGTAAACAGGTAATTTGCTTATAGTTATTGTATTTCGTGTAAATAACATATTTTGGCCTGCAGCATCTACTGCCAAATTGAGTTAGAGGTTAGAGGTTTGAGTGGCTTGTCTATTTTCTTCTTTTTCTCCCTGCATCGACTGCTGAAAGCCCGGTATTTCAGAGCTTTCCACAGCTGATTTTACGATTTTAGCTCTTTGGGCATTATGCCCACAGGGCTAAAACTTTGGAGGCACCTTCTGCAGCCCAAAAGCAAATGAAATTCGTTTGCAGCAAACAAATTTAATTTGCTTTTGGGCTGCAGATCAGCATACCGAGATATCTCGATCGGGGCATCGTATGGTGCCTTTGATGCCCGAGATATATCTATGTCGGTAGTGAAGGGGTTAATCTGAGATTTTAAACAGTTCCAATAGGTCTTCTATATACATCAATTTAGCTCAGAAATATTTTATTTAAAGCTTTCTCTTGAAGTCAGAATCAGTGGCGTAGCGTGGGGGGGCACAGGGGTGGTGGCCCTGGGCACAATTTTCTTAGGGGTACAAAATTTCAAAAGAAATGTCCGCCCCTAATAGTTTCCAGCAGCCAGGGATCACTCTGCAAGGGGTCCACTCATGGACATTGGTGTCCGTGAGCAGTTCTTACACTGTCCACCGAGTCCGAAAGAGAGGAGCAGGGGAGAGAGAGCGTGATGCTCTGAACTCCTCCTGCAGTGACAGGCAGCGAATCAGAAGGCAGCCAATGAGGATGGAGCAGCTGCTCTCAGCCCCGGAAGCAGCATTACTTAACAGACGCGGGAAATGCACTAGGAGTTGCCATGTCTATCTGATTGTCCAACGTGCAGCTGCTGGAGAGTGAGGAGCAGACATCGCATTATGCCAGGCTGCCAGGCGAGGTGTTAAATGCCCTTGCTCTGCCCCTCCTCTCCTTCACTGTAAGCTTTTATTTTTTTTAAAATATTTTTTATCTCTCATGGACATTCCTTCCGCACTGAAAAAACGCTGGTGTGAACGCAGCCTAAGGGGTTCAATACTCTACTGGTGGAAGGGCATCAGGGCATGCTATGCGTGTCCACAGTTTTGGGGGGGCGCAATTCTTGTCTTGTGTGCTGACAACACACGCTACGCCACTGGTCAAGATGTCCAAAAAATTCCTTGCGGCTCGGCTCTGGTGCCATCTAACTGTAAATTAACATTTCCTATACGTTGTACCAAAGACACTAATGTGTGGGCAGTTGGAGAAGAGTGAGCCACTTGTTGGACTTTCGCTATTTTTGATGGCAGATGTTAATGAAAAACATGAATGGCTGCTAGAAACTTTGTTAAGTGATTTTTGCTTTAGCAAATGGTATATGCAGGGCCGGCGCTAACGTAAGGCAGCACAGGTGGCCGCCTTACTGTCTGGCTTCTGCCAGGTTTGAGGAGGCGCCGGCCCAGGGCGGATCCAGGAAGAAAATCGCCGCCAGTGGTGTTACTCTCCAGTCCCTGCGAGGCGAGCGGTGGCTGACAATGCAGCTTTGCCGCTTGACTGGGGAGGAAGGGAACCACGTGACCTGACCAGCGCATTATCTCGTGAGAATTCGGCTGGTCGGTTTACGTGGTTCCCTTCCCAGACGAGCGGCAAAGCTGCATTGCCAGCCGCCGCTCACCTCGCGGGGAGTAGTAGAGGAATGGCGGTGAGCCTGGCAGCACTGGTCTGACTGCAGCAGAGAGGTGAGAGCTGGGGCAATGGGCAAATATACCTATGAGAGCAGGGGGCAAATATACCCATGAGAGCAGGGGACAAATATACCCATGAGAGCTGGGGGCAAATATACCTATGTGAGCAGGGGGCAAGGGGCAAATATACCCATGAGAGCAGGGGGAAAATATACCCATTAGAGCTGGGGGCAAATATACCCATGAGAGCTGGGGCAAATATACCCATGTCATGTGAGCAGGGGACAAATAAACCCATGAGAGCTGGGGGTAAATATATCCATGTGAGCTGGGGGCAAATATATTCATGTGTGAGCTGGGGGCGAATATACCCATGTGAGCTGGGGGAAATATATCCATTTGAGCTGGGGCAAATATATCCATGTGTGAGCTGGGGGCAAATATACCCTTGTGAGCTGGGGGTAAATATATCCATGTGAGCTGGAGGTAAATATATCCATTTGAGCTGGGGCAAATATATCCATGTGAGCTGGGGGCAAATATATCCATTTGAGCTGGGGGTAAATATATCCATTTGCGCTGAGGCAAATATATCCATGTGTGAGCTGGGGCAAATATATCCATGTGTGAGCTGGGGCAAATATATCCATGTGAGCTGGGGCAATATATCCATGTGAGCTGGGGGCAAATATACCTATGTGAGCAGGGGGCAATGGGCAAATATACCCATGAGAGCAGGGGGCAAATATACCCATGAGAGCAGGGGTAAAATATACCCATGAGAGCTGGGGGCAAATATACCCATGAGAGCTGGGGCAAATATACCCATGTCATGTGAGCAGGGGACAAATATACCCATGAGAGCTGGGGGTAAATATATCCATGTGAGCTGGGGGCAAATATATTCATGTGTGAGCTGGGGGCGAATATACCCATGTGAGCTGGGGGAAATATATCCATTTGAGCTGGGGCAAATATATCCATGTGTGAGCTGGGGGCAAATATACCCTTGTGAGCTGGGGGTAAATATATCCATGTGAGCTGGAGGTAAATATATCCATTTGAGCTGGGGCAAATATATCCATGTGAGCTGGGGGCAAATATATCCATTTGAGCTGGGGGTAAATATATCCATTTGAGCTGAGGCAAATATATCCATGTGTGAGCTGGGGCAAATATATCCATGTGTGAGCTGGGGCAAATATATCCATGTGAGCTGGGGCAATATATCCATGTGAGCTGGGGGCAATATATCCATGTGAGCTGGGGGCAATATATCCATGTGAGCTGGGGGCAAATATACCCATGTGAGCTGGGGACAAATATACCCATGTGAGCTGGGGCAAATATATCCATGTGAGCTGGGGCAAATATATCCACCTGTCACTGCGAACCCAACACCAGCTCTTGGCCAAAACTGGTAGAATGCCCCCACACGAAACCTGTGTCTGGATCCGCCCCTGCGCTAGACTAGCCGGGCTGTGGCACTTACACCTGAAATGGTGGCTCCCAGTCCACATAGGTCATTGCGGCAGCCGGTGCCAGCCAGGCCAGGTCAGCACAATCGCCCTCCTCATGGTCCACCATCCACTCCCTCTTTTTGACCCCTGGCTTTACAGACGTGACAGGCATCTGGTCTGAGGTCTCTGTATATATGTATCTGGGCATGATCTGGTCTGAGGTCTCTGTATATATGTATCTGGGCATGATCTGGTCTGAGGTCTCTGTATATATGTATCTGGGCATGATCTGGTCTGAGGTCTCTGTATATATTATCTGGACATGATCTGGTCTGAGGTCTCTGTATATATTATCTGGACATGATCTGGTCTGAGGTCTCTGTATATATGTATCTGGACATTATCTGGTCTGAGGTCTCTGTATATATTATCTGGACATGATCTGGTCTGAGGTCTCTGTATATATGTATCTGGACATGATCTGGTCTGAGGTCTCTGTATATATTATCTGGACATGATCTGGTCTGAGGTCTCTGTACAGTCATGGCCGAAATTGTTGGCACCCCAGACATTTTTCCAGAAAATCAAGTATTTCTCACAGAAAAGTATTGCAGTAACACATGTTTTGCTATACACATGTTTATTCCCTTTGTGTGTTTTGGAACTAAACAAAAAAAGGTAGGTAAAAAAGCAAATTGGACATAATCTCACACAAAACTCCAAAAAATGGGCTGGACAAAATTCTTGGCACCCTTAACTTAATATTTGGTTGCACACCCTTTGGAAAAAAATAACTGAAATCAGTTGCTTTCTATAACCATCAATAAGCTTCTTACACCTCTCACCCGGAATTTTGGACCGCTCTTCCTTTGCAAACTGCTCCAGGTCTCTCTTATTGGGAGGGCGTCTTTTCCCAACAGCAATTTTAAGATCTCTCCACAGGTGTTCAATGGGATTTAGATCTGGACTCATTGCTGGCCACTGCAGAACTCTCCAGCGCTTTGTTGCCATACATTTCTGGGTGCTTTTTGACGTATGTTTGGGGTCATTCTCCTGCTGGAAGACCCAAGATCTCGGACGCAAACCCAGCTTTCTGACACTGGGCTCTACAGTGTGACCCAAAATCCTTTGGTAATCCTCAGATTTCATGATGCCTTGCACACATTCAAGGCACCCAGTCCCAGAGGCAGCAAAATAAACCCAAAAAATCATTGAACCTCCACCATATTTCACTGTAGGTACTGTGTTATTTTCTTTGTAGGCCTCATTCTGTTTTTGGTAAACAGTAGAATGATGTTCTTTGCCAAAAAGCTCTATCTTGGTCTCATCTGTCCACAAGACGTTTTCCCAGAAGGATTTTGGCTTACTCAAGTACATTTTGGCAAACTGTAGTCTTGCTTTTTTATGTCTCTGTGTCAGCAGTGGGGTCCTCCTGGGTCTCCTGCCATAGGGTTTCATTACATTTAAATGTTGACGGATAGTTCGCGCTGACACTGATGCTCCCTGAGCCTGCAGGACAGCTTGAATTTCTTTGGAACTTGTTTGGGGCAGCTTATCCACCATCCGGACTATCCTGCGTTGCAACCTTTCATCAAATTTTCTCTTCTGTCCACGCCCAGAGAGAATAGCTACAGTGCCATGGGTTGCAAACTTCTTGATAGTGTTGCGCACTGTGGACAAAGGCAAATCTAGATCTCTGGAGATGGACTTGTAACCTTGAGATTGTTGATATTTTTCCACAATTTTGGTTCTCAAGTCCTCAGACAGTTCTCTTCTCCTCTTTCTGTTGTCCATGCTTAATGTGGCACACACAGACACACAATGCAAAGACTAAGTGAACTTCTCTCCTTTTTATCTGCTTTCAGGTGTGATTTTTTTTGTATAGCCCACACCTGTTACTTGCCCCAGGTGAGTTTACAGGAGCATCACATGCTTGAAACAATCTTATTTATCCACAATTTTGAAAGGGTGCCAAGAATTTTGTCCAGCCCATTTTTGGAGTTTTGTGTGAGATTATGTCCAATTTTCTTTTTTTCCTCCCTTTTTTTGTTTTGTTCCAATACACACAAATGGAATAAACATGTGCATAGCAAAACATGTGTTACTGCAATACTTTTCTGTGAGAAATACTTGATTTTCTGGAAAAATGTCTGGGGTGCCAACAATTTCAGCCATGACTGTATATATGTATCTGGGCATGTTCGACTGCTGTGCGCTACCTGAAGCGTAGAGTGGAGAAAAGTCCCCGTGTGACTGCTGAGGAACTGAGAAAAGATTTGTCAGATGTGGGTACTGAAGTTTCAGCTCAGACAATACGGCGCATACTGCGTAATGAAGGCCTCCATGCCAGAACTCCCAGGCGCACCCCCTTGCTGTCTCCAAAGAATAAGAAGAGTCGACTGCAGTATGCCAAAAGTCATGTGGACAAACCACAGAAGTTTTGGGATAGTGTTCTGTGGACTGATGAAACAAAATTAGAACTGTTTGGGCCCATGGATCAACGCTATGTTTGGAGGAGGAAGAACAAGGCCTATGAAGAAAAGAACACCTTGCCTACTGTGAAGCATGGCGGGGGGTCAATCATGCTTTGGGGCTGTTTTGCTTCTGCAGGTACAGGGAAGCTTCAGCGTGTGCAAGGTACCATGAATTCTCTTCAGTACCAGGAGATATTGGATGACAATGTGTGATGCAGTCCGTCACAAACCTGAGGCTTGGGAGACGTTGGACCTTTCAACAGGACAATGATCCCAAGCATACCTCCAAGTCCACTAGAGCATGGTTGCAGATTAAAGGCTGGAACATTTTGAAGTGACCATCGCAGTCACCTGACTTAAATCCGATTGAGAACCTCTGGTGTGACTTAAAGAAAGCAGTTGCAGTGCGCAAGCCTAAGAATGTGACTGAACTGGAGGCTTTTGCCCATGACGAATGGGCGAAGATACCCGTAGATCGCTGCAAGACACTTGTGTCAAGCTATGCTTCACGTTTAAAAGTTGTTATAACTGTAAAAGGATGTTGTACTAAGTACTAAGATTGAATGTCACTTAGGGGTTGAATAAAACTGATAATGATGTGAGCACAGAAAAGACATTTGTGGTTATTTCATTATAAATGTTATGTTATATTTGTCTGACCTACACGTGCCTCTTTGATTTAATTGTAAGCAAGATGACTGAATGATCAAAATCAATGTCAAACTGGCCAAAACACTCAATTTCAGTGGGGGTTGAATAATTTTGAACACAACTGTATAATCTGGGAATGTTCTGGTTTGTATATATGTATTTGGGCATGTTCTGGTGTGTATAGATATATCTGAGTTGGCATGATATCGGTGAGTACCTGAAAAAAGGTATTGGTACTTGTACTCGGTCTTAAAGTGGTATTGGTGCAACCCTAGTGTGTGTATATATGTATGTGTATATATAGAGATTATTATGGCACCTCTATCCTGATTGGCTTGACATGACACGGATGGGGAGGCACCAAAACGCACCTTTGCCTGACTAGACAAAAATGCTTGCACCGGCCCTGGGTATATGGTTACAGTTACAAGTTTTTTGGTCAGTGTGTGATAAGCACTGCCTTGCAGTATGTAGGATCTATGAATCTATGCATTACAAGTTGGAAAACAAGTAATTAAAATCAGTTTGGGATTCCAAACAAGATATGCAAATTATTGGAAATGAGCAGGAAGGCTATCTGGGCTATTCAAAGAAAGGTGAAACTCAGGAGAATGACTAGAGAAGTGAAAATTCTAGGTCAACATAGCTAAACCGGAAAAATTCTCCCATTTATCTCACTTTCCAAATCGGCTATTTGGTCTAGATTGTTCTCTTCTCCTGACAGTTCTCCTGATTTTCACCTTTCTTTGAGTAGACCTGTAGGTATCACAGTAGGTGTATCAACCTTTTAGAAAATACTGTATACTGTTTAAACTCTATTTTTATTCTTTCTTTCTGTGTTAATGTGATATATATTATATATATACATGCATACACAGTATATATTTGAGATTATTAGCGTTACCAGGTCCTTCATATTTTTCTGGACAAATTGGATATACAGTTGCAAGAAAAAGTATGTGAACCCTTTGGGATTACGTGGAGTTTTGCATGAATTGGTCATAAAATGTGCTCTGATCTTCATCTAAGTCACAACAATTTGAAAAACACAGTCTGCTTAAAATAATACAACACAAACATTATATGTTTTCATGTGTTTATTGAACAGAACATGTAAACATTCACAGTGCGGGGTGGAAAAAGTATGTGAACCCCTAGCCTAATGACTTCTCCAAGAGCTAATTGGAGCCAGGAGTGAGCCAACCTTGAGTCCAATCAGTGTGATATTATTGGATGTGTTGCTGAAAGCTGTCCTGCCCTTAAAAAACACACACCAGTTTTGGGTTTACTGATTTCAAGAAGCACTGCCTGATGTGAACCATGCCTCGCAGAAAAGAGCTCTCAGAAGACCTACGATCAAGAATTGTTGACTTGCATGAAGATGGAAAGGGTTACAAAAGTATCTCCAAAAGCCTTGATGTTCATGTGTCCACGGTAAGACAGACTGTCTACAAATGGAGAAAGTTCAGCACTGTTGCTACTCTCCCTAGGTGTGGTCGTCCTGTAAAGATGACTGCAAGAGCACAGCGCAGAATGCTTAATGAGGTAAAGAAGAATCCTAGAGTGTCAGCTAAAGACTTACAGAAATCTCTGGCACATGCTAACATTTTTGTTGACACATCTACAATAAGGAAAATATTAAACAAGAATGGACTACATGGGAGGACACCACGGGGGAAGCCATTGCTGTCCAAAAAGAATATTGCAGCACGTTTGAAGTTTGCAAAAGAGCACCTGGATGTTCCACAGCACTACTGGCAAAATATTCTCTGGACAGATGAAACCAAAATTGAGTTGTTTGGAAAAAACACACAACACTATGTTTGGAGAAAAAAAAAGGCACAGCACACCAACATCAAAACCTCATCCCCACTTTAAAACATGGCGGAGGGAGCATCATGGTTTGGGGCTGCTTTGCTGCCTCAGGGCCTGGACGGATTGTTGTTGATGAAAAAATGAATTCCAGAGTTTATCAAGACATTGTGCAGGAAAACGTAAGACCATTTGTCCGCCAACTGAAGCTCGGCAGAAGATCGGTGATGCAACAGGACAATGACCCGAAGCATACAAGTAATTCAACAAAAGAATGGCTTCAACAAAACAAAATACGCCTTCTGGAGTGGCCCAGTCAGAGTCCTGACCTCAACCTGATTGAAATGCTGTGGCATGACCTTAAGAGAGCGATTCACACCAGACATCCCAAAAATATTGCTACACTGAAACAGTTTTGTGAAGAGGAGTGGTCCAAAATTACTCCAGATCATTGTGCAGGTCTGATCCGCAACTACAGGAAACGTTTGGTTGAGGTTATTGTTGCCAAAGGAGGGTCAACCAGTTATTAAGTCCAAAGGTTCACATACTTTTTCCACCCTGCACTGTGAATGTTTACATGTTCTGTTCAATAAAAACATGAAAACATATAATGTTTGTGTTGTATTATTTTAAGCAGACTGTGTGTTTCAAATTGTTGTGACTTAGATGAAGATCAGAGCACATTTTATGACCAATTCATGGGATCCACGTAATCCCAAAGGGTTCACATACTTTTTCTTGCAACTGTATATTTTTACTCCACCTAACTTTAGGAATATGATCACATATTGCTTACTCTTCCTACAATGTCAATTTACTCCATCGCAGCAGGTCCTATTCTTTCTAACCTAATGACCCAATGACTGCCCTTATGAAATCAACTTATTTACTTGGGGCAAATATCCTCCTGGAGCTCTCTGTAGTTCAAGGTTTAAATAGAACTTGTGATGAAGCACCTGTAAGAGTGAAGGGTGCAAAACCACGGAGGGTGGTCAGCCCTCAAAACGAAAGTGTGAAAATTTTGGTTTTCGGAGTTCAAGAAGCAGAAACAGGCATGTGGTGACCTGTGTTACATTTTTATGTTATAAAACAGAAAATGCTCCATTCTTCATTTACCAAACATACAATAAACACATGATATATAACTAATGATGGTTTATACGAATAAGTCCCAGTGAGTGCTACTTCTTAACCTCGCATGCCACACTTTGCTTAGCTCAAGCTATATTACCTTGAAAGTGCTAAACGGAACTGACAGCTTGCTTTGTATGTGTGAACTTTCAATATTTGTTCAGGTTTTTGTTAGTTTATGCCGCTAAGCTTTGATTGTGACAGTCAGATTTATGTGAGTGAACTTTTCATATTTGTTAAGGATTTTTTTATTGGTTTACGCTCCTCTTAACAAACACCTGAGATCCAATCTTTTCTGAAAGACAAATTGACATTTATCTTGATAACTGCATGAGGTGATGGGAAAAGGTTCAGACAGACCTGTTTGTATCTTGATTATTTTTGTTGCAAACATAAAATGGAAAGAAGACAATGTATTTAGTGAATGTCTACTATTATATTGGACTAATTAGGAGGGGGAAACAGAAAATGTTATAACAAAGGCATTTTGGTTTCTTAAGAGTATTTTTGGAACATTTTTGTTTTTTAACGAAGAATAGAAAAATGTGAAGATAAATAATACTGAGAACAACCGCTACGGATATACACTGTTCAAAAATTCTAAATTCTAAAAAGTTTCAAAAACGAACAGTTACAACAAATATTTATAGCTTTCTCTAAAGTAATGTGTTTTCAGACACTTCTAAATTTAATAATGAAACTTTTTATTCTGAACTATATAAAGAATGTGAGTTTCCACTAAAGAATGTAAGCTTAAACAAAAATAAAACGTATTTCACATGTTTTCCGAGTTCACCCCAGATGAATTCACAATACTAAAGGGGTTATTCACAAAGCACCAAAATTTCACTGAAATTCGCTGGCAATTCTCCAATATTTGGCGAATTGACAGCTTTCTGAATAGCTGAATTTCCACAGAATTGCACCGTACAGTGAAATTCACTGTTCGGTGCAATTTGGTGGCAAATTCTTTGATAACCCCTTAAACCAGTGGTTCTCAACCTGTGGACCCTCAGGAACCACAACTGTCCTTGGTCATTAAGGCTAGGGTCAGACTAACGCATTTTTCGCATTGTCCGTGAAAAAGTGCGTTCGAACGAATGGACGTATTTTTTCACGGAATACGCGATAGCGGTCATACGATGCGCATTTTCGTCCATGATTTTGTATGGATCATCAATAAAACCCTTTTTGCGTCTGGACGTGATGTTGGCCGGACATTAGCAGCGTCTGACGTCTCCTAATCACACACACACGCCGCTAGCGGACGCAGCGCACTCTGTACGTCAGTACTAGCGGTTTGACGATCTCGAAAAAATGCGTTCATTTGCCGCTTGCGTTGCGCAGCCAGACTTTCGTGCGGCCGTTCTTCGTATAGTGCCCAGCATTGGATGTCATTTGCTGCTAGCACGGCCGTGATTTAGTGCGGATAAACGCACGTTAATACTGCGTTAGTCTGACCTTAGCCTAAGGCGCGACCCAAAAATAATTTAATTTCTGAAACATTATATTTTATTCCACAAAACAATGTGTGCAATATTCTATAATATATGCACTTTTTAAACAATTTTGTAAACAAACAGATTCTTTCCAAAATGGATAGTGCTGTAATCACAGAACTGGTGAAAACGAAAGTCCTGTTGAGGCAAAAATCCAATATAATAAACTGTAATTGAAACATATGAAATTAATTAGAACTTAAGAGCAAGACGTACCCCAGTTTTCCCTTAATAAGTGTCTCAAAGTCTGGGGTGATGATAGACAAAGCAATTCTAATTTAAATCACTACTGAATGAATAATAAAATATTATAAAAAATGTAACAAACTTATCTGCTCCACGCTTCCCCACCGTCTGTCTCTGCCGCTGCGCACATTATTTTTTCGTAGCAGCCTGCCCTCCCTGAGCCTACGCAATTTGCATAGCTGAACGCTACGCTAATCGCATAAGCTCAAGCTGGCCAAGAGATTGAGAAGTCTGCAACGTCTGGCGCTGCCTACTTCCTGAACCTACGCTCTTCGGTGCCTCAGAGACACTGAAGAGCAATGGAATAGCTTGGACCAATGGGAAAGCACCATTGGTCCAAGCCATTCAAAAATGCCTCCATTGGAGGCTGGCCTATATAAATATATTTTGCTTCACTGAGATGTGAATTGTGCACAGTGGCTCCTGGTGGTGGGAATACAGAGCGTGCCAACAGTCACTAAGTCCCACCCCACACCTCCCTTTATAGATTCCCCCCCCGCCTTGCCATTACAGACTATCTTACCTGATGCAGTGGGTCCCAGGTGCTGCCTAGGAACATTCAGAAATAGCCGTGCCACCTGGGACCCGCTGCATCAGGTAAGATGCATCAGCGGGTCTTAGGCATTAGAGGCATGGGGGCATTTGCCCCTGACCAAGTCCGCCCCTGGTCGCGACCCACTTTTGGGTCACGACCCACCACTTGAGAAACACTGGTCTAGGAGGAGGAAGATGGTTTGCAGAAAAAATTGGGAATAAAGAGAAAGCATAAAATAAGAAAAATTAAAAAAATTATTACAATTTCGCCACCATATTTTTCTGAAATGTGCCTTAACCCCTTCACTACCGATATCAAGACATCCTGGGCTTCAAAGGCACCATCTGGTGCCCAGATATCGAGACATCTCGATCTGCTGATCTGCAGCCCAAAAGCAAATGAGTTTTTTTTGCTTCATATGAATTTTGTTTGCTTTTGGGCTGCAGAAGGTGCCCCGATGTTTTAGCCCTGTGGGCATAATGCCGAAAGGGCTAAAACTGCAAAATCGGCTGCTGAATGCTGTGAAATATCGGGCTTTCAGCAGCAGTCGATGCAGAGAAACAAAAAAAACTTAGACCTGTAACTCAAACCTCTGTAACTCAATTTGGCAGTAGATGGCACCATCTACTGGCCAAATAGGCTTTCCTTGCATTAACCCCTTCACTCACCCTGGCTGCTGTACTGCAGAAGTAAAATTTGTTGTTTTTTTTTGTTACAGTGAGGGCGGGGGCTCCTACCCAAAGCCTGATTTATAACTAGACAGAGTAGGCATGTGCCTACAGGAGCCTGCACACAAGGGAGCACCTTGCTCTGTAAAAAAAATTGTTGTTTTTTTTTTTTTTTTTTTTTTACCATCATTTAGACCACTGTATCTCTGGAGCCCTAGGGCCTAGAGGGACATATGAGGCATCATTGGAAAGGCCATTTTATGAACTTTCTAGAGATACACATATAACCAGGTTAGATTTATGTAAAGATAAAATACTTTTTTTCTAACGCAGCACTATTATTCAGTTTACAATTATAAAGTGAAAAGTGATGCTGCACTAACTCACCTTCTCATTTCCCACACTGCCAGCAAATATGGAGCTGTTGATGCAACACATTGTTTCATCGACAACCTAAACCGTGGCACCGCCGTGAGGGATGAGATACAGGGGGACAGTGAAACCCTGCATCTCTGAATTGTACACCGCACAAGGTTAAGTGAGGTATCAATGGAAAGGTCAGATTCTGGTCTTTACAATGATACCAAAAATGACCATGTATTTTTTAAAACAAAATTGAAAAAAAGTAAAAGCAAAATTTATATTTTCTCTGTTGTACGACAGAGACAACAGATGCTTTTACCTATAAAACAAACAATGCCGCTGCACTAACTCAACAAAGGCAACAAATTCCGCCCTTTCATTTGATTTTAGCACAGAGAGAAATTGGTTTTCAGTTTTTTAAGATGTTATTCTTTTTCAAATTTTTTAATTTGCCCCAAAACAAAAATGTAAAAAGTCATTTTGGCATGTTTCATTTTTCTTGGGGGGGGGGTTTGGGGCGCTCCACATTTCTGTGCCTACAGGCTCCTGAGATTCAAATCCGGGCCTGCTCCTACCTGCAGTATAACAGGAGTGAGATATCCTAGAAAATTATTGGTTTTCTCTGAGGAAAAACACTACGGCCCCTATTACACTCTGCACGCTAACAGTAGCGCTCACCTGAGCACTACCGTTAGCTGCGGTGTTCAGGGCATATTACAATCCAAACGCAAACGGGTTAAAAAACCCGTTTGCGTTTGGGACCTTGCGCTTCTCAGCGCGAGGTCACTGCACTTTGTGCTCCCTATACTTAACATGGGGAGCGCAAAGTGTTAATCAGCGCTGGTATTACAGTGTCCCAGCGCTGATTAACGCCTGGCTCTGGTCAACAAAAAGTTAACCAGAGCCAGGACCTGGTATTAACTGATTCCGCTGGTGCAGAATCCGTTAACGCCAGCTTAAAAAAAGTTTAAAAAAAATCACATACTTACCCTGTGTCCCACGGCGAGGACCGCGGCTCCGATCGCCTCCTCTGGCCGGCGGGAGCAGGGAAAGACAGGGGGAAAAAGTCCCCCCTGTCTCTCCCTGCGTATCCCTACGCCGACCGGCCGGATCTCGCAATGCGTGACCGGCAGAGAGGAACTCAATGGAGTCCTATGGACTCCAGCGAGTGGTTGCTTGCAGCTGCGATCATCGCTGCCGCGAGCATCCAGATTTTTAACGGGCACTGCAATGCAGGCAGCATTTTTTTGCGCCTGCATTGTAATCTGGTGTTAAAAAGCGGGCGCAAGGGGGAAAACTGCGGGTGCAGTTTTTCCTCCCTTGTGCCCGCATTTTAACGCCCAGATTGTAATAGGGCCCTAAATTTGCAGTAATGATGTATGCACACAGAGTTTAATATGGTAGTTTTTGTTTACTTATTCTATTGCAATGCAAAATCGAGTATACACATTTTTGGCAGTGAAACGGTTACATGGAGGTATGCAAGTATTCCAGATGATTTCAACATTTTAAAAATATCAAAAGCTGAATTGAGTCTCAGACTGACATGTTTATTAAAGCCTGTCCATGGAAAAAAGATTCATAAGTGTTTTTGTTTTCATTTAATTCCCAGCATATTAGCTATGCACAGTGTTGGAGGTTAATATATATTTCATGTGTCAGATCTTTATCATAACATTGAATTGCCTTAACTGCAGGAATCAGTGTAACATCTGGAAGGAACATCTGTTAGAATCATCAGTCTTTCCAGCAGCTCGCTACATTGATACATCTAGATGCTTAAGCACATTGCACATTTATAACTGATGTTCCCTAAACTAGTTTATGAGCTATTTGGAGGCTAATGCCTTTTTTTCTTGCTGATTGCCAAATATTTGCATGTAGTAAATTGATTTATGATAGAGATTTTGGTGTTTATCTTTAAATGACAATGTTGCCTTGTTTTCTTGTGAATTATATCGTACTGTTTTACTTTTTTGGTTGCGTGGGGCTTCAGTGTCTGAAAACAGATACAAATGCTCCTTTTTTGTGCCATTTATTTCTACTGAAATACTGCATTACCTACAACGGACTGTATTACAATCTACCCGCTAAAATGGGGACACTAAGGAGGAAAGCCTGCGCATGCAGGTTTCGCCTTAGCGCCCCGTTTTAGCACCATATTACAGGGCAGGCTAATGCGCCACCGCGAGCATTCCATTCTGGAATCCATAGGTCTCCATTGAGGCTTCGAATGCTGGGTCACATGAACTGTAGGATCTCGCCTCTCGCGTCCAAAAAAAGCCGACTATCCACCAAACACATCGCCGACCAGTCGGCGGAAAAAGCTGAAAAGCCAACAAACAGGGTAAAAAAAAAAAAAAAAAATGATTGAAAGTCACTGGACGAAAATGTCTGGAATTAACATATAAGGTCCTATGAATAATAATAGAAAGGGCTGTTACAGAAAAAAGAAAAAACTGTATTTAAAAAAAAAAATTTGGGGGTGAAAAATGCCTAAAAGATCCTAAAAAACAATAAATAGACTTTTTTTGCAAATTTAAAGAATAAACGGTTTAGTAGAGATTAGATAAAAACAGGAATATTTTTAACATTGAATCCTATGGGATTCACCTGATTAAACCTGCCAAATGAAACCACCGAACACCAGCAGGGTTATCCAAAGAGATCCGAATTGCTTGAGAAAGGTAACCGAATGCTGAAAATCAGCGTTCGGTTACCTTTCCTGACCATTCGGCTATCCAGAGAGCAGGCAATTCGCCAAATCCTGGCGAATTGCCTGAACATACAGTGCCTGTTCGGTTCCTGTTCGAGGGCAGTGAAATCCCCATGAAAATGCACTGCTTCGGCTATTCAGAGAACACAAACCAGCAGTGAAAGGTTCCCCTAATGTTCTGCCATTCGGTGGTTTCATTCGGCAAATTTATTCAGGAGAATCCCATAGACTTCAATGTTAAAAATATTCCCGTTTTAATTCAATATCTAATAAACCGTTCATTATAAAATTCTGCAGCAAAGAGTCTCTTTATTTATAGATTTTTTAGGATACTTTAAGCATTTTTCAGAATTTTTTTTTTTTTTTTAAAAAGTCCGATTTTTTTTTTTTTTCAGTTAACTTATTTTTTTGTAACAGCCCTCTTTATTATCATTCCCTGGACCTCCTGTGAAAATTTCAGACATTTTCGCTCAGTAGTTTCTTTGCAAACAGCGTTTCTTTTTCCCAGATTCATACAAATGGTTTTTCTAATTTATTCACTGCCTCCTCTACCTGCTTCGGCTCTGTGTGATTCGGTTCCTGTTCGGCTCCTGTTCGGCTCCTCTTCGAAGGTTAATCCAGATGTTTTTGCTTGTTTTCAGCATGCATTCGGTTAGTTTTCGTCCGGTTTTCGGCAGCTTTTCCCTGCAATTCGGGGACCCTGTGCTCTTTGCTGAATACACCGCAGGGTCACCGAAATGCAATCGGCAAAAGGAACCGAATTGAAGAGAACGAAAAGTCACCGAACGTGCGGTGACTTTTCGAATCTCTTTGGATAACCCTGCAGGGCATTTCAATGCTGTATGGCGTTCTCTGAATAGATTACCCATTGCTTCTCTATGGGGATTTCACTGCTGCCGAACAACACTTTATTTCGCTGCAAATTTGCCAAAATTTGGTGAAACACCTGCTTTCGAATAGCCGAATGGCCACGAAATTGCACCATACGGCGAAATTCCCTGTTCGGTGCAATTTCAGGGCAGTTCGGCTCTCTCTGAATAACACTGATGGACCCTATTCTAACCAAGCTGATATGTTTAACAAGATTGCCATTAAATAGAGCATCCCCACTCCCTAACATCAACAGCTCCCGTCCTATTCCAGCGGAGACTAAACTTACCTTGCTGCTCGGCTGTTACAGCTGCCTCCTGTAAATGACCCCTTCCACAAGCATTAGAAGTAGGTGACAGAAAATAACAAGCGACTTTGGAATCATCTGTAGCTGGTAATGAGAAACAAAATTAGCTTTTGCAAAATCAAAAACCCACAAAAAAGACGTAATTTTTTTTAATCATATTCACCACTGGTCCCATGGAGCAGGGGACTCCAGGATGTGATCCCAACAGTGGTACGGGGCAGCGCTGCCAGCATCTGTTTGCCGCAAAAAAGGGCCTTTAATTTTATTGCACCAAAGTTTTCCTTTAGCAGCTCCTTATTACCAACTCAGCCAGAATAGGGCACTTTGTCATTAAAACGTGTGACCTAATTTGATAAGAAACCTGACGTCATTACTAACTTTCCCGACACAGCCCTCTCCTCTGCACATTGAATCCATCGCACCAGAAAATGTTGAGATTTTGAGTGATTAAACAAATGTATTATGTTATCTGTGCTGATAAGTCATATATTTTGCCAGGGTTTATTAATGCTGTCACTGTTAATTCCAGATACATATACCTTCACAGTTCTAACTGCATCAATGGAATATCTTGTGATCATGGGTAATCCGGTAATGGTAAAATAAATATATAATATAACTGAAGGTATCTGGTAAGGCTAGGGTCAGACTAACGCAGTATCAACGTGCGTTTAGCAGCACTAAATCACGGCCGTGCTAGCAGCAAATGACATCCAATGCCGGGGAACATACGAAGAACGGCCACACAAAAGTGCGTCTGCGCAACGCAAGTGGCAAACGAACGCATTTTTTCGAGAACGTGAAACAGAGTGCGCTGCGTCCACTAGCGGCGTGTGTGTGTGATTAGGAGACGTCAGACGCTGCTAATGTCCGGCCAACATAACGTCCAGACGCAAAAAGGGTTTTATTGATGATCCGTACAAAATCACTGACGAAAATGCGCATAGTATGACCGCTATTGCGTATTCCGTGAAAAAATGCGTCCATTCGTTCGAACGCACTTTTTCACGGACAACGCGAAAAATGCGTTAGTCTGATCCTAGCCTAAAGGAGAAGAAAGCTTACTGCTCTCCACTGGGATAGTCCCATCTCTAGTATTAAGGCTAGGGTCAGACGAACGCATTTTTCACGTCGTCCGTGAAAAGTGCGTTCGAACGAATGGACGTATTTTTTCACGGAATACGCGATAGCGGTCATACGATGCGCATTTTCGTCAGTGATTTTGTATGGATCATCAATAAAACTCTTTTTGCGTCTGGACGTTATGTTGGGCGGACATTAGCAGCGTCTGACCTCTCCTAATCACGCAAACACGCCGCTAGCGGACGCAACGCACTCTGTACGTCAGTACTAGCGGTATCACGTTCTCGAAAAAATGCGTTTGTTTGCCGCTTGCGTTGCCCGGCCAAACATTTGTGCGGCCGTACTTCGTATATTGCCCGTCATTGGCCGTCATTTGCTGCTACTACGGCTGTGATAAAGTGCGGCTGCACACGCGTTCGTCTGACCACAGCCTAAATAGGACTTAATGACTTCATTGCTAATCATATACATACAGGGGTCAAGTCCTAAAACAAGAAACGTAGGCACTCATCCAAATTTCTCTCCATCAATTAGCAAATCACATCTCACATTTAAGGCTAGGGTCAGACGAACGCATTTTTATGTTGTCTGTGAAAAAGTGCGTTCGAACGAATGGACGCATTTTTTCACAGAATACGTGATAGTGGTCATACTATGCGCATTTTCGTCCGTGATTTTGTACGGATCATCAATAAAACACTTCTTGCATCTGGACGTTATGTTGGCCGGACATTAGCAGCGTCTGATGTCTCCAATTCACGCACACACGCCTCTAGCGGACGCAGCGCACTCTGTACGTCAGTACCTGCGGTTTCACGTTCTCGAAAAAATGCGTTCATTTTCCACTTGCGTTGCGCAGCCGGACTTTTGTGCGACCGTACTTCGTATATTGGCTGTCATTGCCCGGCATCTGCTGCTAGTGCGGCCGTGATTAAGTGCGCCAGAACGCGCGTTCGCACTGCCTCAGTCTGACCCTAGCCTAAAGCAAACACACCATCAGATCTGATACATTTATGTATATATGTGGATTTTAACAAAAATATATGATAATTTCTATATTTATTGTGACTTAACAGGGAAACATATGATTGAACACCTGAATAAAAGCTTTATGGTGTATGAGACCAAAAGGGAACTGTTCCCTCTGCAAAAATAGTGCAGGAACTGCGTTCCCACACGTCCCCCAGAACTTGACCCCTGTATATAATTTCTGGTACATGATGCTTCTGTTGGAAGGTTATACAGTATATCCAACTAGAAAGATGTTGCAAAACAGTCATGTTTCTAGGCTTGTGCACCAAAGAAATGGCCGCAATCTTGTTGCAGTGTTTCATGACTATCGCAAAGCATTGGATAAATCATTCCTAATCACTAGTTGTACCTGTGGCTGCAAATCATTAACCCATTATTGATGTCAAAACTGTGGCTGGGCTCTAGTCGATATTCTATTACCAGAGCTTAACCTCTGACCCTTTTTAATTAGATACAAAGCTAATGATCACAGAAGACACCTTAATTACCTCCGTCCCTCACACAATCATTACCACTAGACCTGCTCTTCTACGTTGATCTGTAGCATGTGATACTCAACTTTTTGTGTGTGATTGTAATCTTGTGCTTCCTGTACTTTGCACATAACATAAACACAAAACTGGCACTAGTGCAATTCTAAGTCGCTCATTATCCATCGCTTAACCTCTAAAATGTGAACTCACATAAAACCAATTAAAAAGAATAAAACAAAACCACGAGGGCTTGATTGAAGGGACAGCTTAACCACCATGACTACCAGATAGTTATAGTGTCATGAGTTTTCCTCCATTCATTTCCCCATCCAAGGTGCAGACCTTCAAATTGGAAGTTTCCCACCCACCCTATAAGCATTCAATCAGATGCCAATAGACAGCCTTCCAGGGACCTGGGTACATGCTGGGTCACAGTTTCAGTTTTCTTTACTTCCGATTTTTTGCCCAGAATGTCTTTACAACATGATGGGAGCTTTGTAGAGTTGCAGATCCTTGTCCACACCCTAATAACGACCCCAGAAAATATTACGGGCTCTATTACATTGTTTGCGTAATAAACGCACACGCAGCGCTATTTTTTTTGCGCGCAGCGTTAAACGTTAACGAGCGTAAATTAACACTGGTATTACAATCCAAGCGCATTTTTTCATCCATCAAAAAATACCGCGCGTAAATAGACGCGCAAAAACGCGCGCAAATTAACGCAGTGCGCAGAAATCGGTGGGCGGACTGTTTTTTTCACGCGATTCAGACAATCTGGATTAAGAACCACAATTGTCTCCCGTTCACTTTTTTGCGCCTGTCAAAATCAATTTGCGTATATATGCTGCAGCAATAATAAAAACACGCACAACTTCTCCATTTTATTGTTTGGGTATGTGTAGAATGTGTAACTATACTTTGCTGTATTTTTTTTTCGGGTTGGTGTATTTGGTTTCAGCCAGAACATTTAGATTTGCCATTAACACCAGCTTTTAAAAGACGTTAAAATTATGCGCGCAAACGTTGTCCGGTAAATTTTGCGCTAAGATTAGAATACCTTGCACGTACCAGCGCACAAACGCATTTGCGCTCACAATGTGAAGTATAGGACGCGCAAAGTACATTACGCTCACAAAGGGTTCGTGCAGGTCCACCCGCGTTAGACGTTAACGTGCATTTTTTGCGCCGACATTGTAATACGACGTTCTGCGCAAAGGGTTTTGTCCCTCGCGTTAATGCGTTTTTGCGCACACGTTAACGTTTGCGCGAAAAATTGAATAGTGCCCTAAATTAGTAAAGCACTAAATGCCATCCACTTGAAAACAGATGGGACAAAATGTTCTCCTCCAAGCCCACAATGAATAAAATCCAGCACTGGATACCATACTCGCCTACGATCCTCCTGCGAAGGAGAGAGCAAGATCCGCTGCCTCCTCTTGAATCTAACCGAAAGACAGGAAGGTCAAATAGTCAATCTGTTTCCTTTCCTTAGAAATCTCATATTAATTGCTTTAATACTACTCATCGTGTCCTAATGGAGTCCAGCATGTATATATAGCTAGTAGTAATATTTAGTAATGGTATTACCACCAGGTATTAATTTGGAATATCAGTGGTAGCTCTCTACTGGAAATACTGTAAACTAATGCTTATTTGTGAGAAATAGGGCTTACATTACATACAGTCTGTTTACTTAATACGGGGATTTTTATTACAGTCCCTGAAGACAAAAAAAGGCAAAAACACATTGTAGTAATATGAATCCAAACCCTCGATGTTAATACACAAAACGCAAGATGGAGAAATCGTGGATTTAGGATCTTAGGACTTGAGTACATTCTACTAAGAAAAAGAAACACCTTTCGTACCAAGATGTTGGTGATCTGTTTCATACGGTCAAAGCACACTGTGAAAGCAGGGCTTGGAAAATGCTTTAAATATGCCAGGGTTTTTTTCCAGTATTTTTGTTCTCTAGGTAACAGGTCATTTTTAACTGATATTTATTTTCTGCATTATTTTTGATGGATGTCATCATTATTAGTGCCATTCCTCATCCTATATGTCATTTTATCAGTCCTACCATCAACCAATCCGAAATCCTACTTCGTACTGTTAACCCTTTCGCTACCAAGGGATTTTCCAAAAAAACACTGTCAGGAACCAATGTTTTTTTTTAAAAAAAAATCATTTTTAATTAATTATACAGTTAGAAATATTTAGGCATATTCCCAATGTATTCCTTACTGTAATAACATATCTGGCCAGTAGATGGTGCCATCTACTGCCAAATTGATTTACAGCTGTTACAGCTGCAGCTTGTGTTCCCTACATCGCCTGCTGAATGTCCAATGTCAGGACATTCAGCTAGCCAAATTTGCACAGTTTTAGCTCTTTGGGCATTATGCTCACTGGGCTAAAACTTTGGGGGCACCTTCTGCAGCCCAAAACCAAACGAAATTTGTTTGCAGCAAACAAATTTCTGTTTGCTTTTGGGCTGCAGAGCTGCAGATCGAGATATCTCAGTATCAGGCACCGGATGGTGCCTTTGAAGCCCGAGATATCTCGATATCGGGCACCAGATGGTGCCTTTTTGAAGCCTGAAATATCTCACTCTCGGTAATGAAGGGGTTAACCATCAATAACTCAAATTCACTTTTTGTACGTATTCCAATATTCATCCTATGTTTCATGTTAACAAGTTTGGAATTACTCTTCCTATATACATGTCGATTTATATTTTTCATTTTCTTGATATATGTTTTTCCTTATCCTATGTAGCATCTTGTGTATATTTTTACTGTGTATGCAATCATTTATTACACTTGAAGTAAGGTGGAACAGCGCCTGCACATAGAGTATACAGTTGAGGTCAGCAACCTTGGCCCTATAGATGTTTTGGAACTCCCATGAGGCTCTGTCAACCTAATGAGTATTTGAGCAATATGGGAGATGTAGTTTTTAAACATCTACAGTAGATGTTGCTGATCCTTAGGAGAGAGCATAAGACAAGAGAACACATTTGTCTAATCCAACACACAAAAATATTAAAGCTACACTGGTGATTAGTTTTTATTTTACTTCTAACAGTTAAAGATCAACAGAACAAAGAAAAGTTAATAAAAGCAGTAGAAAAGTATAAGAAAGAAATCCAGCAGATCTTCACATCATCTCATGATTCCAGAAGCGGTTTCCCAGAACAATTGAAGGTCAGCAATGCTCTCTTTCCTTTATTACAACTGCGTGTAAATCCAATTAAAGCTTAATGTATTTTTATTATGGTATTAAGGAAGTTCATCCTTGCTTGGGATTTTTTTGCTCTGGGAAAAAAAAATCTTGCAATAATTACAATGTTTATGTATTCATCTGTAATAATACTCTTTAACATGAATATACAGTTACAAAATAGAAGTGTTTTTATTATTGAAATAGCCAGAATGCCATTTTTTAACATTTAGTTGAAACACATCTTGGGCACTATTCCATTCTTCACACAAAAACGCACGGTAAACGCGTGAATTTTTGCGCGAAGCATTAAATGTTAACGCACGTAAATCAACGCTGGTACTACAATCCTCGCACATTTTTTCATCTCTCAAAAAATAACGCGAGCAAAACGGACGCTCAAAAACGTGCGCGCAGATACGTTGCGCGCAGAAATCAGCTGCGGACTGCTTTTTCATGTGATTCAGCCAATCAGAATTAAGAACCACAATTGTCTCACGTTAAGTTTTTGCACCTGTCAAAGTCAATCTGCGCATATATGCTGCATCAATAAAAAAAACACACACAACTTCTCAAATTTATTGGTTTGGTATGTGTAGAATGTGTAACTATACTGTGCTGTGTATTTTTTTTTTGGGCTGGTGTATTTGGTTTCGGCCAGGACGTTCAGATTTGCCGTTACCACCAGCTTTTAGGAGTTGCTAAAATTATGCGCACAACATCTATGCATTAAATCCTGCGCATATATTGTAATACCATCCGCGTACCAGCGCACAAACGCATTTGCGTTCACAATGTTAAGTATAGGACGCGCAAATTACAGTAAGCTTGCGCAGGTTCACCAGCGGTAGACGTATATGTGTGTTTGTTGCGGTGACATTGTGATACCACGTTCTGCGCAAAGGGTTTTGTCCCTCGAGTTAATGTGTTTTTGCACGCACGCAAACATTTGCGTGAAGACTGTAATAGGGCCCCTTGTATTTTATTCTGTGTATTTATTATCCAGATTAATCATTAGAATCTGAATAATTTTAATGGTAATTAACCTGGCCGCCAGGAGCAGAGTGAATAAAGTCCTCAGTCCCCCTCTGCGATCACTCCGCCGATCTGCAGTTCATGTGACCACGCAGGCAAAGCCTCAATGGAGTCCTATGGTCCACTCCCGCTGATTAGGTCGTAGGGCTCGCTAGCTGCCCTCTTCAGTCGGCCTAGGCTGCCTTGCCAGGCAGCTGGCTATGTCGACCAGCCGACGGGCCTGAAAGGCTAGCTGCCTACCGGGCAAACACACGGTTTGCCTGATGGCCAGCCCGGGCCTGCAAACAGGTTACTATGGGGGATAGCGTTAGAAATGTAATATGTAATAATCAACACACTTATCCTGACAATAATTATTACATATCGAGAAGACAACGTTGGCTCCAGCTATGGAATATAGCCCCATATGTTTTATTCACCAGTAAATACATATCAAATTATAGGTGTCTGTCGGTAACAATGTTGACCCTACTTTATTTTAAAGTATTAAATATTCTATATATTTCTTTTATTTGTTTGATGTGGTTTTGTCTATTAAAGCCTACAAGCAACCATTATCCCCACCATTTTCAAAAAGGATATACAGGTGTCAAACATGCACACCAGTTTGACGGAGAGAAGACAACAACACTAGCTCAATCTCCAATTGGAATGACAAGGGATACTATGCTTGAAATTCAACAAGGGAACTTTGATAGAGGTTATCCATTAGCACAATCCAGTCCCAACCTCCGGCCGACCAGCAATGAGGGTAAAACAAAGAACGCGTACCATGATCCCCAAAAGAAAACCTATAGTGGAGGAGACCTGCTTGACAAGCACGCCAAAAGGTTTACTAATTCAAAGCAGCCTTTTAAGCCACGTTTATTAAAGAAATCATCCCAGTCTTTTCTTTCCAAGTACAAATATTACAAAGCTCCTGCCAAGAAGCCCAGCGCCAATCAACACAAACAGAAATCCATCCAAGACGGCCTTGACAATCTCAAAGAACTCTACAGGTAATCAGGAACAGTTTGCAATTATAGCCGTAGGATGCTCTCTTTGATTTCTTTAATGTGTTGCCTAATTTTAGGAATAAGTTGATGACGTCTAAGAAATGTCTGGGATAATTTCATCTAAGTAAATGTTCATACCCCACTGTTTAAATATGTTTAATTCTTTCTTACATTTTTTGATGCCAATTTTTTAGATGAGTAACACGGTCTTGCATATCGAAAATTCTGGTTGACTGTCGTAAACAACTGTTAACTTTCCAAAACTACCTTGGGCATCAATTATTATTATTATTTTTTATTCAAGGTGTAAATACTCAACTTTTCATCGCGGTGTCAGGGTGCTCCTCTCCCTCAGCTCACGGCTTCCGAAATGTAAAAATCCCTGCAGCCATCTATCGCAATTTTATATATTTTTTGAGAAAGTATTTTTACCAGTAAAGATATATTGAGATTTCTCTCATTTTCAAGTATGTCCTGGGTGGCGAGTATGTTGTTCATTGTTTTGTAACCCTGTCTAAACTGTGCCCATCGTACAGTGCTACGGAATATGCTGGCGCTTTATAAATAACGATTATTAATAATAATAATAATAAATCATTAAGTGTCTTGCCCAAGGACACTTGCATACATTACACAGTTTGCGTTGAGCATGTGCAAATTGTGCATCGCTTGCGTCTTGCTATTGTACGTAAGTTCCATAGCGCCTGTGCAGAATTAAGGATTCGTGCTCCTGTGTCCTGAAAGCTCGCTGCTGTGAATGTTTGGAGAGAGGATTATGTCAGCATGCAGAGCGTACTGACTTCATCAGTGACCGATCTGGTGACCATCAGGCATGATATTTATTTATAAAGTATTTTACCAGGAAGGATACATTGAGATTTCTCTCGTTTTCAAGTATGTCCTGGGTTCAAGAACATTGAAGTGTTACAGTTACAGAAATACAAAGTAATACAATGCAAGATATTAACACAAAACCAAATATACAGATTAACAGAAAATAAATATGTAGGAAATAGTCATTATGTTATATGTTTACAGGTGCATTCTGTATTGAGGTATGTTAGTAAGGAGCTCTTGAGTGACTTAAGACTGGCGGAAGATTTGATGGTGTCTGGGAGGTTATTCCATAATTGTGGTGCTCTGTAGGAAAATGAGGACCGAGCCACTTTCTTTTTGTATTGTGGTATTGCAAGTAAGGTGCAGGTCCTGGGAGGTTATATGATGAGGGAGCTGCTGGGGGAAGCAGTCTATTCAGGTAGGGTGGCAGCTTCCCAGGAATGCTATTAAACACCAGGCTGGAAAGGTGAAGGGTGCGTTTAGACTCAAGCGATGGCCAGCCTAGCTCTTTCAACATGTCACAATGGTGGGTCATGTAGTTACATTGTAATGCAAAGCGGCAGAACGAGTTATACAATGTAGTAAGTTTCTGAAGGTGTGTTTGTGGGCGGCTGCATACACTACATCTCCGTAATCAATAGCCGGCATAAGCATTTGTTGTACAATTTGCTTTCTTACCGCAGGGCTCAGGCAGGATTTGTTTCTGTACAGGGCACCTAGTTTGGGGTAAAGTTTAGATGAGAGTTTTTCGATGTAGGGGCCAAAGGATAGGTTAGGGTCCAACCACATACCTAGATGTTTGAGAGAAGTGACTGTGGTCAGTGTGCCATTTGATTTTGTCCCAACACATAGATGGGGATCTTGCAATTTGTGTATATCCTTTCTGCCTGATGACGCTTGTGTGAATGGAGGAAACTCCTCGTTCACACAGCAATATCTGGCAAATGGGCTGCTGGGAGGGGGAGAATGAGGGTGAGGAAACTCCTCACAGCCTGACCACTTTAAAAAAGATATGTCCCTATTACATTCTTCGCGCAAATTGGTCCGCGTAGCGCAATTTTTTTTGCACGCAGCGTTAAGCGTTATCACACGAAAATTAACGTGGTATTACGATCTGAATGCATTTTCTCATCCGTCCAAAAATAACGTTCGTAAAAACGATGCGCAAAACGAAGTGTAATACGCGCGCAGTAACGTTGCGCACGTAAATCAGTGTGCGGACTGTTTTTTTTGCCGGATTCAGCCAATCAAAATTAAGAACCTTAATTGACATCAATTTACCTTAATTGACTCACTTAAGTTTTTGCACCTGTCAAAGTAAATCTGAGTATATATGCTGCAGCAATAAAAAAAACACGCATGAATTCACAATTTTATTGTTTGGGTATGTGTAGAATGTGTATCTATACTGTGCTGTATTTTTTTTATTTCGTGCTGGGGTTTTTCGTTTCGGCCAGAACGTTCAGATTTGCAGTTACCACCAGCTTTTCAAAGACGTTAAAATTATGTGCGCAAACGCTGTTCATAAAAAGATTCTACCGGAATTTCGGTGCTCTTTCGTTCCCTGCACTTCGGGGAATCAAATTCCCTGAACCTGCAGTGGATTCAGCATTCACCGCAGGGTCCCCGAAGTGCAGGGAAAACCTGCCGAACGCATCTGAAAAATGCTGCAAAACCACCTCGTCAAACGGAAAAACCGCCGCAAAACCTCCAAAAAAAATAGAAGTGATCCGAAAAACTGCCGAAAAAAAATCTGAATGCACCTGACGATCTGCCACAAAACTACCGAATGCATCCGAAAAAAGCAGACGATCCGCTGAACAGACCGCTGACCAGCCGCCAGAAAAAGCCGACAAATCAATCAACGGGGTTAAAAGAAAAAAAATCCACCGCAACTTTTAAAAGCTGTTTGCAAAAAAGCTACTGCACTAAAATTCCTGAAAATTACATATAAGGCCCTATGAATAATAATAAAAAGGTCTGTTACAGAAAAAAAAAACGTTATTTAAAAACAATCTGAAAAAATCTCACCAAAAAAAACCTGGAAAGTGCCTAAAAAGATCCAAAAAAAAATAAATAAAGAGAATTCTTGCTACGAATGTAAAGAACAAATGGTTTAATAAATATTCAATAAAAAGGAACATTTTTAACATTGAAACCTATGGTATTCGCCTGATTAAACCTGCCGAATGAAACCACTGAACAGCAGGGTATTCCACTGACATTTCTCTGCTGTTCGGTGTCTCTGAATAGATTAGCCATTGCTTATCTATGGGGATTTCACTGACGTCGAACAGCATTGTAATTTGCTAATATTTGGCGAATCGCTAGGTTTTGAATAGCTGAATGGCCACAAAATTGCACAGTACGGGGAAATTCACTGTTCGGTGCAAATTCAGGGCCAGTTCGACTCTCTCTGAATAACCCTGTATAGCTGCTGAGTTCTCACACTTCTTTTTTTAGGACTTTGTCCCTTTTAAACATTTTTTTGTTAATTAGGCTGAGTTTTATGATTAAGTAATCATTTGGAATGTGGTGTCTATCTATACCCACAAACGCTACTTGATTCTATTATTAAGTAACACTAAGTTATTACTAAATAAGAAAAGGTGCTACTGCCCATTATTTATCCATTCATTTTGTAATGTAGTGCAGCATTTATATACTTTTGTTAATGGCTAATCTTATTTTTCTTAATTGAACAGATCTCTTGAAGACAAAAACTATCAACCTGGAAGCATCAGTCAAGGATTACATTCTGCAAGGATGGTGCGGATTTTACTTTATTTGCCATTTAAATGTATTGTTTATGTTCCTTGGCTCTTGAACTTGTGTTGTTCTATGTAATGACGGAATTGCGTGGTTTTTGTATGCTCAGATTAGGCTCGGGTCAGACGAGCGCACTGATCACGTCCGTGTTGCCGCACATTTTGTACGTCCGTGGTAGCATATAATTATGACCAATGGAGCCCCACACACAAAGTACGTCCGCACGGAACTGCGGATGCATAACGGACGCGGCAAACGGACACAGGTTAGGCAAGAATGTAAATCCGCTAGAACGGATGCACAGAGTGCGCTGCGTCAGCAACGTCCGCATAGCTTTGTGTGTGAGTGATGGAACCTAGTCAGACGGACTGCATTTATACGTCCAGCATTTTTGACGGACAAAATGGTTTTTCATATTAATTTATTTCCCTTCTACATCAGTCAAAAAAACCATCAGTCACAAAAACGAACCGTGGGGTCACTACTTTGTCGTCAGTCAAAAAGTACGTCCGTTGTGCACCACGGACGCACAGTCCGCACAGAATGCGTTCGTCTGACACGGGCCTTAGATGTAAATTTTAACAATTACAGATCATTAAAAGAAAAAAAAACCTTGGAGGCATGATATCTTCAGCGCCAGCATTCATTCCAACAGAATGATCTTAAAGCGATAATGCAGAAAAAAATAGAAAGCGTTCATCGCTTTTCATCCCATTTTTTAGTAGGTCCAGATTAGCAAAGGAACTACAGCGCTACAGCTCCTGATCCAAACCCTCAACATAGACCCAGAGAAAAGTTAACTATTATGATGCACACTGCCTCCAGCTTCAATACGGCAAAGCAACGATCGGGATGGGAAGGATGGGAGAGAGCTACCACAAGATCTTCAGCTATCAGGTTTCCACATTGGCAGCAGAATGTAGAGAGGGTCACTCACAAACACAATCTGCAAAACACAATTTATTACGCACTGCTGATTACGCACTGCTTATTACGCACTGCTTATTACGCACATGCTGATTACTAAAGCCCACAAATAATACAAGTATCACAATACGAAAAGTAACCTCATTTTTTAAAAATTGGAAAAATTTTAAATAATTTTTTACCCTTAGATTTTCTTTCCCAGGAGAAGGTTTTTTTTGGACAAATTGATCTTCTTTTTCCTGTGTTCCAACTCTATACACAAGCAGGTTGCATGTCAGGACAGCCATCTCATAAATCCATTGTTTAAGACATTTTCCCAGAATCCTACTGTGTGAATTAATGGATGCAAGTCACCTACATGGTTTCCTTCATTCATCATTCTCTTAATAATTGTATGGAAACATTGTTTTACGATTTAATGTTGTCGGTGGTTTTCATCGTGGAGGACCTTCTTCATCATGGCTCTACAAGAAGACTATAATGCATCACCTTACAATTATTATAATACTTTAAATAGCGCCATTATATGTACAAGGGGATGATGAGGTATAATCGGGGGATGCTATTTCTGAGGGAATTTGCAACCTAGAAGGAATATATGTACAGTATATAGCGAGATAGGTGCCTTCACAAGGACACTAGCTGGTGAGGGTTTCCGATCGGCATCTCCTTTCCATGGTTGCAGAGAAGAGACGTGGTGGTGAGGTTGACCCTGCTTCTCCATAGTTGTAAAGGCAGAAAGGAGTTTCTCCATTGTAGAAGAGATGTATTTATTTATTTATTTATAAAGTATTTTACCAGGAAGGATACATTGAGATTTCTCTCGTTCTCAAGTATGTCCTGGGTTCAAGAACATTGAATTGTTACAGTTGTTACAGAAATACAAAGTAATAAAATGCAAGATATTAAAAAACACAAATATACAGATTAACAGAAAATAAATATGTAAGTAATATATTGATTATGTTACATGTTTACAGGTGCATTCTGTATCAAGGTATATTAATAGAGATCTCTTAAGTGACTTTAGACTGGGGGAAGATTTGATGGCGTCTGGGGGGTTATTCCATAACTGCGGCGCTTTGTAGGAAAATCAGGATCGAGACACTTTCTTTTTGTATTGTGGCATTGCAAGTAAGGTGCTGGTCCTGGATTGGAGGATATAGGATGAGGGAACTGCTGGAGGAACCAATGTATTCAGGTAGGGTGGTAGCTTCCCAGAAAAGCTCTTAAACACCAGGTTGGAAAGGTGAAGGGTGCGTCTAGATGGGAGCGACGGCCAGTTTAGCTCTTTTAACATGTCACAATGTGTGTGGGTCATGTAGTTACATTGTAGCACAAAGCTGCTGGTCAGGTGTTATGATCAGGATTTGTATCTCTTTCTCCTTGGTTGTAGAGAAGAGACACAACCGCTGTGCAGGCATTATTGTGCGGTAAGCAAGTATGTACCATCAGGTGTTTGGCCAAAGGACGCTTACTGCTCTGACCAGGATTTTAAGGTGCATATCTATGGTTGTAGAGCAGCGATGCTCCCTGCTGATTATATAAGGCCTTTGATGTACTTTCACAGGTTTCTACTTTATATTCTAGGCAGAAATGAACAACTTGCAGTAACCAGCTGGCATTGGTGTCAGCAGGACAGGAGAAGCATATGTTTAATGAGCTTATAAACCACCTGATCTGTATATACAAAATCACTAAACATGCCCAATCGCTCAGAAAAATGCATATCATTTGCACAGTGGTGTTCCACATACACTCACTGGCCGGCATGGAAAAGTTTCTGGGGAAATGTGTCACTGAAACTAATTAGCCGAAAAGCAGCTTATATCACAAGTTATGCAGATTCCAGCTTTGTGTAAATCCTGTCTTTTCTGAATAATTTAGCTATTAAGTTTTTCATATAATTGCTAACGCGCTGTGGTCGCGTACAGATGGAGAGCACACCCCCGGAGTCATTGTTGGATAATTATTACTTATGTAACATTATTGAGATACATGATCTTATTTTTTTCTCCCCTCTACAATACCGAGCTGTTAGTAGCAAGAAAACCAAAGGTGATAATTGTCAAAGCAAGTAAAGTGGAGGTATTTATAGCCCTTTCTGCATCGAACTGGCATGGATTGGACGACTTTATTCACGTAAACCTGTCATCCACAAAATACATTGATGACATGATCACTTGCAGGTCAATGTAAGTTTACGCAACCAACATTTCACCAAGAGAAATAGAAATCGAACTACAGGTTGAGTATCCCTCATGGGATCAGAAGTGTTTTCGATTTCCGATTTTGGAAGATGTGCCTGGTATAACTAGGTGATGAAAAAAGTCAAAGCACAAAATCCATTAATGTTTTATTTACGCCCCAGGGCCCAGACCAGACCCAGGGACCAGACCCCAAGGCCCAGACCCCAAGGCCCAGACCCAGGGCCCTGACCAAGGCCCAGACCCCAAGGCCCAGACCCAGGGCCCAGACCCCAGGTCCCAGACCCCAAGGCCCAGACCCCAAGGTCCAGCCCCAGGGACCAGACCCCAAGGCCCAGACCCAAGGGCCCAGGGCCAAGACCCAGGGACCAGACCCCAAAGCCCATACCCAAGGCCCAGACCCCAAGGCCCAGACCCAGACCCCAAGGACCAGACCCCAGACCCCAGCCCCAGGGACCAAGGCCCAGCCCCAGGGCCCAGACCCCAAGGCCCAGACCCGACCCAGGTCCCAGACCCCAGGGACCAGGCCCAGCCTAGACCCAGAGCCCAGACCCAGACCCCAAGGCCCATCCCCAGGGCCCAGACCCCAAGGCCCAGACCCAGGGACCAGGCCCAGACCCAGGGCCCAAACCCCAAGGCCCAGACCCAGGGACCAGACCCCAGGGCCGAGCCCCAGGGTCCAGGGACCAGACCCCAAGGCCCAGACCCAGGGACCAGAGCCCAGACCCAGAACCCAGAGCCCAGGCCCCAAGGCTCAGCCCCAGGGACCAAACCCCAGCCCCAGGGACCAGACCCAGGGACCAGAGTCCAGACCCAGGGACCAGGCCCAGCCTAGACCCAGAGCCCAGACCCAGACCCCAAGGCCCATCCCCAGGGCCCAGACCCCAAGGCCCAGACCCAGGGACCAGGCCCAGACCCAGGACCCAAACCCCAAGGCCCAGACCCAGGGACCAGACCCCAGGGCCGAGCCCCAGGGTCCAGGGACCAGACCCCAAGGCCCAGACCCAGGGACCAGAGCCCAGACCCAGAGCCCAGGTCCCAAGGCCCAGCCCCAGGGACCAAACCCCAGCCCCAGGGACCAGACCCAGGGACCAGAGTCCAGACCCAGGGACCAGACCCCAGGGCCCAGACCCCAGGCCAGACTCAAGGCCCAGTCCCAGGGACCAGAGCCCAGACCCAGACCAGAGCCCAGGGACCAGCCCAGACCCCAAGGCCCAGGGCCCAGACCCCAAGACACAGACCCCAAGGCCCAAACCCCAAGGCCCAAACCAGACCCAGGGCCCAGCCCAGGGTCCAGGCCCAGATCCCAGACCCAAAGGCCATCACATACAGCCCGTTACTGTGAGATTTAGTGCTGTGGACTCTGTGATACGTTCATACACACCGCACATTACTGTGAGTTTTATTGCTGTGTTATGTCCTTTTTTTTTTGAAGGGGGAGAAAAGCTGTTAGGGGTTGAGGGAGTGCCGGGGGGGCCCATCGTGAGGTTCAGTAAGGGGCCCCATCGTTTCTGGTGGCTGCCCTATATACAGTATATATTCATTCCAAGATCTCCGCAATCCGTCTCTCCCACATTTACTGCTCTGGGGCTGTGAACTGGTTGCCCGAATATAGATACTGAAACATCGAGCAGCAATAAAATATTTCTGTATTTGAAAGTGCAGTCTCCGTGTATCTATATGTATATACACAAACTACTATCTGTTAACACCAGCCTTTTAATTATTAGCATGATCAATACTTGCAAGATTGTTCCAATAATGTTGTTTTTATAATAGTCTCAAACTTTTCATTTCTCAGATTCTTGATGCTCCATCAGAAACAACTGTTCATGAGGAGTATCTCCAGCAGTAAGTTTTGTGCAAATAAATTATTATGAAATCATGTGTAGATGAGTGGATAAGTGCTACGAGTTTTGATACAATAAAAGCACAATTAAAAGGAATGCCATAAACAGTCTCCAGCATAATGGCAATTTTTTATCTCAGTAATGGTGTTTTCTAAGTGGATGAACGAGTTTCAGCAACAAGTTTTAATTTGTGTATTTTATTCTAAAAGTAACCCTAACCCGATTACTAACGTAATCTGAAAACTAGCAAATACTAACCTTAACCTTAAAACAAGCACAAATACTAACCCTAAAACAAGCACTATACTAGCCCTAAAACAAGCACATATACTAACCTTAAAACAATACTAACCTTAACCCTAAAACAAGCTCTAATACTAACCCTAAGGCTAGGGTCAGACTAACGCATTTTTCGCGTCGACCGTGGAAAAGTGCGGTCGAACGAACGGACATATTTTTTCACGGAATACGCGGTAGCGGTCATACGATGCGCATTTTCGTCCGTGATTTTGTACGGATCATCAATAAAACCCTTTTTGCGTCTGGACGTTATGTTAGCCGGACATTAGCAGCGTCTGACGTCTCCCAATCACACACACACGCCGCTATGCGGCCGCAGCGCACTCTGTACGTCAGTAGTAGCGGTTTGACGTTCTCGAAAAAATGCGTTCGTTTGCCACTTGCGTTGCGCGGACGAACTTTCGTGCGGCCGTACTTCGTGTGTTCCCCGGCATTGGACGTCATTTGCTGCTAGCACGGCCGTGATTTTGTGCGGCTAAACGCACGTTAAAGCTGCGTTCGTCTGACCCTAGCCTTAAACAAGCACAAACACTAACCCTAAAACAAGCACAAATACTAACCCTAATACAAGCACAAATGCTAACCCTAAAAAAACACAAATACTAACCCTAAAAAAACACAAATACTAACCTTAACCCAAACAAAAGCACAAATATTAACCTAATCCTAATCTAAAACATATTTATTAGCGTGAACAGAAAAAGGGTTTATTAATGAGAGAACAAATCTTGTTCATTACTCAAATTAGTATTTTAGATAATAACCCCCCTTTCTGTGCATCCTGCAGTAAGATGGAATGTTTAAAGCACTGCTCCAGACAGTCGCATAGTGAATCGTGATTCGTGACTTATATATCACAATATAACAAAAACGAATTCACGAAATGAAATAAGCCCGAAACAAAACAGTCAGTGAACAAAACCCACTTTAGAAAAAATTATTTTGTAATTTTAATAAAACAAAAAGTATTTTTTTCTTTTCATCGCGCACAAGCCTTGTAAAAGGCCATTAGGAACTTACATGATATAGTAGCAGATATTGTTCTAGGTTTCTGTTATTCTGTACCTTTACCAAAGGGGTAGAGTTATCTGTAAGAACTGTTTTGGGGTAAAACACATGAAGGCAATTGAAACGGCCGGGCAGGTAAGCAGAGTTAAATGCCGTCAGTGTGCTTGCAAAGTAATACTTATCTTAAAGATGCTTGTTAGTGAAGGGATCATGTGTAATAAAGGTTAATGATGTGACCCAGCTTGAAACTAAGCAACTTAAATACATATATTACACTGACACACTTATAAACAAACTCTCTGCTCAACTATGCATTCATGCTTTAATACATATAAATTGCAAATTTATACAGGTTAATTTTTTAAACTGGTGAGCTGTGCAAGCGCTTCCTCTGCGTGATGGCATATACTTTGCTGCTGGCCTTTGGAGGCTCTAAAGAAGAGATCTTAGGCTTCAAAATATGAATACTTGAGGCTCTTGTTAGCCTTCAATTCTCATGGGAATGTAACAAACTGTACCTTCATTCTGTTGTAGCAAATATATTTAAAGGCATCCACAAGGCTGGAAATGAACTATATTTTAATGTATTATAAGAAGAAAATAAATTTAAAAAAATGTTTGTATATATATATATATATATAGCGTTGATTTAAGGGTTCTGTGTAAAAACAGACCCAAGATGCAATAAAAGGGAGACAGAGGTCATTTGCATAGCCTACCCAGAGTTCCTTGCTGCATATGGGGAATGTGGCACATGGGCTCTGGGAAGCAGTGCTTTGAATTTCTGTGATGTGCAAGTGACTTCTGCAATATTAAACATAACCATTATAGCGTGGAGGCTTTTTATGTCACTTTTTGTCCTCCACCACAACCGATATATACATATATATATATATGTGTGTAAAAAGCAAACCACAGGGTGGGTTGCACTCAACCTAAACTTGCAACAGGAGCGGGTGCATCTAAACTTAAAATACAAAACACGAAAAAAGAGCACTCCATATCAATGACCACCTTCATCCACCATTTTGTGCAAGAAAAAAACACATTTCAAAAAACCTGACTGAGGTAAAATGATGGGGATTCAGTTAACAAAGTATGATCATAGTTTGCGTAAGCCTGTCACAATCGTCAATGTTCCCCATCGTTGACAGGTCTTATCTTACTTGACTGTATCTGCATTTACAGAATTAACTCACCTTAGAGCTTCCCAGCAGGCACTAGCCTTTATAGGTTGTCACTGTGGGACACACCTGTGAACAGGGAGGGGTGCGTACCCGGGAAAGTAGTCAGCTCTCCATATATAAAAAGCAAACCACAGGGTGGGTTGCACTCAACCTAAACTTGCAACATGAGCGGGTGCATCTAAACTTAAAAATGTGAAATGTGTTTTTTTCTTGCACAAAATGGTGGATGAAGGTGGTCATTGATATGGAGTGCTCACTGGTGTGCGCAGCATATTACATTAGGGTGTGCACCCATCGAATATTTATTAATTAAAAACGAAAGTTTAGAAGATCTTGCAAAAACTCACATTTTTCATTCGAAAAAATGTGGTTGTAACCAGAGATAAAGTCAGTTTTAATGTTATTTATCATGAACCAGATAAGGGACATTTAATCACTTCGATGCGGAGGACGCGCTCAGCGCGTCCTCCGCATGGCTCCTGCTGTGCTGAGGACGCGCTGAGCGCGTCCTCCCTTTGGGGTCAGCGTTCGGCCGGGTTCCGGCCGATCGCTGGCCCCCCCGGTGCGGGCTGACATCCTCGGTGAAATTAAGTGTCATCGCGGCAGCGCGATGACACCTAATTTAGGCGCCCCCCCGCATGTGCGGAGGAGGCGCCTGAAAGGGAGGGGGGGAGGTCCTTCGGACCTCTCTCCCTCCCGATCGGCGGCGTTGCGGGGGTTAACCCAGGCACCATTTGGAAGGGCACAGCCTGCCCTTCCAAATGGTACCTGGCATTAACCCCTGGGGAGCTGGATCACGAATCGGCGCTGAAAAGCGCCGGTTCGTGATCCTTTCCCGGAGCTGGCCGACATCTTGGATGTCAGCCAAGCCTCCGGGGACTCCCCCTGAGGACTGGCGTCATCGTGCATAGCACGATGACGCCAGTCCTGGAGTTAACCCCTAACTGCCACCAACGGTGGAGATAGGGAGTTCCAATGAACTCCCTATCTCCCGAACCGTGGCAGCTAGGGGTTAACGTTTGGTATTGATGGATCGGCCAGAGCATGGCCGTTCCAACGATACCAAACTCGAATGTGAAAAAAGTTTGTAAAAACAAAATAAAATATTTAAAAAAAAATTATAAAAAAAAAATAAACACTTTTTTTTTCTTTTTTTGGTTTGTTAATGCAGCAATATTGTTCCCATTTCAATTATAATGTGAACAATGATGCTGCACTAATGATTTTTGTATGCGGTGCGTTTGTTAAAAATCGTGTAATTTTCCCCAAAAAAAAATGTAACGAGACCCCATCTCTAATTTTTTTAACAAGCGCACCCCATACAAAATATAACCGCAATTGCTCGCATGTTAAAATGTGAAAAAAAACACTTTACACGCTGTAAATTATTGAAAATTCATATTTTATTGCATTTTTTGTTATAATATACAGACAGGTCATGACGTATACATATAATAATGACATATTATTAATCTGCCGAGTCTGACGGAAAGAACGATATATAATATGTCTGGGTCATATACTAAAATAAGCCTTAAAAACACGTTTAAACATGATGAAACAAAACCGGTAAAAATGACCTCAGCACAGAGGCGGGAAAAGCCTCAGCAGCGAAAGGGTTAAAATGTCAATGTAGGAGGTGAAAAATGACCTCTTCACTGGGGTGTGCCCAAGAAGAAGATGAACGCCTATGGGCATAACCAATGTTTATGCTGAGATACAGTCACTATTCATGTAATTTATCATGAAACAGATAAGGAACATCCAAAATATCTATTTAGGGGGTCAAAGATGAACCCTTCACTGAACATTAGGGTGTGCCTGGGCACACCAGGCACACCCTGTGCGCACACCTATGGGAGTGCTCTTTTTTCGTGTTTTGTATTTCAAGTTTAGATGCACCCGCTCATGTTGCAAGTTTAGGTTGAGTGCAACCCACCCTGTGGTTTGCTTTTTATATATGGAGAGCTGACTACTTTCCCGGGTATGCACCCCTCCCTGTTCACAAGTGTGTCCCATCGTGACAACCTATAAAGGCTAGTGCCTGCTGGGAAGCTCTAAGGCTAGGGTCAGACTGAGGCAGTGCGAACGCGCGTGCAGCCGCACTTAATCACGGCCGCACTAGCAGCAGATGCCGGGCAATGACGGCCAATATACGAAGTACGGTCGCACAAAAGTCCGGCTGCGCAACGCAAGTGGAAAATGAACGCATTTTTTCGAGAACGTTAAACCACTAGTACGGACGTACAGAGTGCGCTGCGTCCGCTAGCGGCGTGTGTGTGTGAATTGGAGACGTCAGACGCTGCTAATGTCCGGCCAACATAACGTCCAGATGCAAGAAGTGTTTTATTGATGATCCGTACAAAATCACGGATGAAACTGCGCATCGTATGACCGCTATTGCGTATTCCGTGAAAAAATACGTCCATTCTTCGAACGCACATTTTCACGGACAACGTGAAAAATGCGTTAGTCTGACCCTAGCCTTAGGCTGGGGTCAGAAGAACGCAGTGTTAACGCCCGTGTTGCCGCACATAAGTACGTCCGTGATAGCATACAATTGTGTTAAATGGAACCCCACACACGAAGTACGTCCGCACAGAACTGCGGACGCATGACGGACGCTGCAAACGGACGCAGGTTAGGCAAGAACGTAATACTGCTAGAACGGACATGCGGACTGCGCCACATCCACAACGTCCGCATAGCTTTGTGTGTGAGTGATGGAACGAGGTCAGACGGACTGCATTTATACGTCCAGCATTTTTGACGGACAGAATGTTTTTTCATTTTTATTTATTTTCCCTGCTACATCAGTCAAAAAATACGTCAGTGAAAAAAACGGACTGTGTGGCCACTACCTTGTTGTCAGTCAGTAAGTACGTCCGTACTGCACGGACGCACAGTCCGTACAAAATGTGCTCATCTGACCCTAGCCTAAGGTGAGTCAATTCTGTAAATGCAGATACAGTCAAGTAAGGCTAGGGTCAGACGAGCGTGATTTCTACGGACTGTACGTCCGTGCACACGGACGTACGTTAGTATGGAAGACGCAGTAGTGGCCACACAGTCCGTTTTTTTCACTGACGTATATATTTTGACGGATGTAGGAGGGAAAATAAATTAAAAAGCAAAACCATTTTGTCCGTGAAAAATGCTGGACGTATAAATGCAGTCCGTCTGACCACGTTCCATCACTCACACACAAAGCTATGCAGACGTTGCGGACGCAGCGCACTTTGTGCGGCCGTTCTAGCGGTTGTACGTTCTTGCCTGCCTTGCGTCCGTGGGCCGTGGCCGTTGTGCGTCCGCAGTTCAGTGCGGACGTACTTCGTGTGTCGGGCTCCGATGGGCTTCCTGTCATGCTATCACGGACGTACTTTTAGGCGCAATCACGGACGTGAACACTACGCTCGTCTGACAGCAGCCTTAGATAGGACCTGTCAACGATGGCGTATATTGACGATTGTGACAGGCTTACGCAAACTATGATCATACTTTGTTAACTGAATCCCCATCATTTTACCTCAGTCAGGATTTTTGAATTTTTGAAATGTGTTTTTTTCTTGCACAAAATGGAGGATGAAGGTGGTCATTGCTCTTTTTTCGTGTTTTATATATATATATATTATATATATATAACCATTGGGATTCAGAACCTCGGCAGTACTCTTGGATATTCAGGGCGTTGAGCTGAACCATTTTGGATATATATATATATATACACACACACAAAATAATCCAAAGGAATCTACGTTCAAACATTTTTCTTGCCTCGGTGCAAAAAAATCCCAAAAGAGTTGCATACAAAAAATACCATGTACAGGACTGCATACAAGGTCTTGAATAAAAAATAACAACATTTGATTAAGATACATTAAAACAACCGATGTTTCGGCCCATACAAGAGTCTTTTCAAGGATACCTTGAAAAAGGCTGTTGTATGGTCCGAAACGTTAGTTGTTTTAAGTTTTAATATTTGTTATTCTGTCTCTCGCCAGAATTTATTTGGCGCTTTATAAATACTTATAACTGTAACTGTGCTTGTGTATAAAATGTATTTCACTTGCATGATGCAACTTTATGGGTGACAGCTAAGAACTGTTAAGATTTGTCAGATTCTGCTTTGCGGTGCTTATTTAATCTCAATTTGCGTAATTATCAAGGAAAATAAATTAAACAGGAAGAGGTAGATAATCTAACTTGGAACATAACTACATACTGAAAGATAGAGCTATGACTAGGACGGTCACTGTGAATAATTTATAGGAGCTCTGAGAGAGGAGGAGTTTTAGTTTGGTACCTTGGCTTGTGCCCTCACAGCAAATTGGAGCTTAGAGATGATATCCAGCCAAATGCCTGGTAATAGGACATGTACTATAAATGTACGTTAACCACCGTATAAAACCAATATTAAGAATGTTCAACTCAGAAGTTCAGAACGTTTAATCATTACATGATGCTAGATGAATGTCACGTTCACTGTATCTCTCACCCTCGACAACCGTGGTATGTATCCTTTTGGACAAACCTCTAAACCCTCCGATCCTTGAGTGGTCGGGACCGCTAATCCTATAGCTCCCAGCCAGGGAGAACGGACACACCAGAGAAACAGAGCAGTGGCGGACCTAAGAAACAATGGACCCTGGTGCAAGATTTGTTTTGGGGTCCCCCCAAAAAAAAAACAATTCACGCCCCCTGAAGCAACAACTAAAAATAAAGTTGAAAAATAGAGAAAAAAAATGTATATATATATGTATATAGGTGTGTTTAATATTGCAGAAGCCACCCGCACATCATAGCAATTCAAAGAATTGCATCCCAGAGCTCCTGTGCCACATTCCCCATATGCAGCAAGGAATTCTGGGTAGGATATGCAAATGACCTCTGTCTCACTTTTATGCATCCTGGATCTGTTATTACACAGAACCCTAAAATCAATGCTATGCCACACTGTGGCTTTGTTGCCCCAGCTCACAAATTAATATAATTGCCCCCAGCAGCTCACACATGGATATAATTGCCACCTGCAGCTCACACATGGATATAATTGCCACCAGCTCACACATGGATATAATTGCCCCCAGCAGCTCAAACATGGATATAATTTCTCCCAGCAGCTCACACATGGATATAATTGCCACCAGCTCAAACATGGATATAATTGCTCCCAGCAGCTCACACATGGATATAATTGCCACCAGCTCACATATGGATATAATTGCCCCCAGCTCACACATGGATATAAATGCCCCAGCAGCTCACACATGGATATAATTGCCACCAGCTCAAACATGGATATAATTGCCCCAGCTCACACATGGATATAATTGCTCCAAGCGGCTCAAACATGGATATACTTGCCCCCAGCAGCTCACACATGGATGTAATTGCACCAGCTCAAACATGGATATAATTGCCACCAGCTTAAACATGGATATAATTGCCCCCACAGCTCACACAGGGATATAATTGCCACCAGCAGCTCACACATGTATATAATTGCCCCAGCAGCTCAAACATGGATATAATTGCCCCCAGCAGCTCAAACATGGATATAATTGCCCCCACCAGCTCACACATGGAAATAATTGCCACCAGCAGCTCACACATGGAAATAATTGCCACCAGCAGCTCACACATGGATATAATTGCCACCAGCAGCTCACACATGGATATAATTGCCCCCAGCTCACACATGGATATAAATGCCCCAGCAGCTCACACATGGATATAATTGTCCCAGCTCACACATGGATATAATTGCCCCCAGCAGCTCACACAAGGATATAATTACTCACAGCAGCTCACACATGGATGTATTTGCCACCAGCTCAAACATGGATATAATTGCCCCCAGCTCACACAAGGATGTAACTGCCCCCAGCTCACACATGGATATAATTGCCACCAGCTTAAACATGGATATAATTGCCCCAGCAGCTCACACAGGGATGTAATTGCCACCAGCAGCTCACACATGTATATAATTGCGCCCAGCAGCTCAAACATGGATATAATTGCCCCAGCAGCTCAAACATGGATATAATTGCCCCCACCAGCTCACACAGGGATATAATTGCCACCAGCAGCTCACACATGTATATAATTGTCCCAGCAGCTCAAACATGGATATAATTGCCCCCAGCAGCTCAAACATGGATATAATTGCCCCCACCAGCTCACACATGGAAATAATTGCCACCAGCAGCTCACACATGGAAATAATTGCCACCAGCAGCTCACACATGGATATAATTGCCACCAGCAGCTCACACATGGATATAATTGCCCCCAGCTCACACATGGATATAAATGCCCCAGCAGCTCACACATGGATATAAATGTCCCCAGCAGCTCACACATGGATATAATTGCCCCAGCTCACACATGGATATAATTGCCCCCAGCAGCTCACACATGGATATAATTACTCCCAGCAGCTCACACATGGATGTATTTGCCACCAGCTCAAACATGGATATAATTGCCCCCAGCTCACACAAGGATGTAATTGCCCCAGCTCACACATGGATATAATTGCCACCAGCTCAAACATGGATATAAATGCCCCCAGCAGCTCACACATGGATATAATTGCCACCAGCTCAAACATGGATATAATTGCCCCAGCTCACACATGGATATAATTGCCCCCAGCAGCTCACACATGGATATAATTACTCACAGCAGCTCACACATGGATGTATTTGCCACCAGCTCAAACATGGATATAATTGCCCCCAGCTCACACAAGGATGTAATTGCCCCCAGCTCACACATGGATATAATTGCCACCAGCTTAAACATGGATATAATTGCCCCAGCAGCTCACACAGGGATGTAATTGCCACCAGCAGCTCACACATGTATATAATTGCCCCAGCAGCTCAAACATGGATATAATTGCCCCCAGCAGCTCAAACATGGATATAATTGCCCCCACCAGCTCACACATGGAAATAATTGCCACCAGCAGCTCACACATGGAAATAATTGCCACCAGCAGCTCACACATGGATATAATTGCCACCAGCAGCTCACACATGGATATAATTGCCCCCAGCTCACACATGGATATAAATGCCCCAGCAGCTCACACATGGATATAAATGCCCCCAGCAGCTCACACATGGATATAATTGCCCCAGCTCACACATGGATATAATTGCCCCCAGCAGCTCACACATGGATATAATTACTCCCAGCAGCTCACACATGGATGTATTTGCCACCAGCTCAAACATGGATATAATTGCCCCCAGCTCACACAAGGATGTAATTTCCCCAGCTCACACATGGATATAATTGCCACCAGCTCAAACATGGATATAAATGCCCCCAGCAGCTCACACATGGATATAATTGCCACCAGCTCAAACATGGATATAATTGCCCCAGCTCACACATGGATATAATTGCCCCCAGCAGCTCACACATGGATATAATTACTCCCAGCAGCTCACACATGGATGTATTTGCCACCAGCTCAAACATGGATATAATTGCCCCCAGCTCACACAAGGATGTAATTGCCCCCAGCTCACACATGGATATAATTGCCCCAGCTCAAACATGGATATAATTGCCACCACCAGCTCACACATGGATATAATGGCCACCAGCTCAAACATGGATATAATTGCCACCACCAGCTCACACATGGATATAATGGCCACCAGCAGCTCACACATGGATATAATTGCCACCAGCAGCTCACACATGGATATAATTGCCACCAGCTCAAACATGGATATAATTGCTCCCAGCAGCTCACACATGGATATAATTGCCACCAGCTCAAACATGGATATAATTGCCTCCAGCTCACACATGGATATAATTGCCACCAGCTCACACATGGATATAATTGCCCCCAGGTCACACATGGATATAAATGCCACCAGCAGCTCACACATGGATATAATTGCCACCAGCTCAAAGATGGATATAATTGCCCCAGCTCACACATGGATATAATTGCCCCTAGCAGCTCAAACATGTATATAATTACCCCCAGCAGCTCACACATGGATGTATTTGCCACCAACTCAAACATGGATATAATTGCCCCAGCTCACACATGGATATAATTGCCACCAGTTCAAACATGGATGTAATAGCCCCCAGCTCACAGATGGATGTAACAGCCCCCAGCTCAACGATGAGTAGCCCTCATCAGAGGGGGCCCGCCGGCGGCCATCTTGAAGTCCCTGCTCGCCGGAGGCTGGGCCCATGTAGGCCCAACGGCGAGCAGGGACTTTAAGATGGCCACCGGCAGGCCCCCTCTGATGATGTCAGAGAGGGCCCGCACCCACCGGTGGCCATCTTGAAGTCCCTGCTCACCGGTGGGCCTACATAGGCCCAGTCTCCGGCAAGCAGGGACTTCAAGATGGCCGCCGGCAGACAGTACTACTCATCAGAGGGGGCCCACCGGCGGCCATCTTGAGGTCCCTGCTCGCTGCGGCTGGGCCCCCCCCCCAGGCAAAGGCCACGGTGCGCCCGCACCCGCTGCACCAGCGGTAGTTCTGCCACTGGCACAGAGTACAACCTTGGTATATTAGCAGCAGGTCTCAGAACAGAATATGCACTCAGGCAGCAAGGGTTAATCTTAACAGCAGCTAAGGAGTAACCTGGATCAAGCTTATGCAAATCGTTCAGAAATGGCATTGTCAGGTAAACAATCCGAGTTGGCAACAGACAGGATCCTCATACAATCAATGGAGAGGAAGAGTTGCGCGTTGCGAGGGAGAAAAGTTCACCCCTATAAATAATATATATTTTGGACGAGGCTGTCAGCAGCATCTGAATTATCTAAGGGAAAGGAAAAAAGGGAACTCTATTTTTAAAAGAGTATCCTTTTAAAAGCACCCAACTTAGGCCCCATTACATTCTTCGCATAGTGCATTTTGCGTGCGCAAATGCGCATGGGGAAAAACCCTTTGCGCTGAACGTTGTATTACGACGTTTGTGCAAATGATGCGCCTTATCGTTTAACGTGGATGGACCTGCGCGAGCGTGATGAACTGTGCCCGCCCTATACTTAACATTGTGAGCGCAAATTCGTTCGTGCGCTGGTACGCGGATGGTATTTCAATCGATGAGCATTTTTTTTACGAACGACGTTTGCGCGCATAATTTTAACGTCTTTGAAAAGCTGGTGGTAACTGCAAATCGGAACGTTTTTGCCGAAATGAAAAAAAACAGCACGAAAAAAAAAATACACCAAAGTATAGTTACACATTCTACACATACCCAAACAATAAAATTGTGAATTCGTGCATATTTTTTTTATTGCTGATTGCTGCAGCATGTATACTCAGATTTATTTTGACAGGCGCAAAAACTTAAATGAGTCAATTAAGGTAAATTGACGTCAATTAAGGTTCTTAATTCTGATTGGCTGAATCCCGCAAAATAAACAGTCTGCGCACTGATTTACGTGCGCAACGTTACTGCGTGCGTATTACACTTCGTTTTGCGCGTCGTTTTTACAAACTTTATTTTTTGATGGATGCGAAAATGCGTTCGGACCGGTATACCACGTTAATTTTCGCACGAAAACGCTGGACAATGTGCACAAAAAAAATTGCGCTGCGCGAACGAAATTGCGCGAAGAATGTAATAGGGCCCTTAGAGGGGTCGTGTAAAGGTGCACACCCTGGTGTAGAGAGTTGTTTTGTCAGTTAATATACAACCTTTGCAGTGATACAATTAAAGTTCAATGTTTCAGTCCAAAACGGATTTTCTCAAACTACTTGTATTTACTTGAGGAAGTAATAACCTTTAAGATACATTTGTATACCCGTCTTTTCTACAGCTGTACCAGTTTAAGAATGTTTCTGATAGTGAGAACGTTTATATCCCTAAGCTGCTGCATTATTGCTGAATAAACATGGATGGTATTCTAATTGTTTTTTAATTTCCTCACTCATGTACTTATATATAGATTTTCCATGGGCTACATGACCGGCAGTTAGCAAAATGTAAAATTTCTGCAAGTGTAAAGCAGTTATTGTAATTTATTTTATAATTATTGATCTTTAGCTGAGGCTATTTGGATAATGAACTTGTAAGAGTACTCAGAGTTACATAACCCCATGAGATTTCTCCCTGGAATTTCTCAGAAGAGAAAAGAAAATAAGCAGACATACACCACAGCATAGACTCAGGGCACAGCACTAGGAGAAGGTTAATTTGCCATCTATATTGGGTTTAAATGTTCATTACCTTGTGTTCTTTTCACTTATTACTTATCCTTTGCCTAATTACGTCTCTTATTACTCGAAAATCCTTCATTTGAGAACTCAACATCGACACAGCGAGGGAAATGTATTTTGACTGGTATCTTGTCCGTAATCTGTATTCAATGTGCTATTTACTCAGTAAATTGGGGATTACACATTTATTAACCGGTCCATTCTAAAAAGGATTTGCAAAAAAATGTAAATACAAGCGGGTGCAAACGGAAAATTAATACAGCTTAACCTTTATTTTAACTAATATTTTTCAAATCTAGGCAGGAGGCACAAATCCACCACCGCTAGTGGGTTACAAGTTCTGTTCTGAGCAGGAGCAGGTCTTCCCAATCTTAGGGCAGTGTTACAGTCTGCCAGCCAAATCGGGGACGCTAGGAGGAAAACCTATGCCTGCATTCCCTGCAAGTTACACCTTAGCATCCCCGTTTTAGCTCCATATAAATGAACAGGCACTGATTCAGCGGCCTGCCCTGTAATGCAACACTAAGCCTCAGGATACTCGAGGCAGCACTACTGCGCTGCCCCGAGTATCCCCTCCATGGAATCCATAGGACTCCATTGAAGCTTTGACTGCCAGGTCACATGATCTGCAGGACCTCACCGCTCATGAGATCTGGCAGGTCGGCGGAGTGATCGCGGCGGGAGACTGGGGACTGTTTTTTCTCAATCTCACTCTGCTCCTGGCGGCCAGAAGCAACGGGTCGAGCCACTGCTCTTGCTGCAGGATGAGAGGTGAGTATCTGATTTTTGGAGGGTTTTACAGCTGGCGAAAACTGATTTCACAGAAGCGGAATCACTTAACACCAGCTCCAAGCTGTGGTTTAGCTTGTGAGTTAACCACAGCGGGACTTTGTAATCCTAATGATTATTAACTCTGTGCGCTCCCTACGTTAAGCATAGGGAGCGCAAAGTACAGTAAACTCACGCAATCTCCAAATCGCTAACGGGTTTTTTAACCCATTAGCGTTCAGAATGTAATATGGTCGGCATGCTCTAGGGCCACTTAACCTAACGTTAACACTTGCACAGCTGAGCTGCTTACGTTAGCGATAAGTATTTAATTGAGCCTTACAGTTTCACAAGAAGGCTAACAATGAGTAGGATCATTGGATCAAACTTGATTAATAAGTACTAGACACGTGCAATTTGTTTTGTGATGAATTGTAATTTGTTCAACTATTTGCCGGTTTGTTATTTTTGAAACATTCCGAAATAAAAATCAGTATGATATTAAAAACATAGCAAATCCAAAAAATATTGATTCATTTCATTACACTCGCGGTTACTTCCCTATATATTATTTATATTTTATATTACTATCTATTTATCTGCTTTTCTATCACTATTTATGTATATTTATGAAAAACATACAAAGTGGGATTTTAATATTCAAATATGTATATATTTTTTTTTCCCGATTCCCCTTTTGGAGCCAGCTTGGGTGTAGTGTGTATATATATATATTTATATTTGCACTGTGACTTGTAGGACGAATAAAGGATCTTCCCTTTGAGAGTCCTGGTTTGCTCCCACAACATAGACAGAAATAGAAACAATAACGGAAGTCCTATAATAATAAAATGAATCACAATAGTGTGAATCCACAAACAACCAAAAAAGGGATAAAACGCACAGGATCAATTAATATTAATTCACAGAATCCGGCTGGGTAGAGGTAACATCACTGCTCTGCATGGAGAGAGCCTATGGAGACATGGGTTCGATCCCAACGAGCACCTCTCCAGTAAGTGTCCTTAGGCAAGACACCTAACGGTACATACTCGCCACCCAGGAGATACTTGAAAACGAGAGAAATCTCAATGTATCCTTCCTGGTAAAATACTTTCTCTAAAAAAATAAAATAATAATCATTCCCGCTGTGACTGCTATACTCTTTCCACTTGCCACATCCCCCGATTGTAAGACTGGAGTTTCCTGTCTGGAGAAACTTTATTCAGAGTATATTAAACATCTTTTATTATAAAAAAAAACACTGAAAGCTCAACGTGTTTCGTCTATATAATAGACTTCAACAGGAGCGGAAAAAAAAGCTGTACAAACATATACACATTCAAAATAAAAATGGATAAACCTAACCACCCACAGTCCCAATAAATGTCTCTGAGCACAGCGATTGGTCCTTCTTAATTGCAGCAATCACCAATAATGCAATAAAAATGCCATCCCATACCCCGGGACTCCACCAACGCGCTGTCTCCTCCTCAACATATTTTCTATTCAGCCAACTGCTGCCGTACTTTCTCCGTAACCTCCTCGCTATGAGGAGGATATGATACATTCTCTTCTAATCCCACGCTTTGAGTGCATACTTTATCCGTGGAAACCTTACTTCTGCTGGGTTAAGCCTAAACTCTTCCAGACATGGATTAATTAGTTTTTCCAGTAATAAAACTTTGGAACACCCCTTCTCCTCTGTCCCAATGCAAAGTGAATGTGTGACATCACATATCCCCTCTGGAAGCAAGCAAAGCATGCCCAAAGTGGCCTCGTAAAAGTCCCAATATCTGTTCATACTTAATTGTGCTCAAAATCTTCTCCTTGCAACCATCAAAGAGAGAAAAAACATTCCAGAATCGTAATTTTTACAAATTCAGTTACACCACACTTTAATAACAGTAAGATCACATAGATTTGTAAGGGTTTTGTTAATGGAGATTCCTCCAAAAAAAAAAAGGTGTTGATAGCCTAATCATTGCTAAGTGATTATGTTTTATGTTATAATTCATTCTAAGAAATTGTTTTTAAACTTTACAACTGTTATTTGCAACCTTATTGGTGGGGCACTGCCCCAACTGCCCATAAGCACGAACCTTCATTGCATAGGTGCCACTGTTGTTTTAATATATTTGTACTTTTTAGGTTAGGCATGCAATGCAGCAGCATTGAATGTGGCACAGGTTGTATGTGTCTTTATACTGGACACCACACAAACGTACCTTTATGGCAATCAAGCACTATAGCGGGTACACTATTATATATACATGTAATAAAAATATCAATGTGTTGAATTCGTAAAATCCATGTTATTTTTTCTCTAATATGTTCACAACTAAAGCTAAAATTTGTTTTTAAAATATACTATCCCTTAAAATTATCAGTCAATTAATCTCTTTATGATTTATTGCTATACATCAGGGAAAATATACCAGAGGAAAACTATTCACTATGCCCCTCATAGCTATGGTCTATCTGAGTTAGTTTTCTGCTACATTATCACATTGTGAGTGATATAACTGGGCTCATACTAACTTTGTGAGTTTTTATAGTCATGCAATTTATTAACTCTCTTTTGGTTTTTTTTATCAAGGGACCAGGACTTAAAATATCTTCAGTTTCTCCAAGACCTCACCAGTGACCTGGTAACAAGGGGTTGTGGCTCTAGCAAGTAGGTATATCTGTCTTTGTGAATCAGACACAATAAAGATACTAGGCTATATTACTTTCTTAGCGCTAGTGTTAGCGTTCAGCTATGTGAGCATTAGGTTAAGTGGCGCTAGCGTTGGACGCCCATGTTACATTCTGTTATGGATCAGACTTAACCAGTCTCTTGCTCAAATGCCTGCTGCTGCCAAATGGTGGAGAAGCCAATCAATTCAAGTGCGCACTGAAAGAATGACACAGACTCGCTGGCTAGTTGTCTATGTAGTCTTTCTCGGACAAAGTCGGGTAATTTCTCTGCTCTTTACTGAAAAGATACAAGCTTTTATGCTACTTCGTGCGTAACGAAAACAGGCTGTTGCCCAATATTTTAATCGTCAGTAAAATTGTGAAATTGCAGACTTATGTTGAATAATAAAGAAAAGTAAACATCAGCTTATCGGTTTGGCCCCTTAGTCGTCAAGGGCGTTGTTATAGGATGTTCCAAGATGTTCCAAAATATTCTCTTCTTGATACCAGAAAGAGGAACTACATGTGCTGAAATCTGCTAAAATAGCGTGTTAAGCAATAATATAAATTTGATTCTTATAAAAACAGTTTAATTAATTTCTTTTCTTAAAGCCATACTGTCATATTTGAAATGGGCATTTTTCTAAGCTTTCCACTTTTATTAAAGCAGATATATATTTCTTGTCCATAACAATTCCAAACGCTAACAGGTTAAAAAACCCATTAACACATCGGAGCTTACTGTACTTTGCGCTCCCTAACCTATGCTCTACATGGGGAGTGCATAGAGTTAATAAGAGTTAGGATTACAAAGACCTAATGCTAATTACGTCCGGCAGCTAGGAGCTGGTGCTCACTGCTAACAGATTCCGCTTCGGCGGAATCAGTCAGCACCAGCTGGGGAAAAAAAAATTCAGATAATCACCTCTCATCCCGCGGCTCAAACTGCAGCCTGATCCGCTGCTTCTGGCCACCAGGAGCAGAGTGAGACTGGGGGAAAATGTCCCCAGTCTCACTCCGCAATCACTCTGCGGACCTGCAGGTCATGTGACCCAGCAGTCGAAGCCTCAATTGAGTCCTATGGAATCTCTCGTCAGCAGTTTAGGCTAGAAGCCGTTAAATGGCTACCTGCTGAATTAGTGCCTGCACTGTAATATGGAGCTAAAACAGGGACAATAAGGAGAAACCTGCAGGCGCAGCTTTTCCTCTTTAGCGAGCAGAGTGTAATACTGCTCTCTGTGTCAGTCATCATATAACCAGTTACCTGCAAATGATAGTACTAACTTTTCTCATTATATTCTTTAATACACAACTGCAAACGCGCTCTTAAAACTGTATTTAAAGTAGCTTTTCACACCTATGTCTTGGTTTCCTTGGTAACCATTTATCACTTATTTCTTTTACTTGGAGTGTTTCCTCTTCTTATTACCTCATTTTTTTTTTACTGTAACTTTTGAGAAATAGCTATTTCCAGGACCTTATTCAACAGCACAGCTATGTGATGCGAATGTCCCAATGTGGCTATGTTTACAACAGGCCTGTCGACAGAAAAAGGTTTAGGAAAAGTGTTAATACAATACATATTTTGTTTAAAAAACTTGCTTAATGACTATTTAGAATGATAATGTTATTCATTGCACTTACAGTTATTATATAGATTTACAATGCAGTAATTCCGGCTGTGTAATTATGTTAATTTACACATTTTTAATTTCTGGGTTATTATCATTCAGAGAAAGAGTGAGGATCTCAGGGTGTGATATATTAGGAAAAAATGGGGGAAAAAAGTGAGGAAAAGCCATAAATTAGATAGTCGTGTGTTAATTGTGGATGTTTGGGCATTTGTAAAAATGTGATGGCATCATTAGGTAAATAGGCTTCTGTAAATGTAAAATTAATGTCTGTAGTGTGGGTATGTTTGCACCTGATGTTGGAACTGTACAAGGATTTACAAGCTTTCATAGCAAACGGCAATAATCTCTGATTTGTACCGACTGACACCAGAGCTGTTTTTTTCCGTTCCCTCTTCCTATCTCTGACTGCGAGAATGCAACAATAAAGTTCTGCTTGTTGATGCTTCCTTTATGGTGAGGGAGCAGCGGCCATTTTCAACCCTCCTGCAGAGAGGAAGAGTAATGAGGGCTACAGCCCCACCCCTAGGTAGGAGGGCTCAGAGGGGAGAATCTCTGCTTGCACAAGGAACAGCTACCTCGTGCGCACGCTAAGGCTAGGGTCAGAAGAGCGCATTCTGTGCGGACTGTGCGTGCGTGCACAACGGATGTACTTTCTGACTGACTACAAGCTTGTGGCCACACAGTCCGTTTTTGTCACTGATGTTTATTTTAACTGATGTAGATGGGAAATAAATTAATATGAAAAACATTTTGTCCGTCAAAAACGCAGTCCGTCTGACTTCGTTCCATCACTCACACACAAAGCTGTCTGCGTCCGTTCTAGCGGATATATGTTCTTGCCTAACTTGCATCCGTTTGCCGCTGTCATGCCTTAGCCCTGGGAACCTGCTATGACCAGTCTGGATTTCCATTCTCTGCCTGTCTGTATCACTCAAGGGTTAATTCCTGCCCTGATCTGGTGTGTGGTGTGCATAAAACCTGGACACCCCCTTCTCTCAGGGCTCTCTCATTTTGTGTTCCCTGCCCTTTACTTGTGAGGTGATGTGAGCCGCCTCTCCCTGAGTCTGTCTATTCCCAACATTCCTCTGTACTGTTATTGCTATTCTAGTGTTCCTTATTCATCTGCCTGCGTTACATCAAGACCCTTTGTGAAGAGCTCCTGGTTCCAGGCCTGTGGATCTTGTCAGCAGTGGACACTGCATAGCCCACTATCCCTGGCGTATCCAGACTACTCCTGTGGCTATCTGTGTTAAAGGTACCTTTTGTGAAGAGCTCCTGGTGCCTACTTGGGGAGCACTACCTAGTCCACTATATCTGGTACAGCAGAAGAGACTACCTTTGTGAAGAAGGACTTGTCTATTTGTTTTCAGTATTCTGCAAGTGTATTTATATACAGCAAGACTGTTGCTGTGTGCTTACCTTGAGAATACACTTAATTACTTATACTGCTTCCTGTGTCTGCCTGATTTGCTCTCCCCCAGCGTCTGGGAAAATAAACATAAGGCCACGCCATGACTCCATACTGGCGAGAGCCTGACAGCCGCGTCCATTGTGCATCCGCACTTCTGTGCGGACGTACTTCATGTGTGGTCTCTATTGATCATAATTGTATGCTACCACGGACGTTAAAATGTGCGGCAACATGGACATGAACACTGAGCTTGTCTGACCCGAGCCTAAGAGTTGACACGTGGCCACATTGCAGTAGATCATCCCCACGACGTTACACATTGTGTCCATGTGCTAATTTTTTCTTTCTGCATGACACTGGCGAGGCTCCATAGAAGAGAGACAGATTGGGGCCTAGGGAGATTTTATAAACAGTAGATAACAAAAGATAGTCTTTACTAGGGTTGCACCGATAACGATACTAGTATCGGTATCGGTGCTGATACCGGGTACTGCAGGAGTACTTGGTACTTGTGCAGTACCCCCGATATTTTCCCCGATACCGGAAGCCGGCATTGAGCCGGCTTGCCGGCATCCGAGGGGCTGGGGCGGCTGTCCGAATGCTCTATCGGCATTCAGACAGGCCCTGCAGCTGCTCACCGCATTCATACTTACCTTCCTGAGCAACACCGGGAAAGTCTTTGCGCGTGCGCTCGTTGGAAGGCCCCCAGCCATGATCACATGGTCCCACGTGGTCGCGGCTGGAGGCCTTCCAACGAGCGCACGTGCAAAGACTTTTCCAGCGTCGCTCAGGAAGGTACGTATGATCGCAGTGAGCAGCTGCAGGGCTTGTCCGAATGCCAATAGAGCATTCGGACAGGCACCTGGAGCTCTCCGCGATCATACTCACCTTCCTGAGCGACGCCGGGAAAGTTTCCGCGCGTGCGCTCGTTGGAAGGCTCCCAGCCGCGATCACATGGTCCCACGGTTCACGGCTGGGGGCCTTCCAATGAGCGCACGTGCGAAGACTTTCCCGGCGTCGCTCAGGAAGGTAAGTATGATTGCGGAGAGTGCCAGGTGAGCTGGGGGGCAAATCCACGAGCTGGGGGCAAATCCACGAGCTGGGGGGCAAATCCACGAGCTGGGGGGGCAAATCCACGAGCTGGGGGGCAGTATCCATGAGCTGGGGGGCAGTATCCATGAGCTGGGGCAGTATCCATGAGCTGGGGAAAATCCATGAGCTGGGGCAGTATCCATGTGCTGGGGCAGTATCCATGAGCTGGGGCAAATCCATGAGCTGGGGCAAATCCATGAGCTGGGGCATATCCATGAGCTGGGGCAGTATCCATGAGCTGGGGCAGTATCCATGAGCTGGGGCATTATCCATGTGCTGGGGCAGTATCCATGAGCTGGGGAAAATCCATGAGCTGGGGCATATCCATTGTAATGGTTAGCCCCTGCTTGGGCCATCGTGGTGGCTTGGAACATGAGATGAAGCCCTTAAGGCAGGTGAGTAACTGACTGGACACAAGGACAGACGGATTTCTCCAAAACCAAGGAGCACCAAAAAACAGAACAGAATTGCCACTAAGCTCCGAAGGCTTCAAGACCGACAGACAATTTAGGACACTCAGAAACACAAAGATACACTTGACAATCCGTGAAGGGAGCAGGCTGCAGGACAGTAAACAAAACAGACAGACTATACTAAAAGAGGTCCTTATAAGCGGCCTCTGAATATAATACTAAACTAAGACAGACAAGGTACATAAAATATGAAACATACAAGAATCGTCAATCAGGCAGAGGTTGGCAACAGATCAGAAATATACGGTACCAGGGGGGAGTAGAAGGGATAGTCAAAAATAAAGCCGAGGTCAGAACCAGAAAACACTTGAACAGGAATGCTTTGCAGCAACTCAGGAAACACGAACCAGACAGAACCACCATCAAACTCCACAAACAGTCAATGAGGCTCTGTGCTGCTGGGAATATATAGGGAGTGGGTCTGTGTGATTGGGCCATGTGACCCCAGACCAGGAGATCACAACAGAACCCCAGATCAGCCCTAAACAGCACAGCCAGACACACCATAGGGGAAAAACAAACATGAAGACCCTTCACCACAGGGGGGCAAGGCCGAAACGTGACATCCATGAGCTGGGGCATATCCATGAGCTGGGGCAAATCCATGAGCTGGGGCAGTATCCATGTGCTGAGGCATATCCATGTGCTGGGGCAGTATCCATGAGCTGGGGCATATCCATGAGCTGGGGCATATCAATGAGCTGGGGCAAATCCATGAGCTGGGGCAGTATCCATGTGCTGGGGCATATCCATGTGCTGGGGCAGTATCCATGAGCTGGGGCAAATCCATGAGCTGGGGCAGTATTCATGAGCTGGGGCAAATCCATGAGCTGGGGGGCAAATCCATGAGCTGGGGCAGTATCCATGAGCTGGGGGGCATATCCATGAGCTGGGGGGCATAATTCATGAGCTGGGGGGCATAATCCATGAGCTGGGGGGCATATCTATGAGAGCTGGGGGAAATATCTATGAGAACTGGGGGCATATCAATGAGAGCTGGGGCATAATCCATGAAAGCTGGGGGGCATATCCATGAGCTGGGGCATATCCATGAGCTGGGGGGTATATACATGTGAGCTGGGGGCATTTTTATATGAGGTATTTTCTTATTGGAAAGCGGTCACATGACATAAAAAAGTATCGGTACTCGGTATCGGTGAGTAGTTGAAAAAAAGTATCAGTACTCGTACTCGGTCTTAAAAAAGTGGTATTGGTGCATCCCTAGTCTTTACTACCCCATTTAAGCATTAACTGGACTTAAACATCCAATAAGGGGATGTAGTGATGATTCACATTTGTAAACGTACATAGTTAGTTTTAAGCAAATCGGGCCCTATTTCTTTCTTGCCGTTCCACTGCCGACTGTCGGAGACGTTATGCATATTGTCTCTAGCAGTTACCTTAGTGGCTGGTGTTTCTATTTCATCCTTGCTGCTAGTTCTCAAAGAAATACAGACTTCCAGAAAATGGTTTTGCAAAATCACTTACCAGAGTAAAATAGAGGCACCCAAAAATCCAATACTTAACACCTATACCCAGTGGTGACTCTAGTAACAATATTTAGGGGGGGGGGTGCATAGGATACCGCAGTCAAAACTGGGGGGGCACTAATAATTTTTAATTTTCACCACTAAATCATACCACTGAATAAAACTAAGGGCCCTATCACCTGGTGTGAGCTAAAATGCCATCACTAAAGGAAAAATTTAGTGTGAGTCGCTAAAACGTAGTGCCTGACAGCCTACTAACAGATGACCTTGTCCGCGGTAGTCCATCAACAAGGTCGTTTAGCGCACGCTAGGGAAACTAGTGCAGTTGTGTGCAGGATAGAACTGTTTTTTTCCAGTGCAGAGTGCTGGGCCATACCTATCCCCCGCCCTCACAAGCTTGACTATGAACACATCCAGTGAATAACCTCACACCCCTGCATTATTAAAATCCTCCAAGGTGGTCGTATCATCCATGTTTTGATGCACACATATATTAAGGCTGATGGGCAATGCATGATAAATGACACCCGACAGCATGTAGAATCCGTACACTGCATTTAATAGATGCAAAAGGAAGGCCAGGTGAGTGACACAAATTTCCCTGCTGCAGCATATAAATAATACATGTTTCAGGGCAAGACTTATTCATGTGTCCCTTTAAACATGGTCCACACAGTCACCCTAATAATCAACCACTTACATACTATGAATAACCCCAGCATAAAATGTTTAAAATTAGGCATTATATAAGAATTAGGATATGTGTGGATAAAGGATACATTTATAATAGAGTCGACTGCAACAACAGCGACATTGCTGACCAGATCCATTACTATGATGTATGTGTATGGAGCCAAGAGAACACCTGTGCTGCATTCAGTGGTGTATTTTGGCCTAGGCCTTGTTGGCCTAGGCCCAGGGCGGCACTTTCCAGGGGGCGGCGGCCCGCACTGGGGGCCCACCTCTAAAAAAAAATTTTTTTTATTTTTTTTTACTTTGCAAAGTATTTTGCCAGGAAGGATACATTGAGATTTCACTAATTTTCAAGTATGTCCTGGGTAGGCAAGGCCTAGGCTTTCACTTTCCAGGGGGCAGCAAAAAACCTGACCACTAAATGGGTTACTCACAGAGCACCGAAATGACGCCAACTTTTTGGTGTTCTGTAGTTCCCTGCACTTCGGGGAATAAAATTTCCCCACCCTGCAGTGAAGTCACCATTCACTGCAGGGTTCCCAAAGTGCATGGAGTCAGCCGCTGAATGCTGCCACCGCAAACCCATGGCCTGCTGTTTTCAAAAGAACTACTGAACGAAAATGTCTGGAATTTACATATAAGATCCTATGGTTGATAATAAAAAGTTCTGTTACAGAAAAAAGAAAAACCGCTATTAAAAAAAGGGGAAATTTTGCTGAAAAATTACTAAAAGGTACTAAAAAAATCAATAAAGACTTTTTACTGCAAATTAAAATAATAAATGGTTTATTAGATATTGCATAAAAACGGGAATATTTTTAACATTGAAACCTATGGGGTTCGCCTGAATAAACCTGCTGATTGAAACCACCCCACATCAGGGCATTTCACTGCCATTTCTCTGCTGTTTGGTGTTCTCTGAATAGATTAACCATTACTTCTGTATGGGGATTTGCAATGCCTTCAAACAGCACCGTACTTGCTGGCAGTTCGCCAAACTTGTGTGTGAGCATATCACAGAGCAGTGGTGTACTTAGGGGAGTGGCGGAGGGCGGGCCGCCCCAGATACCAGTGATTATTTGGGTGTCATTAGGGGGTACTAGGAGGTGTCACTGTCTGTCAGCTTTGAGCTGTGTTCTCAAACAACAAGCAGCGGAGCAGGACGTTTGCATACGGAATAAAATCGAATAGAATAAAAATCCCCCTCTCCTCCCTCCATAGCTCCTCCCCTGCCCCGCAGCAGCTCTAGGAGGGGGAGGGGGATGTGATTTGTGTGCAGAGAGAGAAGATGACAGTAAATGGCAGGTAAGGGGGGGGGGTTATCAGCAGAATATGAAGCCCTGTCTGCTTACTGCTGTTTAAAGTGGACCTTTCCTTAACCAGCACTGCAGTGATAGAAATTTGTCATTGAGCTGCCTGGCTCCTGGTGAGGCTGCGTGCATGCAGGTCACGCGGTCCGAGTCTCAGTACCACCTGACTGGCTGAACCACGTGACACGCACGCAGCTGCCCGCCCTTTCGTTAACACGGACTCTCACTCTATTCTGGACTGAACACCCACTTGGAAGGGAATCAAAGCCACGGTGCACCCTCTGGCAGTGGCACCCCACTGCTGACAAGATGGCTCCACGCACAGGCACAGCTGCGATCCTAACGTGGCCTGGAGGGACCTCCTGCTGAGTCCGTACACAGTCCCTGCTGACTCTGCACACAGCCCTACCGCGGACGGAGGCCAGTAAATATAGAATAAATAATTGCTGTGTGCTCATATTCACTCGGTTTGCTGGGAGTCTTATTGCAGTGGATTCTGATGCACTCATACACTCCGCACATTGCATTGCTGGGAGTTTTAGTGCTGTGGATTCTGATACACTGATACACACTGCACATTGCATTGCTGGGAGTTTTATTGCTGTGGATTCTGTGATACACACTGCATATTACTGTGAGTTTTATTGCCCTGGAGCTCTGGGATACGCTCATACACACTGCACATTACTGTGAGTTTTATTGCTGTGCAGTTCTGATATGCTCATACACAGTGCCCATTTCTGTGGGTTTTATTGCTGTGCAGCTCTGTGATACACTCATATGCAGTGCACGTTTCTGTGGATTTTATTGTTCAACCAATTAGAGCGGCTGTGATCCAGTATACTTGACATGCGTGACTGTTCTTTGTAAAAATGCTTGAATTTAAACATTTCATAATTATCTCAATAGATACATTTAAAATGGTATACAAAATATACAAGTAGGCACTTGGTATCCACTTTTAATATAAAGAGAGGAAAAGGCGGAGCTCTAAGAGGAAAAGGTGGAGCTTAAAGAGGAAGGGTGGGGATTAACCAGGAAGAGGTGTGCCCTTGACAGGAAGGGGTGCCTCAAATTTAAATTAGGGGTGCACGAGTTTAGTCAGGCCTAGGGCAGCACAAAACCTAAATACACTACTGGCTGCATTCCTTTACATTGCCTGTTAATTTTGGGCGAGGATCTGGTTTTTTGGCGTTAGCACCAGGGTTGAGCAGTAGGTAAAATTTTGCCATTAGCGCCCCTCAAGTTGCCCTCAAGTGGCACCAAGTGATCTGTTAGCTGCAAAAGCGCTAGAGATCTCTAGCGCTCCCCATGTTAAGTAAAGGACGCAGTGGTGTATTTTGGCCTAGGCCGACTAGGCCCAGGCCTAGGGCGGCACTTTCCAGGGGGCGGCGGCCCTCACTGGGTGGCCCCACCCCTAAAAAAAATTATTATTTTTTGCAAACTATTTTACCAGGAAGGATACATTGAGATTTCACTAATTTTCAAGTATGTCCTGGGTAGGCAAGGCCTAGGCTTTCACTTTCCAGGGGGCAGCAAAAAACCTCACCACTAAATGGGTTACTCACAGAGCACCGAAATGACGCCAACTTTTTGGTGTTCTGTAGTTCCCTGTACTTAGGAGAATAAAATTTCCCCACCCTGCAGTGAATTCACCATTCACCGCAGGGTCCCCAAAGTGCATGGAGTCGGCCGCTGAATGCTGCCACCGCAAACACGTGGCCTGCTGTTTTCAAAAGAGCTACTGAACGAAAATGTCTGGAATTGACATATTAGATCCTATGATTGATAATAAAAAGTTCTGTTACAGAAAAAAGAAAAACTGCTATTAAAAAAAGGGGGGGAATTTTGCCCAAAAAAATCAGAAAAATGACTAAAAGGTAGTAAAAAAAATAAAAAAAAATAAAGACTTTTTACTGCAGATTAAAATAATAAATGATTTATTAGATATTGCATAAAAACGGGAATATTTTTAACATTGAAACCTATGGGGTTCGCCTGAATAAACCTGCTGATTGAAACCACCAAACATCAGGGCATTTCACTGCCATTTCTCTGAGTCTCAGTACCACATGACTGGCTGAACCACGTGAAATGCACACGCGCAGCTGCCTGCCCTTTCGTTAACACAGACTCTATTCTGGACTGAACACCCACCGGGTAGGGAATCAAAGCTACAGTGCACCCTCTGGCAGTGGCACCCCACTGCTGACAAGATGGCTCCACAGCATAATTGCTGTGTGCTCATATACACACGGTTTGCTGGGAGTTTTATTGCAGTGGATTCTGATGCACTCATACACACCGCACATTGCATTGCTGGGAGTTTTATTGCTGTGGATTCTGATACGCTGACACAAACCACACATTGCATTGCTGTGAGTTTTATTGCTGTGAATTCTGATGCACTCATACACACCGCACATTGCATTGCTGGGAGTTTTATTGCTGTGGATTCTGATACGCTGACACACACCAAACATTGCATTGCTGGGAGTTTTATTGCTGTGGATTCTGTGATACACACTGCACATTTCTGTGGGTTTTATTGCTGTGCAGCTCTGATATGCTCATACACAGTGCCCATTTCTTGGGTTTTATTGCTGTGCAGCTCTGTGATATGCTCATATGGAGTGCAAGTTTCTGTGTATTTTATTGTTCAACCAATTAGAGCGGCTGTGATCCAGTATACTTGACATGCGTGGTTGTTCTTTGTAAAAATGCTTGAATTTAAACATTTCATAATTATCTCAATAGATACATTTGAAATGGTATACAAAATATACAAGTAGGCACTTGGTATCCACTTTTAATATAAAGAGAGGAAAAGGCGGAGCTCTAAGAGGAAAAGGTGGAGCTTTAAGATGAAGGGTGGGGATTAACCAGGAAGAGGTGTGCCCTTGACAGGAAGGGGTGCCTCAAATTTAAATTGGGGGGTGCACGAGTTTAGTCAGGCCTAGGGCAGCACAAAACCTAAACACACCACTGAATGGACGCGGAAAGTACAGTAAGCTCGCCGTACAAATCGCTAATAGCGACGTGCTAAGTGATTTTTACCATTTGTTGCGGGAGACAAACGATCTGTTGGTCAGGCGCTATACTCAATTAACCTGGCACTATCGCAAAAACCATGCCGACGCAAGGGTTAGCTCCCACCAGGTAATAGTGCCCTAAATAAGTATATATAAATAAGATTCCAAAACCCCAGAGTAATGTGATGCAGTGATACCTTTTTGTTGTACTGACCTGATACTTAAATTCAATATTTTATTTGCTGCAATTCAGCAGTTTTCACTGAATGTCTGATAGCTGCTTCAGGGACTCCACTTTTAGCAAATTACAGTGACCATTTGCTAAATAGGGAATTCACCATATTTTCGGCTAAATGAATTCCCCGAAATGTGATGAAAAGCAGAGGATATAAAGATCATTAGACCCTTTAGATTCTAACTTCCATAATAACCTCTAAAATGCCATAAACCCAGGGAAATAAAATAATAAACAATATGGCATGTAGCCAACCCATTAACCCCTAAAATGTCATTAATCAAGGAAAAAAATAAAGTGTATACTGTGAGGGATGAAGCCTACCCATTAACTCTTAATATACAACTAAAACCAAGGCAAAAACTAAAGTAATACTCAATGTAATGTATAGTCTGAACATTAATCACTTCACTGCTGAGCCATTTCAACCCTTTGAAAATGTTAATGTTTAAGTGCAATGACACCTAGAACGTCCATATATGATGCATAGGAACGGAGATAAAGTGGTCCGAAAAGTGTGGGAAGCTGGATGTTGATTTTTGGTGGGGAGGGGCACATGGGGGGGCAAGGAATAACTTAGGGGGCAATTGCCCCCTCTTGCCCCCCTGTAGATATGCCTATGCCTATATCACAATGGAGAGGACGAGGTGATCTGCCGCTTCTTCCAACTGTGCACAGCGGAGACTGAGAAAAATAGTTCCCCGTTCCCTCCGCGCTTCCTCTTGCACAATCCTGCAGTGTCATGCTGTGCTCCATGCTGTGTTCTATGACGAGGAGTCAATTAAAATTTGAAAAAATCATCTTCACTGAGTACCTAGTATGTTGGGTTGTGCACCCCTCCCCCCCATAATATTAGACCGATCGGGCAGTGGAACAAGTTGGGTTGCATATGGACCAATTTCTCTCATGTAATATTTTCACTTATGATCCAGTATTGTAAATCTGAGAGTTGGTAGAACATGCCAGGCTTTGGTTCTGTCTCGCACTGATTTTAAAAAGCAATATTTGTAGAACTGATATTTACTAATTTATACAACGTCTTCACTTTTTCGCTGTTAAAAAGGTGTGTTGCTTCACTTATTCATGTCTTCTCTTCATTTTCATTGAGTGCCTTTTCCCCCAAACAACTGGAGACACAACCTGACTATTATTGGAATCTTGAGATTGCACTTATTGAGATGTCACAAGCATAAAACATAACCTTTATTCAATAAACTAAAGGAAATGGAGCATGGGCACAATGTTGTGGACAAATGTGTAAATAATCCAGAAAATCGCACTTCACATGTTGATATGTGACTGTCCTAGTCTCTGTTAAATAGTGACGTTTTCTGTCTTTTTTGCACATTTGTCCACGTTGTGCCCATGCTCCAATTTCCTTTAGTTTTTTTGAATAAAGGTTACATTTTATCCTTGCGATATCTCAATAAGTGCAGTCTCAAGATTCCAATAGTATATCTTTGGGTTATCCTCCTTTGGGTTACCCCCAGCATGCGCCATTATCAAGGGACCGCACTCCTTCCATTTTCACCACTTTTCAAGGTTGCGACAGATACTCTAATGTGAATATAAGCTTCTTGTACCTATGATAATCATTTACAAGCTGACTATTTCATACAACTCATATAGTTACACCTATTATTTTTTTTTAAGTAGGTGAAGATCAGACCATTCTGAACAACTAGTGCAGAAATCCAGGAAATGACAAATACTTCAAACTTATTTTCTTGAAAATTCAAGTACGGATTGAAATCTAGACATGTGCATTCGTTTTAGTACTAAAATGATTTAGTCCGAATTTTGGGATAATTTAGTTTTCGTATGACTCAAGAGAAACGAAACTGCTCAGTACAAAAAACGAAAGAAACTAAAATAAAATGCACTACATTTTAGTTTCAGTCCTTTTTGTGATATTACATTGATGAGTGAAGGAGACCAGCAATTAAGAGCGCAACATCCGAAGTTCTGCACCCTCCACATGCCAATGCAGTAGGATGTTCTATACAGAGAGGGGCATTAATTAATGCAGGAGGATGTTCTATACATTATACAGAGAGGGGTATTAATGCAGGAGGATGTTATATACATTATACAGAGAAAGGTATAAATTGAGGGGGATGTTCTATACAGAGAGGGACATTAATTAATTCAGGAGGATGTTCTATATATTATACAGAGAGGGGTATTAATTAATGCTGGTGGATGTTGTATACATTATACAGAGAGGGGTATTAATTAATGCAGGAGGATGTTCTAAACATTATACAGAGAGGAGCCTTTTTTTAGCCCTTTAAATCCAGTGGCTGTGAGCGCGGAGATCGACTGCTTGTTACATTAGCTCTCAGTACAATGTATCAGGCTCAGCTGTTACAGTAACTGACTGTAACAGAGCTCAGAGTTTCAGTAAAACAAGGAAATAATATTTTTCTAACCTCTTATATATAAAAATATTATTTACTAGTTTTACTGAAACTCTGAGCGCTGTGATGAGCAGCAGTCAGTTACTGTAACAGCTTTGCCTGACACGGCAGTATTACAATGTTGGTGCTAACTTAACCAGAGCTGTTGTAAACTGAAAACCTCCATAGGCTATAATGGCTCTGGGAAGTATACAACAGCTCTGGTTAAGTTAGCACCAACTATGTAATATGGCCCACATTGTGCTGAGAGTGAGAGATACTGTAACAAGCAGCGATCTCAGCCCTCTGAGGAGCCACTACAATAGTAATTGTATCCACTAGTTTTCGGATTAATGAAATTCGTTTTCATACTAAAGAACTGAAAACGAATTTCTTTAGCAACTAAATAAATTGCATTTTAGGACTAATCCATTAGTTCAAAACGAAATTTTGTGCTGTGCACATGTCTATTGAAATCATTTATGATTTTAGTATTTTATAAAATCTTTGGGAATCTTGTCCGAGTTACAGAATATTATGGGTTATAACAGTTCATATATGGGTAAAAGTTGCTTGATCCAAGCAGAAAACTGAACGCCATCTGGGGGTCAAAAAATAATTTTCTCCCAGTTTGTTGCATATTTGGAAAACGCTTACGTAAGCCTTGGGTATGTGAAAAAATATGAAAACCTAGACATTGTCTGTACACATGCTTTGGTCGGCCAAGCGAGTCACATTGCAGTTTAATGTTACAATCATTTCAGTAATCGGATCACTGTGGCAACCGTGTGTGTGAATCCCATTTACTGTCACATGTTTGATTTTATACTTCATAATGAATTTATTCACTAGTAGTCCCAGACTTCACAAATACTAGTACTGAACCATCATCATATCCGCGAGCTTGGATTTTAAGAGTTATGGGTTCCCTACTAGTTCATGAGCTTGTTGGCTGGGGTGAGTACAGATCTTTTTTTCAAAATTGAGGGTTCAATGCCAGGGTCTTACCAGGAGCTGGAACTCAGGTTCAAGGAGACGGCGAACATCCTGCAGAACTGCATTATGCAGAGTAAGGCTGTGATCATACGAGCGCAATTAGCACATACGTTTGACTGCACTGTTTGTTTGCCATCGTAGCTTTTCAAGTCAATGGAGAACAACACACAAAGCATGTGCACACTTTTTCACGCACGGGCAACGCATGTTGCAAAGGACGCCATGGAGGCATCGACTTGAAAAAGCTACAACGGATGCAGAGACACCCCCACACACAGCTTTTTTATTTTCTTTTTTTGAACATCAGTCAAAACTAACTGATACAATGTAACCACAATCTCATCCATTATAAAGTGCATCCGTTTCCTGCATCCATTTCAACGGACGCACTATGTGCAATCAGTGCGCTCGTCTGACCACAGCGTAAACAGGCAGGGTTCTGGATTCTGTAGCAGAAGAGCCCAGCGGCAGATCTGGATACACAATGCAGGGAAGGGTTAATACAAAGACGTCGTCAGATCATGCAGAGGTTGAAGCCATCAGAATAGGTTCAAAGTCGGTATCACAGAAGTAGCAACAAGGCAAGTAACAACACCCAGTGTACACAAACAACCAAGTGCTGAGGCAGGAGGGAGGCTGGGTTTTAAATCCAGAGAAGTGCCATCAAGTGAGGCTAATTGTCCACAGATTGCAGGTGTTAGCCCAGGAGCATAGTTTAAGTAGACAGTTACTGCAACATGATGGATTTCAGGAATGTGAGAACTCCTATAGCAGACTAAACAGGGAACTGGACTACAATGCTACAGCCCATGGGTTCAAACGTTGGCTTGGTGTCACGTCCCATCCTGTGTCCCAGTGGCCGGGCTCGATTTGGCATTAACCACTAGCTCTCTCTGATTACCCTCTCTGGTATTTATATCCTGGCTCAGTTAACCATTCGTTCTGCTTTTCTGCTTTCCTTTGTGTTGTCTGTCTAATCTGTGTTTTAGAAATCCGGCTATCCAAAGACTGGCAGTGTAGGTGTAGACTGGTGCGTGCATGTAGGTAGATCGTCTGCGTGCAGGGATTATATTTATATTTGAGACACTGGGGTCCTAAGAGACGGCCGCAGCTGTCTCTTTACAGGGCTCAGGGTTGGCCCGTGACATTCTTTGGATGAATATGCAATCCATGTAGGTGCATTCTTAAGCAGAGTTGTTATATTCATATGCATTTTGATTTGTGTACAACTGGACTGTGGATTTAGTCTTGGTGTGTGATCTTATGAGCATTTTTCAACTGAAGGCAAACAAAGAGGCAAATTCCATTACGTTAGTTAAGTCATCAAAATAATCTTTATAAAGTTGTTGGAGATCTATATAAAATAAGACCCATTTGCTTTTATCTGTATTCTGATTATTTGTGCAGTGCTATACCAATATGTTTATTTTTGCGCGAGACTGGGGGCATGTAGTAATTTTGTCTGCCCTCTGCATTGAATGATGTGGACTTCACAGAGATTGTGAAAATCACTGAAGATGTTTCTTTCTTCTTTTATACAAGAAATAGAAAAACCTCGAGTAAGCCTTAATAAAAATAAAATAACGATGTCGACAGACTGGACTACCTGGCTTACCCTTCCTTCACCTTCAAGTCAGCTTAGAAGAAACCTTTTCTTAATAATGACTAAGTAATAATTCCACCCGTTTCTCTTTTACCAGAGCCATGGACTGTGTATTTCAAGATCATCTTCACAGACGAAATTATGATATTGATGTGGTGAGTATTAAATACATATTCTCCGGCAGAGCCGGGCTAGTTCAGGGCATACCAGCAAATACCTGGTGGGTCACAGCAACCATGGGCTGTGGGTCACCCATGGAAGGTCAGCTAGTGCAATGGCCTGAAACTGTCTTGCCGTACACGTGATGTAATGTCTAGCTTCATCTTCTGTAGATGTGGCTCTACTTAAGCAGCAGTAGGGTGATGGGTTTCCATAGGTTCCTAGAGCAGGTAGTTCTCACTTCTACAGAATGAGATGTCTGGATGTAACACTATATCTGCTTCCAGCATTCTCTTCAGCTCAGTGCACACTGTACGATTATGTTTAAGCCTTTAAGATGATATGTTGCCAGATTGTAAAATGCAAACTCAATGTGATCTTATAAGATAGGCAAGCCAGACTGTATGTCCTGTTAAATCTTTCATGCCAGACTGTGAGATTTCAGTCTCAGCCAAGACAACCAGCCATGATTCAGCATGTTTCAACTTAAAAAGCCCTTAAGGGATGTACCATTGAGGGACTGCGACCCCAGATATATGACATTGGCAGAAGATTGTTGGAGGCACAAAGACCAGAAATTTGCTATTGTGAACCCATGACTTTGCCCTACAAAATCCTTTAGGAGCCCAAAAATGTCTCAGACGGCAAAATTATGGCCAGATCATACAGTGTGAACTGGTCTTTCAGTGGCTTGTCACGCTAAGAGTTGCTCCCACTAGCACTCCATGGTAAAGCCGGACTAAATTCCTGTAGTCCCTGGGACTTGGGGAATGTTACAACAAATGAAGACACTAAAAGAATACACAGGACTTGGCCTGCTGCTCATAGTCACAGAGATAACAAGATTTTTAGAGAAGACAATCCATCTGGTAGAAGAGTGTGTTTTTGAAATTTCACATCACTATATGGAGAAAAGAATCTCATTACACATAATGTGATCATACGCTGCCTGGTTTAAAAAAGCCACATACTCTATATACAGAACAGAGGACTTGTGGAACTACACGAGCTCCCTAGTGCCTGATCCAGGTCATGCAGAGCTCCACTCCACGCTATATATTGACTTATTTAATATACTGAATACATATTTATACATAATATATACATATTTCGTTCAGCCGCCTTTCCTTTTGATAAGCTTATGCAATGTCACAGCTTTTATTTCCACCCAGAGTTGCATTAATCTGCTGAATACTTGTAACTTGCAAACTAAAACCTTCTGAGACCTGAGCGGGCCCCCACCGTAGAGCAGGCCACTAGTGCTGTTGCTCGTTCTCAGGACCCTCACAAACCTCTTTTTTCCTCACTACTTGTAACTGTAACTGTGAAGATCTTGTATGGATGATGGGAGAGTCGGACGCTGCGTAAAGTCTTTTCCAGGACATTCCAAAGATTCTCAATGGGGTTAAGGTCTGGACTGTGTGGTTACCAATCCATGTGTGAAAATGATGTCTCATGCTCCCTGAACCACTCCCTGAGCCACTCTTGAACAATTCGAGCCTGGCATTGCCATCTTGGAATAGGCCCGCCTTGCCATCAGGGAAGAGAAAACCCATTGATGGAAAAACCTGCTCATTTTGCATTTTCAGGGAGTCACATGACCTCATTTTTTGCTGATTCAAACCTATTAATCCCTGCAGTAATTATCCAATGGAAGGCTCACACCTATTTGCTTAGTTAATATCAGGTGGTGACTTTTTTTGGCCAGGCAGTTAATATTACAAAAATCTTGAAGAAAGTATTGAAGGTCTTGTATAAAGATATCGAAGAGGATTTAATAGGAATCCATATTGTACAGAGTTCAACATTTCCACAAGCAAGTGTATACCTCCTGGTCAAAATGTTCTTCTATGTCTTTTTACAAGACCCTGAGCATCCTTCAACATTTTTCTATAATATATTTTACTTCATGAGCGTCCAAGCCTCCAGGCATTTTTTTCATACTAATTTTGATATTTTTTCTTGGTGACTGCTGGATTTTTATATCTGTCTCAGAATATTAAACCTCATTTGACAGGTGTGATGTGACACATCGTTATGCATGCATTCATTAGACGTGGATAATCTAATCATCTGTATTTGAATCTATATCTTCAAATCTATACACGTCTTTGCACGTGGCTATATAAAACTGTATCATCATGCCATGACAGAATGACAAATTATATTTATTCTACACATTAGCATTTTCTAATTAAACTTTAAATTGAAAATATTTCAGCTATACGAGAATAATTAATGCACATGTAAATTATGTGGAAGGATTATTTTTTGTAAGTACATTAATATGAGCTTTAAATACTGATTATCATCTATCATTGTCAAAGAGATAAAGAAAATTCCATACGGAACACGCACACCACATGACAATACATTTGTATTTTCATGTTTGTTACATGGTCACAGCTAGAACATGAATTAATGGCGACAAGAACACAGTGAGGTCCATATTTTACTTCAGGGACAAAGTTACAAGTAATATGCAATAGACGATCCTGTGGATATAATGACAAAACCTAAGCTAAATCACATTCACAAGTCGTTAAAAGCTCCACATTATCAGACTTAGCAGATGTTTAATTCTCTGCTATTTCCTTGCTATAAATGCTGGTCAAGTCATTAAATATGTTACCGCTAAAAAGCAAGTCATGAAGCTGTTATAAAAATCTTAAAAAATGAAAAGGGTTATTCAATAAGAGCCGAACTTGCCACCGAATTTCACCGCACGGAAGTTCGGCCATTCACAAAGTTGTCAATTCAAATATCACCAAATATCGGCGAATTGCCAGCAAAATACGGTTCGGATCACCGCGATTTGGCGATCTTCAGCAGCAGTGAAATTGTCCCATAGAGAAGTAATTTTTAATCTGTTCAGAGAACGCACTGAAATGTTGGCAAAATGCCCTGACTTTCGGTGATTCAGTTCGACAGGTTCAAACAGGCAAATCCAATAGGATGCAATGTAAAAAAACATTACCGTCTATATTATTTTTTTATTCAACCGTTCATTCTTTTCAGTTTCAGCAAAAAGTATTTTTAAGAAAATTTTTAGGTATTTTTCTGGAATTTGTTAGGCAAAATTTTTGATTCCCGTCTTTTATGTTTTTTTTTAAGTTCTGTAACAGACTGTTTTCTTCTTTTTTTTAGGACTTTTTTTATTATTTCCATGCATTTCATGCATTTTTATTGTTTTAAACACCTTTTTTTAAATAGCAGAGTTCTGTTTTTTTTTTCTTACCAGTTCGGCGGCTGATTGGCTTTTTTCAATGGCGTGCGGTGGTCAGTTTGGCTGCATGCAGCGGTCAGTTTGGTGGCCCCATGATGGGTGACTGTATTTTACTCTTACCTATACTGACTATCCGGGTTATTCAAAGAGATCCGAATGGCTGCCGAAAGGTAACTGAACGCTGAAAATCTATGTTCGGTTACCTTTCCTGTTTCCCTTTCCCGTTTTTTTCTTTTTTCTGTAACAGTCCTTTTTATTCTCATTCATTGGATCTTATATGTAAATTTCAGACATTTTCGCTCAGTAGTTTCTTTGCAAACAGCGTTTCACTTTTCAAACATTCAAGCATACGTTTTTTATTTTTTTCACTCCATTCGTCTGCGGTGTCAGGTTTTTCCGGCGGCTGCTCTGCGTGTGATCGGCTCCTGCTCGGGTTTCTCCGGCGGGGTTAATCCAGATGTTTTTGCGGGTTTCGGTGTGCATTTGCCTGTGTTTTGCGGTGAGTTTTCGGCGGGTGTTCGGCCATGGATTGCGTTAACCTGCCAACAGCGACAATGTATTCCACCCCTGGCAGGTCCTATCAGGGATGGAATACATTGCCGCTGTTGGCAGGCTTACGCAATCCATGGCCATCCATTGCAAACTAAACTTCCACCATTGTTCAACAGAGCTCAGCATTGAATCTGTGTAAGGGTTAAGAACTGCAGTGTTTTTGAAGGGGTTAAGAAATGTTTGTAAGCATTTAAAGGGTTAAATCTGGAAAATCTCTATGTCTAAATGAATTTATCTGCTGTTGTGGTTTCTTTTCTATTGTTTGAATATGTTTGGTGTGCTCTCCTCCTGTTTTGTTGTATATATATATGTATATATATATATACAGTTGTGTTCAAAATTATTCAACCCCCACTGAAATTGAGTGTTTTGGCCAGTTTGACATTGATTTTGATCATTCAGTCATCTTGCTTACAATTAAATCAAAGAGGCACGTGTAGGTCAGACAAATATAACATAACATTTATAATGAAATAACCACAAATGTCTTTTCTGTGCTCACATCATTATCAGTTTTATTCAACCCCCAAGTGACATTCAATCTTAGTACTTAGTACAACATCCTTTTACAGTTATAACAGCTTTTAAACGTGAAGCATAACTTGACACAAGTGTCTTGCAGCGATCTACGGGTATCTTCGCCCATTCGTCATGGGCAAAAGCCTCCAGTTCAGTCACATTCTTAGGCTTGCGCACTGCAACTGCTTTCTTTAAGTCCCACCAGAGGTTCTCAATCGGATTTAAGTCAGGTGACTGCGATGGCCACTCCAAAATGTTCCAGCCTTTAATCTGCAACCATGCTCTAGTGGACTTGGAGGTATGCTTGGGATCATTGTCCTGTTGAAAGGTCCAACGTCTCCCAAGCCTCAGGTTTGTGACGGACTGCATCACATTGTCATCCAATATCTCTTGGTACTGAAGAGAATTCATGGTACCTTGCACACGCTGAAGCTTCCCTGTACCTGCAGAAGCAAAACAGCCCCAAAGCATGATTGACCCCCCGCCATGCTTCACAGTAGGCAAGGTGTTCTTTTCTTCATAGGCCTTGTTCTTCCTCCTCCAAACATAGCGTTGATCCATGGGCCCAAACAGTTCTAATTTTGTTTCATCAGTCCACAGAACACTATCCCAAAACGTCTGTGGTTTGTCCACATGACTTTTGGCATACTGCAGTCGACTCTTCTTATTCTTTGGAGACAGCAAGGGGGTGCGGCTGGGAGTTCTGGCATGGAGGCCTTCATTACGCAGTGTGCGCCGTATTGTCTGAGCTGAAACTTCAGTACCCACATCTGACAAATCTTTTCTCAGTTCCTCAGCAGTCACACAGGGACTTTTCTCCACTCTACGTTTCAGGTAGCGCACAGCAGTCGAAGTCAGCATCTTCTTTCTGCCACGACCAGGTAGCGTTTCAACAGTGCCCTTTGCCTTGAATTTGCGAATGATGCTTCCTATGGTCTCTCTTGGTATGTTTAACATCTTTGCAATCTTCTTATAGCCATTGCCCTTCCTGTGAAGAGTAATCACCTCTTCTCTTGTCTTCCTGGACCATTCTCTTGACTTCACCATGTTTGTAACCACACCAGTAAATGTCTAGAAGGAGCTGAGTATCACAGTCATTTTAAAGCTGCCTATTTGGTGCTTATTATACTTTATTGCTGCTCCGTGACATTCACAGGTGTTTTCAATACCTGATTGAAAACACTTGAATGAACCTCTGTTCTTCAGAGTGGTGGTCTTTAAGGGGTTGAATAATTGTGTCAATGAAGAATTCACAAAAGAAACATTTACTACTGTATTACTAAACCAATTGATGTCATTTTAGTTGCATATGGTTCTTTGAAAAGTCCTTGTAGGATTTCATTCTGAATACAGTTACAAATGTACACTAAATTCCCTAAAACCCTTTACATCATTGGGGGTTGAATAATTTTGAACACAACTGTATATATATATATGCCGATATATTAATTACTATTCTATTAATTTACATGCTCTAGTCTAGGCTGTATCCCTGATGTCTTTAGGACTCTGCAAGAAACTGCTACAATGTAACAACTTCCTGTAAACAAAAGCAGACATTGAGAAAAATAAACAAACTGACCATGTGTATAGCAAATGTAATAACAATATATATGTTCTAGTCATGCAACCATTAAAGTGCTTAACTCCTCAGCACACCAGGGCTTCTCAGTAATGTTTAACGCAATATAATTACTTGTTATCTAGGAAGTATTACAGCGGCTCCCTTGAGTTACACATATTTTCTATAAAGACTATTACTCATATAAATTTATTCATATTGTGATCAGTAAAAATGAATATAGTCATGTAAAGGAGGATAAATAATTTCGCTCTGCTCCTTATCCATACTTTGGTTTGGCAGGGAGGAAGTTAATAAAATAATGCAGATATAATACTCCATCTTTACACGGATACACTTCTCTTTGAGAGCCTACGTTTTCCATTAAAATTAAGTTTGCAAGAGAACAGAGCAGAACGAATAATTAATCACTGCTCAGGTACACTTTCTAATTGATTTTTACTTTAAGATATAAATTGTAATTAGAATCTTCATGCATAATATACGTTTATCGTGCGTGCTGGTCCTTGAATTTTAAGATTAGTGGGGTGATTCACTAAGCACCATCCTTTCATTGAAAAAAATGCTGGATTTAGTTTGGCTAAAATTGTGGAATTACGGCAACTTCACTGTTTAAAGAACCTCTGCTGTAGTTCTCCAAACTTTCCTCCGGTCTTTGCACCTTAGTTTCTGCTGAAGCTATTCAGTCTAGTAGTCAGTGTAGGGTTCAATAAGGTTTCCGAAGCAGTTTCTGCTTCTGGTATTCACCATAGTTTCAGTGGAAGTTGTTCAGTGCTGCTTTTATCGTTGTTTTCAGTGTTGTTTGGAGAGGCGTTCAATGGAGATTGACACTTTAAAATTGCTGAAGTATAAATATCAAGAAAAACGGCTGTCATTTGCGCTCACCCCTGTAGCTCCATGTGAAACAAAACACAATCAGATGTTTTGGTTTACTTGAATGGCCATTAAAGTGTAAGCTCACCTGCCACGTCACGGCACCTCTGGGTCAGGTGAGTCCTACCTAATGAAACCAAGAGCTGCTTTCTAGGCAACCACACATGCTCACGCTGCTTATCAGTCATGAGAGAGACTGTTCGGTTTACATTTATACCCTCAACCGGGGACAATTCCACTTTGGGATTAAAAAGAAAAACACAGAAAGAGGCAGCAGCAATAATGACCTGGCTGGGGATACAAGAAAATATACATATGTGCAGAAAAAACGGTTTCACGCCTAACAGGGTGGCTGTGTAATCCTTAGCACACTTAAAAAGCCAGAGTCAGAGTTTGACTATGGAAAGATGTTTATTGAAATCCTCTATGCTGAACCAAGTGGTGGATTCATAAACAATGAATATACATGTGAGTATTGTTTTTATATGTTATGATTCACATTTAGCTAGCTTCCTCTCCGCCTTAATAGATTTATTAACACTCCTAGTCCCGGCTTAGTAGTCCTGCCTATTACTTTTCACGTTTGGAGTGGAGAATACGGCATCTTCGGTGGCGGAGACTCGGCAGGACCGAAGAGTGTGGGCTCCCACCTTGGTAAGACAACGGCACTTCCTTGTGTCATCAGTGATAACAGGGTGTCCTCCTCACCCCAATTTGCTTTATATGTTGTCCTCTCCAGCCTCAGAACTTGCATGCCGCTTCTGGCGTGCATCCCATCCCGTTCTGGCACTCACAAGACGTAATTTCCGGTCCGACGCCATCTTTGAATGACACAATTTTCGCGAGCAGATCCATTCCGGAAGAAATTGTGTTTCACGATACGTTCCACTCGCGTTTTTGTTTTGTTTTTAGGAAGCAGGATAAACGGGCAATATTACTTCAGTTTTGCCTCAAAATCTATATTTTTATTAATTTCCTGAATAATTTATCATATCTATCATACTTATCAGTCTTGCGATTTTGAATAGCCCTGCCCCTTTTTTAATTTTTTTGTGTCAAATGCACAGTGTGAGCAGTGGCGTAGCGTGGGTTGTCAGCGCCCGGGGCAAGGCAAGAATGGTGCGCCCCCCAACCTGTGGACATGATAACACACCATGATTCCCTTCTACCAGTAGCGTATTGACCCCGTTACCCCACAAGCACAAGTATTGTATATTAACAAAATACTGATATAATAAAAAAAATGAAACACACATGCTCCCCCACGCTATGCCACTGGTACCAGTCACCCTGTTCCAGTATACCCTAACATAGTTCCACTCTCACACTATAACCAGTCACTCTCTCCAAGTATCCACAGTCACTCTCTCCCAGTAACCCCTAGTCACTCCCAGTAACCAGCAGTCACTCCCAGTAACCCCCAGTCACTCTCTCTCTCCCAGTAACCCCAGTCTCTCTCTCAATCTTTCTCCAAGTACTCCCACTTTCTCCCAGTACCCCCAGTCACTCTCTCTCTCTATCCAAGTATCTCCAGTCACTTTCTCCCAGTATTCCCAGTCATTCTCTCCCTGACCTCCAGTCACTGTCTCACTGTACCCCTCACTGTGTGTTGGTCACGCTGCTCTGGTGTCACACAGTGTTGCCTACCTGTGTGGAGTTGCTGGTGGCCTGGGGGGGCTGTCCAGTGGGCTTAGTGGAGACCGAATTTTAAATTGTGCTGCAGGGCAGGTGCCTCCCTCCCTTCTCCCTGGTCAGCAGCTGCAGGGCTGCCAGCTGCAGGGGGCTGGAACAGTGCTTCAAGGGGTTGACATGCGTGGTACAGGGTGTTCCGTCGAATAATGCTGCGCTGCTTCACATGACTCATGTCAGCGTTAAGGAGGAGTCGGGACAGAACCAGAATTTTATGTCCTGGTCCTCCCTTCTGGACGCTGAGTGCTAAGTCACCGCCGGCGTGGCAAAACTGGCAGACACCTTGCTGATCCCTGCTGGAAAATATTAGTGGTTCAAATTTCTTTTGAAATTTTGCGCCCCCTAAGAAAATTGCGCCCGGGGCGACCGCCCCCGAGGCACCCCCCACGCTACGCCACTGAGTGTGAGCCATGTTCTTCTTTCTCATCACTGAGCGGCTCAAAGAGGAGAAAAAGGGCAGCAGGCAGAAGTCAAGCTGTCACTAGAAATCCCATCAGCTGGTTTGCAGCCATATACATTTTTTTCCTAATTCTACCATCCTTGAAGTTGTCTTGATTATCAATTGTGGCTTTCTCCAAGCTTCTCACTGTTTTAGATGCTATATGCTGTGTTTAAGCAGATCTTTACATGCATCACAAGAAAACAAGGGGAAACAAAATGCAAAAATGCAAGAAAAAACCCTAAAGGACAAGTGCTCAGTAATCACTAGATATACATACAGGGTTATTCAGAGAGCACCGAAATGTCACCGACATTTCGGTGCTCTCCAGTTCCCCGCACTTCGAGTAGCCCAATTTGCAAACCCTGTGGTGAACCGTAAAAAACGCTGAATCGATCCAAAAACCACAGTCTAAATACCGAATCGATCTGAACAAATGCTGAAAACCCGCCAAATGCATCCGACGATCTGCCGCAAAACTGCCGAATCGATCCGATAAAAGCCAACGACCCTTTGCAGGGAGTGCCGACCAGCCGCTGGAAAAAGCCAACAAGCCGCTGAATGGGTAAAAAAATAAATAAGGTGTTTGCAAAAAAGCTACTGCACAAAAATGCCTGAAAATAACATATAAGGTCCTATGAATATAAGAAAAAGGTCTGTTACAGAAAAAAAGCACTATTTTTTAAAAAAATTGGAAAAAATGTTTTTGCCGGAAAATGCTTAAAAATCCTAAAAAAATAAATATATACGAATAAACGGTTGAATAAATATTTCCTAAGAACAGGGAATATATTTTATATTGAAACCTATGGGATTAGCCTGATTAAACCTGTCGAATGATACCACCGAAAATCAGGGCATTTCACTGACATTTTGGCGCTCTCTGAATAGATTAACTAGAATTGCTTCTCTATGGGGATTTCACTGCTGTCGAAGATCACCCTGTTTCCCTGGCAATTCGCCTATATTTGGCGTATTGCCTGCTTTGTGAATAGCCGAATGGCCATGAAATTGCATCGTACGGGGAAATTCACTGTTCGGTGCAATTTCGGGGCCAATTTGATACTCTTTGAATAACCCTGATAATAACCAGCGTGATCAGAGATTATTTCAATCAACAGCATGTGCCGAACCAAAGAGTCTATGACCTTGCAATTTATTGTATGCCCTATTATATTTTATAATTCATGTTTAAGATAAAATATATAATAAAACAAACCTAATTACCACTATTTTATTAGCTGCCTCGCCTCCTTCCCATTAGGACTTGGAAGAATACAATGCCATCTGATTTTCTTTCCTTGTCTCTGCTAATTGGTCTTATTATTTCACTGGAACTAGATGCCAGATCTAATTTGGGATCTTTGCCCTTTTTATCAAGATTCCATTTATCCATGAATCTGTTTCCCTTCCTCACAACGCAGGGTTTAATTACTTATATATTCACTATTGTTTGAATATGGTTGTTTTTATTCTGCTAAATTATTTTATTTTCACCACTATATTGTCTGTCTTTTAAGGCTGGCGTCAGACGAACGCAGTGATCACTCACGTCCGTGTTGCCACACAGTTTAACGTCCGTCGTAGCATAGAATCATGATCAATAGAGACCCACAAACGAAGTACGTGCGCACCAAACTGCGCACGCACAACGCACGTGGCAAACGGACGCAAGTTAGGCAAGAACGTAAAACCGCTAGACGGACGCGCAGAGTGCGCCACGTCCTCGTAGCGTTCTGTGTGAGTGATGAGGAGATGTCAGACGCAGCGCATTTGGGACGTCCAGCACCTTGACGCACAAAATGGCTATTCATATCCTTTTCAAATTTTTATCATTTTTCATATTAATTTTGTTTCCCATAATTCCCTTTTTTTCATAACCTATTTGTCAGGGAGATGTCTCCATCTGCTGGCCGAAAAGGAGTTAATGCAGTTATGAGCTCCATGCATGATCTGCTGGGGAGCTGTCTATTTTAGATATTCCCCATATGGTTTTAAAAAGGTGTTAGCATTTTGGGCATGCTCACAGTGCTAAAACATTGTGGGGACCTTCTGGAGCCCAAATGCAAAACAAAATTTGTTTGCAAAAAAAAAGAATTTAATTTGCAATAATACAGGGTAGCCTCAGATCGTGATAATATGATCTCGGGCTGCAGTGTTTGCTACTGTTGAACGTGTATACATGACCACAGTAGTGAAGGGGTTAAAGCACAGTATTTAACAACACCATATTCATTGTATTTTTTCCAATTCTGGACAAACTCTTCTACTATAGGGGTTATTCAAAGAGAGCTGAACTAGCCACCGAATTGCACCAAACAGAGAATTTCCCAGTTCGGTGCAATTTCACGCTAATTCAGCAGTGAAGGAGTTAAATGGTGTTTTGTTTTGTCCCTGTAACAGACCTTTTTATTATTATTCATAGGACCTTATATATTAAGGTTGTATATATATATGTATATATGCAGTATTTTTTGAAAAAAACAACACAATTTTCTCTTACATTTTATTTTATTTTTGCCTTTCTAATGACATCTCAATTGTGTATGTAGGGTGTATGGAACCGTAGAAAGAGGGGTTCAAAGGTCCCCTGTATCATCTACAATGGGACTGCAGCTCGGGGGGGACAAATGCCCCCTGTGCCCCCTCTCTGGATCATCTAGTGCTGCTCTTCCACTCCAGGGCTTCCTAATGCTCCAATTCCAATTATGAGATGAATAAGGAACCAGGTGTCAGCATGGAAGAAGCGTTCTGACGTCATAGATACTTAAAATCCGCCAGCTGTGTCAAAGCTGTGGTCGGAGGAAGCTCTTCCCCTTTGCAGAGCTGTTAGGGCTGATCCAGAGGGGAGAGGGAGGATGGGACATGCTCTTCTCCCGCTGACCACTTCAGCTCTTTCAGGTGGTCAGAGTGAGTAGAGTGTCCCTTTTAAGGCTAATGTCAGATGAATGCAGTCTGAGCGCACTCTGCGTGCGTGCATAATGGACGTACGTACTGACGGAAGATACTGTAGACACCACACGGTCTGTTTTTTTTTACGGATGTAGAAAAAAAAGGGAAATATGGGAAACAAAATTAATTAAAATTAAAAGACAGGTACAGCCAGCCAGATCAAAAAAACTTCTGAGCGTCAACGTGATGGACGTCGTAAATGTGCTGCGTCTGATGTCGCCTCATCATGCATACAGGCCGCTACGTGGACGCGCCGCACTCCGGGTGTCCGTCGTAGCGCTTTTACGTCGAGGCCTAAATGGCGTCCGTTGCCACCTGCGTGGTGCGTGCGCACTTCGGTGTTCACGTAGTTCGTGTGTTGGTCTCTATTGATCACAAATCAATGCTACGACGGACGTTAAACTGTGCGGCGACACGGACGTGATGACTGCATTCGTCTGACGCTAGCCTAAGAAAGCAAGAACAATCACCATCTCGGGTCACTGTCAGGGCAATACATTTAAAGAGACCATCAATGCCATTTATTTTTAGTCGTGACTTACGTCCAGTAGAAAATACAATCCAACTATAATGAAGTCCATAATTAGTGTATTATTCATCTGCAGTTTAAGTCAGTTAAAGGAAACTATTTGAGGACACGGCTCTTATAGAAAGGTCGGCAAAAGGAAGCATACAGAGAGAGCACAATGTACCATCAAGCATCCTTTTTAACTAATAGATATTAGGAAGATATCTGACATGTAAATGGCCAGTCTGTATACCCAGCGTGACCGATGGCCGCTCAATATATTAAAAATTGGTTTGACGTTTTACTATTCATGCACTTTGTTTATAACGATATCTCTAATAATTCTATTCATCTTTTCTTTTCTGTGTCCTTGAATACCCTTTCCTGCACGACTGAGTAAATAAGGAGACGTTTGCTAAAAAGCATTTAGTTAAAATAACAAAACAAACCAGATAACGCAGTCTATTAAAAATGGGTTCGTATAAGGCTGTGAACCCGGCATTTAATTTTTAAGTAAGCGACTTGGTAAACACAGCAACTAGACGTCAACAACGTGGTTGTTTTGTGTTTCCGTGGTCAGTTACCGTAGATACTCGAGTATAGTGCGAATGGAATATAACGCGATAGATAGGGATTTATTATGGAACTGAGAGAATACTCAAGACTCGAATATAACGCGAGGAGCAAAATTGTAAAAGTATATTGTACCAGTAAACAATTAAAATCCTTCGAGGTTCTCGTAACACAGTCAGGCTGCTCTGCTCTAGAATGATTGTAGTTGTTATTAAGTAAGAAGTTGACGGCCACCCGTCTTCTTACTTGCGATAAGATGGCCAGCGGAGCGAGATGACCCAGTGAATCATTTACCAATAGCCTGCACGCCAGGAGGTGTCGTTTTCTGACTTCCAGCTCCAGCAGGCAGGCTCATCCACTGCGTCGTCCGCCGATAGGGAGACTTGGGATCCATGAGCAAGTCAAGTTTTTATTTTTTTTACACGCGATTCAGATGTCTCGAATATAATGCGTCCCCTCCAATTTTACGGTAAATTTATGTCACCAAAATCTAGCGGTATACTCAAGTATCTACAATTCCCAGTTTAGTGAATTAATCTGAGCCGAATTCTACTGACATTATAAATCGAACTTTACAACGAATCCATTGTCTACACCATTGGTTCCCAACCCTGGTCCTCAGGACCCCCAACAGGCCAGATTTTAAGGATTACCTTGGGGAAATGCAGACTGAATCCTGCGATCACTGAGCAGCAAATCATATCACCTGTGCTGTGCTTCAGATGTCTGGAAAACTTGGCCTGTTAGAGGGACCTGAGGAGCAGGGTTGGGAACCCCTGATCCAGAAGATGATTCATTCTAAATGTTCAGCTTAATGCCTACCAATCTGGAAAATCCATGTGTTTCTGAACTACATCCCCCAGGATGCTCAGCCAGTCTCTAGTAGGGATGAGCTATTCGGTTCGATCGGTTCGGAGTTCGATTCGAACATTGGCCGTTCAAAAATTTGCGAACTTCGAACTTTTTGGGACATTCGCCAAAAGTTTTTTTTTTTTTTTTTAAAAACTATAAAAAATGCTTATAAAATACAGAAATAAAGAGACTCTTTACTGTAGAATATTATAAGCAACGGTTTATTCGATTTTGAATTCAAACGGGAATATTTTTAACATTGAAGCCTATGGGATAAAACATTCTTGTTAATAAAACATCAGGCAGACACGGCCCTCTAATCAGGCACTGTAGACGGCAGTGAGAGAAATGGGGGGTGTGAGGGTCCTGAGAATGAGCAAAAGCACTAGTGGCTTGCTCTGCGGTAGGGGCCCGCTCAGGTCTCACAAGGTTTTAGCTTGTATGTGCCATTACAGGGATGAATGTTCCATATGCAAATCAGCCTGCTCTCACCCAAAAAGGGTGGCCAGCGCTTACTGCCAAGGACATCATCCCTGCACGAGAGGTGCAGCAACCCCCGACGATCGTTTCGGCCTTGTTAGGCCTCGTCAGGAGGGTATAGCTGACACGAGCAGGCCACTAGTGCTGTTGCTCGTCCTCAGGATCCTCACACCCCCCCTTTTCTCACTATAAGTATACAGGGTCATCCAGACGTGGACCCCTTGCTTGATGTGCCTAGAGGGGTGTCAGCTATACCCTCCTGACGAGGCCCAAGAAGGCCGAAACGATCGTTGGGGGTTGCTGCACCTCTCGTGCAGGGATGACATCTTTGGCAATCAGCACTGGCCACCCTTTTTGGGTGAGAGCAGGCTGATTTGCATATGGAGCAATCATCCCTGTAATGGCACATACAAGCTAAAACCTTGTGAGACCTGAGCGGGCCCCACCGTAGAGCAGGCCTCTAGGGCTGTTGCTCGTCCTCAGGATCCTCACACCCCCCTTTTCTCACTGTAGACGGCAGCCTGCTTGAATCCCCTTGAGGAGCATGCGGCCGCCGAATGACAGAGCTGCGACTGTGCAGGTTAGCCGCCCGGGTGCATGTGGCAGAGACAGGCGGCGCAGGGAAGGAGCCACTGCACCTGCGGCCACGGCAGACCCCCCCCCACACAACCAGGATCCAGGGAGCCCCCACTGACCACCAGGCTATGGTAAGGCAACACATTTCTGATAAAAAATCCGAGGACATTTTTAAATGTACCCAGGAACATAAAATAAAACCTTTTTCTTATTTCTCTACCTTGCTGAATGTATTTAATTATATATATTAGATACATTCAGCCAGGTAGAGGGGGTGGCATGTGGGCTGCGCAGGGTCTCAGGCAGTGGTTTGTTTTTTGTCTGTATATTTTTAGCAAATTTATAGGGGAAGGTAAGGGCAGGTATGATATATATATATATATATATATATAAGGTATATATCTATATTCTTATAAATATAAATATCCAGACTTGTATTACACACACATTTTGGCAACTAATTGCCCCCCCCCCATTTGGCTGATCCCTCCAGAAGAAATGTTGAACCCGATAGAGCAGAGAATAATATATATATTCTCTGCTCTGTCGGGTTCAACATTTCTTCTGGAGGGATCAGCCAAATTGGGGGGGCGCATTTATTTGAGATTGTCCACATGCCACCCCCCCAGGTGCGTATTTGTATATATGGTCTGATATGGTCATGAGGTCTGTGGGTGGGTATATATATCTGCGTGTTGATATATACGTATATATAGGTCTGCGTGTTGATATATACATATATGTCTGTGTGTGGTATCAATGCATCCCTACTCTATACACAGCGCTCCGTGTCCCTATAATATATATGATCAGGGGTTACCTTTTTTATATTTTTATACTATTCCTATTAAATTAACAGTAATTTTTGAGGTATTTTATTCAGTAGAAACTTTTTTTGCCTATATAACATGTGCTTTGTGAAAATAAAACGGTTTTCTGTGTACATTTTAATTTAGTTAGTGGATTCCTGTCCAGTGCGGCGAGAAGCAAACGTAATGCAGTGTAGACACGCTGTGAGGTGGAGCGAAGTGAAGTCAAGCCTGCAAAATGTTTGCTTCGCTTCGCTATGCTGTGTGTCTCAGCCTTTATTCCCGCATCGCTAGGTTACAGAATCGGTTTGTATACTTGTTACTGACCCTGCTTGTTCTGAGGACCCGATCTGTTGCTGACTTTGCCTGCCATTTGACTATTCACTCTGTGTATTCCCTGCCTGTTCTATTTGCTTCCTGTTGCTACTGGTGTGCGCCGATTCTCACCATATACAGTAGAGCAGTACAAGTGCCTAAACATTGCTGACCCGGTTTTGTTATAGTTGCTGATGTAACTGAATAGATCGGGGATCTCTTCTGCATTACCAAAAAACCTCCACCACTGCACTCTTCCACAATACCTCAGAGGGGTTACAGTGTGAAGGCACTTGCTGCCACCAAAGGCACAATATTTGGGTGCACTGCCACTGACGCCTATACCAGATTCATATCATTTTAATATTTGACCTCAGGGTCCAACCCTGCACTCTTCCACAATACCACAGAGGGGTTACGGTTTGACGGCACTGTTGCCAACACTAAAGGCCTAATTTTAAAGCACCTATTGTTACTTTCATCCAAAGCCTGCATAAGTTTCACAATAATTTAGCCCAAAAAAATCACTAAACTTGTTCTGCGTGTCCTAAAACGTCTCCTCTTTTCATACAGGCTGCCGCCCCAAGCAGTTGTTTATGAATAGATTAAAGGAAAACCATTTACCGTCATTTGAAATGTCATTTTTTTGTTTTTAAATGTTTCTATACATCCTACAAATCCTCCACTTCATGGGCAGGTTATGGGGACCTCCTAGGCACGATATTTGAAGGAATTTTTCATTTTTATTCTTAACCTTTATTTCATGGAAAACTCACTGTTCCTTTAAAAAGTTTTTTTTTTTACTTTTTGTCCTTGTTTCCTGTCCCCCAGGGCACTACCTGGACCCCCATACACCTTTTATGGCAAATATCTTGCATATATGCCCTCTTGGAGGGCACTCTAAACATCGAACTTTCGAGTCCCATTGACTTGCATTGAGTTCGGTTCGTGTTTGCTTTCGAACTCGAACTTTTGAAATTGTTCGAGTTCGAATACGAACCGAACACGGGGGTGTTCGGCTCATCACTAGTCTCTAGCTGATCTCTTTCTTTTCCTTTCTTACAAGCGGGTTATACTCAGTTTTCTGGTGTCATGGGATTGCCAGACATATAGAGACATTCAGAAGGGTAAACATTTACTGTTAGAATTTTCTATTTTAGAAATATGCGCTTAGCTACAATTAGCGTTTTCATAAATGTTTAAAAGCATTAAATAATGCAGAAATATCATAATGTGCGCTGTAAGTATGACAGGGGAAGATACATTTAGTCTGAAGGGACAGAGATATGATGTAGATACACGAAAACCTACTGAACTGTGTGCAGCAGCGGAAACTGGTCACAGCAGGAAATGTAATATTAAAGAAATGTTAAAATTATGCAGCCGTGCCAAATGTTAAGTAATAAATTATGTATAACGCTGTACTGGTTTGAAAGATCTTGAGGACAAAAATCTCCTGTAGACATAATGTGGAAATGTGGCTTTGTGTGAACAGGCAATTTGAATTTACTTTGTACGCAATTTATCACCAAAGGCATAGACGACCCCCTCCTCCCATCCTTAGTACCCTGCTGTCTTAGAACCATTAAAGGGCCACTACCACCAAAACAATGAAATGTCCTTACTGTGTTTATTTTATGTTGCTGATATCTTACATGTGCTTTGGTTCTCTTGTATGTTTAGTTAACAAAATATTTTACTCTGTGTCACTGGATGCATCCATTGTGTAATCTATGTGGAGTAAACTGCCCCGCAAAGTATATTTACATCACTTGCTCCTCACTCTGTGGCAATGACCATAGAATGGAGTCAATAGGTCGATCAAGATCTCAAGTCTCATTGTATTGTGTGGGATGTATTCAAAAGACACCACCAAGGGGTAGATTATAAATCTTTTAAGAGCCCTGTCATATCTCATTCAGCTGCCATCTCTTACCTTGAGTAGCCTGAAGAATTATAGCCCCCTGTAGTCTTATCTACACATCCACCCTCCTTCTCATTAAACTATTAAATACTGTAGATTTGATAAACCACAGAAGTATAGAAAACACTTTTGTAAATGTTGCTTCATGGGAAATAATCAACAAAATGGTAGGGAGGTAACAAAAACAACTTTGTTTTCCTTTTAGGCCCGTGTCAGACGAACGCAGTGATCACACCCGTGTTGCCGCACAGTTTAGGATAGGGTCAGACGAGCGCGTTTTCTACGGACTGAGCGCCCGTGCAATACGGACACACTTTTTGACGGAAGACGCAGTAGTGGCCACACAGTCCGTTTTTGTGAATGATGTTATTTTTGACGGATGTAGCAGGGAAAATAAATTAAAATGAAAAAACATTTTGTCCGTCAAAAATGCTGGACGTATAAATGCAGTCCGTCTGAACACATTCCATCACTCACACACAAAGCTATGCAGAAGTTGCGGACGTGGCGCACTCCGCACGTCCGTCCTAGCGGTTCGATGTTCTTGCTAACCTGCGTCCGTTTGCCTCGTCCGTAGTGCGTCCGCACGAAGTGCGGACGTACTTTGTGTGTGGACCTTCATTGTTCATGATTATCTGCTACCACGGACGTACTAAATTGCGGCTACACGGACGTTAACACTGCGCTCGTCTGACCCTAGCCTTAACGTCCGTAGTAGCATAGAAACATGAGCAATAGAGACCCACACTGCAACGAACTGCGCACGCACAACGCACGTGTCAAACGCACGCAAGTTAAGCAAGAACGTAAAACCGCTAACACGAACGCGCAGAGGGCGCAATGTCCACCACGTCCGTGTAGTGTTCTGTGTGCGTGATGAGGAGACGTCAGACGCAGCGCATTTGCAACGTCCAGCACCTTGAAGCACAAAATGCCTTTTCATATCCTTTTTCATATTAATTTTGTTTTCCCTTTTTTTCTACGTCCGTCATATAAAACGGACTGTGTGGTGTCTACAGTATCTTCCGTCAGAACGCCCGTCCGTTATGCACGCACACAGAGTGCGCTCTGACTGCGTTCGTCTGACTCTAGCCTTAACCTATGTAGCGCTGTTAAAGATTGTGTTGCTGCATTTGCTCGTTATGGCCACCAGAGGGAGACAGGAGCCATATGGACTATGCTGGACCTAAACGAACTACAAATTCCATCAGGCTTTGCGGCGGATACAGGAAGTGGGTGGGAGAGAGGGGAAGGACGTCAGCAGCCTCGTGCGGAGGAGAGGCAGAGTGAGCCGAGCGGCGAAAGGTGGAAGATGCACTTGAGACTGCCAAGGATCATGACCAGGCCGGAGAGCAGGCGCTGCCTTGCGGGTACTGGAGATCGGGACAGTGACATTGCAGAGACCTACCTACGCACCGCCGAGAGGTTTGCACAGAAATTTAGTTCCGGTTGGACCCCGAGTAAGGAGACCATAACTTTACATAACCCTAATTGCATACGTTAACACAACTTACGAATTACATGTGGCATTTCAGGAATTCTCCATGTTTTGGTATATCGGGCATAAAAATACTGACCCTCTTAGCCACGAGCACCCGACTGTGGCGAATTACGGAGTAATTCACCTGAAATACTCATGATTTAGTTGACATTTCCCTATGTGATTAGCCAAACCGACAGACATTACATGCGAGTTGTGTTTGCCAGCGCCTACTAGATAGATGCTAAGTGTCATAGCTTGCCTCCTACCTCTTGTCGCCTCCATAGGGGGATCGAGCCTTGCAGCGCTGAGCGTCCTAACTGCGCTCAGCAAAGTGGCCAGATGGGCGTCCGAGTGTAAGGACTTCCACTCTCATACATTCCTTCCGCTCTCAAAGCCGCTCATCTGACCCCGGCCTTACTCAGTATGATTTAGTTGTAGGGTTATATTGGACATAACCAGTTTGTTTTTATTTAGTTTACACCAGTAGCAGAACTATAGCACAGACCCTGGGGTGCTGCCACTGGATGGAGTTGTACCGCCAGTGTTTTATTCTTGCTTGGAGTTGGAGTCCTGTGCCACCACCACACCCTCCCTGCCTCCCTCTCTCTGGTCTGGAACTGCCATCCCTCCCTTGGGTCCGGTTCTTTCACCCCAACCTCAGGTCCGGTCTCTTGCCCAAATCCACTCCTCTCACACTCAGGTCAGGTCCCTTGACCAAACTCCCTCCCTCCTCCAGCTCAGTTTGTTCATTAAATTATCTTAAAAGGACACTCTATGCCCCCTGGTCACTTTAGCTTATTAAAGTGGTCAGGCTGTGTGGAGTGCTTGCCCAGTCTCGCCATGCTTTCATTCTGACCAAATCATGTCAGCAATTCATGTCTATCAGAGTGATCGTAGAAGCGCTTGTTTGTTCAGAATTGCTTATGAAAAAAAATGGGGGGGGCAGGGGTTGCTTTTTACATATTGTGTTCCTTGAAAAGAAAAACATTGTATTTATTTTATCCGATGGATCAATAATGAAATTAGTCGTTAGTTACAGCCGTAATATATATATATATATATATGTGTAGTAGTCGGGTGTATGACTGGCCAGCAGGCTATTTTCTGTTTCTGGGGGCTGACAGTATTTAATACGTAGAATACACACAATTCTAAGGATTATTGCTGTTTAATCTAATCAGAATGCTGTTCTCTTTTTCTTTTTAGATGAGAAAGAGGTTACTCGTACAAGAACTGAAGGATTCACTGGAGAAAAGTGAAAAAATTGACTTTTCTATCAGCTATGATGGGTTGGAGTACGGCTCATATAACATCCTGCGGGATAGAAGCTTGGCCAAGCTCCTGGATGTCTATAAACCCATAGGCGGCCATGCAAGCCCAGGCATAGGCCAGATGCACAAAAAAGAATGAAGACTAATAATTTAAGTCTGTAACAAATTAAGGCTCATCCACTTAGCAAGCTTTATTATGCAAAATGACAAAAAGCTTTCCATATTATTTACTGGAAATCCCAGGCGCACGCTACACAAAAACCTCATTTAGAACTGATAAATGAACTATTTACAATACAATTGCAGCATGTGTGAGAGCATCGGTTCCGGACATTATCTTCTCCAGGCAAGCCGTGCCGTGGGAGCAGCAGTCACTCTTGTTTCGTCAACGTCATGGAAAATTACATTAGTTTAAAGAAAGAAATATAATAGCTTGGTCAAAACAATTCTGAAAAGGATGGTGGATTATTAGAAGTGAAAAAATACCTTTAAACAAAAAATTACCACATTTACATGGCGAGATTTATTTTTTGATTTTTAAGTACCATTTGTAGCATCCCGCCCAGAGCAAAGAATGTGATTTTCTCTATTGAAGACTGACTTGTCCGAATTGTAACACGGGGTCCCGTTTCCACGTGCGGAATGCTCCTCTTGCTGTCAGTATCCCAAAGGAGTATGAATTCTGGCCCAAACCCACCCACAATAGACGAAGCTCCTTGCAGGGTGAAAACAAAACTAAGAATAGGGCACAGAAAACACAAACACCCTGTACCTAGTATTGTTGGTACAGGGTGACTTCAACATAGGAGAGAGCTGGAAAATAATATAACACATCAGGCCTGCAGCTCCCAAATGCATCGCTAGGTCCAAAGTACCCCAAGTTCAAAGTGACTCCAGTTACACTAACCTTTCGCAAACAGCCAGGTGATAGGAAGGAAAGCTTGAGAGGCAGTCATGTAATGTGAATTTCTGCAAGTGACGTCCTGTGGATTTTAATATGTGTAGCGATGTGTTAAAGTTGACTGTGGCAGTACCCATTTTTGGCCACAAGATGGAGACAATCACGATTAAAGACCCTGGACACTCGAACTACATGTCCCGGCATGCTTTGCGAAGAAACAGGAAGTGGGTGGGTTTTGGAGACGCTGTACATCCTGCACCTCGTGGAGAACAGGCAGAGCACGCCAGGGAGTAGAGGAGAGCGGATGCACACACAGAGAAGGAGAGACCAAAAGATAGGCCGGAGCGCAGACAGAGTGGATCGGGCCTTAGGATTGGGTCACCCAGCCTTGCGGGATACAGACATCACCCTCTATACTATCCGAGTGCAGTTGAAGGAGAGAAGACCCCTCGAGTAAGGAGTACCGCGGTCGATTGAAGCGGGGAGCAGGCGGTAAGCTGGATGAGTCGCGGCTGACAGACAGAAGGCCAGACAACAGATCCGGTGGTCGGCGTCCCCAGTCAACATCGAGCGGAGAGACGTCCTGGGTCAGCGGAACCTCAAGCTTGCGCTGGATGGGTGAGAGGCCCCCAAGGCCGTATGTAAATAAGAGCGTACGCTGCTGTTTTCCTTCTAAAACCCACAGGGCCCCAACTGACTAGTCGAAGACATCTTTAAAGTAAACTCACTGGCCAGTTGAAAAGTACCCGGGTACCATATACACACGAATACACACCACTTCATGTTCTGGGACTTAACCTGTGCAGGACTCAGTTTCCTTTTCCGAATCGGGACAAGGGGACAAAGTTAAAGTTACATTCCGAACATTTTTTCTCTTTTTGTTCCCGCTGCGCGTTTACCGTGATACGAGAACTGTGTATTTTATTGTGTTCCGCTACGCGGTTTTTCCTCCAATTTCGTATCTTTTAAATTTCTGCTCGGTCGGGGTTTTTTTCCGAAAATACGAAGCCCTCGTGTTTTCGTTTCTTTTACCGCTACGTGTTTATCGTGTTACGAAAGTACTGTAAATCTTCCTGCATATACCGTGTCTCAAGAGCTGCAAACCTTTTTAGTAAACCTTTTTGTAAAACTTACAGCGGTGTTGGAGTATATTTATTCCCTAGTGCGGGGAGACTGACCCGTGGTTCAATTTCAGCGGCTCCTCCGGGAGTGAGCGCTACATATGCCTTGTGTATTACGGAGACATCTTCTCAATAGGTTTAGATATATGCGCTGACTATTGAAAGAACAGTCACATTATAAGGAATTCTCTATACACACACCTGAACCCTGGGATATGAGTAAATGACTAAAAGCAGTGCATTATCAGCATTCCTGCTTCCCTTATTGCAGACCAACTCCTACAATCACTGAGCAGCAAATCATATCACCTGTGCTGTGTTTCAGATATCTGGAAAACCTGGCCTGTTAGGGGGACCTGAGGACAGGACTGGGAACAATTCAATGTTCTTGAGCCCAGGACATATTTGAAAACGAGAGAAATCTCAATGTATCCTTCCTGGTAAAATACTTTGCAAATAAATAAATAAACTACTAAAAATCGTGAATGATTATGTATTATCTATTTTATGCACATCTCACTATATGTCACAACAAAAACTGGGGTTACAGAAACAGCACAAGAAGACTCATGCCACACCAGTTTGGTTGTAACTTGAAGCCCGGCAGCACCTTTCCTGCAGCAGACACTGATCTCCACTCCGTGTTCCACCCTGCTGCACATGAGGTTCTCACTAATTATTCAGAGGCTTCCTATTTAAAGGTGATACTCTGTGCCACTGGCGCCACCCGGTGGTGATGGCAAATAACCTCAATTCAATCAAATAAAATACAATGCAAGTAAAATGGTGCAAATAGGATAAAACAAAGTAATGTGACATTTAGTCTTATCCTGTATACACCAGGTTGTAAAAGTCTTAATGATTGTGAAAGTCTTAATAATCAGTGCAGGGAAGAATAAAAAATAAAAGTCATACAGTATCTGGTATTTGTGGAGTCAGCTGCCTCTCCAGACCACTTGGTGGTATATCCCTTTTCCACCTTGTAAGTCAGTATAAAAGAAAGATGTGCTGGAGCTGGCACTTCTTGTCCTGTTAGTGGTTCCTTGTGCTGCATCCCGTGGCTCAGAAATGTGGTTTCCTTACAGGGTTACCATCCTCCGTGTCCCTCAAAATATAAAATGATTCACATAGAGCAATATTGTATAAAATGGAGTGCAAACAAAGGAGAAGAATGTCGTACTCACATTTGCTGGTGTCTTATGGATCAGACACCAGATTTGTAGGCACCAGAGCCGCGTTCAATACCTCAGCCGCTGCAAGTGCTAAGTTAGCAACTTGCTATTGAACGCCGTTCAACCGCTCAGCAGTGCTAACCTAGCACTTGCAGCGACCCGAGGAGATGCTTAGTGTGACGTATTAAAGATGGCCGCCACCATGAAGCAGTAACAATTCCGTACAGCAAGATGGCCGCCGCAATGAAGCAAGTAAGAATTCCGTACAGCAATGTTAATTTTGAGGTTTTTGTTCACCAAAGCACAAAATATTTATTTATTATGTCCCCCTGCACATAGACATATATTACAGTTCAATTTAGATTTTGTTTCAGAAGTAAACATAACATTTATTCATTAAAAACTATCATTTGTGGTGTGTGCATACAAAACGGAATTGTGCTGACTGCTTTTCTTTATCATATTTTGTCCGAGTGATTCGAAAAACAATCTGAATCTTTCATTAAGAAATCGTCGGCCATTTTGGATTCAAAATTCGCATCCAAAGCATTCAATGACACTGCTGCAGCAAACTGAATTGCTGCGCTGCAGCAATTCAGCAGCTGCTGAGGTATTGAACGGGGCTCTGGTGACTTCAGAAGGTGCACCGGATCACCTATCAGCCTGACAGTAGCACCAACTGTTGAAGCTTTTTATGCAAAACGTGTTTTGGTATACTGTATATTTATTAATAATAAAATTTGCCTTATTTTACACCTATCCCGGGTCCTGGATACTTATATTCGCCGAAGAGGTGAGTACGACATTCTTCTCCTTTGTTTGCACTCCATTTTATTCAATATTGCTCTATGTGAGTCATTTTATATTTTGAGGGACATGGAGGATGATAACCCTGTAAGGAAACCACACTTCTGAGCCACGGGGTACAGCAAAAGGAACCACTAACAGGACAAGAAGCGCCAGCTCCAGCACATCTTTCCTATTTAAAGGATTCTCACCCCAGCAGTGGTGCGTTATCATTGCCGCGGTGTGGCTGAGAAAGTAGTGTATCCTGCCTTGCTATATCCCCTTTACTGTATGTCCAGTCTGTGTATCGGTGTCCCTGTCTCCAAGGTTTGCGCTGTTCCTGCAGTGTTTCATGTTTGCAAGTAAACCTCTTGTTTATTTGCTGCAACCTGACTGCCTGCTGCATTGTACAGCAGAATACAACAGCACCTCAGGAACTGCGAGTCCCCAGAGTGCTGTACATTACGTGTAATTTTTTTTTTCTGTTTTTGTGTACTTGAATACTGCATTTCAGTAAATCACAAATGGAAAGGTCAAAAGCAGCCAAAGAAAAACATCCAAAAGACAGAACATTCATTTTTTGTTATTTTTTATAAAGCATAGTATAAAATACATTGTACAGCTTGTAACTTTGTAACTCATGAAATCACGTCACAGGTTACACTTTATACAATTAATGTAATGGCTGGAAAACTGGTTGCAGTAAAAAAACATTAATAGGATTAATATTTACAAACTTATCTACACATGTACAAGTCTTGTCTCTTATAAAAACAATCGCTGTTTGGATAATGTTAAATATATATTGCATTCTATAATAAAAAATATATACATAATAAAATAACAACAGGCCGCACACATGAGATGGAATTAACCCTTTATAGCGTCCATGGTTCCCATGAGGATGGTAACAGCACATTATAAATGGGTTGTGTGATAACAGCTGCCAATGTTTTGAACCAGGAAGAGGGTAAAGTAGAAATGTGTGAAGGTGAATTTAAAGGGATTTTCATGCTACGTGGGTCAAATAATAGGCTTTGTATGAAAAACATATTTTTTTCTATAGCGCCAGCAGTTTCCGCAGCACTATAGGGCAATAGATTTCAGCAGACATATTCACTTGTACAGCTCTTTTCCGAGTGATATCCTTGTTTTTTTATTTTGTTGATGCGGTATTGAAGGAAAATTGGAAAAGCAAAGCACAAATATTATCAATGTAACAATCAATGTATCACTCATATGACCCGGTTGGAATCAGCGCTTAAAGTCTAAACCAGGAGTCAGCAACAACCAGCCTTGCAGATGTTTTGAACTACATTTCCCATAAAGCTCAGCAAAGCAAAAGAGTGGCTGAGTATCGCGGAGGGTGTAGCTCCAAAACATCTGGAGGGCCGATGTCTAAACGACCCAAGGTTTAAACGTCGGAAGCAACCATGTAACAGATGCATTAAAAGAGGTCATTCTGAAAATGTCTAGTAATGTTTTGATAGAACATGCGAGTTTGATACAAATGGCCCAAGGAAACACATGTTCCAACCTTCCCAGAGGGGCTACAAAACACACTTAAAATGTCCCCTGTCATCTGCTCATATGTCAGCGGACTCCTTGAGCTGGATCATGCACGGTTTGGTTTGATGGTGATCAAGGGCATATTTATGTGTCTTATTAAGATTTTTAGAGCGGGATAAAATGACTTTCAGTGCAAAACGAAATGCTTTAACAAAAAGAGACGTTAAAGGGTGAAATGCCCCATTAACGAAATTTTATCTAAAAACGAAAAGCATACAATAAAAAGTTACAGCATCCATATGTTATGGCAGAAGAGGCCGTGTTACTGCACGTTACAGGTTTCGTCACTTTCAGACTTGTCGTGCAATGCTTCGATATTTGATTGTTTCCTTGTTTCCTTCTGACATAAGACTGGGCTTTCAGACACAGGCGCCTTCCTCTTATTGTAAGCAGAGAGCGGGGAGGAGAGCTCTATAGACCTGACTGCCGCCTCCAGCTGCATCAGCTCTGTTTTGTTCAACTGAAAAAGAAAAGTCATGTGGATATTTACAGTATGATTTTTTTTTATATATTTTTTTATAACATTTAAACGCATTAGGGGTTATTCAAAAAGAGTTGGTATTGCAGTATTGACAAACGGCATTATTTCAGAGAAATCCAAACAGTGACAGGGAAGGGTTACTGTGAAGCTTCTCCTGTGGCTCTTTGGATTTTATTTTTCTGAAATACCTGCATTTGTCGGTGCTGCAACTGTGACAAACACCGGCACTCAGATTTGATTTGGTGGGGTGTTATATCCGGACAACACAACTGCTTCGTGGATGAATTATCTAGGACTGTGCCTAGCAGCATGCAATGTCTGAGGGTCGTATCAGAAACCTATTGGACTCCATGGCCCTAGCCACTCATATCCTACTGCTGGCATATAGAATATTCCCACAGTAACTGCTCACATGCAAACCACATCATACTTTTAACTCCCATAAAGGGGCTAAAAACACATTTAAAACACTTAAGGGGTTATTCTTCCTTTTTTTTTGTAACAGCCCTTTTTTATCACCAATCATAGGACCTTCTATGTAAATTCCAGGCATTTTCGTTCAGTAGTTTTTTTGCAAACAGCGTTTCAATTTTGACACTGTCAATCATGTTGTTTTTTTTTTTTTTTACCCTGTCCGGCGGCTTGTTGGCTGCGTTTGGCGACCCTCCGGCGGATTTGCGACGGCAGATTCCCTGCGGTGAATGCTGAATTCACCGCGGGCTGGGGAAATTTGATTCCTCGAAGTGTGGGGAAGAGCGGGGAACGAAGAGCACCGAAATGTCAGTGCTCTCTGAATAGCCCCCTTAGGGCCCTATTCCAAACGTGGCAAAACGTAAGCAGAGCTGTTGTAAATCTCCCAGAGACATTATAGTCTATGGAGTTGCTAAGTTTACACCAGCTCTACTTTAGTTTACATTAAAGTTGGAATAAGGCCCTTAAAATGTTCCAAGCCATGCAGATTATGACATGCCCCTTTAAAGGGATTTTCTGGGATGAATTGACATGTTGTATTACAAAACATATTTTCTCACTGAAGGAAGCTTCCCCTTTACATTTAGGAAATATTCTTGCAAAACATACAGCTATTAATTTGAGGATTGGAAGCATACAAGACTTCACATGGTAACACAATAACAGGTCTATTCACTAAAGGGTGAAATCTGGAGAATATCCAAGAGAAGTGAAAATTCTAGGTCAAAATAGCCGATTTGGAAAGTGAGATAAATGGAGAATTTTTTTGGTTTGGCTATTTTGACCTAGAGTTTTCTCTTCTTCTGCCAATTCTCCCGACTTCACCCTTCAGTGAACAAACCTGTAAGTATTTCCTAACTAGTGCAAAGAAAAAAAGGGCTCGATTAACTGCTTCGCGCAAAAGTGCACGTGCAGCGCTATTTTTTTTGCGCGCAGCGTTAAACATTAACGCGCGTAAATTAACGCTGGCATTAAAATCTGAGCGCATTTTTTCATCCGTCAAAAAATAACGTGCGTAAAAAAGACGCGCAAAAACACGTGCGCAGAAATCAGTGGGCGGACTGTTTCATGCGATTCAGCCAATCAGAATTAAGAACCACAATTGTCTCCCGTTAAGTTTTTGCACCTGTCAATGTCAATCTGAGCATATGTGCTGCAGCAATAATAAAAACACGCACAACTTCTCCATTTTATTGTTTGGGTATGCATAGAATGTGTAACTATAAGTTGTTGTATTTTTTTTGGGGGGCTGGTGTATTTGGTTTCGGCCAGGATGTTCAGATTTGCCATTCACACCAGCTCCAGCTTTTCAAAGTCGTTAAAATTACGCGCGCAAACGCTGTGCGTTAAAATTTGCACGTAGATTGTAATACCATCCGCATACCAGCGCACAAACGCATTTGCGCTCACAATGTTAAGTATAGGATGCGCAACGTACATTACGCTCGCAAAGGGTTTGCGCAGGTTCACCCGCGGTAGATGTTAACGCGCAGTTTTTGCACGGACATTGTTATACGATGTTCTGCGCAAAGGGTTTTTCCCCTCGCGTTAATGCATTTTTGCGCACACGTTAACGTTTGCGCAAAGAAGTTAATAGAGCTCAAAGTGTTTTTGACTGAAGCACCACCCTCCTTTTCTTTGTCTCTCAAGCCATATATCCCGGTCTGTAATCTGTGTCTTTATGATTGAGATTTGGAGTTTTAATCCTTTTTTATTTCTGCTGACATTTTTCTTACAGCTCAAATAGATTTTTCAAAAGGAAACATGAACAGACTTCGGACATAAATTAGATTTTTTTTTTCTTGTACGGAAAACGAACAAAAACGTATGTCATCTCAAATCTGATGAAGAATAACTACTAGGTGTGTATGGTTACAAAGGGAAACTATGGCATCTACATTGGTTTTTATGACTGACGTTGAGCTTCCTAGGTGAAAACACCGTCAGGTGGCACAAAACAGATTAAGGACGCTCACTGAGCGGTGTCAAACTGTGTAGCATACCAATGTTAGAATGTGTTAGAATACAAGAAATAAACACACACAAACGTTGCAAACTGCTCATTCTTTGCAGAGGAGCACAGGGAGCCTTAAGGATGATAGCAGTGCTGATTTATAAGTATGCCCCCCCCCCTTCAATTTTAATGCTAAATATTGCGAATAAAGTGAGTTACAAAACTAAACAACTATGAAAACGAATATCCTAAAAACCCAGCGTGCGATTGCAGATCGTGTCTGAATACTGTAGTGCAGCATGCTTACCTTCTGGGAATTGCTGCCCCCTTCTGTCAGATTTGGGAAGCTGGGAGAGTTTTCCAGATCAGCGTTTTGTATTGTTGAGAGGTTGGATGGAGAAGGTTTTTGGGCAGAAAGGCGAGGGCTCTTTCTCAGAGGCAGAGCTGTTCTGCAGAGAACAAACGGACTTCGTTTTCCCGAGGGAATATCAGCAAATCCTATAAAAGGAGAGAAACAAACAATGCTGAAGCCAAGCCGGGCATACAAAGGCAGCAGGGCATAGCAGTCAGCTACGGGCACTCCAGCAATTCAAGTCTGCAAACCTCATGATGCTCAGGGAAACTGCAAACAGCTGCAAGAACAAAGGTTGTCACATAGAATAAAAACATCCAAAACGATTGCTTCTAATAAGGGGTTGATCAGCAGCCTCTACATCCCAGGTTTTTTTTACTTTACCCTTACTGCTCACACTTGTGACACTTGTGCTGTGTATTGGAACTTCAGTCACCCCACACACACACACAGACATTATGTAAAGTTACAATGTTACAGTAACACTGCGAAACCAGTGGCTCCTCAATTAAAAAATTTTGTCATTAAATTCAATAACAAGTCAATAAGTTTGATATTCGTCCCCCAAATCCATACACAGACATCGTGGCACCTACCCTGTTTCACCACCTCTGGGAGTCCATCCAGTTCGAAGTGTCCATCATCAGATATCGGCGGTGTGGCGACAGTGCTGCTTGCAGTCTTTTTAACCCTTTTGGTTTGGCGCTGTGATGTAGGTGTCGTGTATTTCGGCTCATCTGCAGCCTCCTGGGCTCTGCATCTTTTAGTGGATTGCTTTACAGCACCCTGTGTAGATCTTCTATCCTTTTCTCCTTTTCCTTTACATGTCTTCATTAGGGCGCCTGGTTTCCGGGGTGAAGATTTGACTTCTTTGTTGGTTTCGAGCTCTTTCAGCTTCATAGTCAGCAGATCTACCTGTCTCTGTAGCATATCGTTTGCTTCCTCCAGTTTATGGGTTTCGATAATTAAGGTGCAGTATTTTTCGACGCTCTCATCTGCCTCCAGGGTCTTCTCTTCTAAAGATTGTTTTAATTCCTCTAGTTCGGCAAGCAGGTCACTGGAGCTGTTATCCATCTCTGCATCTGCATGACCAGAAAATGTACAGAAAGGAAAGCAATCCTCTTTAATCTATGACTTGTGCATGGAAAATGCTGACTTGGCACTTGTCAAACTAAACAACCTCAAATATTAAAGTGTCTTTAAGGCTAATGTCGCCACTAGATTACAAACTGCTAAATCCCGACTCCCAAACTCTTCATTTAAAAGTAACAATTAAAAGGGATATTTTTTAAAAAAAAAAAAATTAAACATTTTCTTGTCCTTAAATATTTGGGCAGAAGCTGCTGGCCGCCTCTGCCCAACTATATTATTATTTTTTTCTTTTCTAGGTTATTTACTCACCCCTTGTCCCTTGCCAGGCACTCCTCCTCCTATTCAGCCCCCGAACCTAGAAGTTTATGAAGCTTTTCCACACAGTTGGTGCTCCTAGGCCACTTGCGTAGCGTAGGAGCTGTAAATTGCGCAGAGCTATGGGATTTGTGTACTCAGGGCCATGTCAGACGAGGGCACTATGTGCGCCCCTACTGACGTGTCTCCTGGCGTCCGTCACAGCGTTGAGACGCTTCGACGGGGCCGGCCACACACTGTAGTGCGCACACGATTTGCATGTGCTACAGTGGGCGAGCTGCAGACGTCTAGAAATACCCCACGGTCGAAGCGCTACATACATAGGAGGATCGATCCTTGCAGCGCTGATTGCAGTAACTGCGCTCAGCGAGGCGGCCAGACGGGCGTCAGAGTGAAAGGAACGTCCACTCTCACGGACGTTTCTTCCACTCTGAAAATCGTTCGTCTGACCCCTGACTAAAATTAGACATTAAGCCCGTGCATAACGATGAATCAGATCCGACCTATCGGCTGCCTCTCGGAGACTGATCGCGGCCGCGATTGGTCTCAGAGAGAGTGATGTCGGCACGCTCTCTGCCTGCTGACGTCACTGGTGACCAGCAGCCAGGAAAATCAAAAATCCCATCTGCTGGTGACGCTGGGTGGGGTGGAGAAAACTCATAGAAACCTATATCTTGAAAACGAGAGAAATGTCAATGTATCCTTCCTGGTAAAATCCTTTATAATTAAATAATATCGGTGGGTAGTGCATCCTAGGAAGTCAAGGCCAAGGTTATATAGTTCTTGAATGTTGACATATGCCACTGAACTATTTGGCTGATCTAAATAGGAGGTGTTGCACTGACTGCTGTAATTCCCCGCTATGACTAGATCTCAAAGGTCTTCTTAACCCTGGAATAATCTCTTCCAGTATAATACATTGTGAGTAACCCTCTAGCTAGAAGTCAGTAATTAAATATTGTCCCAAGTAAAGTCCATCCATTAGTTTCGAGTGACACGTTACATCGTCAGAGAACTGCTAAAAGGGACACTCTAGGCCAGGGGTGTCAAACCCTGGTCTATCAGATGCTGATGGCCTTGGAGGACCAATTTAGCCCTCCAAGTGCCAATCTCAGCTTCCTTGGGACCCTGCATCCAATGACTCTCAGTGTGATTGCGTTGAGAGCCACTGAATTGGCTGGACACTTGCTCTAGCATTCTGCCTTCCAGCAGTCATGCTGCGGCCTGCAGGAAGTCGGCAGCATGTCATGATCTGAGAAGCGCAGAGGGAGACGGGTGCTTGATTAAAGGAGAATTTTTATACAAACTCTAAAGTAAAAATGGTAGGGGAGTATGGTCAGGAAAGGTTAAAGTTTAACCCCTCAATTTCTTCCCCCTCATTTAACCCTAGAGGAACCCATTAATGTACACAATTCCTCTAATATGGATTAAAGGAACAGATGTGAAATATATTTAAATGCTAGACTGATGAAATATATACATATATATATATATATCTCACACACACACACACACACACACTTTTTTTTATTTACACTTGTACGAGCTGGTAACAGAAATTTAAAAAGATCTCCATTTCTGTGTGTCTGATTAGAGAACATACTTTTTGGCTTTTCTTGAAAGCTTTCCAGATTTGCTTCATGTCGCTTGATCTGTTCTTCCAGCTGTCCCTTTTCTTGTTCCAACCGTTTGCACGATTTCATCCACAGATCGAGATTACTGCAGGTAACGGCGTTCTCCTTCTTCATTTCGGAGATGTCGGCCTACGTAAATTTACAACAGCAGGTACAAAATTAGGATTATGGATGGCTGTTCATTAATCACAAGCGCTGTGCTAAAGAAACTCTCCGGGAAGGATGTGACACCCTTAAGATCTCTAAGCAGGGATCAGGTAGATCATGGGTTCCCTGTGATCCCTTAAAATGCCTAGTCACTCAGACGCTGTAAAGGCATCTTTGTTAACACGTACATACTACACATTGTAACCAAGAAACACATCCGTTAGCGTTCATAAAGTATGGTACACGGAAGGTTTTGGGAAGTGACCGCCGCTCATTAACAATGCAGAGGTGCTGGATGGAAGCGTCGACCTGGCAGCAAAACTGAATAATGCAACGATTCTCCTAGTCATAATAAATAATACAACGAATCCGCAGCATTTTGCTACAGTAATGCAGATGTACAGGCCTTTTTACAGAAAAAAAAAAACACAGACCACCCCCCCCCCAGCAAACTCTACACATTGATAACTAGCTATGATAAATGGGCACTTTAATCAAAGTCTGACCCGTTGTGTATTAATGCACCTCAGCACCACGCAGCAAATTCACAAAACACAATATAGAGGACCTCACACTTTGTACAGTTTTAAGATTCAATGTGTATCCCCAGTGACCTCAGTCCATGCCAGGAGGGGACTAGATAGAAGCATAAATATATATTGTGACAGTGTGATTAGGGGCAGGGCGAAAGACCACCCAGGACATACTTGAAAACGAGAGAAATCTCAATGTATCCTTCCTGGTAAAATCCTAAATAAATAAACCTTGTCAGCAGGCGGATGGAGAAAGCCTTTTACTCCAATAAGGTTAATTCTCAGCTGACTGCTGATTAAGACTGCCCTTATAGGTAGTGTGGTTCTCTGAGAGAGCAGTCATTGTGCCGGGTGCAGCAGAGGAGGAGACAAGCCCTGAAGTTACTAAGGGAAGTACACTTTATTTTGTTTCCCATTCCTGGTAAGCGGCTTAGCTGCCCAATGTTATAGTGAGGGGAAACAAATGTTGTTTAGTTAGACTCCGAATGAGGAGTAGGATTTATATTTTTGTTTTATTTTCTTCTGTATTTGGATACTTTGGATGTACTGTGGCTGCCCAATAAATAAAAGCCTGAAAGACTAATTGGTGTGCCCAATGGCTATATCACACACACACACACACACACATATATATAATTATACACATATACACACACACAGAGGGGAAATACAATAATGGAGGGCTGTTAGAAAACTATACGGCTGGCTCCTCTGAGCAGGGCCCTCTACACCTCATCTCTGATAAACAAGCTTGTTTGTACAGGTTGAGCACCCCTCATCAGGAATGCTCAGGGCCCGAACGTTCCTGATCTCAGAATCTGTGAGAATCGAACGTTTTAGAGGAAGGAGATTACAGTGGGAGAGCTGCAATCCGCTTCCTGCGGCAGCCACCAGCGTGGACACTGGTTACTCCGTGGACATGAGGAGACATAGTGACTCCTGACAGAATGTCCCATGCTGGGGCTGCTGCAGCGCTCTGGAGCCAGATTCCTGATTGACAGCCCCGTCTGGATCACCCTTAATCTGGAAATAAAATCTGGATTGCTCCAAAAATTACAGGTTTTTAGATTTCCAGATAAGGGGTGCTCAAACTGAAGTTTGTTAGTAGAATTCCTATTCTTTATTGTAAAGCGGTACGGAAACTGTTGGTGCTATACAAGTGATGACAGTAGTATTTTAAATGAAGCTCACACCTGAAAAAAAGGTTTTACTCCTTTTGGGCTTCACTACGTGCATCTATAAATTATTTTGCCAACCAAAATTTAATGTCCATTATTCATAGCACTCATCCAAAGCGGCTCCTCACACGTGGTCAGTCGTTGCCCACGTATAGTCACCATGCTGTGAAAATGATGTACAGTCTTAACTCTTTCACCACATTCCTTTCTCTTTAATAGAGCAAAACTTCCAAAAAGAAGGTAAACTCCGTCAAAATCCAAAACAATTTTGATGCAGTAACAGCAATAGTTAAGGCTAGGGTCAGACTGAGGCAGTGCGAACGCGCGTTCTGGCGCACTTAATCACGGCCGCACTAGCAGCAGATGCCGGGCAATGACGGCCAATATACGAAGTACGGTCGCACAAAAGTCCGGCTGCGCAACGCAAGTGGAAAATGAACGCATTTTTTCGAGAACGTTAAACCACTAGTACTGACGTACAGAGTGCGCTGCGTCTGCTAGCGGCGTGTGGGTGTGATTAGGAGACGTCAGACGCTGCTAATGTCCGGCCAACATAACGTCCAGACACAAAAGTGTTTTATTGATGATCCGTACAAAATCACGACGAAAATGCGCATAGTATGACCACTATCACGTATTCTGTGAAAAAATGCGTCCATTCGTTCGAACGCACTTTTTCACAGACAACATAAAAATGCGTTCGTCTGACCCTAGCCTAACCTGGTACAGCGTCAGGCTACACGCTTTGTACAAATCACAGAAATTCGACAAGAGCGAAATATACGGTCTTGAAAAAGTGCCGTGATTTGTACGAAGCAGCAGAGTAATGCTGATCCTGCTGCCTGCCACATCTATATATTTTTGGATTGTGAAGCTGCAGTTCTTCTTTTGGACAGACTTTTAAGTGAAAGAAATAAAGGAATGCAGTTTTAAAGCAGCTTCAAGGCGGTTAATCCTCGCTTCACGGGGACTATACGTTACAACTGAAATAACCCAGCATCATGTTTATTCTTAAATTCTAATGTCTAAACAGTCAGGGAAATTCATCCCATGACTGAACGATGTGTATCGAATAAAAAGGGTATCAAACTTTGGTCCCAAGGTTCTTGCAGTACGTTATGGGCCCTATTACAATCTTCGCGCAAACGTTTACGCCGGCGCGAAAACGCATTAACGCGAGGGGTAAAACCCTTTGCGCTGAACGTCGGATTACAATGTCAGCGCAACAAACGTGCGTATACGTCTACCGTGGGTGAACCTGCGAGCGAACGCTGCTCGAGCTAACTGTACTGCGCGCGTCCTATACTTAACATTGTGAGAGCAAATGCGTTTGTAATACCATCTGTGTACCAGCGCACAATCTATGCGCAGGAGTTAACGCATAGACGTTGCGCGCATAATTTTAGCAACTCCTAAAAGCTAGTGTTAAAGGCAAATTCTATCAACCTGGCCGAACCCAAATACACCAGCCCAAAAAAAAAATACGCAGCAAAGTATAGTTACACATTCTACTCATACCAAACCAATAAAATGGATGAAGTTGTGTGTGCGTGTATTATTGCTGCAGCATATATGCTCAGATTGACTTTGACAGGCGCAAAAACTTAACGTGAGATAATTGTGGTTCTTATTTCTGATTGGCTGAATCGCGTTAAAAAAACTGTCCGCACACTGATTTCTGCGCGCAACGTTGCTGCGTGCATCCCTTTAATGCGCGTTATTGCTCGACGGATGAAAAAATGCGCGAGGATTGTAATTCCAGCGTTGATTTACACGCGTTAACATTTAACGCTTGCCGCACAAATTCACGAGTTGCGCAAGCGTTTTAACGCGAACATTGTAATAGGGCCCTAAGTGTGTATAAAGCCCAGACTGTCAGAGCGGCGCATGCGGAGCGCTCTGCTCGCACTGCAAAATATCAGCATCTGACTGGATGCTGGACTGCGAGTACCTCGCTCCTTTATTTCATGGTTATTTCATGTATAAATAAGGCCGTCCGTGAGTTAAATTCAAGAACCACTGAAAATTTTACCTCAGGATAGAACCTGTGTCAGCATCGCTCCCTGCCTCCCCTATTACGGTCCTGTATAATGATGTGTTCTATTTTGGCATACTTTTATAATAATTTTTTTCCAAACAAAACAATATAGATAATTAATATTTTTAATTTGCCTGCCTTAATAAATGGGGGTAAACAATTGCAGATTTATCTTTGGTTTATCCGTGCTAGTTATAGGTGATCCAAGGTGTTCATTGCTGGGGTGGGTAAATATATGTGTAGCGCTGGTTTAAAACACTGTTGCTGTAGTACTTATTTTTGGCCACCAGAGGGAGACAAGCGCAATGTAAGAGACACTGGACAATGGGACTACGTTTTCCAGCATGCTTTGTGTCGGGAACAGGAAGTGGGTGGGGAGAAGAGACTTACATCCGCAGCCTCGTGCAGAGGAAACCCAGAGCGCGCCGAGGAGTGAAGAGAGCAAGACGCACGTGAGACAGACAACGATCGTGACCAGGCCGGAGCGCAGGTGCGGCCTTGCGGAGCTAGAGATCGGTTCACACTACTTGCCAGAGACCAAGTAATCCACCGCTGCAAAGTATACAAAGATACAGAGTTGCTGAAGGACCCCCAGTGAGGAGACCGCGATGATCTAGTGGGAGTGCAGGCAGTGAGCTGAGCATCTTGTGACAGAAACGGACAAGCAAGACAAGCGGATCCGGTGGCACAGAGTCCCAGTCGGGTCGAGCGGAGAGACGTCCTGGGTCGGGCAGAGCGCAGAGTATCTGGCGGATGGGTGAGAGGCCTTCCCGGCCACAGTAAAATAATAAAGCACGCTGCAAGTTTGTCTAAACCTACAGGGCCCCAACGTGACTAGTCGAAGACACAATTAAATCGTTCACTGGCCAGTTGAATCTTGTACCTGGGTACCAACACACGCATACACGTACACCTTTTTGGGACACAACCTGTACGGGACTCACATTCCAACAACGAAGGGGTTAATATTCATTTTTCTTTTCCGCTGCGCGTTTCTCGCATTACGAACTTCTGTAAATATATATGTATACCGTGCTGCTTTATATATGCCAGTTTATTTGAGATCAGTAAACTATATAACGTATAAAATCCACAACAGTGCTGGTGTATATTTATTCCCTAGTGCGGGGAGACTGACCCGAGGTTTAAATTCAGCGGCTCCTCCGGGAGTGAGCGCTACACGTGGGGGCTCGTTTCCAGGATCCAGTCTCTGGAAAAAACGCATTTAAAGGGTTAAATATGGATCCAGACACTGCTGCCAAATGGTGTGAGGAGCACAGTAGTCAGATAGAATTGTGTATAGTCATGGATATTCCTGCAGACACTTGGGCCGAAGATCAGATTCGCCAGGCCGTGGCCGCACTGACACCAGATCATCGGGGGTTAATCCTGGACATTAAAGCGAACCCAGATACCTCTCACACGTATGTTCTTTTTGAGTGGAGAAAGGGTGTTCCAGTGTGTTTTCAGGGCGTGAGCGTGAAGCTGACCGATGAGGTGGAAATTCAACTGATTCAGCCAAGTGCGCCACGTGGCGATCCCGTGAGTGTTCCCGCGCCCAGTCCGCTGGCCATGATCGGGCCTGAATTTATATTGGCTATTGGAGATTTGCTGGCTAAATGTCGAAGAACAAGCCCTCCGCACACTAACTTTGGTTATCGACGGTTGAGAAACTTTACAGGAAACGTACCAACTCCGGTGGGAGAAGAAACCTTCGAAGAATGGGTAGAACAGGCGATGCAGGCTCTGGATAAGTGGGACGTCCCTGAAGCGCAGAAGAAGCAAAGGATTACTGAGAGCTTAAAGGGACCTGCGTCAGAGGCTGTAAGAAACCTAAAATTGAGTAAGCAAGACTGCACTGCTTTAGATTATCTAAATATTTTACAGGAAGTCTTTGGGCGAACGGAAAAGGCTGCGGAGCTCGTGTATCAGTATGAACACACCTACCAGCGGAAAGGTGAGAAAATGACTGAATATATGAGGCACCTAGATAAGATTCTGCACCAGATACTTCTCAAGAAAGGGGTCGAACCGGCCGAAATTGATAAAATCCGAATGCAACAGATCCTGAGGGGCGCTCAACCTCTAGATCCGGTGATGCTACAGCTGAGAAGCAGGGAAGGTAACCGAGAATTGAAATACCTGGAACTGATCCAAGCTGTCAGAGAGGAAGAGGCTTTACTTGAAGAAAAATCCTTTAGGAGAGGAGAAAGAGCTTACGCACAACCCGTGAGGCATAATGAATGTCTGCAACCTGAAGATGATTCGTTAGACACCTATGGATCCGAAGTGGACGAACAAGAGCGTTTGGTTGTTCCTAAATCCATAGAGAATGCTGCAAAAGAACTAACCCTTTCTGCACATAGTGAGTTGCACAAAACCATTAAGAAGGTACAAGAAACTCAAGCGGAATTGCAACAGGCGCATGCGGACCTGTGCCGAGCACTTTTGAAGGTGGCAGAGACACAGACCGATATGCAGAAGTTCCTTGCTGACATGCGGACAACTGGAGTTGCTGTGGAGTCTGGCCAGGGTCCTTCAACCGAATCACAGCAAGTAAGTGCGTCTCCGTCTTCAAAGAAGAGATGTTTCAGTTGTGGGGAAATGGGTCATTTCCGCGCACAATGCAAAAGTCAAAAGCCTGAAAGAAATATGGTAGAAGAGCTTCTAAAAGCCTTGGGAGGGGCTACTATATACCTCACCAGCGGGAAACGCCAGAGGGCACAAGTGAAGGAGCAAACTAGGTGCCCAATGCTCAAAACCCGCTCCAAAAATCAAGCCAGGGCTGAGAGGGCCCAGAGTCTGGCCAACTGCTGAGCCTGCCAGGACTGAAAGAGTCACTCCCTTAGCATCCAGTCCTACGTCATGGGGAAGCAATGCACACCCAAAACCTACACGGGCCAAGAAGAAGGCCAGGGTACAAGAAACTGGGTCTAAACTTCCTGTGACTACAACAAAGTCTCCTGACCAGCTGATAGGTCCTTCTCCCATTGTGCCAATTCAAGTAGAGGGAGTCTACACTAAAGCTCTGTTGGACTCAGGGGCTCAAGTGACATTGATCTACCGAGACTTCTACGAGAAGCACTTGAAGCACATACCTCTACAGAAATTGAAGGACCTGGAAATCTGGGGTATCGGAACTGAGAAACTTCCCTATGACGGATATCTACAGGTGAAGTTGGAGATCGGATCCGAAGTCATCGGACAGTCTGGAGGTTGTGATGCATTGGCCATTGTGTGTCCTCGGCCTTCAGGGTCAAACAGAAGTTCTATGATAGTGGGGACGAATACTGATCTGGTGCGACGTCTCCTGACTCCTGTGGTACTGGAAGAAGGTTCTACCAAAGGAGTACACCCGATGTTACGTCCAGTCAATTAGAGAATGGTCGAAGAACAGAAGGCGTTGACGTTGGCGGGCGAGCTAATCTTATAATGGCCATTAATAAGAAACCAAACGTCTAATTGTGTTAAGTTTCACACGGTGTAATTGGAGTAAGCGCAGATGACATTTTTTTCTTTGTTATGTTCTACACATGTTGTTGGGCTGGATGCATTTGGTGGTTGCAGCCAACCCTTCGAGGAATAGGCGCGACCCCACCCCTCCTGCACTATGTATGTTTCAATGTACTTCCAGCCAGGTCATCCCTGCAGCAAGACTCCGCTCCATGTCTTTGTTTTGATCCCAAAGTGGATTTTGTTTCTGGGGGAGCATAAATAAAGGCCCACCAGTCTACCTCATGTTTGACAAGCAGCATGAGCAGGTATGGTTTGCTATGTAGCAGCCTGTGGTTTCATTTTGGTTAGGACTCGCCCTTATAGAGGTGCCGTAACGTTGGCGGGCGAGCTAGTCTTATAATGGCCATTAATAAGAAACCAAACCTCTAATTGTGTTTAGTTTCACACGGTATAATTGGAGTAAGCGCAGATGACATTTTTTTCTTTGTTATGAAGAACAGAAGGCACCTGCTGAAGTGGGGCGCCTATGGAGATTGGAAGGAACACAGAAGGTTCTGCAATCAGGAGAAATAGCGATCTTCCGGGCTTCAGTCAAGTTGAACGGATCGCAACCAGGTCCCTATGTGGTACTGGAAACCGATTTCAATCATGGGAATGAAGCCGGAGTAGAAGTAATCCCTGAAATAATCTCCACAAGAGCTTTGAAACGAACACGAGGAAGAGTCTCAGTCAGTGTGTGTAATGTGTCTGATTCTCCAGTGGTCCTGAAAGCACGAATGCCTATCGGGCAAGTATTTATTTATTTATTTATTTATAAAGGATTTTACCAGGAAGGATAATTGAGATTTCTCTCGTTTTCAAGTATGTCCTGGGTTCGAGAACATTGAGTGGTTACAGAAATACAAAATAGTAAAATGCAAGATATTAACACAGGACCAAATATACAGATTAACAGAAAAATAAATATGGAGGAAATGTAGTCATTATGTTACATGTTTACAGGTGCATTTTGTATTGAGGTATGCTAATAGGGAGCTCTTAAGGGACTTTAGACTGGGGGAAGATTTGACGGCGTCTGGGAGGTTATTCCATATTTGCGGTGCTCTGTAGGAAAAATGCGGATCGAGCCATTTTCTTTTTGTATTGCGGTATTGCAAGTAAGGTCCCTAGTAAGGTCCGCTACGCCTCTCTCTCCTACCGATTTAGGAGGGGAAGTGGATAAAGAGATTCCAGATGACAGGTTCTATCCTAAGGACGCTCCCATCTCGCCCGAATGGAAGAAACGTCTTCAGTCCCAGGTCCTAAAGTGGAGGGACTTGTTCTCCAAGGAGGAGTTCGACGTGGGCCTAGCTAAGAGTACTGAGCATCGCATTTGACTACAGGAAGACAAGCCGTTTCGAGAAAGGTCAAGACGAGTTCCGTTGGGAGACTTGGATGATCTACGAGAACAGCTGAATGAACTGCAAAGAACTAAGGTGATCCAAGAGTCCAGGAGCCCGTATGCATCTCCAATAGTAATGGTCCGGAAGAAGAATGGTTCTGTCCGTCTATGTATAGACTATCGCACGCTAAATCGGAGAACCATCCCAGATCAATATGCTACTCCTCGGATAGAAGATGCCTTACAGTGTCTACCTGGAGCAAAATGGTTTAGTGTACTAGACCTGCGAAGTGGGTATCACCAGATACCAATGCATCCTGAAGACAAAGAGAAGACTGCGTTCATCTGCCCACTGGGGTTCTTTGAGTTCAACAGAATGCCTCAAGGCCTTACAGGAGCTCCAGCCACGTTCCAACGGTTAATGGAGAAGACCGTCGGGGACATGAACCTGATCGAAGTATTAGTGTATCTGGATGATATTATTGTGTTTGGGAAGACTCTGGAAGAACATGAACAACGGTTGGAGAAGGTCTTGAAGAGGCTCCATGAAGAGGGGTTGAAATTGTCTCTGGAAAAATGTCAATTCTGCTTACCTTCCATTACATATCTGGGACATGTGGTTTCAGCAGAAGGCGTTTCGACAGATCCTCGGAAGTTGGAAGCTGTAGTTTCCTGGCCTAGACCCCGAAATGTTACTGAACTTAGATCTTTCTTGGGGTTCTGCTCCTATTATCGAAGATTTGTAGGAGGATTTGCCAAGATAGCTCAACCACTGAACAAGCTCCTACAGAAAGAAGACGCAAAAGAAGGTCACAAGGCCTCCGACCGAAATTCGTCGGCTCCAGGGCCAAGGAAGGCTCGAGAATCTATCCAGGGAGAATGGACTAGTCAATTCGAAGGTGCTTTCGTGAAGCTGAAAGAAAGTCTAACTCGAGCTCCTGTCCTGGCTTACGCGGATCCTCACAAGCCGTACAAACTGCATGTGGATGCCAGTAGAGAAGTAGAGGTCTACGGGGACTCCTGTACCAAGAGTATGGTGGATTGCTGAGGCCTGTAGCGTATGTGAGCCGTAGCCTTACGCCCTCTGAAAAGAACTATCCTACCCACAAGTTGGATTTTCTAGCCTTGAAGTGGGCGGTGGTAGATAGTCTTTTAGCTTATCTGTATGGAGCCGAATTTGTGATAAAGACGGATAACAATCCTCTTACCTACGTCCTTACTACTGCGAAGCTGGACGCCACGGGACATCGGTGGTTGGCCGCTCTGTCAGGGTTTCGGTTCAGCCTGAAGTATCACCCTGGGGTGAATAATCGAGATGCCGATGCTTTGTCGAGGAGACCTTACATTACAGATTGGACTCAGTTAACTCCAGATGGGGTGCAAGCTTTATGTCAAGGAGCAGAGCGCCGGGTCAAGGGAGGGATTGAAGCGGAAGCCATAGGAGTTATGGCTGCGGCTGTTCCAGAGTTCTATTGTAATCCTACGCAGCTGAGGGATGAAGGTTTGCCTACTTTTTCAAAACAGGACCTGAGAGCTGATCAGGCTGAAGACCCTTTGATTGCATTAACCGCGAAGGCCCTGAACGCGAACCAACGGGAGATTCTTCTGACAAATTCCCCAGAAGGGGCCAGATTGGTATATAAAGAGTGGGAACGATTGAAGATGTTGGATGGGGTGGTCTACCGAAGGGGCCCCTCGAACAATGCTTAGTTCCTTCCCACTAAGCACAGAGAGGATGTGCTGCGGTCGTTACACGAAGAACATGGACATTTAGGTGCAGAGAGAACTTTTAAGCTGGTGCGAGACAGATTCTATTGGCCCTGCATGAGAGCTGAAGTGGAAAGTTACTGCCATTCATGTCTGAGGTGTATCCAAAGGAAGACCCTACCGACCCGAACCGCTCCAATGAGCCACCTACAAAGTCAAGGACCCATGGATTTGGTGTGCATTGATTTCCTGTGCTTAGAGCCGGATGCTAGTGGGCAGGGAAATATTCTAGTAGTGACTGATCATTTCACACGTTATGCCCAAGCTTTTTCCACGAAAGACCAACGTGCTCCTACGGTAGCGAAGGTTCTAATGGAAAAGTTCTTTGTTCACTATGGCCTACCAAGGAGAATACGCTCTGATCAGGGTAGAGACTTTGAGAGCCAGCTTGTTGGGCAATTACTGGAACTGTTGGGAATTCAGAAGACCCGAACTACACCATATCACCCTCAAGGTGATGCTCAACCCGAAAGGTTCAATCGCACGCTGCTAAACATGTTGGGGACACTGTCAAACAGAGAGAAGCAGAACTGGAGTCGTCACATAGCTACGCTAGTACATGCATACAACAGTACGGAGAGTGACGCTACTGGATACTCACCGTACCATCTTATGTTCGGAAGAGAAGCTCGACTGCCGGTTGATTTGGCGTTCGGGCTATCTCTGGACCAGACGTCGGTAGCTTCTCACAGAAATTATGTGGATAGACTTCGGAAGAACTTGGCCTCTGCGTTTGAATAGGCCCGTTTGACCTCAGGAAACAGGGAACAGAGGAATAAGCGGAACTATGATTTGAAAGTTCGGATACCGGATCTACAACCCGGTGATAGGGTTTTGTTGAAGAACTTGGGTGCTGCTGCAAGGCATAAGTTGGCAGATAGATGGAGTTCTCAGGTCTACATTGTCTGTAAGCAACTGCCGGGTCTGCCAGTTTACCAAATCCGACCGGATGGAAAGGCTGGGCCTCTTAAAAACTGGCACCGGAATCATCTGCTACCTTTGAGAGAGGCTGTAAGGATACCAGTTGGTGACGAACTTTCTCTACCTAACCCGCCTGCTCCACGCTTAACTCCCGTTACTTGGTCTCAGCAGACACGGGTTGTTGAAGAGAGTGAAGGGGACAGTGAGGAAGAAAGCTTTTGTCTGGACTGGGTGTGCTCACCAGAGCCTGAAGGGGTCATTCCAGTTCCTGAACGGTGGGAAAGTAACCTAAGGCCTGAGGCTCCTGAATTCCAATTGGAAGTTCCTGAGACTTCTGAAATTCCTGTAGTTCCTGAGGCCGCATCTTATGATTACAGTTCCATGCCTTCACTGGAAGGATCATACTCCGAAGAGATGTCTGTTCCAGTTGTGGATGAAAGAACTGAACCCGCACCTGTAGTACTTCCACCTGAAGAGGAACTGATTGAGCCCGAGCCAAAACGTTCTGTCTGACCCCCTCAAAGACTCACCTACGACTCACCAGGACATAGCACTGAAGAGGCTGTTACCACGGTGCGAAGGTTGCCCGAAGTGTCTGCTATGTTAGCTGAGGTAGTCAGAAGCATGAGTCAACTTGAGGAAGTGTATCTAACCCATTGTATGCTTGCTGCTGAGCCTGTATATGTTGCCTAATGTTATGTTGAAATGTAATGCAACTGTTATACCTCCTTGGAGAGACCCAAGAGTTCTAGGAGGGGTAGAGTGTAGTGCTGGTTTAAAACACTGTTGCTGTAGTACTTATTTTTGGCCACCAGAGAGAGACAAGCGCAATGTAAGAGACACTGGGACTACGTTTTCCAGCATGCTTTGCGTCGGGAACAGGAAGTGGGTGGGGAGAAGAGACTTACATCCGCAGCCTCGTGCAGAGGAAACCCAGAGCGCGCCGAGGAGTGAAGAGAGCAAGACGCACGTGAGACAGACAACGATCGTGACCAGGCCGGAGCGCAGGTGCGGCCTTGCGGAGCTAGAGATCGGTTCACACTACTTGCCAGAGACCTAGTAATCCACCGCTGCAAAGTATACAAAGATACAGAGTTGCTGAAGGACCCCCAGTGAGGAGACCGCGATGATCTAGTGGGAGTGCAGGCAGTGAGCTGAGCATCTTGTGACAGAAACGGACAAGCAAGACAAGCGGATCCGGTGGCACAGAGTCCCAGTCGGGTCGAGCGGAGAGAAGTCCTGGGTCGGGCAGAGCGCAGAGTATCTGGCGGATGGGTGAGAGGCCTTCCCGGCCACAGTAAAATAATAAAGCACGCTGCAAGTTTGTCTAAACCTACAGGGCCCCAACGTGACTAGTCGAAGACACAATTAAATCGTTCACTGGCCAGTTGAATCTTGTACCCGGGTACCAACACACGCATACACGTACACCTTTTTGGGACACAACCTGTACGGGACTCACATTCCAACAACGAAGGGGTTAATATTAATTTTTCTTTTCCGCTGCGCATTTCTCACATTACGAACTTCTGTAAATATATATGTATACCGTGCTGCTTTATATATGCCAGTTTATTTGAGATCAGTAAGCTATATAACGTATAAAATCCACAACAGTGCTGGTGTATATTTATTCCCTAGTGCGGGGAGACTGACCCGAGGTTTAAATTCAGCAGCTCCTCCGGGAGTGAGCGCTACATATGTATGGGTTATATGTTGATATTACCGTTCGTTATTATTTATGATGATTTTGGTTGAAATAATAAAAGTTGTGAATTTTAAAATAAAAACCCGTGGCTTAACTCCAATGGCCTGTGTCTGCGATTTTACTTTCATTCTAGTATTTCCTTTCTAGAACACAATGCTAAACAGGTGGATAGTATCCACATCATGTCTGTATATACAGGGTAATTCAAAGAGAATCGAAAAGTCACTGCACATTCGGTGACTTTTCGTTCTCTTCAATTCGGGGCGTTTTGCCGATCCCATTTCGGTGACCCTGCAGTGTATTCAGCAAGCACCACAGGGTCCCCGAATTGCAGGGAAAGGTCGTGCAAACCCGACGAAAACTAACCGCAAAACCTGGCGAATGCACGCCGAAAACCCGCAAAAACATCTGGATTAACCCGCCGGAAAGCCCGAGCAGGAGCCGATCACATGCAGCGAAGCCGCCGGAAAAAGCCGACACCGCAGACGAAGGCAGTGAATAAATTAGCAAAACAGTTTGCTTGAATGTTTGAAAAGTGAAACGCTGTTTGCAAAGAAACTACTGAGCGAAAATGTCTGAAATTTACATATGAGGTCCAGGGAATGATAATAAAAAGGGCAGTTACAGAAAAAATAAGTTAAAAAAAAATCTTATTTTTGTAAAAAAAATTAAAATCCAGAAAAATGCTTACAGTATCCAAAAAAATCTATAAATATAGAAACTCTTTACTGCAGAATTTTATAATGAACGGTTTATTAGATGTTGAATTAAAACGGGAATATTTGTAACATTGAAGCCTATGGGATTCGCCTGAATAAACCTGCCGAATTAAACCACCGAATAGCAGGGCATTTCGGGAACCTTTCACTGCTGGTTTGTGTTCTCTGAATAGCCGAAGCAGTGCTTTTTCATGGGGTTTTCACTGCTCTCAAACAGGCACCGAACAGGCACCGTATTTTTCAGGATTTGGCGAATTGCCTGCTCTCTGGATAGCCAAATGGCCAGGAAAGGTAACCAAACGCTGATTTTCAGCGTTCGGTTACCTTTCTCCAGCCATTCGGATCTCTTTGAATTACCCTGATAGTGTAATGCCCACAGATCCAGGCCCAGAACGGGCATAAATTCACTACTGGATCACTTTTGGGATGATGCAATGCAAGGTCTTTTGTTTTAACAGATTAAGCTATTGCAGATTCTTTTTTTATTGGAATCGATGTAGAAGGAAAAATATTTTAATTTTTTATATATATATATATATATATATGTTTATTATTGCGGAGGTCATTTACACATCCCGGCAATTCAAAGAACTGCATCACATTCCCCAAATGCAGCACAGAACTCTGGGTAAGACATGCAAATGATGTCTGTAATTTTCCATTTTTTGCATCCTGGGTCTGTTTTCACACAGAACCCTTCAATCAATGCCAGGCCATACTAGATGGCTTTTTTTTTTTTATATGCAACTGGTCAAAGCCACTCCTGGACAGCGCGGTTTCAGGTTTATTGGACCCTCTTCAGCAGGAGCTAGGCCTGACCAGTTACAGTTTGAAGCTTGGCCCATAGGGTAAATCAGTACTTATTTAGGCTGAAACAAAACAAAGAAAAAGATGTCATCTGCGCTTATTCCCATTATACCGTGTGAAACTAAACACAATTAGGGGTTTGGTTTCTTACTAATGGCCATTATAAGACTAAGCTCGCCCGCCAGCATCAAGGCACCTCTAATGAGGGAGAGTCCTATCCAAAAATGAAGCCACAGGCTGCTGTATAGCAAACCATACCTGCTCATGCGGCTTGTCAGTACCCCTCCTGTACTATGTATGTTTTAATGTACTTCCAGCCAGGTCATCCCTGCAGCAAGATCCCACTCCGTGTCTTTGTTTTTGATCTCAAAGTTGATTTTGTTTCTGGGGGAGCATAAATAAAGGCCCCACCAGTCTACCTCATGTCTGACAAGCAGCATGAGCAGGTATGGTATGGCTTCATTTTTGGATAGGACTCGCCCTCATTAGAGGTGCCTTGACGCTGGCGGGCGAGCTTAGTCTTATAATGGCCATTAATAAGAAACCAAACTTCTAATTGTGTTTAGTTTCACACGGTATAATGGGAATAAGCGCAGATGACATCTTTTTCTTTGTTATGTTTCACACATGTTGTTGGGCTGGATGCATTTGGTGGTTGCAGCTGCCCCATCGGGGGAATGGGCACGACCCCGCCCCTCCTGTACTACTTATTTAGGTTGTGGTGGAAGTTTTGCTCCTTAACCTCTACTTGGAGTGGAGCTTTAAAAAGCAGACTCCAAACCAGAACAGAAATCAGTAGACTCCAATCGTATATTTTTGTTTTTAAAGTAATAAGATGTTAAGCAAAATTATTTTTTTTAAAAAAAGGCCCAAAACATCCATGCTTACTGAACGCTTACCTTTATCTGGTTTAGCTCCATCATCTGTTGCTCAGATTTTCCCAGGGACTGGTTCAGCTCCTCGTTGCTTGTTTTTAAACATTCCAGCTCTTGCTTTTGTGCAGTAAGATGCGCTTCAGCCAAAATCAGCTTTTCTTGGTAATCCTGAACTTTATCTTTGTGCTATAAAAGCAAGAAAAAAGACCATAACTTTTTTTCATGTGTGTCAGAATTAGTCTGGCTGTCACTATAAAGAGTAATTTATATTGGAATTAATGTAGTTTATCCTTGTGCATTTGCAACAGAAATGTTTTGATAGAGTTCATTTTAATCTGTTAGAATTCCACTAAACACAATGTACATACAGCAGGGGGGGGGTCAGCAACCTTGACCCTCCAGATATTTTGGAACTTTACTTCTCATTAGCCTAAGCCAATGTAATGAGTGGCTGAGCATCATAGGAGATGTAGTTCCAAAACATCTGGACAGCCAAGGTTGCTGACCCCTGACATACAGAGTAAAATCAGGCCTCTAACATTCCACAACATCATCATAGGAGGCCGTGACATGAAGAGAATACAGATGCGTTAAGGCCAGCATGTAGACATGTTGTACAAAACACAATAGCTAAAATATCTATCATCACTTCAACAAACAGAGCTTTTGCATTAAAGAAGCTGGGCTAGATTACAATCTTCGCGCAAAGCGAATTTTTTTGCGCCAAGCGTTAAACTTTTGCGCGCGCAAATCACCGCTGGAATTACAATCCTCGCGGCTTTTTTTCTTCTGCTGATCAATTGCGCGCGCAAACAGTACGCGCACAAATGCAGCCTCAGTGCCGTCTCGCCCACAAATCTTAGCGTGCAGTTTTTTTGCACCCATTCAGCCAAAACAAAATGAAGAAACACACCTATCAAACGCAACGGAATTGCGCCTGGCAGAGGCATCGGAGATGGGTTCTGCGTCTATGATGCAAAATGAGCACATATGCTGCAGTAATAATACACACACACCTGCCATCATCCATTATATTGTTGCTGCATTACTTTTCATGTGCGTTTTTTTTTTTGGGTTAGCCAGGTTGTTCAGATATGCCTAAAACACCAGCTTTTAGGAGTTGCTAAAATTATGCGCGCAAAGGCCACGCGGTAATTACCACGAATAGATTGTAATACCATCCGTGTACCAGCGCACATTCTCAATTGCGCTCAGAATGATAAGTATAGGATCCGCAAAGTACAGTAAGCTCACGCAGGGTTTCGTGCAGGTTCCCCAGCGGTAGACGATTGCCCGCGGTTGTTGCGCTGACTATGTAATACGGGATTTGCCGCAAAGGGTTTTAGCCCTCGCGTTAATGTTTTTTTGCACAGGCGGAAACGTTTGCGTGAAGATTTTAATTTAGCCCGCTGTGTATTCTACTTACACACACACACACACACAATCAATCACCACCAAAACGTGTGTGTGTGTGTGTAAGATCACAATAGCATTGATGATGATCCGTCTAACTCATTCACCAGCCGTCGCTTATTTCGAAGTTGCTGGTTTGTAAAGAATACGCACGTACGTAGAGCTGGGAAACATTTATAAAATGACCTGTTTAATTTCGTTGACCAGAGCTTGTTGTTTCAGGTCCGCCTCGCTGAGACGAGCATCATATTTAAAGGTATCTTCATTATTTTTCTGAAGCTGCACATCCAGTTCTTTCTGAAGATTTGCAACGGTTTCTTCCATTTCAGTTCGTTGGGATACTGCAGCAGTAAGAAACGCCTGGAAAGGAAACGCGATGGAGGAATAGGTTAATAAAATACAAGTTTATTCTACGGTCCGCGATATATGGATACATGCAACGTACTGTAACCTTTACAAACTATACACCCACATACATATAGAAAGGTGGAAACCTGAAGCTGTGGGAAGGGTCTACAGGCCTCATCACCGCTCCCCTATCCTCAAGGTTTCCGTTTTGGCTTTACTCCCACCTTATATATTCTCATTTTCTTTCAACAGCTCAAACACAGGTATGCTTGCTTTTCTCCAAATACAGGCCTAACCTGACAGTCGGATCCTGCACACCTCAACCAAATTTTTCCTTTACAAACTTTTTTTTTTGAGAAAGGATTTTACCAGGAAGGATACATTGAGATTTCTCTTGTTTTCAAGTATGTCCTGGGTGGCGAGTATGTACCGTTAGGTGTCTTGCCCAAGGACACTTACTGGAGAGGTGCTCTTGCCGGGATCGAACCCATGTCTCGACAGTCTCTCCACGCAGAGCAGTGATGTTACCTCTACTACAGCCAGCCGGTACTTTCCCTGACAAGCAAACAAAATGCGCACGCACGCACACGCACACACACACACTTTGGCCTTAGACTTAAGTCACATCCCCAAATAGCTCATTATAATGCACAAACATTGCAAAATTCAAAACACTTAAGGGCTTATTCAGAGAGCACCGAAATCTTGGTGTACCTGGGTGATTTCAGTTCGCTGTCCCTGAAGTGCGCCGAACGGGATACCCCAAATGTCGAAGAGCCGACAATCCGCCGGATACTGCCTAAAAGAGCCGATCAGCCGCCGAACTGGTATTTTCCTTTTTTCAAAAAAGACCCACACAGAAATCTGCTATTTTTCACACAGAACCCTTCAATCAATGCCAGACCATATTAGATGGCTTTTTTTTTTTTCCAGAGATCAGGTATATGCAACTGGTCAAAGCCACTCCTGGACAGCGCGGTTTCGGGTTTATTGGACTCTCTTCAGCAGGAGCTAGGCCTGACCAGTTACAGTTTGAAGCTTGGCCCATTGGGTAAATCAGTACTTATTTAGGTTGAAACAAAACAAAGAAAAAGATGTCATCTGCGCTTATTCCCATTATACCGTGTGAAACTAAACACAATTAGGGGTTTGGTTTCTTATTAATGGCCATTATAAGACTAAGCTCGCCCGCCAGCGTCAAGGCACCTCTAATGAGGGAGAGTCCTATCCAAAAATGAAGCCACAGGCTGCTGTATAGCAAACCATACCTGCTCATGCTGCTTGTCAGTACCCCTCCTGTACTATGTATGTTTTAATGTACTTCCAGCCAGGTCATCCCTGCAGCAAGATCCCACTCCGTGTCTTTGTTTTTGATCCCAAAGTTGATTTTGTTTCTGGGGGAACATAAATAAAGGCCCCACCAGTCTACCTCATGTCTGACAAGCAGCATGAGCAGGTATGGTTTGCTATACAGCAGCCTGTGGCTTCATTTTTGGATAGGACTCGCCCTCATTAGAGGTGCCTTGACGCTGGCGGGTGAGCTTAGTCTTATAATGGCCATTAATAAGAAACCAAACCTCTAATTGTGTTTAGTTTCACACGGTATAATGGGAATAAGCGCAGATGACATCTTTTTCTTTGTTATGTTTCACACATGTTGTTGGGCTGGATGCATTTGGTGGTTGCAGCCGCCCCATCGGGGGAATGGGCACGTCACCGCCCCTCCTGTACTACTTATTTAGGTTGTGGTGGAAGTTTTGCTCCTTAACCTCTACTTGGCGTGGAGCTTTAAAAAGCAGACTCCAAACCAGAACAGAAATCAGTAGACTCCAATCGTATATTTTTGTTTTTAAAGTAATAAGATGTTAAGCAAAATTTTTTTTTTTTTAAAAAAGGCCCAAAACATCCATGCTTACTGAACGCTTACCTTTATCTGGTTTAGCTCCATCATCTGTTGCTCAGATTTTCCCAGGGACTGGTTCAGCTCCTCGTTGCTTGTTTTTAAACATTCCAGCTCTTGCTTTTGAGCAGTAAGATGCGCTTCAGCCAAAGTCAGCTTTTCTTGGTAATCCTGAACTTTATCTTTGTGCTATAAAAGCAAGAAAAAAGACCATAACTTTTTTTCATGTGTGTCAGAATTAGTCTGGCTGTCACTATAAAGAGTAATTTATATTGGAATTAATGTAGTTTATCCTTGTGCATTTGCAACAGAAATGTTTTGATAGAGTTCATTTTAATCTGTTAGAATTCCACTAAACACAATGTACATACAGCAGGGGGGGTCAGCAACCTTGACCCTCCAGATATTTTGGAACTTTACTTCTCATTAGCCTAAGCCAATGTAATGAGTGGCTGAGCATCATAGGAGATGTAGTTCCAAAACATCTGGACAGCTAAGGTTGCTGACCCCTGACATACAGAGTAAAATCAGGCCTCTAACATTCCACAACATCATCATAGGAGGCCGTGACATGAAGAGAATACAGATGCGTTAAGGACAGCATGTAGACATGTTGTACAAAACACAATAGCTAAAATATCTATCATCACTTCAACAAACAGAGCTTTTGCATTAAAGAAGCTGGGCTAGATTACATTCTTCGCGCAAAAACTCTCGCGCAAAGCAAATTTTTTTGTGCCAAGCGTTAAACTTTTGCGCGTGCAAATCACCGCTGGAATTACAATCCTCGCGGCTTTTTTCTTCCGCTGATCAATTGCGCGCGCAAACAGTACGCGCACAAATGCAGCCTCAGTGCCGTCTCGCCCACAAATCTTAGCGTGCAGTTTTTTGCACCCATTCAGCCAATCAAAATGAAGAAACACACCTATCAAACGCAACTGAATTGCGCCTGGCAGAGGCATCGGAGATGGGTTCTGCGTCTATGATGCAAAATGAGCACATATGCTGCAGTAATAATACACACACACCTGCCATCATCCATTATATTGTTGCTGCATTACTTTTCATGTGCGTTTTTTTTTTTTGGGTTAGCCAGGTTGTTCAGATATGCCTAAAACACCAGCTTTTAGGAGTTGCTAAAATTATGCGTGCAAAGGCCACGCGGTAATTACCACGAATAGATTGTAATACCATCCGTGTACCAGCGCACATTCTCAATTGAGCTCACAATGATAAGTATAGGATCCGCGAAGTACAGTAAGCTCACGCAGGGTTTCGTGCAGGTTCACCAGCGGTAGACGATTGCCCGCGGTTGTTGCGCTGACTATGTAATACGGGATTTGCCGCAAAGGGTTTTAGCCCTCGCGTTAATGTTTTTTTGCACAGGCGGAAACGTTTGCGTGAAGATTTTAATTTAGCTCGCTGTGTATTCTACTTACACAAACACACACACAATCAGTCACCACCAAAACGTGTGTGTGTGTAAGATCACAATAGCATTGATGATGATCCGTCTAACTCATTCACCAGCCGTCGCTTATTTCGAAGTTGCTGGTTTGTAAAGAATACGCACGTACGTAGAGCTGGGAAACATTTATAAAATGACCTGTTTAATTTCGTTGACCAGAGCTTGTTGTTTCAGGTCCGCCTCGCTGAGACGAGCATCATATTTAAAGGTATCTTCATTATTTTTCTGAAGCTGCACATCCAGTTCTTTCTGAAGATTTGCAACGGTTTCTTCCATTTCAGTTCGCTGGGATACTGCAGCAGTAAGAAACGCCTGGAAAGGAAACGCGATGGAGGAATAGGTTAATAAAATACAAGTTTATTCTACTGTCCGCGATATATGGATACATGCAACGTACTGTAACCTTTACAAACTATACACCCACATACATATAGAAAGGTGGAAACCTGAAGCTGTGGGAAGGGTCTACAGGCCTCATCACCGCTCCCCTATCCTCAAGGTTTCCGTTTTGGCTTTACTCCCACCTTATATATTCTCATTTTCTTTCAACAGCTCAAACACAGGTATGCTTGCTTTTCTCCAAATACAGGCCTAACCTGACAGTCGGATCCTGCACACCTCAACCAACTTTTTCCTTTACAAACTTTTTTTTTTTGAGAAAGGATTTTACCAGGAAGGATACATTGAGATTTCTCTCGTTTTCAAGTATGTCCTGGGTGGCGAGTATGTACCGTTAGGTGTCTTGCCCAAGGACACTTACTGGAGAGGTGCTCTTGCCGGGATCGAACCCATGTCTCGACAGTCTCTCCACGCAGAGCAGTGATGTTACCTCTACTCCAGCCAGCCGGTACTTTCCCAGACAAGCAAACAAAATGCGCACGCACGCACACGCACACACACACGCTTTGGCCTTAGACTTAAGTCACATCCCCAAATAGCTCATTATAATGCACAAATATTGCAAAATTCAAAACACTTAAGGGCTTATTCAGAGAGCACCGAAATCTTGGTGTACCTGGGTGATTTCAGTTCGCTGTCCCTGAAGTGCGCCGAACGGGATACGCCAAATGTCGAAGAGAGCCGACAATCCGCCGGATACTGCCTAAAAGAGCCGATCAGCCGCCGAACTGGTATTTTTTTTTTTCAAAAAAGACCCACACAGAAATCTGCTATTTTAAAAAATGGTGTTTAAAACAATGAAAACGCATGGAAATAATAAAAAGGTCATTATAAAAAAATAGTAAAACAGTCTGTTTAGAAAATGAGAATATAGAAGGGAGAGTCGGGAGTAAAGCCAAACCGGAAGCCTTGAGGATAGGGATCGGTGATGAGGCCTGTAAACCCTTCCCACAGCTTCAGGTCTCCACCTTTCTATATGTCTGTGGGTCTATAACTTGTAAAAGGGACTTGACAGCTCTCTGAATAGACGAACTGCCACGAAATTGCACCGTAGCATGAAATTCACAGTTCTGTGCAATTCGGTATTAAGTTTGACTCTTACTGAATAGGCCTTTTAGAGATATAATGCAAAAGAAACTCAAATGCAAATGAGAGTTGTCAGCTCTCTATATATAAAATACAAAACAGCATCCCCAGCATTTTACCTCACTCAGGTTTTTTGAGCATTTTTAAAACTGGTTTTTTTTCACAGAAAATGATGGAATGATCAATAATATGGAGTGCTCTTTCTTGGTGTTTTGTATTTTATGTCATAGATGCACCCACTTAGTTTTGAGGTTGAGTGAAACCTTCTGCTGCTTTGTATTTTATATATAGGGAGCTGACAAATCCCATTTGGTTTGCACCCCTCCCTGTTCACAGGTGCTCCACCATGACAGCCTATGAAGGCCTTGAGCTGCCGGGGAGCTCCAGGGCGAGTAGATCCTGTAAGTGCACACTCGGTCAAGTTAGATAGGACCTGTCAAAGATGGGGTACATTGGTGACTGTGACAGGCTTAAGCAAATTATAATCATAACTTTGTGAACTGAATCCCCATCATTTTACCTCAGTCAGGTTTTTTAAGCATTTTTAAAACTGTGTTTTTCACAGAAAATGATGGAAGAAGGTGGTCAATAACATGGAGTGCTCTTTCTTGGTGTTTTGTGATATATATATATATACTGTATAATTATACACACACAAACATTGGCAGACTGACAACCATACTCCATTTTTTTCTATAAAATAAACCTTTATCAAAGCCTTCCATCATTTAAAAATGTTAAATACATTGTAATACAAATTCTCAGCCACTCACGCTGCTTTCTTGATTTTGCCTCTGAAGCTCCCCTATCTGTTCCTCCAGGGCTTCTCTTTCCACAGAGTGGGTTTCTTGAGCGGTCTTGACACGCTGATCAGCATCGCACAGCCTGCCCTGTAAATCACTGCAGCTCTCCGATAGCACGCTTACCTACAGGTGATGTAGGAATTGGATGATCTTTGTTAATGAGGACTCCCGTGGCTTGTACACGTACAATACATACAATGCCAACAGCATAAAACCATTATTAAATCAATCAAAACATAACCGCGTCCTTGAGGTTCAAGCGGCAACAATATAAAGTGGATAGAGGTATTACATTTACATATAACATATTAGTGGTCTTAAAAGGCATAACTGTACACCTGACAGCTACACTATATAAGATTAAAAACAGGAGGAGGAGACAGAGGGTGGGGGGCTGATCCCACGCAATCCCCTTCCCCTCTGGTTTTAACGATAGAATAACCTTTAATACTTGTCTTCTTTCCAGCACCAGGTCTCCCCTTTTAACATAGATTAAGGCAGGTCATTCATATGACTAATCCCCCAACACGGGAAGTCATTGCAAAGCTTCCAATGCATCAGACTTCAGTCCCGCAACTTCAGCAAACAGACAGAATGTATACACACACACACCCCTACTAAATATGTAGCACACACATGTATAATATATATGTTACGGGTAAAGCCCGAAGTGCAGTTAATCCTAGGATTACCCGGGTAATCCTGACATTACCCAGGCGTCATTAGCAAAAGTCCGAAGTGAAATGAAATTTCGGACTTTACCCGGGTAATCTGCAAAGTATCCAGAGGCCTCTGGGTACTCCCGTTTTCTGCTCTGTTTTAACCGGGTAATTCGCACATTACCCTAGTGTTGCTGGATAAAGTAAGATGTGCAACGAAACATAGGACTTTATCCGGGTAATCTGCAAAATATCCAAACACCTCTGGGTTCTCCGCTTTTCTTGGGTTTTCAGCAGGTTACAGGTGACTGAATTCCGAGGATTACCCGGATAAAGCTGCAAACTGTTATCTGACTGATAACAAAATTGTATCCACAGTCACATACCACACTAAATAACCGTCGTGTAACTCTGTGCGTTAATTGTCTGAAAATTAATTTAAGAAGATAATGATATTATATAAAGAGTAACCTGATGGTTATTATGTTTTATAAATGATATGTAAGCACATATGACACATAATAAAGATCATGTAACTCTTTAACATGAATATAAGAAACATATCCTGTTACTCTGTATATTCATTATATCCTTAATACGTTTTAATGTTTGTCTTTTGCCATTTTCGTTGATAATATCCATAGATAATAACAAAATTCACTGTTACCCAAGCGGGGTTGGATGCTCTGCAGATTAGCCAGGTGAAGCTGTGGATAGTCCTCAGATTACCCGGGTGAAGCATCAGACTTGCACATTATCTGGGTAAAGTGCAAATTTTTCAGATATTCCAGACTGTTACCCAAGGGCAGTTGGTTAGGGTTTGGTTTACCCGGGGGAAGTCCGAAATTTTCATTTTTTTGCAGCTTTACCCAGAGGTTTTGGGTAATGTCAGGATTACCCGGGTAATCCTAGGATTAACCACACTTCGGGCTTTACCCTTAGCATATACACACAGCACACACAAACTAGTCAGGGCAGTAAAAAACATGGTTTACGGTATTTTCTGTAGCTCTGAGCCCTGTTGACGCATGGGATAAATTACTATTTATCAATGAGAACTCACGAGTCGTGTCTGATGAAATCCAGTAGATGATAGTAGTCGTGCGACCTGTGTCATTCACAGTCTGGCAACCAAGTCAGTCGCACCACTACAGATCCAGTGGAAATCAGCGTAAACGTTTAGATCTGCACGAAATGTGTGATCTAGACAGGTTTACGGTATTATTTTCTAATCTACAAATGAAAGAGAGAATGTGGAATTTACCTGTTGCAGAAGAGCTTGGTTTTCAGAACTAGAAGTATCTAGCTGCTCTTGTAAATCTCCACACAAAGTCCTTAGATCGGCTATTGTCTTTTCAGAGGAGTCACTGGCTGTGGACATGGCGTGCACTTGATCTTCCAGTTGGTCGACCCTCGCCTTAAGAACTTTTTTCTCATTATTCAACGTTTCCCTCTCCTCTTCAAAGCTCAAGAGTTCTGAAGAAAACTTCTGCTCCCACTGGCCTGCATGTTCCAGTTTTTCTTCTAGAATAAGAATCTGACGAGTCTTCTCATCCAGTGTCTGTCTGTGGTTCTCAAGATCTAAAGTCAGTTTTTCAACAGAAGCCTCCAGATTCCTTATGATCGCTTGAGCCTCTTCTAACTGGTGCAATAGGTCTGTGTTACTTTGCTCCACAAGAGACAGAGCTTCAAGATGGTTTGCAGACACTGCTTGGTGTCTCTCATCTGATAGGACTTTTTGTTCTTGCAATTCATTCAATTGTGTTTGAAGAGCCAGAAGTACTTTTTCCGATTCCTCTTTAAGATCTCTTTGGGCCATTTCCTTTGCTTCCATGGCGTTAACCATGTTCAGCAATGCTGCTTCCAGTTCTATAATCTTTTCTTGTCTTTCTAGAAGGTCTTTCTCTTGTTCGACCACCTTCCTCCTGAAAGTATTGGTTTCTTTTTCCAGAATATCCTTTTGGGACATGACCCTTTCGAGCTCCTCCTTGATTGTCTCATTCTGAATAACAACACCTTCCAGATTCTCTTCTGACATGGACAGCTCTCGTTCTAGATTCTCAATCTTATCATTGAGACGATCCGAGTTACGCTCACCATCCTTTAGTTTTTCAACCATGTGACGTCTTTTCTTTTCGTCAGATTCAATTTGTTTCTTAAGTTTCTCAATACCAGCACGCATGAGGGCAACTTCCTCCTGGGCAATGTTTAATCGGGCGACCATTTCTTGTTTCTCGAACTGGCAGCATTCTAGAGTTCTACTTAACTCCGTCTTTTCGTTTATTGCCGTCCTTGCTTGAGTTTCTAGATCATTGATCTTTTCCAGCAGGATCACTTTTTCTTGCTGAATTTGCTGCATCTGGTTTTGAAGGTCATCAATTTGTTTTTTGTTGAGCTGCTCAGCATCTGCAGACAACTGCTCGGTGATGGATTTTGCCGTCTGAAGCTCCGATTTCAAGGCGCGTATTTCATCTTCTAGAAGTCTTAGAAGTTCTCTGGTATTGGCCTTACTTGCCTCAAACTCGCATTCTTTTCTTTGCAATTGGTGGTACAGTTCCATATACTCCTCTTTATCTTCATTGGCGCTACCCAACTCTTGAATGATTCGATTTCTTTCTTCCAGGGCAACGTCGAGCCTCTCTCGCAAAGAAGAAACACACTTTAAATGTTCTTCATTCTGGTCTTGAAGCTTCTGGAATTTAACTTGCAGAGTATCTAGATCTGATTCTAGAGACAGAGCATGATTCTCAATGTTTCCATTTTCAGATTTCGCCCTTCTCAATTCATTTTCAGCTTGGAGGTATTTTTCCTTCCATTCTTCACTTGATCTCTCAAAATTCTCTTTTACTGCAGACAAGTCAGACAACTGGATTTTAAGCCTCTCCGTAGTGTTCGACAGGTCGACGAGGTCTTTTTCCAGGTCATGGACTCTTCCGGATAACTGCTGTTTCTCATGAGCAAGTATTTCAAGTTTTTCGAACAAACATGTTCTCTCCTCTTCGAGCTCCATCGTGCCATTATGAACTTCTGAGCTGTCCGTCTCCTGCCCAAACTCGGATTTATGCTTTTCCACCTTTTCATTTAGGTCTTTTGTAACAGCGTCCGATGTCTCAATCTCACGCTCTCCATCCTTCACATGTTGAAGGAGCTTCAAGTTCTCTTTAGAAAATTGCTGAGCATGGAGTCCAAGATTTTCTATAACTGTCTGCCGGTTCTGGATGTCTGGCGGATTCTTCCTTGTTCCAGCAATAAGGGAACAATTTGGACTCTGGTTTTCAAGCTCACCTGTTCCAAGCGATTTCTCCAAAATTAGAGCTTCAGGATCTATTTTATTTTTGCAACCTACCTTTGAGTCTGGGCTTTTCTGGATTTCTTTAGGTTTGTCACTTTTTTCCACACAAGAATTATTCAGGTTTAAACTTCCAATAGGAAGAACAGTGCACACGCTCTGATTAGTGTCAAAGGATTTTAACTGGAAAATGAAAGAAAGAGAAACAATAATACACATAATTAATTAATTTATTTGTAAAGTATTTTACCAGGAAGGATACATTGAGATTTCTCTCATTTTCAAGTATGTCCTGGGTTCAAGAACATTGAAGTGTTACAGTTGTTACAGAAATACAAAGTAATAAAATGCAAGATATTAAAAACAAAACACAAATATTCAGATTAACAGAAAATAAATATGTAGGAAATAGTCATTATGTTACATGTTTACAGGTGCATTCTGTGTTGAGGTATGTTAGTAAGGAGCTCTTAAGTGACTTAAGACTGGCGGAAGATTTGATGGTGTCTGGGAGGTTATTACATAATTGTGGTGCTCTGTAGGAAAATGAGGACCGAGCCACTTTCTTTTAGTATTGTGGTATTGCAAGTAAGGTGCAGGTCCTGGATCAGAGGCTATAGGATGAGGGAACTGCTAGGGGAATCAGTCTATTCAGGTAGGGTGGTAGCTTCCCAGAAAAGCTCTTAAACACCAGGCTGGAAAGGTGAAGGGTGCGTTTAGACTCCAGCGATGGCCAGTTTAGCTCTTTTAACATGTCACAATGGTGGCATGTAATAAAGTATAGAATGCTAACCTAACATTGCAGAATAGTAATTTTATAATAAAATAGTCTAAAGCAGTCATAAATTGTTCTATTAAAAAATACAGGAAAACCAGCAGCAATAATAATGCTCTCTATGACATTGATAATAAAATGGTATCAAAACTCATGAAAATATTTTATATATACAGTTTATAAAACAGGTACTTACATCATCGACATCAAAAGATAGAAACGAGCGAGCACTCAAATCGAGGTACTGCAGTTCCAGTCTCGCGGCTTCAAGTTCAAGGGACAAATGCTCCTTCTCCTTCTTCTCTTCTTCCAGTTTCGTATCCATTTCCTTAGCTTGTTCTTTCAACTTTTGCTGCAACTTTTCGATTTCGGAATCGTACTGCTTCTTCAGCTCTTGCACGTCAGCCTGGTAAATATCTAGTAATTTATTATAATCGCCTTCTTCGTTCACCATCATGCTGGCAAAAGCATGCAGTTGCTCCTCAAACGACCTGTTGAGACTTATGTCACCGGTAAGAGACTTTCTGGGTCTGTGTCCATTGCTCGGGGTACAGCAGAACGTAAGCCCTGAAGGACTAGCACTTTGTAAATTGGTGATATTCAGGCTGTGGTTTCCAAAATCGAGTGTCTGCTCAGCCAGGTCACACAGGTCAGTGGTGTTGTCACTCAAGAGTGCTGTTTTTGACATTTTCAATGGAACATCATTCTCTGCATCAAACGTTGTAGTGATGTGTTGATAGTCTACAAGATTTTCATTTTTACACTCAAATAAAAAGGTCTTCTGTTCCTCAAAAGATGGAGTTACCTTGCGTTGATCGGTTTGCGTGCTGCCAAGATCCAGCACTTTACTGCTGCTTTGAATTAAAGCATCTTCTTTCATAACAACATCATAGTCTCCTGAGTTGTTAATGTTCTCGGGTTCTCCTATTCCACATGCAACTTCCTGTCCTTTCCCGGATTCTTCCTGTAAGGTATTTCTTTCTGTATCACAGCCGACCACAAGGTCTGTAGAAACACCATCAAGTGTCATAGAGCTTTCCTTGACATACCAATGTGATCCATGTCATGGTCATTCTGAGATCTACCTTTTAAGCTTCCAGTTTCTTCTAGACAAACCCTTAATTCTTCTATGATCTGATTTTGAGCCAGTTCCTTGATTTTCAGATCATTGACCAGCGTGCTCAGTTCTTGGTTTGTGCGTTGTACTTCTTCATATTTTTCTTTCAACTCTGCAACTTCCCTTTCTAGATTCTCAGATTCGTTCGCATGCTCAGCGTTGCATCTGTCAACAGATCCCGGAGCAATGCTTTTGCCTTCAGCATTGTCTTCCACGTCTACTTTGTGATTCCAGTCAGCGTTGACCTCTGCTAATTGTACTTGTTTGCTCTTTAGTGCTTCATCGGCAACTTGGAGGATTTGTTTATTTTCATCAGTCAGCCTAGCAATGTCTCTTTGATTAGCGCTAATTAAAGCGGTAAGTGTTTCCCTTTCTGTTGACCAAGACTCCTTAAGTAGACTCAGCTCTTGCAGTTTATGATTAAGCTGCTCAATAGACTGATGAGCAGAGTGCATATCTGCATCGTGAAGTCTTAATTTTTCCAACAAGCCTTGAATTGCTCCGTCTTTCTCCTTGATGGAAGAAGTTACAGATTCAATTTGGTTTTGTTTAGACAAAATATCATTTTCCAAGCTTTGCATTTGGCTTCTGGACTCGTCAAGAAGTCGACGGTGTGCATCTTCAGCTTCCGCCAGGTGGGTTTTGATGTCCAATTGACTTCTTAGTAGTTCGTCGTTCTGTCTGTGCAGTTCTGTCTTCATTTGCTGTTCCTTCTGTAGCGCGTTCTCAAAATAAGCGGTCTGCTCCACACAAGCAGTCAGTTTTTGCGTTTCAAGCTGTGCCTTCAGCTCATTTACTTGCAAGGAAAACGTCTCCGTTTCTTTTCGGAGTTTCTGACTCTCTTCTTCCTGCTTGCGCCGGAGCTCACTGCAAGTTGTTTTCTGAATATCCAGATCAGCCACTTTGACATCTACGAGCTCTTGCAAAGCTTTAATCTGAATATTAAAATTTATCTTGTCATTTTCCATTAAACGTATTTGATCGAGTTGTGTCTGGACCACCCGTTCCAAGTCGTTCATTTTCTTTGACAGGTCTTCCTTTTCTCTGCAGAGCTGAGTGGTGGCTTTTTCTTGCTCGGTTTTCCAGTTGGAAAGAGAAGCATTCGCATTGAGCAAGTCGTTGTATTCCCTTTCTTTAGATTCAACTAGAATCTTCAGAGTTTTCGATTCGTCTTCTGCGTTTGTTAGAGTAACCTTAATCTCTTCCATGTCTTGCTCTCTCTTCTTTAATAAATCTTGAGCAAAATCTCGCTCTTTTTCCAGCTTCAAAATGGTGATTTTCATTGTCTGAAGACCTTCTGAACTGTGATCTTGCAATTTTTCGTAAGCGGTTTTCAGTTCAGCCTCCAGGAATGTGTTTTTATCTATAAAAAGAAGAGACAACGTTAGTAGACATGTTCATTCACTGTGCCAATGATTGGAGATTGCCATCGGCTAGTACTGCTACGATAATTTCTGTAGGAACGGCATTTAAACACGAAGGGCTCTATTACATTCTTCACGCAAACGTCAGCGCGTGCGCAAAATTGCATTAAAGCGAGGGGCAAAACCCTTTGCGCAGAACGTCGTATTACAATGTCAGCGCAACAAACGCGCATATACGTCTACCGCGGGTGAACCTGTGCGAACGCTGCGCGAGCATACTTTACTGCGTGCGTCCTATACTTAACATTGTGAGCGCAAATGCGTTTCTGCGCTGGTACACGGATGGTATTACAATCTATGCGCAGTTTTTAACGCCCCAGCGTTTGCGCGCATAATTTTAACGACTCCTAAAAACTGGTGGTAACAGCAAATCTGAACGTCCTGACCGAAACCAAATACTCCAGCCCAAAAATAAAAATACCGCAAAGTATAGTTACAAATTCTACGCATACCCAAACAATAAAATGGAGAAGTTGTGCGTGTTTTTATTATTGCTGCAGCTTATATGCTCAGATTGATTTTGGCCGGCGTAAAAACTTAACGGGATACAATTGTGGTTCTTAATTCTGATTGGCTGAATCGTAGGAAAAAACAAACAGTCTGCCCACCGATGTCTGCACGGAACGTTAACGCGCGCGTGTTTTTGCACGTCCATTTTACGTGCGCAATTTTTCGACGGATGAAAAAATGCGCGAGGATTGTAATACCAGTGTTAATTTACGTGGAATTGGGTCGTCTTTCCATGATTGGTGGTTAGGTGGAATCCATTCTCGTAAAGGCGAGACTTCGACATTTGTATTGGAGGGATGTGCTGGACAGGATTTGACTTGCTTCTCCACGGTCGAAGGGTATAGACGTTACCACTGGACTCCACAGCTGATATTAGGCTATATTACAAAGTTGGTGCTAACTTAACCAGAGCTGTTGTAAACTTACCAGAGCCATTATAGCCTATGGAGGTTTTAAGTTTACAACAGCTCTGGTTAAGTTAGCAACAACTTTGTAATATAGCCCATTGTGTGGTAAGCAAGTATGTACCGTTAGGTGTCTTACCCAAGGACACTTACTGGAGAGGTGCTCTGGCCAGGATTCGAACCTGGGTCTCCACGGATATAGAGCAGTGATGATACCTCTACTCCATTCAGCCGTTCTATATATCACACACATAAAAATTTCTAGGGAGATAAGGGTATATATCTCCCTACTAATTTACCTCAGCTTCTTTTTGTGCCCTCACCCTTCTTTAAAGAAAATAAGCTGGTCTGAACAGGGTCCCTCTTTAACCTAATTCTTGTTTTTATTAAAAATGCTTGTTTCTCTGTTTTACCCATTACACAGCACAGCTGAATATACTGGGCTACATATATTACTGACTTCATCACTAATAAATACAATACGTTTATTGCAAGAAAAAAAAAGGAAACTAAAATAAAATGCCTCTAAAGTATGAAAAAGCTTTATAAAATGTATACCCCCATTTTCACCCCTACAGAAATGTGACGATCATGTATTTACATGTGTTCATCCTGTAACGGGAGAAAAAGATGCAGACAGTCTGACAGTGAAACTTACTTTTAAAGTCCTCTACCAGAGCTTTGTTTTGCTTTAATGTTAGATTGACGGTCTTGAGATCCTCCTCTAACGTTAGGGCTTCTTTGCATTTCTTCTCATACTGGCATTTGGCAGCATTTTGATCCGATTTTGCTTCCTGAAGGAGGAGGAAGAAAAAAAGTAAGAATTGTCGAATTTATAATATACTTTGTGCCGCTGGTCCATATTCCAGTACAACATTGACTGCAAGATATTTTGTGCACATGTATTCATTTTATATATGACAAAAACCCACTCGTACACACACGTAGTCAAGATACCACGAAGGTGCTGGTTCGTGCACTTGTCATTTCGCGGCTTGATTACTGCAAATACTTAAAATACTGATGCTCACGTTCAAATCGCTCAATAACTCGACCCCCCTTACATGTCTTTGTTACTCTGCAAGCACGTCCCATCTAGACAACTCCGGCAGGCAGGCGATCTCCGCCTGTCATCTGTCTACACGCACACGGCCAACTCTCGCCTCCAAGACTTCTGAAGGGCAGCTCCGGTCCTGTGGAATGACTTGCCTTGCCCTATCAAACTCTCCCCTGATCTTCAGTCCTTCAAGAAATCCCTCAAAACCCATCTCTTCAGATTAGCCTACCGCATCACTGACGCAACTCATCCCTCTGCTCACCTACTCTCGCATGAGTGAAGCTGCTTCTCTGGCCCTACCATTCCCAAACCACTGGCACTCATGATCCTTTACTGCTCTTTTGGGAATTTCACTGCCGCCGAACAGCACTGTATTTCGCTGGCAATTTGCCAGTATTTAGAGAATTGACAGCTTTCTGAATAGCTGAATTGCCACAACATTGCACGTTCGGTGCTATTCGGTGGCAAATTCGGCTTTCTTTGAATAACCCCTATAGGGACTAGACCTGTGTGTAAATAGCTGCTCATGGGGAATACTCCAGAAAGGATTACACAGAATTATACTCATGTGTATGTTATAAAAAGCCATACATCCAAGAACAAAGACATAAAGGAACTTATTCATGCAACTTAACAGTGTAAGTTATAAAATATGCCTTTTTAGTAAAGTATGCTTACGAAACTGTGCTACGAGTTACAAAGAGTATTAAAACAATCTCAAGGTAAAGTCCACTTACGAACTCCATGCGACTATTAAAAAAAATAAAATTACAAGTGCTCTTTGGAAGCATAATGCAGAACTAGTCTCAAATGCTGAGATTCCAAACCACAAGCTTTCTCCACACTGAAAATTTGGGAAAAAACAAGGCAGAGAGATCTCACATGAGATTATCTACGGGGCATTATCCTACCCGCATGCACTCCTGCGCTCTGCATTTACCGTAATGGTTTTCTTGAAATCGCTCTCATTTTTCTGACAGTTAAGTAATGCCTGTTCCGATCTGCTGAGTTTCTGCTTCAGGTCCTCGATTTCACCTTCCAAACTTCTCTTCGCATGATTCACCTGCAGATGAGCAAACAAAGAGGAGACTTAAAACCAGCATTTCTGTAAAGTCTGAGGATGATAATGCAGGGTACTGGACACCAACGTTTTTACATAGCAAGTAGGGCTGTGCAATTAATTGCAATCGCAATCGAATCGCGATTTCCGACCCTGCAATTTCTAAATCGCATAAGGCTGCAATTTTCGGCTCCGTTAACTTCCGGCGGCATGGTGCTTTGGGCGCTCGCAGGGGGAACCACGTGACGAGCCGCGTTCTCGCGGCTCGTCACATGGTTCCCCCAGGCGAGCGCCCAAGCTCCATGCCGCCGGAAGTTAACAGGGAGCCGAACACGTGGCGCACAGAGGTGAGCTGGGGCAGTATATCCATGTGCTGGGGCAGTATATCCATGTGCTGAATACGGAATACATTTATTTTAGAATGTATGTAGCATGTTTGAAAAAGCAAAAACAATTGGCTAAATCGCAAATAAAATCGCAATATTCATTCAAGAAATCGCAATATGATTATTTTGTCAATATTGCACAGCCCTAATAGCAAGTCTAGCAGTCAACCATGAAAAATCTGGAAATGCAGGGTACTGGACACCCACGTTTTTACATAGCACTCCACTATGAAAAATCTGGAAAATAGCTAGATGCCCGATGCTGACATCTATGTGAAAACACAAGTAATAAAAAGAGAGATATGCCGAACGTTGTGACTAACTCCTTGTGATCATGGAGAAGGTGTGGAAGATGCTAGGAGTCGCTGGATTCACTTACAGTGTCTTCCGTGCCGGCTGCATGAGCAGTAAGCAGGCGAGATGCCAACAGTGAATACTAAGGCTGGAGTCAGACGAGAGTTTCTACAAGCAGAAGAAACGTACGTGAGAGTGGACATTCCATCCACTCTGACGCCCGTCTGGCCACCTTGCTGAGTGCAGTTACTGCAGTCAGTACTGCAAGGCTCGATCCTCCTATGGAGGATTGCGCTTGCGGCGCCGACGAACGTGCGCCGTAGCACTTCGATGGAGAGGCTTTCTAAACGCACGCAGCACGCCTGCTGTAGTAATTCGTGTGCGCGCTACAGTGTGTGGCCGGCCCCCGTCACAGCGTCAAACACTGCAACGTACGTCGGGAAGCACGTCAGTACGGGCGCACTTAGTGCGCTCGTCTGACAGGAGCCTAAGGCCTGGGACTCGGATGACAGAGTTGTGAGTTCGGCCACGGTTGCGCAGCACCTGATCAGGACTTCATATTGGCAGCTCAAAAATACCGATCACGACATCCAACAAAAACATAAAAGACTGCACTCGTGGACTTTATAGATGAAAAAAAGGGAGTAATTTGTTTATCACAGATTCTTTATGCTAAAAAAAAAAAAAAAAACGAGGTTTCGACCAGCATGTGGTCTTTATCAAGGTATCATGCATTGAGACACACCTCATGCTGGCTGAAACGTTGGCTGTGTATACAGTTGTTGTATAAACATACCAACAGCAAAACAAGGCATGACCATAGACTACATATATTAAGTGCCGGCTGGGTGGAGTAGAGGTAACATCACTGCTCTGCGTGGAAAAAGACTGTGGAGACACAGGTTCGATCCCGGCAAGAGCACCTCTCCAGTAAGTGTCCTTGAGCAAGACACCTAATGGTACATACTCGTCACCCAGGACATACTAGAAAACGAGAGAAATCTCAATGTATCCTTCCTGGTAAAATCCTTTCTCAAAAAAAAAGAAAAAAAAAAGGGAGGCACTAGTAAAAATTGATGAGAGAAGTGTTCCTCCTCCTCTTAACCACAGTCAACTTTGTTAAACCATGATTCCATCATCCATGTGGTAACCCTGAAGTGTCCATTTAATTAACAGATGTCATTGTGCACAGAAACATAAGCTTTTACTTTATCGAGTTCCGCCTGGATCGCATTAAACTGGTTTTTAGCCTGTTGGGACTCCTGACTCTGCTTCATTTTCAGCTGGTTCAGCTGTTGCTCCATATTTTGAAGTGAATTCTGTTGACGCAACAGCTCCTAAAAAAACATAAAAAAACCAGACATGTTCATGTTATACAGCAGATATATAACTTCATTGTGTGCTTCGATTCAACAGGCTTTAAAATACACAAATACACTAGGGCTCGGTATGATTTGGTGGTAGGGTTAGGTCAGATAGAAGCAGATTGTTTTATTTAATTTACAACAGTAGCAGCACTATAGCACAACCCGTGGGTGCTGCTACTGGGTGGGCAAGCTGTACCGCTGGTGTTTTATCCTTGCTTGGGGCTGGAGTCCTGTGCCACCACCCTGCCCTCCCACTCTTTCTGGTCAGCCAGCTTTGGTCCAGTTCCTTCCCTCAAACTTTTAAAAAGATGTATTATTCGATGAATCGATTATTTCAAAAAATAAAATCAGCCAACTAATAGATTATGAAAATAATTGTTACCTGTAGTCCTAAAATACACACAAATATATATTAATATTCCAATACAACTCTGTAAACATCGCTCTAAATGTCCAATAAAAACAATACATTTTGCATATTACAAAACGAAGTGTGAAAATATAAATAAATTTGGAATAAAATACCACAGTCGCGCGCATCCTCTCAATGGAGTCCATAGGACTCCACTGAGCTCCCCCCTGCCGGTCACATGACCAGCCTGATCTCGCCTCGCGAGTGGTATGCAGGGAGAGACTGGGGGACTTTTTCCCCCCAGTCTTTCCCTGCTCCCGCCGGCCGGAGGAGGCGGTCGGAGCCACGGTCCTCGCCGTGGGACAGAGGGTGAGTATGTGCTGCTTTTTAGTATTTTTTAGCCTGGTGTTAACGTGTTCTGCAGAAGCGTAATCCGTTAACACCAAGTATTGGCTCTGGTTAACTTCTTGCTAACCAGAGCCAGGCGTTAATCAGCATTGGGACTTTGTAATTCCAGCGCTGATTAACGCTTTGCGCTTCCCATGTTAAGTATAGGGAGCGCAAAGTGCAGTAACCTCGCGCTGCAAAGCACAAGGTACCAAACTCAAACGGGTTATTTAACCCGTTTGCGTTTGGATTGTAATATGTGGTAGATACCGCAGCTAACGGTAGTGCTCACGCAGGTGAGCGCTACCGTTAGCGTTAACAGTGTAATAGGGCCCTAGATTGGGGGAAAAAACAAAACCAAAAAGCCATTTTCCCTTACCTGTTGATTTTCCTTTTCTCGATCCTTTAATTTTTGTTCCACAACAAGCCGAGCACTTTCTGCGTTCTGCCGCTGGCAGCACAGTTCCTCAGACACCTTCTTCAGTTTTTGCTCAGTTAAGACACTCTATAAACAGAAAACCCAAACACGCACATTCTTTATAACAACAAAAATACAAAGGTGGAAGCTGCGCACAAAAACTTTTTCAGCAAAGTAATTCTTACGTAGATATACCTTACTAAGAGACATTTATGTACATGTTCTCTGAGAAGAAAAAAAAAACAACAACAGGTTTTTGGTACCTTATCTGTCTCTTGCTCGAGCTGCACCTTAACCCGTGCCAAGTCAGTTTTGCTTTTTGTCAGGGTTTGGTCTTTCTCTGTTAGGTCCATTCTGGCTTTTTCTAAGAGAATCTGAGTTTCCTGACATTTTGTAATCTGAATTTTCAGTTCTTTTTCCTGAACCTGCAACCTTATCTCCATCTCATTCATTTTGGATTTGAGCTCTGAAAGAGAGGAGCGACAGAATAATCTCTATCTACCAACAAACGCACGATACAGAGCAGATACTGAAAGGACAGATCCAGAGACAGTGATGGGAAACGTATATCAACAGCTATGGGATAATATAAATATAAGTAACATTCAGTCAATGATCAAAAACATCTGAAGAGTCCACGGTGTCATGCCAGCTCCATGAGCCTGCCTGTAGTCACATAGCTTGCTGTTTGCTCCATACCTGCATATCCACCCAAGGGTTAATCCCTGCTCTGATCATGTGGTTGTGCATATAACCTGGACACACCCTTCCATACAGGCGCTCTCATTTTGTGTTTCCCCATCCTGGCTACTGTGAGGTTCTGTGAACTGCCTCTCCCTGAGTCTGTCTGCATTCCCTATGATCCTCTGTACTGTTATTGTCTACAAGTGTTCCGGCTTCATCTGCTTGCATTACAGCAAGTCCTTTGCGAAGAGCTCATGGTTCCAGGTCTGTGGATCCTGTCTGCGGTGGACACTGCCTAACCCACTATCCCTGGTGTATTGTGTCCACACCTGTGGCTATCTGTATTCAAGCCTCGCTCCACCATTGTGCTCTCAAGGTACTTTGCGAAGAGCTCCTGGTTTCTACTTGGTGGACACTGCGTAGCCCACTATCCCTGGTGCTTCAAGACACTACTTCTGTACAGAAGGACTTGTCTATTTGTTTCCAGTGCTCTGTATTGTGTATAGACTGTTTGCTGTGTGCCTACCTTTCTGGAATACACTTTATATACTATTACAGCTTCCTGTGTCTGCCTGATTTGCTCTCCCCCAGTGCTTGGGAAAATAAACGTAAAACTAAGGCTCCGCCATGGCTCAATCGTGGCTCGAGCCTGACACACGGCACACAATTTTAATACAAGTACTCAGAGGCTCCTATTGCAGTCTCTTTTTCTTGCTTTAAGAACAGCAGCAAGTAATAATGTCAAAACGTAACAGACATTACAGAAAAAACATACTCTAACAATGGTATCTTCTAACCCCCTGTCCCATCAGTATAGTCCATTGTTCCAGTAAGCCTATATGTAGGACCGCGTTCCCGCCATTTCTCCCTCTTTTTCTTGCTGCTCGGACAGATAAGTATTGTTTTTCATTCTTAGTCCGATTTTCAGGGTTAAAATTTTATTTATGTGTTACATGTTTTCCGGTTGCCTGGCTTCAACCAAGGCTTCCGGAGTAGGGTTGAGAGGCTTGGCGGCTTGCTCGTGGCGGCGGCGGGAGGTCCGCCAACCCTCTTTTAAATTTCTGTCAGGCTGTTTTTAATCATGCTATGGGTTTGTTGATTTAGCGGCTGGCGGCCGTTACTAGCAGGGACGCATGCAAATTGGCTTTGTGCGCGTCTCGCTCGCGGCGGTTGCTAGGAGGCGGGGCGCAGGCGCATCATCTTCGCGTGCTTTTCTACTCGACTCTCGCTCCCTCACGCTGTCAGGAGTATGCCGCTTACCAAGAGCAATCAGCGAACAATCTCTAGCGAGTCTTCCTTTACCAGGGATTCAGAATCCGACGACAGCTCGGTCCATATGGCGGAACTTTATGCCAAAGCAGGTATCAACCCTCCCAACCTTACCACCGCAGACCCTGCAATGTCTGACTCTCCTAGATCCCTGGGGCCACAGATTCAGGCGTCTATCGAGTCGGCTATGTTTAAGGCAGTTTCTTCTTTATCAGACTCATTTACTCAGTCCCTAAAATACACCTTAACAGAAGTCAGAAATGAGATTAACCCGGTTACTGATATGGGCACATCCCTCACTACTGTGAAGCCCACTGATCCTCCCTTGGCCACCGCCATGGGGAAAGAGCCCATTTCTGACAAAAAGCGCAGGGCTGGAGGGGCTGGCATCCCCGCAACAATGCCTGGGGAAGTCATGTCGGGGGCACCAGTTTCCAAAAAGCGCTCACATAAATCGCACCATACGGAGATTGACACCCCTAAAAGGGCTAAAGCTTCTGATTCCTCTAGGGCTGTAGCTCGCCCGAGCACATCTCGTGAGCAGGAAGTTTTCTCGGATGAAGAAAATCAGAAGCAAGATGAGCTAGAGGTTTACGTCTCTGATGAAGATTTTAATGATCAGATAGTACCTCCTAATCCGAATTCGGACCCGCTTGGTCCTATTTATGATCCACTTGGTAATCCCATGTTCACCCCAGAAGAATTGTCACACCCTAGGTCAGCAGAGTGGACTACCATTCCTCAGATAGAGGCTTGGGTGGACGCCCGGGTGCGTAAACCTTTGGATAAGGTCACTAGGAATCGCATGAAATCTGAGTGCCCTCGACCCTCTACTGGGGGAAAAACATGCATGACCCCCGAAGTGGACCAGAAGTTTATAAAATTTGTTGAACCTAAGGGCTGGTCGCAAAAGCGGGGCATTGACCTGGCATTTACTGCCAGGATAAATTGTTAGATGTCACGGGTCCACTGGTGAAATTACTAGAGGTTGCCGAACAGGCAAAGTTGACCGATTCAACTCTCGACCCCTACGATGTGTCCAACTGGGCACAAAGGGCACTTAGTTTTATTGGGAATACCAATGCGGCTCTGGTCGCAGAAAGACGAAAGTGTATCCTATTAAAAATGGATTCCCAACTCGATAATGAGTTGGGAGCCAAAGCCCAAGGTAATATATTCGGCCCTGGTTTCCTAAAAGACATGTCGGAATACACTGCGGCATTTACAACGATGGAAAAGGTAACAACCTCTATCAAAAAAGTCTTCACTGCTGGGGTTTTTGCACAGGCCGGTAGGGGCAGGGGCCGCGCTGCCGGCCGTGCAAGGGCAGGTATACCCCGCCCATTCACAGACTCCGTTAACTATGTAAACCCCCAGTCAGACACAAGAGAGGCCCAATTCTACCCCCTCTCGTTCCCGTCCCTGGCGCAGCAGGGGATTCAGAAGCTTTAGAGGAGGTAGAGGATACCGGCATTTCCGATCCCCAGGTAAGGAACATGTTGATACATCATTCTCTGGTTCCGGTGGGGGGTCGTTTGTCTTTACATCTAAAGCAGTGGTGCACGCTCACGACAGATCTATGGATATTGAACACTGTTCAAGGGTTTACCATAGATTTCATCTTAAGTCCTGTGCAGCGATCCTACCCTCCTCCACTAGTGTTCTCAGCAGAAGACGCGGCATTGGTGGAGGAGGAGATTACCGATCTTTCACGAAAGACAGCCATAGAGCGATAGAGCGAGGGGACAGATACATTTTCTGGGCAACCTCTTTCTAGTTTCCAAGAAGGGCGGAGGGAGACGTCCTGTACTCAATTTAAAGGAACTGAATCTGCATATAAGGTACAATCATTTTCAGATGGAAGGTTTACACCTGCTCAGAGACATGCTCCAGCCAAACGACTGGATGGAGAAAATAGACTTGAAGGACGCCTATTTGACGGTTCTGATGGGGGAGGAATCCAGGAAATTCCTCTGCTTTCGATGGAACGCGATAATATGGCGATTCCGTTCCTTGACATTCGGACTGTCTACAGCTCCCTGGTGTTTCACCAAGCTCCTGAAGCCGGTGGTGAGTCGACTCCGGTCACAGGGTGTGCGTCTGATCATTTACCTGGACGACATCCTGCTATTGGGGGAGTCGAAATTAGTTCTGAGATCCAGCTTATCCCGGACTGTATCTCTGCTGCAGACCTTGGGATCCTTGGTGAATCTGGAGAAGACGGTGCTTTGCCCGGTACGCTCAATAGAATTCCTGGGTTTCGTGATCCAACCAGTGTCTATGACTCTGTTCCTTCCGGAACAGAAGTGCAAATCCATTCTCAAAGAAGTGCGGGTTCTTCTCTCCTCAGTCTCCCAGACGTTGCGATAGATATCATGCATGATAGGAGTGCTAGCAGCCTCCAGGTTAGGAATTCACCCAGCCCCTCTCCATTATCGGGCCCTCCAACGCCTGATGGCCCATTTCCTAAGACTAGCTTCTCCCCGCATCACCTCTTCCCATGATAGACTGCAGGATTTCTCACGCGCAGCCCCCACTCTCTGGAACGCTCTTCCTCGTACTGTCAGACTTTCCCCTAACTTCTCTTCCTTCAAACGCTCCCTTAAAACATTCCTATTTAGGGAAGCCTACCACCCAACTCACTGACGCAACCATCAATCACTCTCACCTTACAGTCCTCTCCTCCTGTTTCCAACCCCAACCCTCCCAGATTGTGAGTTCCTACGGGAATAGGGCCCTCATCTCCTCCTGTACTGTTTGTCAAATGTTATTCATTGTATTGTAACCCTGTCTATACTGTGCTTATTGTACAGCGCTGCGGAATATGCTGGCGCTTTATAAATCAAGAATAATAATAATAATAAGACGGGGGAATACCTATTCCGACAGGGTGACCTTGTCGGTTGCGGCACGGGAAGATCTCCATTGGTGGTTAGAGAACATCCGGTCTTACAACAGCAAGTCTGTCAAGACACCTCCGATCACGATAGATTCCGATGCGTGTCTGCCAGGCTGGGGGGCCAGGTGTGGAGACAGGTTGACGGGGGGCCCATGGTCGGAGCAGGAAGCTCGCTTCCACATCAACGGTCTAGAATTGTTAGCGGGCATGTTTGCCCTTCAGAGTTTTCTGAAAACGGCAGACGGATACGTCCGTGCTTCTGCGCATGGACAACTTCCCGGTCGTTCGGTACATCAACTCCATGGGGGTCCCCGCTCCGCTCTGCTGACATCCATGGCGGCCCGTCTATGGAACTGGTGTTTCCGTCATCGTCTTGTAGTTCAAGCTCAGTTTATTCCGGGCGTCTCAAATCTCCTAGCCGATTGGAGTTCGAGGCACACAGAAGACTCAGGGGACTGGCGGTTACACTCATCGATCTTTTCGGCCATAGCGGACATTTGGGGTCCTTTTCAGATCGATCTGTTTGCTTCACGCCTCAACAGTCAACTGCCCAACTTCTACAGCTGGCGCCCAGACCCGATGGCCCTGGCCACGGATGCTTTCCTCCAGAGTTGGGAGGGGCAAAGGCTATATGCTTTTCCCCCCTTTCAGCTGGTGTTGCGAACGTTGAACCAGGTTCAGGTTCATGAGGCGGAGTTGGTTTTAGTGGCCCCATTCTGGCCCAACCAACCGTGGTTTCCCCTGTTCCTGGATCTTCTGGTCGATGTCCCACGTCTACTGCCAGCTCTTCCGGACTTGATTGTGGACAACCAAGGCCATCCTCACCAGTTACCATCGCTAGATGCATGTCCGCTGTTGGTGTCAGGGCTTCCGGCGGCGTTTCGGAACGCGCTAGAACGCTCTTACAGTCAGCCTGGGCTCCAGGTACTTTGTCAGGCTATGACTCTGCCTGGGCTCGGTGGACAACTTGGTGTAGTGCACGGAACGAAGATTCCTTTCAAGCCCCTTTAGTTGTTGTTCTTAACTTCCTTTCGGAATGCTTTGATGGGGGCAAAGCGTATAGAACAATTAACGTTTTTCAAATCAGCCCTGTCAGCTTACCATGTGGGTTTCCAAGGGGTTCCAGTGGGTCAACATCCCTTGGTGTGTCGATTACTGAGGGGCATCCGGCTTTCAATGCCTCCGCTCCCTCGGTACTCAGAGACTTGGGATGTGTTGTTCTATTGCGTTTCCTCGAATCTTGGTTCCCTAACGAGGCACTTTCGTTGCAGCAGTTGTCAGCTAAATTGGTGGCTCTCCTCTGCCTTATATTATGCAAAAGAGTGGGGGATGTGAGGGCTTTAGATTTTGGAGTTCGGTCATTCGTACCTGACGGGGTACGTTTTGAGGTTTCACGTCACACTAAGACGAACATTACGTCTATCTTTTACCCGGCCTTTCCCTCACACCCGAACCTATGTCCGGTGCAATGCCTTAAAGTCTATGAGACGCGGACGGGGTTATTACGATCGGAGGGAGTGTCCCCACTTTTTGTTTCTTTCAAATCCCCCCATAAACCAGTCGGTTCCACTACATTGGCGCGTTGGCTCAAATGGCTCTTAGTTTTGTCCGGGGTTGATGTTTCAGTTTTCGGGGCTCATTCTATACGCAGCGCATCTGCTTCGGCAGCTTTGGGGGCCGGATGTCGTTTGGAGGATCTGCTGAAGTCCGCAGATTGGTCTCGCTAGACCACTTTTCGAACTTTTTACTTCAAACCGATTGTTCATTGGTCGTCCGCTCTTATGGACCAGCTTTGAACTTGCAATAGGAGCCTCTGAGTACTTGTATTAAAATTATAGAATTTAGCTAAGTTATGAAGATAAGTTAGAATTTTAATAAAGGACTCAGAGGCGAGTATTGCCCACCCTGCCCTCCCGGGGCGGACTCCGGGGGTTTGTTATGAATTCGACTTCCAAGAACTCTGTCTCATCGAATGCTTCTATTTCAGCCCAATGATGTCTGTTCCAGTATGTGGCGATGTGGCGCTCTCGTTTCCGTGCTGGATCTGGATGGACCTGATGGGAGTGTTCTACGTCCGCTGACCTGTTGTTGGCAGGAAAGAGGGAGAAATGGCGAGAACGCGGTCCTACATATAGGCTTACTGGAACAATGGACTATACTGATGGGACAGGGGGGTTAGAATATACCATTGTTAGAGTATGTTTTTTCTTTAATGTCTGTTACGTTTTGACATTATTACTTGCTGCTGTAATTAAAGCAAGAAAAAGAGACTGCAATACTCGCCTCTGAGTCCTTTATTAAAATTCTAACTTATCATCATAACTTAGCTAAATTCTATAATTACTTGTATGTCCCGCCGTTCCTCTGGTTCTGACTTCACGTCAGCTGGATGTTTTAGTTTAATTATATTGGGCGCTATTTCCTAGTTAACGCTAACGTTAGTGCCTCGATATGCAAGCGTTAGCGCCAAGATAAGGGTGTTTAACGCAGCCACCCATATTACATTCCTGACAATACCCCCTTAGCGCATCAGTTTCTGCGCTAGCTTACTGCTAACCTATGCTGCTAGCCTATACTTAATATGGGGATCGCAAAAGTCCATTAGCGTTTCAATAAGTATGGTGTTACAGAGTGCTAGCGCTAATTACCGCGGAGACCCGCAAGGCAAAATTTTAGTATCTTCTAAAAGCTGGTGCTAAATGATTCTGCACCAGAAAAATCATTTGGCACCCCCTTAAAACCCCACCAATAAATCCCATACTCACCTCTCATCGGTGGTGAGAACGGTGGCCCGATCAGCTGCTTCTTCTGGCCGCGAGCAGAGTGAGACTGGGGACAAATAGTTCCCAGTCTCCCTCCATTATCACCCCGTGATCTCACGCAGGGCTCTGGGCCCATAAGCACAAGCCTACCCCAAGTATCCCAGTGGCTAGCGCTGCGTTCCGGGGCGATGTGCTAGGTGTAGATTTTCCCCGTTAGCGTCACGGAAGGAATAGGGCCCATTGTTGATACTATAGAATCTCAAACATATAACAAACGTTAAAGAGAATGGTTTAAGCTCCACTTTATATAAATTATATTCTGCGTCGGAGCTTTTGACATGTTCTTGTCATATTCATAAACAAGGTGATAAATTAGTTAATCTGAAAAAAAAAATTCTGTAATTAATGTGTCCAGAATAGAAGTCTTGTAAACAAACAGCTGCTTAGAATTCCGATTCCGTCGCACGGCTTTTTTTTTTTGTAAAGCAATAAATAATACCTTGATTCTGGACTCTTAATTGTTCAGTGACTTTATCGTTGCTGGAGCCAGAGACATCCTGTGAGAAGCTGTCCGATTTGTAGCCTTTTTTGCTCGGCACCTCCTCTTGTTCCCACGGAAAATGACTCGATGCGAAGCCCCTCTTAAGAGAAGTGTCATGGCTGGAGGATGAGGAGCGGCTCGGCGTCCTTTCTTGTTGCCACGAGAATACGGACGACGATGACTGGTGACGAGCGATATCTCGGTGGTTCATGGTACTATGGGAAGCTGACTGAGGAGTCTGATTCAGGTTCTGCGAAAAGAAAATGGTGACAAATAAATTTAAATTAAAACACGCATTTATAGATCTACACTATACAGTTAACAAATATGTATCAATTCTGTGGAAACATTTGCAATGTGTTGACCTTTTCATGTAGGCATTAAATCGAACATGAATTAATATGCAATAAATAAGGTCCTAATTTGCAAAAATAATATTTTCTGGTTCTTTTAGGTATTCTGGTCGAATATGTGTAAGAAACAGTCAGGTCTATTCAAAGAAAGGTGAAACTCATCTGTCCATAGGATCTTGTTCCAGAACTGTGAAGGCTTTGTTAGGTGTTGTTTGGCAAACTCTAATCTGGCCTTCCTGTTTTTGAGGCTCACCAATGGTTTACATCTTGTGGTGAACCCTCTGTATTCACTCTGGTGAAGTCTTGTTGACTTTGACACACATACACCTACCTCCTGGAGAGTGTTCTTGATCTGGCCAACTTTTGTGAAGGGTTTTTTCTTCACCAGGGAAAGAATTCTTCGGTCATCCACCACAGTTGTTTTCCGTGGTCTCCCGGGTCTTTTGGTGTTGCTGAGCTCACCGGTGCGTTCCTACTTTTTGAGAATGTTCCAAAACAGTTGTTTTGGCCACGCCTAATGTTCTTGCTATCTCTCTGATGGGTTTGTTTTGTTTCTTCAGCCTAATGATGGCTTGCTTCACTGATAGTGACAGCTCTTTAGATCTCATCTTGAGAGTTGACAGCAACAGATTCCAAATGCAAATAGCACACTTGAAATGAACTCTGGGCCTTTTATCTGCACATTGTAATTGGGGTAATGAGGGAATATCACACACCTGGCCATGGAACAGCTGAGAAGCCAATTGTCCCATTACCTTTGGTCCCTTAACAAGTGGGAGGCACATCTGCAAACTGCTGTAAGTCCTACACCTGAGTTGGATGTACATACCCTCAAATTAAAGCTGACAGTCTGCAGTTAAAGCACATTGTGTTTGTTTCATTTAAACTCCATTGTGGTGGTGTATAGAGCCAAAGATGTTAGAATTGTGTCGATGTCCCAATATTTCTGGACCTGACTGTAGTTCTATTGTCCAGCAACATGCAGAATATAAGGATGTAGAGAGGTAGCCGCTATGGATAAGAGCTGTGTTACCTTCTTAAACCTTCTAAGGTTGCCGGTATATAGTACATAGATAAAAACTCCCAGCTGATGCTTTTTGTTTGCTTTGGGGCTGCAGAAGGTGCCCCCGAAGTTCTAGCCCTGTAGACATGATGCCCAAAGAGATAAAAATGTAAAAGCGGCTGAAGAAAGCCTTGACATCGGACATTCAGCAGCCGATGCAGGGAACCTCGAGCTGCAGCTGTAACTGAATTTGGAAGCAGATGGCGCCATCTACTGCCAAATATGCTAGTACAGTAAGAAATAGATTGGGAATATGCTCAAATATTTCTTACTGTATTATTAAAAATGTTTTTTTTTTAAAAACAACACTGGTTCCTGACAATGTTTTTTGTAAAAAAAAAAAAAAAATCACTTGGTAGTGAAGGGTTAAAAATAAAAAACCAAATGAGCAGTTAAAGCACAGAACATTTTGGTGAGCACTTTCACTAATGACTGAGTGTGACTATATTATTTATTCCACATCACAAAGTGACGTCACTCACTTTTAAGTGCAGCACTTTCAGCTCAGTTTCCAGACGCTTTCTTTCTTCAACTTCCTTGTTATATTTTTCTTGCAAATCCTCATATTTTAAATCTAAAAATTAAAAAACGGACAATATTAAAAACGGACAAAAGAGAAGAAAATCAATATCATCATTAATAAGCACAAAGTACTCACCATTGTATTTAGTAGGTGTGTAAGGGATGAGCGGGGCTTTCTGAGGAGTGACACACAGAGACATGTCCCCGGCATTGAAAGACTGCTGGCTTCTCTCCAAGTCGTTTTTATATCTGAAAGGGGAAAAGTCAGATCACAAAGGGTAAACAAATGGCACAACATAAACAATTGTGGTGTTTGGCCGAACCAGAACAGTTATGGCAAACCTTAACAAACCAGGGGCTTGATTTAATTCTTCTGTATTTTTAAATTTTAAATATATTTCTGAACGATATATATATTTTTTTATTCAAGCATATGTGACCACAACCAAAAAATGAATCAGTTTAGAAAAAGGAAGAAAAAAGAAACAAAAAAAATCAATTTTAGTATACAGCCTAAAAAACATATTTTCAGTCGAATCCGTGACAGGATAACGGAATGCATTGCATGTCTATTTTTCTGTTTTTAGCAACTATCAGGGTTATTCAGGGAGATTCAAAAGTCACTGCACGTTCGGTGACTTTTCATTCTCTTCAATTCGGTGTGATTTGGCGATCCCATTTCGGCGACCTTGCTGTGTATTTAGCAAGCACCACAGGGCCGTCGTAGTGCAGGGAAAAGCCGCCGAAAACCTGCAGAACACTCACCGCAAAACCCAGGCGAATGCACACTGAAACCCGCAAAAACATCTGGATTAACCCCACCGAAGACGCCGGAGAAACCCGAGCAGGAGCCGATCACAGCGCCGAGCAGCCGCCGAAAAAATCCGACACCGCAGACGAATGGAGTGGAAAAACCCCCAAAAAAACAGTACGTTTGAATGGTTGAAAAGTGAAATGCTGTTTGCAAACAAACTACTGAGCGAAAATGTCTGAAATTTACATATGGGGTCCAGGGAATGATAATAAAAAGGGCTGATACAGAAAAAAGAAAAAACGTTTAAAAAAAAAAATGTTTTTGCAAAACAAATATCAAAAAATGCTTAAAAGATCCTAAAAAAATCTATAAATAAAAGAGACTTTTTACTGGAGAATATTATAATCAACGGTTTATTAGATATTGAATTAAAATGGGAATATTTTTAACATTGAAACCTATGGGATTCGCCTGAATAAATCTGTCGAATGAAGCAACCGAATGGCAGGGCATTTCGGCAACTTTTCACTGCTGGTTTTTGTTCTCTGAATGGACGAAGCGTTGCTTCTCTATGGGTGATTTCACTGCCCTCCAACAGGCACAGTACGTGCAGGCAATTCGCCAACATTTGGCAAACTGCCTGCTCTCTGAATAGCCGAATGGCCAGGAAAGGTAACCGAACGCTGATTTTCAGCGTTCGGTTACCTTTCGCCAGCAATTCGGAGCTCTTTGAATAACCCTGTATGAATCCCATAATGCTTCCTTAAGGCTCACAGAACACTAGGTGGCAAGTAGTTTTCATTGTGAAGGGAGTCAAGCTTAACCATTGCAGATCAACACATGCTAGCAACAAAATTGAAAACCAGAAAGAAAGAAAACAAAAGAAGAAATATGAAAGTCGCCACCTCCTGGCCATGGATAGAAATTACACCGCTTTAAAAATGTTGCTTAAATACAGACGCTAGAATGAAAGAAACAAGAAAAAAACCTCACAAAAACAGATGCTCCATTTTAGGGTTAATATTTGTGCTTGTTTTGGTAAAGTTACTACACTTGTGTCAAAAGAAATATGATATGCTGCTAAAAATAAAGTAAAAAAGGAGCAAAAATGTAAATGCTTACCAGTAACAAGTCCCACTACCAGAAAAAAATGAAATGTCCTTTTTGTGTTTATTTTACGCTGCTGATATCTTACATGTGCTTTGTTTTTTTTATTGTAGGTTTAGTTAAAAAAAAATTTACTCTATATGTGTCACTGGGTGCATCCATTGTGTGATGTTTTGTGTTGGAAACTAACCCCCCCCCCCCACGGTATCTTTACATCACTTGCCCCTCACATTGTTGTTATGGTCATATAATGGAGTCGATCACTGACTCGCATTATTGTGATGTGTGGGATGTATTCAAAGGACATCACCAGGGGGTAGATTAGACCTCTTTTATAGGCTCCCTGTCATTTCTCATTCAGCTGCCATCGCTTATCTCGGGTAGCCTAAATAACAATAATATCAAAGAAAGTGAAGGTGTATAGCCCAGAAATAAGAAAGTACTGCAGTTCACAGCACTCTCCACCCCAACCCCAACTCTGTTCAGCTGACTTGTGTCCTGTTCACTATATCGTCCTCCCGCCGGTTTGCTGTTCGCTGATCCTGGATGTGCCCAAGTCTCTGGTCGTCTGACTCGCTGGTCCGTGAGACTTTGCTCCTACTGGACAGCTGCACCATTCTTTTTGGAGTTTACCTTGGCCAGGATCCTCCACCAAAACTTACTTCCAGAGGACTACGCATTCCGGTGGTGGTGAATATTCGGACGAATTGTTTAAAATGCTTATGTGCACACTTTTATTGCATTGTGTGCCACTAATCTTGTGAGTGGCCCTTTTGTTGGATTTTACATATATTAAATTTTATACAGTGTTATGCTATGATGTTTTAATTTACATTTTTAGCCACTGCAATCTTTTCAAGTTCTGGCTGTTCTTTCAGAGATATCGACCATTTAAAGGTTGTATACTATACTGCAGTTCTCCTTTTTCCTATAAATAACAATACCAGTTAATGAGTTGGAGGATGGAATGTTTATTTAATCTGCAATATCCAGCCTTATATAAACTAGAGCCACACAGTAAACCTTTTGGTAAATGTTGCATTATGGGAAAAATCCGGAAATTGGAACCCGGAGATAAAAGGAAAAATAAAATACCTAACTTTAACATGTAATAACTTCAAGCAAAGAAATAAAAGCAGCAGTGTGTGTTTTATAAGGTGGTTATGTTTGTAGTGCACAAGTAATCTAGTTACAGTTTATGTTAATGGTAATGTCCCTTTAAGGCAGTGTTTCCCAAACCTGTCGTCAGGACCCGCTGACAGGCCAGATTTTACAGATAGGGAAATGCAATCACTGAGCAGCAAATCATATCACCTGTGCTGTGCTTCACATATCTGCAAACCTGGCCTGTTAGCGGCTCCTGAGGACAGGTTTGGGAAACGCTGCTTTAAGGGATGATGGATGTTTCCTGAGAATACAGTAATACACTTCATTTGGATACTCATCTGCTGACCTTTTCAGTTCTTGCTCCAGCTTTTCAATATGTTTCTTGCTTGAGGTCAGTTGTCCTTCCAGAAGTTGACCTGAGTCTCCCTCACTTGGTGATCGTGGAGAAGCTTCTGCTTGGCCTTCTCCTGGTTGTCACATAATTCTATCAGGCTCTGGTTCTCCCTCTTCATGGCTGTCACTTCGCTTTTTTCATTTTCAACCTGTTTGACACATGTTTGAGCCAGCTTCAGTATCCATAGATCTGATACAGATAAGACCGGGGTCAGACGAGCGTTTTTAAGAGTGGAAGGAACGTCCGTGAGAGTAGACCTTCCATCCGCTCGGACTCCCGTCTGGCCACCTCACTGAGCGCAGTTCGTGCACTCACCACTGCAAGGCTCGTTCCTCCTATGGAGGATTGTGCTTTTCAGCCCCGAATGTGTGTCGTATCGCTTCGACGGTGAGGCTTTCAGCACGGCCGCTGTAGCATTTCACCTGCACATTTTGCTAGCACAGATAGAGAAGTAGTTAATTCCCCCGCTCTACACACGTCTGTCGGAATGGACCTCCAAAGAAATAGATCCTTAAAGGGATACTCTACGGTATGCGGGGGTGTCATACTCAGGAAACGGTGGCTGCAGAACGAATATGTGATTATCAGACTGCATGCCACACAACTATGATCATGCATTAGACCAGTGATTTCTGACCTTGGAAACCCAAATGTTTCAGAACTACATGTCCCATGATGCCCATTCAGCTGTAAGGCAGACTCAGCAATATGGACCAGGGGCGCGTTCAATACCTCAGCCACTGCAAGTGCTAAGTTAGCAACTTGCCATTGAACGCCGTTCTGCCGCTCAGCGCTGCTAACTTAGCACTTGCAGCGACCCGAGGAGATGCTGCGAGTAGCTGAGTGTGACGTAGTAAAGATGGCCGCCGCCATGAAGCAAGTAACAATTCCGTACGGCAATGTTAATTTTGAAGTTTTTGTTCACAAAGCACAAAATATTTATTTATTATTTACCCCTGCACACAGACATATATTACAGTATAATTATATTTTGTTTCAGAATTAAACATAACATTTATTCAATAAAAACTATCATTTGTGGTGTGTGCATAAAAAACGGAATTGTTCTGACTGCTTTTCTTTATCATATATACCTCAACTGTTGTCCGAGTCATCCGAAAAACAATCTGAATCTTTCATTAAGAAATCGTTGGCCATTTTACTTTGAAATTCGCATCCAAAGCGTTCAGTGACACTGCTGCAGCAAACTGAATCGCTGCGCTGCAGCAATTCAGCAGCTGCTGAGGAACTGAACGGGGCTCAGTTCTAAAACATCTGGGATGTCAAGGTAAACCCTTACGGGTCTAGGATGCAGATGGCTACATTTAGGAGAGTCATTGATATTTTGTTTCTTCTCATAGCAGGGTCAGACATCACCGAGCGTGCAGACAGCCCTCAGAGTAACACGATGCAGCGACCTATCCCCACGCGCATAAGCTCACCTTTTGTTTCTGCTTCTGAAATGCGGCCTCCAGAGACTCCAGCTGAAACTGCTTTTGCTGTCGTTCCTTCTTCAGTTTGTCCAGCTGACTTTCCAGCTCCTGGATTTTCTGTAGGGTTTTGGTGGGAAGACCCTCCTTCCATTCCTCGACCACCCAACTCATTGCGACTTGATATCACAGCGTGACTTTTATAAATAATCTAAAAAAAAGGAAAATGGGATTAGAAACATTGAAAACGTAACAAGCGAGAGCCCTCCGAGTTCTAAACACACTCGCACACATCTAGGGATTGACAGGTTTCTGTGAAATTTAACAGTCAACAAAACGCAAGGCAAAATACTCCATGTAGATTTGTGTAGAATAAAACAATTAGGAGCCAGAGGTCAAAGTTTATGAGGGCATAACTACTTGGCCGCTGGCAGAGTTGGTCCATCAGGTATTTTGGAATCACACCTCCCACGATGCTCAGCCACTTTTCAGGTTTGAATGAGCCTGAGAGATGTAGATCCAAAACATCTGAAAGACCAGAGTCGCAGGCCCTTAATTGAGTGTAGGAGTAAATCGGGATACTAATGATGCTCCTGTCATTCAGCATGAAGTCTCCAGACAATTTGGATACAATCTAAAGTTATTTGGGATACATTTTGTACCTTCAAGGGACACTATCCGGTCTATTCAATAAAGGTGACACTCAGGAGAATTGGCAGAAGTGAAAAATTCTCCCATTTATCTCACTTTCCAAATCGGTTGTATGGTCTAGATTGTTCTCTTCCTCTGCCAGTTCTACTGAGTTTCACCTTTCTTTGAATAGACCTGTATGTGTCAGAGATCAGCAATTTTGGCACCCCCAGATGCATTGGAACTACATTTCCCACGAGTCTCCACCAAGAATGCGTGGCTAAGAATCAAGGGAAATGTAGTTCCAAAATATGGGGCACTATTACAGTGTTGCCACTAAAACAGGGAAACGCTAACGGGGAAAGCAGTCACCTGCAGGTTTCCCCTTCGCATCCCTGTTTTACGGGGCAGGCGCTAATTATCTTCTGCGCCGCTGTATGTATGACCTCCTGGAGTCCACATGACTCCACGAAGGGTTGTGCTGCAGGGCCGTGAGATTGTGCAATGTCGCGGAGTGAGATTGAAGACTATTTGTCCCCAGTCTCACTCTGCTCCCGAAGGCCAATGCAGCGAATCGGTCTAAGGTTCGCACCGCAGGAGGAGAGGTGAATCAGATGTTTTTTTGGGGGGGCTTCAGCTGGTGGTACATGATTTTGCAGAAGCGATATCAGCATCAGCTCCAAGCTGTGGTAAACCTTTTAGTTACCATATCGGGGCAGTGATTAGCGTTAGGACTTTTGCACTCCCCGTGTTAAGCATAGGGAGCGCAAAGTACAGTAAACTGGCGCAATCACCGACGCAGTAATGGATTATTTTAAATACAAAGTAATACAATACATCTGTGGTTATTAGTTCAATTGGTAGAGCTCGTAGATTCCCATCTTACTAGAAATAAACAAATATCGTAGTCAAAATATCATGGGGGGAACCCTGGTTCTAAGAAACAGCTTAGGCCCGCGTCAGACAAACGCAGTGATCACGTCCGTGTTGCCGCACAGTTTAAAGGAACACTCTAGGCTAAAAATCCCCCCCCTTTTTTTTACATTAAAATATACCTATTCCCTACCTAGTTATTGTATATATATATATATTATTTTTTTTAAATGTAATACTTACCCTAAAAACCACTTGTTTCCAACGGCGTCCTTTTTTTTTATATACTCGCCTCCCTCCTCTTCCGCTCCCGTCCTGTTACAGCTTGAACTTGGCTAATGGTTTACGTGAGAAGCGCGCCTCTCACGTAAGCCAGTCAATCAGCATGCTTCCTCTTCTTCTTTGATTAGTGTTACGCGCAACACTAAATCAACCGCTGCCGCCAGCTACTGCGGTGAGTGGGAGACGTCATCGAGCGATGACGTCTCCTACTTGGAGATAGTCGGCAGAAGTGGGAAATATGAATTCCGCTCTCCTGACTGACAGCTGGGAGGGCGGAGTAAAGTCCTCCGCGTCTCTCAGCTTTTTCACCCGATCAGCTGAGCGGAGGGAGGAGGGAAAGACAAGGACATACTCAGGGCATCATGACCACCTAAAAAAGCTTAGGTGGTCATGTTGCCTAGAGTATCCCTTTAATGTCTGTCGTAGCATAAAATCATTATCAATAGAGACCCATGCACGAAGTACGTGCAAACCAAAGTGCGCACGCACAATGCACGTGGCAAACGTACGCAATTTAGGCAAGAACGTAAAACCGCTAGACGGACGCGTAGAGTGCCCCACGTCCGCATAGCGTTCTGTGCGATTGATAAGGAGATGTCAGACGCATCGCATTTGCGACGTCCAGCACCTTGACCCACAAACTGGCTATTCATATCCTTTTCACAGTTTTACATTTTTCATATTAATTTTAGTTCCCTTTTTTCTTCTACGTCTGTCAAAAAAAACGGACCGTGTGGTGTCTGCATGTCATGCCTTACCCCCACGGCGCGGCCGAGGTGTCACGACAGCCGTCGGAGTCTTCCTTGCAGGGGGATGTCGGGCATTGGGAGCTCCCTTGCCACGGGTTGTGGTGACCTTTCGGTCCAGCGCTGGGGTCACCCCGCTGCCTCCCGCTCCCTTCCATCGGCTCCTCACATGGCGGTCATCGCTCGCGGGTGCGGCGTGGGGCGCGGTCCTCCTTCCGGGTCCCGCTATGGACTCGCGGGTCTCGGCGGGGGGGCGGCGTCTCCCGGCTCGCCTGCGGGCGTGGCCCCTGCGAGTTCCGGATGGAGTCTGGGGTAACCAGGTAGGAGGGGCAGGGGAGGGGCCTCTTCCCACAAACGGGCGGAGCCCATTACCTGCGCACCATAAAGGTTCAGAACAGCAAAGGAAAGACGCTCAGTCGTCAGCTCCCTAAGCTACCCAAGTTCCTTGTATTATTACCACTGAAACCCTTGTTGAACGAACCCTTGCTTCCACCTGACCAAGTCTCCAGCCTAACCCCTTTTGTACCGCGCTAGATTCTGACTGACCTCCCGGCTACCGACTCCTGGCTTCCCTTCTCGTTAACGAATGAACTCCGCCTGAACCGACACAATTCTTCTCCAGGTTACGTCTCTTGCATCCTCCTCTATCTAACATATCTGCATACTGGACTCCAAACAAACCTACGATACCAAAGCATGACAGAACGACTGAGCCATGACATGGAGCCCGCAGATATAGCTGGAGCGTTGCATACCCTAACGCAACAGGTGACAGCCATCGCCCAATCAGTACAAGAGCTACAAGTAAGCCATACCGCGTTACAAGTACGAGTACAAGCCAAAGAGGATCTTGCCACTTCTATGGCCCCTGAACCTCCCGTCCTCCTACCGGAGCGATTCACCGGGGACCGTCGCTCATATCAGTCCTTTGTGACCAACTGCCAGGTGTTGTTCTCGTTAAAACCTCGCACCTTCTGTAATGAGTACGTTAAGGTTCACACCGTTATATCGCTGCTCTCAGGAGAACCCCAAGCATGGGCCCACCAATTACTGAGACTCCAAAGTCCGCTCCTTGATACCTGGGAGACCTTCTTATCAGCTTTAAATGATATATACGATGACCCTTTTCGTCAAGACACCGCACAGCGAGAGATCAAGGCCCTCAAACAAGGTCGCCGTCCTGTAGAGGACTATGTTATGGAGTTCAAGCAGTACGCCCTTGATACCGCCTGGAATGAGATAGCCCTTATCAATCAATTCCGCAGTGGTATATCTGACCAATTAAAAAAAAGAATTAGCTCGAATTGGCATTCCACCAACGTTGGACCTACTAATGCAAGCATCCATATCCATTGACCGACGGCTTTGCGAAAGAAGACAAGAAAGAAATCTATCTATGTCTGTACAACCTCGTCGTGCTCTACCTCCTACACCTCCTGATACTACTAGGGATCTGGTACCTTCTACACCCCGTACCACCCAGGAGGAACCCATGCAGATTGGAGCAACCAACAGACGACTTCCTCCAGAAGAAATGGCACGTCGTAGATCGAACCATCTCTGCCTGTATTGTGGCCAGGCCGGCCACACCGTTCGTTTCTGCCCTGAAAAACCAGAACGTGGAGGTAAGAAAGCGAATGCCCCCTCTACCGTTGATCCTAGTAACGAACCATTAGTGATTGCCCCACATTTCTCCATTTCTATCTTTCTACAGTGGAATGACCAACACCTCACCCTACCCGCCATGATTGACTCCGGCGCTAGCGGTAGCTTCATGGACTTATCACTTGCCACAAAATTGTGTGTACCAGTAATCAATAAAGAGCACCCTGTTCACGTGAAATTAGTTGACGGCTCTTCATTGAAATCAGGGTTGGTCACCCTAGAAACCGGTCCTCTAAAAATGTCTATCGGTGGAGACCATCACGAAAACATTTCATTTGATTTAGTCGCCTCACCAGTATTTCCAGTTATCCTGGGATTACCGTGGTTACGCACCCATGATCCAGTCATACGTTGGGAACCGGAAGCAATATCATTTACTTCCCCCCATTGTCTTCAACTGTGCATGAAACAAACCATTAAAAGTATTCATTCTATTCTAGATATACACATGGAAAAAAGAGATGTCATCATTCCACCTGCCTATATGGAATATGAGGACATCTTTAACGAGACAAAGGCAGAGGCCCTTCCTCCTCACCGGGTCTATGACTGTCCGATCGACCTCCTTCCTGGGGCCGCTATCCCCTATGGCCGAATATACCCATTATCCGAGCCAGAGTTGAACATTCTGAAGGAATACATACACGAACACCTCCAAAAAGGATTTATCCGCCCTTCCACCTCTCCTGCTGGGGCCGGCATATTTTTCGTGGGGAAAAAGGACGGAGGGTTAAGGCCTTGTGTGGATTACAGAGATCTCAACAATATCACTATAAAAAACAGGTATCCCCTTCCTCTAATTCCAGAGTTAATGGAACGATTAAAAACTGCCAAGATATTCACGAAATTGGATCTCAAAGGTGCCTACAACCTTCTACGTATTCGCCAAGGTGACGAATGGAAAACCGCCTTCAGAACCCGCTACGGACATTATGAGTATCTAGTTATGCCCTACGGATTATGTAATGCTCCGGCGACATTCCAACACCTGGTAAATGACATTTTTAGGGATTTATTAGATATATGTGTAATAGTATATCTCGATGATATCTTAGTCTACTCAGACACTCTTCAAACACACCGACATCATATGAAAGAGGTATTTGCTAGATTACGCAAACATCGATTATACGCAAAAAGGGAGAAATGTATATTCGAGACTAATCGTATCGCCTTTCTTGGATATGTCCTCTCCCCAGGCAAGATCGAGATGGACCCAGGAAAAATAGCCGCGATTCTCTCATGGCCAACCCCTACATCACGGAAGGACGTTCAAAGATTTTTAGGATTCGCTAATTTTTACAGAAGGTTTATCCGTTCTTTTTCAAAGCTGGTACAACCACTGACTGATCTCACCAAGAACGTACCGTTTAAATGGTCTGAACAAGCATCTAACGCGTTCCAAACTCTCCAAAGTCAGTTCACTTCAGCTCCTATTCTCAGGCTGCCTAATCCTTCCCTACCTTATTTTCTGGAGGTAGATGCCTCTAACAAAGCCACTGGAGCAGTTCTCTCACAAAGAGACGATGTAGACCAAAGACTCCATCCAATAGCTTATTTCTCAAAACGTCTTACCCCGGCCGAATGCAATTATGAGGTCGGTGATCGAGAATTATTGGCCATCAAAAAGGCCTTAGAAGAGTGGCGCCACCTTTTAGAGGGCACCTCACATCCAGTCTCGGTTTTTACCGACCACAAAAACCTGGAGTACCTCCGTACCGCAAAAAGACTTAAACCTCGTCAGGCTCGTTGGGCCCTTTTTTTTTCCCGTTTCCAATTGCACATTACTTATCAACCAGGCAGTAAAAACGGCAAGGCTGATGCCTTGTCCCGCCTACCCGGGCCCGAAGAATCCGATTCATCCACGAGCGACTCCATATTACCCATCAATACTTCCTAGCTACTCATTCCTCTACCATTGAAAAGATCAAGCAACTAACCTGCCCGACGGTTTATCCCCTAACCACGGACGGTCTGTGTCTACATCAAGACAAGATAGTTGTTCCAGAAGGAGCACGTCCGGATGTCCTCGCTCTCTGTCACGATTCCCCTCAAGCTGGACATGGAGGGATTAAGAAAACTCAAGCCCTACTCCGTCGCTACTTCTATTGGCCCACCATGAACAATGCTGCCATCAAGTATGTCACAGCCTGTCCTGTTTGTAACAGGAATAAAAAGCTCTCACAAAAAACAGCCGGTCTTCTTCAACCTCTCCCTGTTCCAGATCGTCCATGGAAGGACCTAACCGTGGATTTCATCGTTGACCTACCCCCTTCTCAAGGTTGTACAACCATAATGGTCGTGGTTGACCGCCTGACAAAAATGGCTCATTTCGTACCAACCAAAGGTTTACCCACTGCTAAAGTAACCGCCTCCTTATTCCACAAAGAAATATTTTGCCTACATGGAATTCCCGCCTCCATCTTATCGGATAGGGGGTCTCAATTCACCTCTCGTTTTTGGAGGATGTTTTGTCTCTCGCTAAAAATACATGTGAAACTGTCATCTGCTTATCATCCACAGACAAACGGACAGACCGAGAGAACCAATCAGATCGTGGAACAATATCTTCGGTGCTATACCTATTTACAAGATGATTGGGTAGGTTTGCTACCAGCTGCTGAATTCGCCTACAATTCTGGTCACCACCAATCACTACGTGAGTCACCTTTTTTTCTCACCTATGGCTATCACCCTAGTCTTCTCCCCGACTTGCCTCGGATGGAGGCTGTTCCTGACGCTCGTGAACGTCTGGAACGTCTACGCGACGGGCATCGTCAAGCTCGACACCTCTTACGACAAGCACAAGACACTTACAAAGCTTACGCGGATTTGAAACGCAGACCGCCTCCTGCATACGAGGTGAATCAAAAAGTATGGCTCTCTACCCGAAATCTTCGGCTCACTTGCCCCACCAAAAAGTTGGGACCTACATATATAGGTCCCTTTCCTATTACGGCCATAATATCTCCGACCGCCATCCGTCTTCAGTTGCCCGACGACCTGCATCTTCACCCGGTCTTCCACGTCTCGCTCCTCAAACCTTGGACAGCACCTTCCTTCTCCTCGCAGGTTAACACGAGACCTCCACCCCTTCCAGTCGACGGTGAACCTGAATATGAAATTCATCGTGTCCTGGATTCCCGATATAGACGTCGTCAACTCCAATATCTGATCCATTGGAGGGGCTACGGTCCGGAGGAGAGATCCTGGGAACCTGCTGTGAATGTACATGCGCCTCATCTTCTTCGTCGATTTCACCGTTCCTATCCGACCAAGCCAGGTCCTTTGCGCCCCCGGAGGGCTCGCATTGTGGGGGGGGGGGCATGTCATGCCTTACCCCCACGGCGCGGCCGAGGTGTCACGACAGCCGTCAGCGTCTTCCTTGCAGGGGGACGTCGGGCATTGGGAGCTCCCTTGCCCCGGGTTGTGGTGACCTTTCGGTCCAGCGCTGGGGTCCCCCCGCTCCCTTCCATCGGCTCCTCGCATGGCGGTCATCGCTCGCGGGTGCGGCGTGGGGCGCGGTCCTCCTTCCGGGTCCCGCTATGGACTCGCGGGTCTCGGCGGGAGCCGGCGTCTCCCGGCTCGCCTGCGGGGCGTGGCCCCTGCGAGTTCCGGATGGAGCCTGGGGTAACCCAGTGGGTAGGAGGGGCAGGGGAGGGGCCTCTTCCCACAAACGGGCGGAGCCCATTACCTGCGCACCATAAAAGGTTCAGAACAGCAAAGGAAAGACGCTCAGTCGTCAGCTCCCTAAGCTACCCAAGTTCCTTGTATTATTACCACTGAAACCCTTGTTGAACGAACCCTTGCTTCCACCTGACCAAGTCTCCAGCCTAACCCCTTTTGTACCGCGCTAGATTCTGACTGACCTCCCGGCTACCGACTCCTGGCTTCCCTTCTCGTTAACAAATGAACTCCGCCTGAACCGACACAATTCTTCTCCAGGTTACGTCTCTTGCATCCTCCTCTATCTAACATATCTGCATACTGGACTCCAAACAAACCTACGATACCAAAGCATGACACTGCAGTATCTTCCGTCAGTACGTCTGTCCGTTATACACGCACGCAGAGTGCGCTCAGACTGCGTTCATCTGACATTAGCCTTAGAAGCACGATATGGTGGATAGAATTAAAACATTACATAACTTTTAATAAAGTGCCAGTAATAGAGAAGCTCCTGCCTTAACTCAGGCAGACACAAACTGACAAACAGATAAAGGACACACGACAGATAAAAAAACTCAAAAAGGTTCCCCTATGGCTGGGAGACAATTCTGAAACTAGGCAAAATTATCCTGATACAGTGAAAATGTGAACCTTCGTGGGTTCACGATAAATAGGAAAGCTGTTGCACTAGTGACTAGTATAATCAGGGCGGCACATAGCGGGCATATGCTGCATACAAAGTAACTAGTCCACCTGAACTGGACAAATACAAGGAAACAGAGAGTGACCAGAAGCTTCAGATTAGGGAGGCGGCACACGAGCATACTGTACTGCGTCCGTTATGGACGCACTTTTTCACGGGAGATATTGGGAGTACTGCGTAAAGTGTGTCCGTAACGTCTGATGTCTCCACGCCCTAGGAAAATACATGGCAGCGTTGTTTCTGCGTCCGTTTAGCTTTTTCACGTCGATGTTATTTTTGCGTCCGTGGCTTTATGCTTTGCCCGTCCGTGAAAAAGTGCGCAGGTGCTTCGTGTGGTGTATTTAATTAACTCCTTTATAAACCTACGACGGACGTCAAACAGTACGTCAAACGGACGCAAAATGTTTGCTAGTGTGAAAGTAACACCTCTCTGAAAGTAACACTACTGCCATAGGAGACCAAAATCAAAAAAGGGGGTATTTAAAAATCACTCATCACGCTACGCGTTTCGCCTGCAGAGTGGCGTCCTCAGGAGTGTACTGGGAGTGATAATAAGTACAGGTCTGCTGTATCTTCACAGACACTATACTTATTGTCATTCCCAGTGCACTCCTGAGGATTATTATTTAGTTATGGACTATTTTAATCGAATACGTATCTGGTCAGCGGGAAATGAAACGCAAGGGATGTTTGGGCTGTTCTTGTGGTGGTTTCCAACTTGGCTAATGGCGTGCGCGCCTCTCACGTAAACCAGCCAATCAGCAGGCTTCCTCCCGGTTCCATCTTCTTCTTTAATTGGTGTTACGCGCAAGAGGATGCGCGCAACACTAATCTCAGCCGCTGCGGCGAGTTGGAGACGTCATCGCCCTGAAAGCGCGATGACGTCTCCTACTCGGCAATAGTTGGCAGAAACGGGAAATATGAATCCCGCTCTGCTGACTGACAGCTGGGAGGGCGGAGTAAACTCCTCCGCGTCTCTCAGCTGTTTCAGCTGCACGGAGGGGGGAGCAAAGAAAAGGGCATACTCAGGGCATCATGACCACCTAAAAAAGCTTAGGTGGTCATGTTGCCTAGAGTATCCCTTTAACCTAGTGTTAACAGTCTGATATCTGAGCGCTGACGCTAGCGTTAAGATTGTAATAGAGCCCGGAAAGGCTGAGGGTGCTGACCCCTGCTGTATGTGAAAAAGATGGCCCATCCAAATGCTGTCAGTGTGCTGAGCCTTCAGATAATCCCACGTCTCTCTATAGAAACGCATTGGCCAATCCGCTGTGTACATCCTGTACATGGAGGCTGTTAACCCTGGCAGGCTGTCCAGCGTGAACGAGAGTTTATAAGAGAGATCTGACAGCTTATTATTATTATTATACTCTAGAATGCACCAACATATGCTGCGCGCTGTACAAAGGCAAAAGAAATGGGTACGCCGTGTACTGCACAAAGGTACAATAGACTCATGTGTACATAAATACATTAAAACAAGACAGAAAATGACAAAATTGACAGAGCAGAAAATGAGGCTCAAGAGTAGACTCTAAGGGAAGATGCAATCTAATAGGGAGATGGGGTTATAGAGAGAGAGGGGACATGCTCTCAGTAATACAGGCAGTAAAGACACAGGGGAGCGGTTTAGGGGTACATCCTGTAAATCAGGAGACCGCAATCTTGGCAGGGCCCCCCTCGATGTTTTGGAACTATATCTCCCATGAAGCTCACTCATGCCATGGAGTGGCTGAGCATCATGGGAGATGTAGTTCCAAAACATCTGGTAGGCCAATTATATGTCACAGACTTTATTCATTGCCAGTAGGACAAGACTGACCACCTCCTTCACCGACACAGAATCGCCCCTTCAAAAAAAAAAAAAAAGGCAGGTTCTCTGGAAGCGGCGATGACAGAACCTGCCAGTAAACAAAAGCCATGATCCCGGGCGCTACAAAGAAATCGAGCTTTATTTAAAAAAAAGAAGAATGCGACAGCCCCCGCGCGCGCGCGCACACACAGTCCGGTCCCTGGAAGGTTATGGCTCCTTACCGGGTCACATCGGCCTCGCCGCACATCTACCATTAACCGATTCAAATTCAGCGCCGAGTCCGACAGGCAGCGAGCAGATTCCGAGTCTCAGCGTTGAAGCCACGCACGCCATTGGTCCGAAGTCAAAGCGATACCTCCCGCTATTGGCCCAGGCAGTTATAGGCCACACCCTCTACCCTTGTAAACAGCGTCGCTCAGTGGTGGAATCCCCAGCGGCTTCAATTCAAATCGGGATAAATGTCGAGCCGCGATTGGCTAGAGGTGCAAGGCGGTGTCGTAGGATCAACGCTTGAGAATGGTTGGTCGCTGCTTAGGAGAAGGTGACCAATTGGAAGGCAAGCGGAGGAATTTAAAAGGTGGTAGCGGTTTAGCCGGGGGAGGCGGCGGTGGGTCATGGCATGAGGAAGGATAGATGGCTGCCTGGGAAGCGGCAGCCTCAGCTCTGTGATTAACCCCAGTGGTATGAGGAATGCAGCTGCTGCAGGAAGCATTCACTCACTTGCTTTTCCCACTGCAACATGTGAATTCATCATGCTGCTGGGAGCGCCTTCATGTGCTGCTGTCAGGAGCCTTTCAATGCTATTCTCTAGGAAACATGGCTGCCCTGACAGCACTCGTGAGGCCGCTGGATTCATCCATAGGGTTGTCAGGTCCTGCATGTTTTCCTGGACACGCATACTTTATTCATGGTGATGGGTTGTGTGCGGAGCATGCGCAATCCATATACTGCAGGTAAGGGGAATCCCAAGTGACCTGCATATATAACCTCTTCAGGCTCCTTGCTGTCAATTAATAATAATTATTATTCTTTATTTATAAAGCGCCAGCATATTCCGCAGCGCTGATTAAGGGATTATCTATTGTGCTTTTATTTTGCCCCTACAGATTTGGGCAGAGAATTTTTTTGTTCACTTTAAATTTGTTTACTCCCCCTTTTTCTGCCTTGGCAGGAGCTGCTCCCCTCTGTCACAGGGCCTCCTGAAGCTTTTCTTTGCACCCTCTGTCGCATGGGAACCGCACATTGCTCTGGGACTTTTGCACATTGCGTGAGCAAGTCCTGCCGAGCCTGTGTAGAGCAAGTCCTGCCGAGCCTGTGTAGAGCAAGTCCTGCCGAGCCTGTGTAGAGCAAGTCCTGCCGAGCCTGTGTAGAGCAAGTCCTGCCGAGCCTGTGTAGAGCAAGTCCTGCCGAGCCTGTGTAGAGCAAGTCCTGCCGAGCCTGTGTAGAGCAAGTCCTGCCGAGCCTGTGTAGAGCAAGTCCTGCCGAGCCTGTGTAGAGCAAGTCCTGCCGAGCCTGTGTAGAGCAAGTCCTGCCGAGCCTGTGTAGAGCAAGTCCTGCCGAGCCTGTGTAGAGCAAGTCCTGCCGAGCCTGTGTAGAGCAAGTCCTGCCGAGCCTGTGTAGAGCAAGTCCTGCCGAGCCTGTGTAGAGCAAGTCCTGCCGAGCCTGTGTAGAGCAAGTCCTGCCGAGCCTGTGTAGAGCAAGTCCTGCCGAGCCTGTGTAGAGCAAGTCCTGCCGAGCCTGTGTAGAGCAAGTCCTGCCTAGGGATGAACCGATGCCACTTTTTTAGGACGATAGTTAAGTACTGATACTTTTATTTAGAGTCATGTGACTGCTTTCCAGTAATGTAGGATGTTGCTGTAAGGCTGTCCAATTTATGGTTATTTTGAAATGTATGTCCAGACACCCCATTTTCATGGGGGGGGGGGTGGTGTGTGTCTTTCCTTGGCTTCAAAATTTCTGGAAATTTTACATCTCTAGTGAGAAAGGGGGGGCACTCATCGCACCCTGACCATTTTAACTTATTAGTGTCCGTTTTACAATTATTTCATGGACAAACTGAGTGGGAAGAGGGTCCGGATGTGGAAGTTAGTTTGTTCAAGGGACTTGACTCAAGTATGAAAGGGAGTTTATGTGAAGGGGTGATGGGCAGGTTGGGATGGTGGCACAGGACTCCAGCTTTAAGTATAAAACACAAGCGGTACAGCACCCGTACCCAGTGGCAGTATCCCCGGGTTTGTGTTATAGCACTTCTACAGTTGTAAAATGAATAAAAACATACCGACTAGGGATGCACCGATACCAGTATCGGTATCTGTGCCGATACTACCGTTTTGATGAGTACTCATACTCGTCAAAAATCACCCGATACTTTTACCGATACTTCTGCTCCGGCGGTTCAATCGCGGCCTCCGGCGGTTCAATTGCAGCATCCAGGCTTGAAACTGCTTGAATCGTGGCATCCGTGGCTTCAAACTCGGCCTCCGGCGCTCACTCTGTGCGTGTTCGTCACACGAGTCAGCGCATCACCGCAGCGAGAGACTGACAGATCACGTGGGACTGGCTGCTAGTCATAAAAGGAGTGGCACGTCTCACTAGAAGCAGGTGCATATGTTCTGGCTGTCTCTTTCCCCCCCAAACGAAAAAAAATAATTTATTTTGCCCAGCAACTTGTTTTTGTTAGTTTGCAGAGGGAAGGGACAGACATACTATAAACTTTGGTTGTCTGATGCAGCGGTTCGGACTCAGAGGCCTGTCCCGACACTCCGATTAAATAAGTTGCTAGGCAAAATAAATTATCGGAGTGTCGGGACAGGCCTCCGAACCGCTGCATCAGGCCTCCAAAGTTTATTGTTTATCTGTCCCCCCAACGAAGGGAAATAAATTGATAGGGGGAAAAACAGAGTGCTGGGACAGCAGGACTCTGAAGTTTATATTCAGTTTGTCTGTCCCCTCTCTCCCCCCACCCCCCTAAACAAAAGAAAATAAATTGATAGGGGGAAAAACGGAGTGCTGGGGCAGTTATTATAAACAGTGTTTATATCAAATTAATATTCATTCATCTTTGACCATGCTGTGAATACAGCATGAATAAACAAAATAATTTTTTTTTCCCCTTTGCTGAATAGTTTATAGAATAGTGATTTAATTATTAATAACTATTCAGCAATGGAAAATAATTCATTATTTCGTATTGCTTTAGAAAAAATGTGTCCTGTCCCTTTTTAAGAAAAAGTATCGGTAATTGGTATCGGTGAGTACTTGAACAAAAGTATCGGTACTCTTACTCGGTCTTTAAAAAAGTGGTATCGGTGCATCCCTAATACCGACTATGGCTGACATAACCCAAGAACTTAATCGGAAAGTAAAGAGTCTTCTCCAATCAATTCCGAAGCAAAATCTGAGGTTGTAATGCTTAACTCAGACTCTAAACAATCTGTGCTGTGCACGTAGATTATTCGACAGCTGATTGTCAAACTATTCTCATTAAAGATTATTTACGTTGTCGATTAATCTATTTTAGTTGTTTCAGCCCTAATTCTGTTTCTCTTTCATGGATTTTTTTTTTTTTTCTCCCATGTTGCAACATTTACCAAAATCTCTGCAAAAGCTTTGCTTCAGTGCTGTGGTTTAAGTCAATGATGTGGAGGGAATTTGGATAAAACTACAGGGGGCTATTGTGTTCTCCAAGCCACCCGAGCTGAGAGTTGGCAGCTGACTGAGATAACACAGGGAGTTTAAAAGATTCCTAATCTACCCCTTGATAATGTCCTTTGAATACATCCCACACAATACAATGATCTGAATCCGTGATTGACCAATAGACTACATTCTATGGCCAAAGCCACACAGTGAGGAGCAAGTGATGGAAAGATACTGTGGGGAGGGGCAGTTTACAACACAAAAGATTACACCATGGATGCACACAGAATAAAATATTTTCTCAACTAAACATATCAACTTTTTCTTTTTTTTTTTTGTGGTAGTGTCCCTTTTAACAGATGCAGTTTGACACTTTAATTCCCCTCCCAGGCATAATATTTTGTTCCACCAGATGTCCTCCTACCATCAGAAACGGCTCATACTCTGCTCATGGATTAAATGTGAATTTCTCAGTTTTATAATTTGCCACTTGGATTCTCAAGTTGTTTGTTTTCCAAAGAAAAGATTTTGAAAGGGTTTTTTTTTTATATTTTTCTTTAAATCATTTTTTTTTGCAGAAGAAATTGCTGTAAATTCCCCGGGCTGCATCACTTGCACTAATAAGACGGATATGTACGCTTCTAATATCAGAAATGACTTTATGCCAAAAGCTGGAGCAAAAAACGATATTGTAAACAAAGGAATGGGGGATATCGGGTTTATGATTCTTGTTTGGTGGCAGAGCACTTAGAAGTTTTTGTTTGGGGGTGGCTGTGTATCAATAATAACAGGTAGAATTACGTTGAGCAAATGAGACAGTTTGACTTCTGGTATTAATAAATGTGTAAATGTGTGCGCTGCACCTAAAAAAAGAGGCTGCTGATTGCCAGCACGATAGTGATATCAATTACATGAGCCCATCAACAAAGTATGAGCCCATCAACTGTAAAGGAAGCCTGCGGCACCAAAAGTGGGGAAAAAAAAAATCTAATTAAAATGAATCACAAAGAAATGTAAAAAAAGTTAAGCTCTATTAACCCTTTCGCTGCTGAGTCATTTCACCCCTGTGTGTTGAGCTAATTTTTACTGCTTTTGCTCATGTTTAAACGCGATTTTGAAGTCACGTTTTATTATACGACCGAGACATATTGTATATCGTTCTTTCCGGCTGTTTCATAATATATCATTATTATATGTATACGTAATGTCCTGCCTGACGTTTATATCAAAAAATGCAATAAATTTTTAGAATTTTCAATAGTGTTTTTTTTCTTCACATTTTATCATGCTAGCCTTTGCGGTTATATCAGTGCCGATACCGGGTACTGCAGGAGTACTTTGTTACTCGTGCAGTGGCCCTGATATTTCCCTCGCTACTGAGAGCTCAATGCGGGCTTCCTCGGCATTCGGACAGGCTCCAGCAGCTGTTCATACTTACCTTCCCGAGCGACGCCGGCAAAGTTTCCGCACATTTGGAAGGACTCAAGCTCACGAACACCCACGTGATCGCGGCTGGGGGTCTTCCAACGAGCGCACGCGCAAAGACTTTGCCGGCTGCGCTTGGGAAGGTAAGTGTGACCGCGGAGAGCTGCAGGACAGTGGCGTAGCGTGGGGGGTGCCTCGGGGGCGGTCGCCCCGGGCGCAATTTTCTTAGGGGGCGCAAAATTTCAAAAGAAATTTGAACCACTAATATTTTCCAGCAGGGATCAGCAAGGTGTCTGCCAGTTTTGCCACGCCGGCGGTGACTTAGCACTCAGCGTCCAGAAGGGAGGACCAGGACATAAAATTTTGGTTCTGTCCCGACTCCTCCTTAACGCTGACATGAGTCATGTGAAGCAGCGCAGCATTATTCAACGGAACACCCTGTACCACGCATGTCAACCCCCCTTGAAGCACTGTTCCAGCCCCCTGCAGCTGGCAGCCCTGCAGCTGCTGAGAAGGGAGGGAGGCACCTGCCCTGCAGCCAAATTTAAAATTCGTCTCTCCACTGGACAGCCCCCCAGGCCACCAGCAACTCCACACAGGTAGGCAACACTGTGTGACACCAGAGCAGCGTGACCAACACACAGTGAGGGGTACAGTGAGACAGTGACTGGAGGTTCAGGGAGAGAATGACTGGGAATACTGGGAGAAAGTGACTGGAGATACTTGGATAGAGAGAGAGACTGGGGTTACTGGGAGAGAGGGAGTGACTGGGGGTTACTGGGAGTGACTGCTGGTTACTGGGAGTGACTAGGGGTTACTGGGAGAGAGTGACTGTGGATACTTGGAGAGAGTGACTGGTTATAGTGTGAGAGTGGAACTATGGTAGGGTATACTGGAACAGGGTGACTGGTAGCAGTGGCATAGCGTGGGGGAGCATGTGTGTTTCATTTTTTTTTTTATTATATCAGTATTTTGTTAATATACAATACTTGTGCTTGTGGGGTAACGGGGTCAATACGCTACTGGTAGAAGGGAATCATGGTGTGTTATCATGTCCACAGGTTGGGGGCGCACAATTCTTGCCTTGCCCCGGGCGCTGACAACCCACGCTACGCCACTGCTGCAGGAGCCTGTTCGAATACTGATGGGGCGCTGTCCGAATGCTCTGTGTAATATATACACACACACACAGAGATGGGGGGCATATATCCATGAGAGCTTTGGGTATAATCCATGCGAGCTGGGAGCATTATGTATGTATGTCTGCACACGCACCATAAAAGATTTAAAACAAATTTATTGAACCATTTAAAAGGCTGACCGTTTCGGTTCACTCAGGAACCATTCTCAAGGTCTTGAATGGTTCCTGAGTGAACCGAAACGTCTGTCAGCCTTTTAAATGGTTCAATAAATTTGTTGTTTTTAAATCTTTTAAGACTTTATATATCACTATGTTTTGTGGCTTGCACCACTTTGTTTATTAGCAAACTGGATTCTTTACAAGGAGCTGCGGGAACACAGGTCTGTTGTGTATGTGTGTATACATACACTCTCCGACTGGACCAATCTAAAAGCAAAACCCTCTCTGACAGTGAGTGAGGCGCAGATCAGCAGTCAGAGTGCCAGCCCAGCTGCGGTGTGACAGGACTCCTTCCATTTCCAATCCTGAGCAAGCATTAAAATTATATTGCTGAAAAGTAAAAAAAAAAAATCCCCCCTCTCCACTATACCAGTGTCTTGTGCTATACCAGTCTGCCATAAGCCCATACCAGTGTGCCAGCCGTACCAGTCTGGCAGGCATAATACCAGTGTCTGCCATGCATTATACCAGTTTGCCAGCCATACCAGTGTGCCATGCATAATACCATTCTGCCATAATACCAGCTTGACATGCCATGCATACCACGTACCATAATTTATACTCTACAAAAAAAAATGGCTGCCCGAACCCAACACTAGAGTGTTTGGGTTTGGCTTGATGAAATGGTGGCAACCCTAGGTGGAGGAAACATCTCCGCTTCAGGCAGCCGGCACACAAGCATACTGTACTGCGTCCATTATGGACGCACTTTTTCACGGGATATATTGTGAGTACTGCATAAAGTGCGTCTGTAATGTGTCTCCACACCCTAGGAAAATACATGGCAGCGTTGTTTCTGCGTCCGTTTAGCTTTTTAACGTCAATGTTATTTTTGCGTCCGTGGCTTTATGCTTTGCCCGTCCGTGAACAAGTGCGCAGGGGCTTTGTGTGGTGTGTTTAATTGACTCCTTTTATAAAGCTACGACGGACAGCAAACAGTACGGTCAGATGGACGCAAAATGTTTGCTAGTGTGCCGCCAGCCTTACCCTGTGTTTTCCCTTATCAGGGAGCTGTGCACTCCTCACATTCTGACCACTCTAAATTTAAAGTGGTCAGGATGAGTGAGTAGTGTCCCTTATTTAAAATAATTTGAAAAAGTAATGAAAGACACAAGTGTTTATTTTGTTGGTTTTCTTTTTATTCATACAGGGGACATCCACTGGGACCCCCTCTACCTCACGCCTTTCTCCGTCAATGTCTTGCCCTAATTTTATTGTAACCCCTGTACCATGATGCAACTTTTATTTAAGAAATACAAAGAGAAGAATAATTTCACTGGTTAATTATTGAGGTGACATTTGTTTAAGTGGTGTATTACTGCAATCGTTTTGATATTCCTGGGAAGGAACAACAAAGCGAGTGATACAGAAAAACAAAGGATACGTGACATGCTGTGAGAGTCCAGACGAAAACCACGACAGGGCACCGCGTGGTATCAGCATCTGGAGGTTAAGGAATGACGGCCATGATTGGTCACCAGTGAACGCATGCGCGGACGGCTGTAATTGGCTGCCACTGCACGCATGCTCCAACAGCCCCCTCCGGAAACTGCCGAGAAAGCTTCAGCTGCGTCCGGAGAGCAAACAAAGAGCCTAGGCTCGCCCACTGGACGGCCCTGAGCGGAATGCTGCCTGGGTGCATGCCAAGAATGCCCGGCAGGGGAACCCTCCCCTAGCTCGGCCTTAACAACACCATAATGGCTGGGCAGAGGCAGCTCTAGCGTTGGTAAGGGCTGAGACTGACAACATATATGACTTTGCTGTTGAAATGCAAAAAAATAATACTAAATTAACCCAATAAATATAAATTAAGACAGCTTTTTGTTCTGTCTGGCTGGGTGGGTGTGATTTGAGGAGTGGAATTATTATTTATTAAGCGCCAACACATTCCGCAGCGCTGTACAAGGTGTAATGGGTAAAGACCGGACAATTCTACAATACATACAGGAGACAGGTCGGTATTCGTGCCAGCAGATATATGAGGACCCTATTCTCGTGGGAACTTACAATCTAGATGGCACATACACTGGCATTCCACATAAAATTCCATCCTGTGAAGCCCTAAGGTTGGTGTCAGACGAGCGTCACTGGAGCAGAAGGGACGTCCGTCCGTGAGGGTGGACATTCCTTCCACTCGATGCCCGTCTGGCCACCTCTGAGCGCACTCCTATGGAGGATTGCACTTTTCAGCATCGACGGGGAGGCTTTGATAACGGACGCTTGTTGTGTGCATTTTGTTTGCGCGCACAAGCATGTGACCGTCCCCGTTGCAACGTCACGACGCTGCGACAGGTGCCGGTAAGCACTTCAGTACGGGCGCTCGTTTGACGCCGGCCCAAAAGGAGGGAGGCCTTAGGCAGCCGCCAATTTTTTCCCTAATTGTAGGTCTCCACTGTGCTTGGGTGTTGATATATTATCATTCTCGACTTCCTCTACGTTTGCAGTTCCTATACAAAATATAGGAAGCCCAAATATCTATGGGTTATTCAGAGAGAGGTGAAAAGCAGGAGAATTGCCAGGAGAATGAACAAATAGCCGATTTGGAAAGTGAGATAAATGGGAGAATTTTTCTGATTTGGCTATTTTGGCCTAGAATTTTCACTTCTCCAGTCATTTTCCTGGTTTTCACTTCTCTCTGAATAACCCTGATAGTAAACTGCCAACCAAGGGCTAGCAATGGCATGAAAACCATTAAAACTCACTTTATTCGCATTATACAGTTGTGTTCAAAATTATTCAACCCCCACTGAAATTGAGTGTTTTGGCCAGTTTGACATTGATTTTGATCATTCAGTCATCTTGCTTACAATTAAATCAAAGAGGCACGTGTAGGTCAGACAAATATAACATAACATTTATAATGAAATAACCACAAATGTCTTTTCTGTGCTCACATCATTATCAGTTTTATTCAACCCCCAAGTGACATTCAATCTTAGTACTTAGTACAACATCCTTTTACAGTTATAACAGCTTTTAAACGTGAAGCATAGCTTGACACAAGTGTCTTGCAGCGATCTACAGGTATCTTCGTCCCATTCATCATGGGCAAAAGCCTCCAGTTCGGTCACATTCTTAGGCTTGTGCACTGCAACTGCTTTCTTTAAGTCCCACCAGAGGTTCTCAATCGGATTTAAGTCAGGTGACTGCGATGGCCACTCCAAAATGTTCCAGCCTTTAATCTGCAACCATGCTCTAGTGGACTTGGCGGTATGCTTGGGATCATTGTCCTGTTGAAAGGTCCAACGTCTCCCAAGCCTCAGGTTTGTGACGGACTGCATCAAATTGTCATCCAATATCTCCTGGTACTGAAGAGAATTCATGGTACCTTGCACATGCTGAAGCTTCCCTGTACCTGCAGAAGCAAAACCGCCCCAAAGCATGATTGACACCCCGCCATGCTTCACAGTAGGCAAGGTGTTCTTTTCTTCATAGGCCTTGTTCTTCCTCCTCCAAACATAGCGTTGATCCATGGGCCCAAACAGTTCTAATTTTGTTTCATCAGTCCACAGAACACTATCCCAAAACTTCTATGGTTTGTCCACATGACTTTTGGCATACTGCAGTCGAGTCTTCTTATTCTTTGGAGACAGCAAGGGGGTGCGCCTGGGAGTTCTGGCATGGAGGCCTTCATTACGCAGTGTGCGCCGTATTGTCTGAGCTGAAACTTCAGTACCCACATCTGACAAATTTTTTCTCAGTTCCTCAGCAGTCACACGGGGACTTTTCTCCACTCTACGCTTCAGGTAGCGCACAGCAGTCGAAGTCAGCATCTTCTTTCTGCCACGACCCGGTAGCGTTTCAACAGTGCCCTTTGCCTTGAATTTGTGAATGATGCTTCCTATGGTCTCTCCTGGTATGTTTAACATCTTTGCAATCTTCTTATAGCCATTGCCCTTCCTGTGAAGAGTAATCCCCTCTTCTCTTGTCTTCCTGGACCATTCTCTTGCCTTCACCATGTTTGTAACCACACCAGTAAATGTCTAGAACACGGGTGTCAAAGACAAGGCCCGCGGGCCAAATCCGGCTCGCCAGACCTCATGTGGCCCGCCAGCCTTAAACTGGCCCGGGGGTTGAGGGGACCCAGATGCCGGGCAGCGGGAGTGCCTGCTCGGTCCTGAACAGTCCGTCCTGTTAAAGGGGAGGCGGCTGTGTGCAGGAGCAGCCGGTCACGTGGTCCGGCTAATCAGGTGGTACTGAGTCTCTGTACCACCTGACTGGCCGGACCGCGTGACCTGCGCACGCACGCAGCCGCATCCCCTTCAACAGGACGGACTGCTCAGGACCGGGCAGGCACTCCCGCTGCCCGGCATCTGGGCCCCCTCAACCCCTGCTGGAGCTGGGGCAAGTATCCAGGTGAGAGCTGGCTGCCTCTGGGGCATATCCAGGTGAGAGCTGGGGCAAATCCATGAGTTGGGGGCAAATCCATGAGTTGGGGGCAAATCCATGAGCTGGGGGCAAATCCATGTGAGAGCTGGGGCAAATCCATGAGCTGGGGGCAAATCCATGTGAGAGCTGGGGCAAATCCATGAGCTGGGGGCAAATCCATGAGCTTGGGGCAAATCCATGTGAGAGCTGGGGGCAAATCCATGAGTTGGGGCAAATCCATGAGAGAGCTGGGGGCAAATCCATGAGAGAGCTGGGGGCAAATCCATGAGGTGGGGCAAATCCATGTGAGAGCTGGGGGCAAATCCATGAGAGAGCTGGGGGCAAATCCATGAGAGAGCTGGGGGCAAATCCATGAGAGAGCTGGGGGCAAATCCATGAGCTGGGGGCAAATCCATGTGAGAGCTGGGGCAAATCCATGAGCTGGGGCAAATCCATGTGTGAGCTGGGGCAATATACATGTGTGAGCTGGGGCAGTATCCATGTGAGAGCTGGGGCAATATCGAAAACTAATTTTTCAATAAATTGTGTACAATAATTGTACATTTGAATATCTACTTGCCATTATTCTGACTGTTTCTGCTTGCAGAGCTAGTTATTACTTACATTATTACAAAAAACAGTAATAATTGAATGCAGTGACAATAATTTATGATAATAAAGAGTGGACACATAGTCCTACAGATACAACTGGCCCTTTGAGGGTGACCAAACTGCTGATGCGGCCCAGATGACATTTGAGTTTGACACCCCTGGTCTAGAAGGAGCGGAGTATCACAGTCATTTTAAAGCTGCCTAATTGGTGCTTATTATGCTTTATTGCTGCTCCGTGACATCCACAGGTGTTTTCAATACCTGATTGAAAACACTTGAATGAACCTCTGTTCTTCAGAGTGGTAGTCTTTAAGGGGTTGAATAATTGTGTCAATGAAGAATTCACAAAAGAAATATTTACTACTGTTTTACAAAACCAATTGATGTCATTTTAGTTGCATATGGTTCTTTAAAAAGTCCTTGTAGGATTTCATTCTGAATACAATTACAAATGTACACTAAATTCCCTAAAACCCTTTACAGCATTGGGGGTTGAATAATTTTGAACACAACTGTACATAACGCTTCACTCGTAAATGGCACCGGGCCAATCTATATATAAAATATTTTAAATATGACACACATAGCAAATGGATGAAGATAAAGTACAAAACATATTTTTTTCACTATGCTCTATTTATCAAACATGAAAGAATCCCACTGGCAGAAGAACGAACATTATGTCATATGGAGTTTGTGTTTTACTAGGTGAAGTTTTGCCTGTGCGTGCCTGCCTTACTTGAATAGGCATGTTTTCTGGAGCACAGAGATATTATTCCACTTGTCACATTATTTATAAAAATACTACAAGAATGAGTAATGAGAGCAGGTACTAGAATCTTGGTTTGTGTATCCCTATACCATGTATTTTATGATATACTACTATATGCTATAGTAATATATATAATACTATATTATACAGATGTTACTAATAGTGTATGATATGTGTGTATATATATATATATATAATTTGTATGCATACTTATTAATTTTAATGCTCAAGTAGCATTCTGTGACTGCAAATCAATATCTAACCGAGTATACATGATCTACAAAGGCTCTTGCAGGAGCCCAACATCGAGTATACTCGATTTCAGTTTTCCTCTGGTGCAATTAAAAGGAACTTAATTTATTGCACACGAAGTTCATTCGCAAATGAGCTCCAGTACGTGCCCCTAATGTTTCAAAACTTCAGACATTACAGCTTGTGTGTTGAAATAACTTGAAAAGCTTTGTGGTCTGTTTTTCCTTAAAGGAAACGCGGCGCCCAAGCTATAATGTAAATGTAGTAGCCAAACCAGACCTCGTTCGCTTTCCTGCACTTTGGGGAATCAAAGTTCCCCACCCTGCGGCGAATGCTGAATCCCCGAAGTGCAGAGAAAATCCGTCGAACGGCCGCTGAAAACTCTCCGAAAACCCACCGCAAAAAACACGACGAACACGTCGGAAAAAGCCGATCACAGTGCAGACCAGCAGCCGGAAAAAGCCGACAAGCTGACAAATGGGGTAAAAAAAAAAACAATACGCTTGAAAGTGTCAAAATTGAAACGCTGTTTGCGAACAAACTAGTGAACGAAAATGTCCTTCCTTTGCGGCCAGCGATCGGCCAGATTCCGGCCGATCGCTGTGCCCCCCGGTGTGGGCTGACATCCGCGATGTCAGCCCAGCACCCGGAACTGCCGCCGGCACCAATAGATGTCATTGTGGCGGCGCGATGACATCTATTTCAGGCGCCCCCTCCGCGAGTGCGCAGGAGGTGCCTGAAAGGGAGGGGGCCAGCGGCTGAAGGCAGGCACTGTTTGGAAGGGCACAGCCTGCCCTTCCAAACCGTGCCTGCCTTTAACCCCTTGGATGCCGGATCACGATTCGGCGCCAAAAAGCGCTGAATCGTGATCCTCTCCCAGAGCTGGCCGACATCTTGGATGTCGGCCAAGCTTCCGGAATGCCCCCTGACGACTGGCGTCATCGTGCATAGCGCGATGATGCCAGTCCTGGAGTTAACCCCTAGCTGCCACCAATGGTGGAGATAGGGGGTTCATTGGAGCCCCCTATCAGTGGTAGCTAGGGGTTAATGTTTGGTACTGTTGAATCGGCCAGAGCATGGCCTTTCCAACGATACCAAACATGACCATGTAAAAATGAAAGAAATAAAAAAATATTTAAAAAAAAAAAAATGAACAAGTTTTTTTTTTGTTTGATTTGTTAATGCAGCAATATTGTTCCCATTTCAATTATAATGTGAACAATGATGCTGCACTAATAATTTTTGTATGCGGTGCGTTTGTTAAAAATAGCGAAATTTTCCCCAAAAAAAATGTAACGAGTCCCCATTTCTAATTTTTTTAACAAGCGCACCCCATAGAAAATATAACCGCAAATGCTCGCATGTTAAAATGTGAAAAAAAAAAACCACTTTACACATTGTAAATTATTGAAAATTGAAGTTTTATTGCATTTTTTTGTTATAATATACAGACAGGACATGACGTATGCATATAATAATGATATATTATTATGAATCTGCCGGAAAGAACGAAATATAATATGTCTGGGTCATATATTAAAATAAGGCTTCAAAACGCGGTTAAACATGATGAGCAAAACCAGTAAAGATGACCTCAGCACACAGGCGGGAAATGCCTCAGCAGCGAAAGGGTTAAAAAAAAGAGATTTAGGCATTTTTCAAGAAAAAAAAGATCCTAAACAATCAATAAATAAAGAGACCTTTTAATAAAGAATAAAACAACCTATTACATATTATATTAAAACGGGAATATTTTTAACATTGAAGCCTATGGGATTCGCCTGACTAAACTTGCCAAATGAAAACACAGAACAGCAGGGCACTTCCGCAACTTTTCTCTGCTGTTCGGTGTCTCTGAATATATTAACCATTGCTTCTCTATGGGGGATTTCACTGCCCTCAAACAGTCACTGTACTGGTTGGCAATTCACCAAAATTTGGTGAACTGCCTGCTTTCTGTATAGCCGAATGGACCCGAAATGTCACCGTATGGGGGAAATTCACTATATGGTGACATTTCGGGGCCAGGTCGACTTTCTCTGTCTGAATAACCTTGTTAGTGACTAGACCTGCTACGTCCCCTTTTAAAGGGTTAAAGTGATAAAACTGATTAATTGAAACATTTCACAAGTTTTGTCATTATATTAGCATTACTGACCTGTTTGTGTTTTTTTTTAGCATAGAATCTTTCACATAGAAAGCAATAAGAGTTGTGAAAAATGTCTCTTAATTATTGATAAAGAAAGAGATTCTCATAAAAAATAACATTGACTGTGTAGCGCTCACTCCCGGAGGAGCCGCTGAAATTGAACCACGGGTCAGTCTCCCCGCACTAGGGAATAAATATACTCCGGCACCGTTGTGGATTTTATAAATTATACCATTTACTAGAATGAATGGCATATAATAGATAACACGGTGTTCGTAGATATATTTACAGTATTTCGGGAAACGCGCAGCGGAAAAGAAATACGAGGCTTCGTATTTCGGGAAAACGCGCATCGGAGCAGAAAATATAATGCTTCGTAATTCGAGAGAGGCGCAGCGGAAACAGAAAAATACAATGCTTCGTAATTCGAGAAACGCGTATCGGAAAAAGAAATAAGAAACTAATCTTTAATCCCTTCGGAGGTTAGGAAGTGAGTCCCGCACAGGTTAAGTCCCGGAATGTAAATGTGTGTGTGTATTGTGGTACCCGGGTACTATTCAACTGGCCAGTAAATTGCTTAAAAGGTGTCTTCGACTAGTCAAGTTGGGGCCCTGTGGGTTTAAGAAACAATAGCCGCGTGCTTTCGTTAATCACAAACGGCCTTGGAGGCCTCTCACCCATCCGCCAGATTCTTAAGGCTCCGCTGACCCAGGACGTCTCTCCGCTCAATTTTTGACTGGGGTGCCGGCTACTGGATCCATTGTCTGGCTCTCTCTGCTTCGGCCGTGACTTGTCCAGCTTACCGCCTGCTCTCCCAATCCGATCGACCCGCGGTACGCCTAACTCGGGGTCCTCCGGCTTTCCTCAATAGCAGCTTGGGTAAGATGGTGGATCGCTGGGTCTCCCTCTTGTAAGGCTGAACAACCCGATCTGGAACTCTGATAGGCCGCACCTGCGCTCCGGCCTAGTCACTCTTGCGTTCGGCAGCACTACGTCTTGTCTCACTCACTCCCTGGCGCACTCTGCCAGCTATCTCCACGAGGCTCAGGATGTCACTCTGTGTGTCCCACCCACTTCCTGTGTCCGCCCGCAAAGCATGCCGGGAAATGTAGTCTCAATGCAAAGTTCAGTGTCTCTCCTCATGCTTGTCTCCCTCCGGTGGCCAAAAATAGGTATTGCCACGACAAGGATTTAAACACAGCGCTACACTCTCCCCCTCCTAGAACTGTTGGGTCTCTCCAAGGAGGTACAACAGTTGCATTACATTTCAACACAGTTTAGATAACATATACAGGTTCAGCAGCAAACATACAGTGAGTTAGATACACTTCTTCAAGTTGACTCATGCTTTGAGCTACCTCAGCTAACATAGCAGACACTTCGGGCAACCTTCGCACTGTGGTGACGGCCTCTTCAGTGCTATGTCCTGGTGAGTCGTAGGTGAGTCGCTGGGGCGGTCGAACAGAGCGTTTTGGTTCTGGATCAATCAGTTCCTCTTCAGGTGGAAGTACTATAGGTGCTGGCTCAGTCCTTCTTTCTGCCACTGGAGCAGACATCTCTTTGGAGTATGATCCCTCCAGTGAAGGCATAGAACTGTAGTCATAAAATTCGGCTTCAGGAGCTATAGGGATTCCAACAGTCTCAGGAACTTCTAGCTGAAATTTAAGAGCTTCAGGGATTTCAATAGTCTCAGGGACTTCTAACTGAAATTCAGGAGCTTCAGGCCTCAAATTACTTTCCCATCGTTCAGGAACTGAGACAACCTCTTCAGGCTCCGGTGAACGCATCCAGTCCAGACAAAAACTCTCTTCCTCACTGTCCCTTTCGCTCTCTTCGACAACCCGGGTCTGCTGAGACCGAGTAACAGGAGGCAAACGTGGAGCAGGCGGATTCGGCAGAGAAAGTTCGTCCCCAACTGGTATCCTCACAGCCTCTCTCAAAGGTAACAAATGATTCCGGTGCCAGTTCTTAAGAGGCCCAGCCTTCCCATCCGGCCGGATTTGATACACCGGCAGACCCGGCAGTTGCTTGCAGACAATGTATACTTGAGAACTCCATCTATCCGCCAACTTTTGCCTCGCAGCAGCCCAAGTTCTTCAACAAAACCCTATCACCAGGTTGTAGATCCTGTATCCGAACTTTTAAGTCATAGTTCCTTTTGTTCCTCTGCTCCCTGTTTCCTGAGGTCACACGGGCCTGTTCAAACGCAGAGGCCAGGTTCTTTCGAAGTCGATCCACGTAATTTCTATGGGAAGCTACCGACGTCTGGTCTAGAGATAACCCAAACGCCAAATCGACCGGCAGTCGAGCTTCTCTTCCGAACATAAGACGGTACGGTGAGTATCCAGTGGCATCACTCTCCGTACTGTTATATGCATGCACCAGAGTAGCTATATGGCGACTCCAACTCTGCTTCTCTATGTTTGACAATGTCCCCAGCATATTTAGCAGCGTGTGATTAAACCTTTCAGGCTGAGCATCACCTTGAGGGTGATATGGTGTAGTTCGGGTCTTTTGGATTCCCAATAATTCCAACAATTGTCCAACAAGTCGGCTTTCAAAGTCTCTACCCTGATCAGAGTGTATTCTCCTTGGTAGGCCGTAGTGAACAAAGAACTTCTCCATCAGAACCTTGGCCACTGTCGGAGCGCGTTGGTCTCTTGTGGAAAAAGCTTGGGCGTAACGTGTGAAGTGATCAGTCACTATTAGAATATTCCCTTGCCCACTAGCATCCGGCTCTAAGCACAGGAAGTCAATGCACACCAAATCCATGGGTCCCTGACTCTGCAGATGGCTCATTGGAGCGGTTCGGGTCGGTAGGGTCTTCCTCTGAATACACCTCAGACATGAATGACAATAACTTTCCACTTCAGCTCTCATGCAAGGCCAATAGAACCTGTCTCGCACCAGCTTAAAAGTTCTTTCAGCACCCAAATGTCCATGCTCATCGTGTAGTGATCGCAGCACACTCTCTCTATGCTTAGTGGGAAGGAACAACTGTTGGGTCTCTTCAGTGTTAGTTGAGGGGCCTCTTCGGTAGACCACCCCATCCAACATCTTCAACCGTTCCCACTCTTTGTAGACCAATCTGGCTCCATCTGTGGAATTTGTCAGCAGAATTTCCCGCTGATTCGCAGTTAGGGCCTTTATGGTCAATGCAATTAAAGGGTCTCTGGCCTGATCCGCTTTCAGGTCCTGTTTGGAAAAGGTAGGTAGACTTTCATCCCTCAATTGCGTAGGGTTGCAGTAGAACTCAGGAACAGCCGCAGCCATGACTCCTATGGCCTCTGCTTCAATCCCTCCCTTGACCCGGCGCTCTGCGCCTTGACACAAAGCTTGGACCCCGTCTGGAGTCAACTGAGTCCATTCTGTAGTGTAGGGTCTTCTCGATAAAGCATCAGCATCTCGATTATTCACCCCAGGGCGATACTTCAGGCTGAACCGAAACCCTGACAGAGCGGCCAACCACCGGTGTCCCGTTGCGTCCAGTTTCGCAGTAGTAAGGATGTAGGTAAGAGGATTGTTATCCGTCTTTATCATGAACTCGGCTCCATACAGATAGTCCTTTAACTTGTCTACCACTGCCCACTTTAAGGCTAGGAACTCCAACTTGTGGGTAGGATAGTTCTTCTCTGAAGGCGTAAGGCTCCGGCTCACGTACGCTACAGGTCTCAGTAGTCCACCATACTCCTGATACAGGACTCCTCCTAGACCTTCTCTGCTGGCATCCACATGTAACTCATACGGCTTGTGAGGGTCCGCGTAGGCCAAAACAGGAGCTTGAGTTAGACTCTCTTTCAGCTTCAAGAAAGCACCTTCACATTGACTAGTCCATTCGCCCTGTATGGACTCTCAAGCTTTCCTTGGTCCTGGAGCGAACGGGTTTCGGTCAGAGGCCTTGCAGCCTTCTTCGGTACTTTCCTTCTGTAGGAGTTTGTTCAGTGATTGAGCTATTTTCGCGAATCCTCCTACAAATCTTCAATAATATGAACAGAACCCCAAGAAAGATCTAAGTTCAGTGACGTTTTGAGGTCTAGGCCAGGAAGCTACGGCCTCCAACTTCCGAGGATCTGTCGAAACACCTTCTGCTGAGACCACATGTCCCAGATACGTAACGGATGGCAGACAGAATTGGCATTTCTCCAGAGACAGTTTCAATCCCTCTTCATGGAGCCTCTTCAAAACCTTCTCCAAACGTTGCTCGTGTTCTTCCAGAGTCTTCCCGAACACTATTATGTCATCCAGGTACACTAACACTTCGATCAGATTCATGTCCCCGACTGTCTTCTCCATTAACCGTTGGAACGTGGCTGGAGCCCCCGTAAGGCCTTGAGGCATTCGGTGGAATTCAAAGAACCCCAGTGGACAGATGAACGCAGTTTTCTCTTTGTCTTCGGGATGCATTGGTATCTGGTGATACCCGCTTCGCAGGTCTAGTACACTAAACCATTTTGCTCCAGACAAACACTGTAAGGCATCTTCTATCCGAGGAGTAGCATATTGGTCTGGGATGGTTCTCCGATTCAGCGTGCGGTAGTCTATGCATAGGCGGACAGAACCATTCTTCTTCCGGACCATCACTATTGGAGATGCGTATGGACTCCTGGACTCTTGAATCACCTTGGTTCTTTGCAATTCATTCAGCTGTTCTCGCAGATCATCCAAGTCTCCCTGCGGAACTCGCCTTGACCTTTCACGAAACGGCTTGTCTTCTTGTAATCGAATGCGGTGCTCAGTAATTTTAGCTAGGCCTACGTCGAACTCCTCTTTCGAGAATAACTCTCTCCACTTTAGAACTTGAGACTGAAGACGTTTCTTCCACTCGGATGAAATGGGAGCGTCCTTGGGGTAGAATCTTTCATCTGGAATCTCTTTATCCACTCCCCCTCCTAAATCGGTAGGAGAGAGGGGCGTAGCGGACGCTACTTGCCCGATAGGCATTCGTGCTTTAAGCACTACTGGAAAATCAGACACATTGCACACGCTGACTGAGACTCTTCCTCGCGTTCTTTTCAGAGCTTTAGTGGAGATTATTTCAGGGATTACTTCGACTCCGGTTTCACTCCCATGATTAAAATCGGTTTCCTGCACCACATAGGGGCCTGGTTGCGATCCGTTCAACTTGACTGAAGCCCGGAAGCTCGCCACTTCTCCAGCTTGCAGAACCTTCTCTGTTCCTTCTAATCTCCATAGGCGCCCCACTTCGGCAGGTGCCTTCTGTTCTTCGACCATCCTCTGATAGACTGGACGTAACATTGGGTGTACTCCTTGAGTAGAACCTTCTTCCAATACGATAGGTGTCAGGAGACGCCACACCAAATCAGTATTCGTCCCCACTATCATGGAACTCCTGTTTGCCCCTGAAGGCCGAGGACACACAATGGCCAATGCATCACAACCTCCAGACTGTCCGATGACTTCGGATCCGATCTCCAACTTCACCTGTAGATACCCGTCATAAGGGAGTTTCTCAGTTCCGATACCCCAGATTTCCAGATCCTTCAATTTCTGTAGAGGAATGTGCTTCAAGTGTTTCTCGTAGAAGTCTCGGTAGATCAATGTCACCTGAGCCCCTGAATCCTACAGGGCTTTAGTGTAGACTCCCTCCACTTGGATTGGCACAATAGGAGAAGGACCTATCAGTTGGTCAGGAAGCTTGGTGGCGGTATCCGGACACTTAGACCCAGTTTGCTGTACCCTGGCCTTTTTCTTGGCCTGTGTAGGCTTTGGGTGTGCATTGCTTCCCCATGACGTAGGTCCGGATGCTAAAGGAGTGACTCTTTCAGTCCTGGCAGGTTCAGCAGTTGGCCCGACTTTGGGCCCTCTCGCCCTCTTAGTCCTGGCTTGATTTTTGGAGCGGGTTTCGACCTTCGGGCACCTAGGTTGCTCCTTCACTTGTGCCCTCTGACGTTTCCCGCCGGTGAGGTAGATAACAGTCCTTCTAAGGCATTTAACAGCTCCTCAACTCTACTCCCTTCAGGCTTTCGGCCTTTGCATTGTGCGCTGAAGTGGCCCATTTCTCCACAACCGAAACATCTCTTCTTAGAAAGTGGAGACGCAGTCGCCTGCTGTGATTCGGTTAAAGGACCTTGGCTAGATGCCACAGCAACTCCGGTTGTCTGCATGCCTGTTAGGAACGCCTGCATCTCTGTCACCTTCATCAATACTCGGCACAGTTCCGCGTGCGCCTGTTGCAATTCAGCTTGAGCTTCTTGTACTTCTTAACAGTTTTGTGCAACTCACCACGTTCAGAGAGGTTTAATTCTTTGGCAGCCCTCTCTGTGGAGTTAAAAGTAATCAGATGCTCTTGCTCGTCCCCGTCGGATCCGTAAGTATCCAGCGAGTCGCTTTCAGGCTGCAAACCGTCGTTATGCCTCACAGGTTGTGCGTAAGCTCTTTCCCCTCGCCTGAAGGATTTTTCTTCCAGCAAAGCCTCCTCCTCTCTGACAGCTCGGATCAGTTCCAGGTACTTCAGTTCTTGATTACCTGCTCTGCTTCTCAGCTGCAGCATCACTGGATCTAGAGGTTGAGAGCCCCTCAGGATCTGTTTTATTCGAATCTTATCCACTTCGACCGGTTCGGCCCCTTTCTTGAGGAGTATCTGGTGCAGAATCTTATCTAGGCGCCTCATGTATTCGGTCATTCTCTCACCTCTCCGCTGGTAGGTGTGTTCATACTGATCTACAAGCTCTGCAGCCTTTTCTGTTCGCCCAAAAACTTCCTCCAGAACGTTTAAATAATCTAAAGCAGTACAGTCTTTCCTACTCAGTTTTAGGTTTCTCACCACTTCTAACGCAGGTCCCTTTTAAACTCTCGGTGATCCTTTGCTTTTTCTGGGCTTCAGGGACGTCCCACTCGTCCAGAGCCTGCATCGCCTGTTCCACCCATTCTTCAAAGGTTTCTTCTCCCGCCGGAGTTGGTACGTTTTTCCTGTAAAATTTCTCAACCGTCGATAACCGAAGTTAGTGTGTGGAGGGCTTGTTCTCTGACACTTAGCCAGCAAATCTCCAATAGCCACTATGAATTCAGGCCCGATCATGGCCAACGGACTGGACGCAGAAACACTTGCGGATTCGCCACGTGGCGCACTTGGCTGAATCAGTTGGACTTCCACCTCATCGGTCAGCTTCACGCTCGTGCCCTGAAAACACACTGGAACACCCTTTCTCCATTCAAAAATAACATACGTGTGAGAGGTATCTGTGTTCTTTTTAATGTCCAGGATTAACCCCCGATGATCTGGTGTCAGCGCGGCCACGGCCTGGCGAATCTGATCTTCGGCCCAAGTGTCTGTGGGAATATCCATGACTATACAACATTCTAACTGACTACTGTGCTCCTCACACCATTCGGCAACAGTGTCTGGATCCATATTTAACCCTTTAGATGCGGTTTTTCCAGAGACTGGATCCCGGAAACGAGCCCCCACGTGTAGCGCTCACTCCAGGAGGAGCCGCTGAAATTGAACCATGGGTCAGTCTCCCCGCACTAGGGAATAAATATACTCCGGCACCGTTGTGGATTTTATAAATTATATAGTTTACTAGAATGAATGGCATATAATAGATAACACGGTGTTCGTAGATATATTTACAGTATTTCGGGAAACGCGCAGCGAAAAAGAAATACGAGGCTTCGTATTTCGGGAAAACGCGCAGCGGAAAAAGAAATAAGAAATGAATCTTTAATCCCTTCGGAGGTTAGGAAGTGAGTCCCGCACAGGTTAAGTCCCGGAATGTAAATGTGTGTGTGTGTATTGTGGTACCCGGGTACTATTCAACTGGCCAGTGAATTGCTTAAAAGGTGTCTTCGACTAGTCAAGTTGGGGCCCTGTGGGTTTAAGAAACAATAGCCGCGTGCTTTCGTTAATCACAAACGGCCTTGGAGGCCTCTCACCCATCCGCCAGATTCTTAAGGCTCCGCTGACCCAGGACGTCTCTCCGCTCGATTTTTGACTGGGGTGCCGGCTACTGGATCCATTGTCTGGCTCTCTCTGCTTCGGCCGTGATTTGTCCAGCTTACCGCCTGCTCTCCCAATCCGATCGACCCGCAGTATGCCTAACTCGGGGTCCTCCGGCTTTCCTCAATAGCAGCTTGGGTAAGATGGTGGATCACTGGGTCTCCCTCTTGTAAGGCTGAACAACCCGATCTGGAACTCTGATAGGCCGCACCTGCGCTCCGGCCTAGTCACTCTTGCGTTCTGCAGCACTACGTCTTGTCTCACTCACTCCCTGGCGCTCTGCCAGCTATCTCCACGAGTCTCAGGATGTCACTCTGTGTGTCCCACCCACTTCCTGTGTCCGCCCGCAAAGCATGCCGGGAAATGTAGTCTCAATGCAAAGTTCAGTGTCTCTCCTCATGCTTGTCTCCCTCCGGTGGCCAAAAATAGGTACTGCCACGACAAGGATTTAAACACAGCGCTACAACTGTTTAAAGGGAGAAAGGGATACCCTGACCTAACGACCCAGGGAAACACTTTATAACAGGTGAAAAATCAAATGATAAAGTGCTCATGCTTGCAAACCAGCTGCACATCATGCACGAAGAAGACTTTTAAAGACCAATAGGACTTTGCCCACCTGGAGGTGAATGATAATCTCATAAAGTAGGTATCACGGCACCCATCAGAATGGCTGACCCTCAGACATCAGGTAAGGAAAGCTATCCTTTGTAAAAAAAAAAAAAAATAGTCGTGGAAGGTGTATCTATATGTATGGAACCAGAACAGAGAGTGTTTGGTTCCAGGGGACGTTTAATATATGTTGCACTACAGCTCAACAGGAAGTAGTTAATCAGGAAGTCAGACACATGGACACTGACTAGAAGTTAGAGCTGAAGTTTATAGATCTTGTTCTAAGTGATTCGATTAATAAATTTACCATAACACTGCAGCTGGAGTCTGAGAGGCTATTTCATAAGCAGCAACATTTATACAGAAATAAAAGTCCCACTACAAGATAATGATATTCCCAAACACGCTGCAGCACCGACAACGCCCTGACTACTGGGGCGTAGGAAACGTGCAGAAACCTCACAAAAGAGTAGAGACAGTGTTATGTTCCTACAAAAAGGTGCACTAGTGTCACCTTTGCGTAACACGTAGGGTGAGTGAGCACCAAATACAAACGTTTCAAGTATGGAACCCGTCATCAGTGTAATGCGTACTGTAATGATGGGATTACACAGCGCTGTCTGCTCTTTCTACGTGATTTCTGGAAAAAGAGACGTAAATGTGACATAACACAAGGCATTGGTAAAACGGCAGAAGTGACATCCAAAGAAAGCATGAACAGCAAGTTTTATCATGCAAACACTCACTTCACCTACTTAGTGCCTCGTAAAAATAATAAATATCAGCCAACAACTTGTAAAGAAAAGGCAATGTGTAATTTTATTAGTTGGGAATGTGCGTGGAGAATATTTTACTCCTGATAAACCTACAAAGAAAAGTAATAAAAACTTAACTGTATGTGGTAGATTAACGAAGCAATATCAACAAGGGCCCTTTTCCAGCTCTTCCTTCCATCGCGGCTCCCTAACACTGGATCACTTATGAACTCTTCTGTTTAATAGTGCCTGGCAAAATAATTGTTCCATCTGGAAAAATATTACCAGCAACTGTGCCAAACCAAGGCTGGTGTTCCCTCCAGGAGACCATAGGAATCGACAGAGAGTTGTATTCGTGTGATTTTGCAGGATCGACTTTTAAGACGGAAGGACATCAGAGAACTGTGTGCTCTGCATGTCTTTCGATTTAAGACTAAGGGACCAGAGGTATATTTTAAATGTATGCATTGTTTTCACAAACTTTAGGTGAATTTTCAGTTGTAAAATCACTTAACCTCCCTGGCGGTTTAATTTTTTCAAAATTTCGTGTCTAAAAGCGTCTCAATTTTTTTTTAAAGGAAACATGTTTTGGTACATAGTTAGCCTGTAATAATTAGGAATCAAGCACTGAAATCCGTGCAATCAAGAGTCCTTACTGGTAAAATCCTTTATAAATAAAAAAATTCCGATAAAGTTTGAAACCTGACATAATAATTTATTATCCCAAAAACAATTATCCAAAATAATGCAAATAAATGATATTCAATAAAAAACAAACACAGAAATCTGTCTGAAAACAAGAGTGAGACGATGTATGGTCTGTTTCTTATTCTGTAGTGCCACCTAGTGGTCGTTCATAAACATTGCACATTGGATTATACAGTGTATTATAATTTGTTTCTAAATTTGCTGCCTAGTTTCACCCCCTGCATCGTGTGACTCGCAGGGAGCCTTACCAGGAAGCATCTCGCCACGATCACACTGCGGGGGACCGCCAGGGAGCCAGGAGGAGGTGAGTAGGCATCCAGCCCGAGTGTGGCTCGGGGTTACCGTTCGCGGTAGTGAAATTTAACCCCGAGTCACACTCGGGAATACCACCAGGGAGGTTAAAGGGACACTTTACGCACCTTACCACTTTATCGTTTTAAAGTGGCCAGTCTGCGTGGAGTGCTCTCCCGCCTTCTCTTCAATCCTGCCTCTTGTGGCACGGTGTGAAGCAGAGGAGTTTCCGCCACCCACATACGCGTCGCCAGGCAGCCAGGATTTAGAATTTTCTGGCTGCTGGTCACGAGATTGTTCACCATTGATGATGTCCCCACGTTCAGCGCGCTGAATAATACTTTCTCAAGAGAGACGCAGGTGATCGACTGGTTCTGCTCCAGGAAACTGTTCTGTGCAGGTGCTCCAGAACCTTCGTTCAAAAATACACAAATTTCAAGAGATGCACAATTTGAGTATCCTATGCAGCGCAAGTTGCGTAGAAAAGCTTCAGGGACTCCACCATTTCGGACGCCCTGAGCTGATAGGATGAGCAGGGTGCGCTGACGGAGAAATGGTGAGTATTTTCTACTTAAAATAAATAAAATACAAACAAAAATAAAGTGGGCAGATACAGCCCACAATCATTTAACCTCTTACAGCCGCAGGGCGTACTATGCCGTCCCCGCGGCAGGTGGGACTGAATGCTACAGGGCGACATAGCACACCGTGCATCATTCACTGCCGCGGGACGGCCTTAACTCAGGTCGTCCCCCTGTAGCCAATGTCACGCGCCACTCCTCAGCTACGTAGGAGGGGCCCGACGCAGCAGTCAGCAAGTGAGGCGTGTAAGTACGTGCCACCGGTGTTAACGCCCTAACCCTGGGCACAACCCTCCCGATAGTAAAAGGTTAAGGATATGAAAAGTGGGAGGTGGTGACTTTTATCAGAGAGCTTTTGGTGCCTAATAAGGTTTGTCTTTGGTGACATACACAGGCATAACGAGCGACTAGGCGAACCTCGTTATTCACCGGCTTCCAGTACATTTGCACTTCCTATACAACAGGTGAGGTCAGTGGCTGGTGAGGCACTGGCTAGTGTCAGAGCCAGATATTAGCTAGCTTTCTGCGGTTTTTGTTTAGCTGTAAATTATCTTTTACTCATTTACAGTTTCGACACATATATATATTTTTCTTTTTTTCAATATAAAGGTTTTTTTTAAGTACCAGTAATAAGCATAACGTAGCATAGAATTGGCAGTATGGATCACGCAGGACCAGTCAGCATGAAAATTAAAACATGAAAATGAAGGTGAGCACCAATCAGTAAGATACAGTACTTGAATTTTTATACTATATAACTACCTAAATCTAACAGTGAAGAGGAAGAAGAAAAGAAAGAAAAAAAAAAAAAAGAAACAAAAGACATGGATCATTTTACATTACACCACAGTTCCGGAGGATCTGAAGGACACCCAGCCATCCCACGTATCATGGTGCAATGTGAGAGTATCTCGAGCTGCAGCAAACATTTCTTCATACATGTGTATATTATCAAGACGAGTCAATACTTCAGGGATTGTAGGGTCAGAAGCCGACAGCCAATGACTAGCTAGGACTAATTTGGCAACCCCCAGAATAGCAGAGATCAGCCCTCTAGGGGACAATTGAATATTCGTAGGGAGGAAGTGTAACAGGTAAGTTTCAGGGTTATGGGGAACCTCTATCGAAGTGCACAATTTGATTAACCGGCGGATCGCATCCCAATAGGGGCTAATTTTCGGGCATGACCAGAAAATATGGAGGAGCGAACCCTTATCCATCGAACAGCGCCAGTGTTGCACTCTTTAGAATAAGAGACGGAGCTTGTTCTAGTACAACACATTTATTTTATGAGTTCACCTAAAACAGATAAAAGATTCTGTTTTTACTCTGGATGCACTGTGCACACTCTCTCTTAACTGCATCCAGTGGTAACTTCAGGATTACTGAATCACTGAGACAACCACATGGTATTAAGTACAGTTTCTGTGGCTGAGGACACAGCAGTGACACCCGCTGGTAGGAGGTCAGAACAGCAGCAACAGAACTATGTTCTGGTAAATTTCAATAATAACAAAACAAAATGCTTTCTACTTAGTCCTGTTTACAGTACTCTTTTGGGGTGCAATGAGTTTAATACCGATTTTTTTTTTAATACAGAGTGCCACACCAGCATAGTTCCGAACCCTTTGAGATATGTCTCAATCTGGTCGGGGTAAGGTACCAACGATATAACAATTTGAGATGCGCTTCCCGCATGCCAGTACTACGCGATAATTTATATACTGAGGACGTGGCATAGACCCAGTCCTCCTGCGAGAAGGTCATGTACAGTTCTTTTTCCCATCTCGACATATATGGTAATTTCCGTAGTTTAGAGGGAGATAGCAAACTTCGGTAACATAGAGACAGCGGTTTGGCTGATCTTTTTTTTCCTAGACAAAGCCTATGAAAGGCTGTGGCCTCCATCATAGAGATCACTGCAACCCTCTGGGAAAGCAGGATGTGCTTAATATGTAAATAGGTGAACAGTTCTTTCGAAGGGATACCATATTCCTGGACTAAGTCTGGGAAGTGCTTAATAGTGGTTAGAGTAAGTAGGTGTTGGATAAGGGTTACTCCCTGGAGTATCCAGGGTGCTAGGTGTAAGTCGGCGGATAGACTGCTGAGAAAGCGAAGAGGCGCAAAGCTGAGTGGGTGAAAAGGCTTAAGTAAGGGTCTACCCCACTGCCGCCAAGTCAGGATTAAAAGCTAGGAGGAAGGAAGCATTCCTCCCATTTTGCTCCTGGGAAGGAGGTCGTACCACATAAAATCATGAATGGTGTTCGGGGAGACTACAGCATTTTCTAAGCGTAACCACAGTGGGGGTTCTACTGCGTGCAGTGCAGCTAGCAGTTGAGCTAGCAGAGACGCTCTATGATATTTTAAGAGATCAGGGAATCCCAGACCACCCAGCTTGGTCGAGGCAGTCACAGCAGTAGCCGAAATCCTGGGGGGTTTACGTTTCCAAATGTGGGCAAACAATAAACGTTGCATTCTTGTCAGGAGGTAGGTAGGGAGGAAAACTGGAACGTTACGGAAGTAATAAAGAATCTGTGGGAGGATTGTCATTTTTAAAGATGCCATGCGGCCTAACCAGGACAGCTCCACCGTTCGCCACGACTGCATTTGTTTCTCAATATTCTGCAATAGAGGGACAAAATTATGTTGGACTGTGGAACTCCTATTTTTGGAAAGGAAAACGCCCAGGTATTTAATGGAATCCGAGCGCCAGTCAAACGAATATTTATTCTGGAGAGTGCGAAGTGACGAATTTGGAATATGCAAGGGAAGGGCTTGAGTCTTACTAACATTGTTCTTATAATATGATAGCTGGCCATACCTAGTTAGCAGAGTAAAAAGAGGGGGTAGGGAGGTCTCCGGGTCGGAAAGGTAAAGAAGTATGTCGTCTGCGAATAAAGCTATTTTTTGTTCTCCTGCAGGGGTGGTTAAGCCAGAGATCAGCGGGTTTAATCTTAGATGGGATGCTAGAGGCTCCAGGGCTAGTACAAATATTAAGGGAGATAAGGGGCAACCTTGACTCGTACCATTAGTTATTTGAAAAATCGGGGATAGAAATCCCATGCTCATAAATTTCGCCGAAGGGGCAGAGTATAAAGCCATAACGCTCCGAATAAATGGGGCTGGGAACAGAAAGGCCTCTAATGCCTGATGCAAAAAACCCCAATGCATGCGATCAAAGGCTTTTTCTGCATCTAGTGAAAGTAGAAGCCCTGGGTCACCCGATCTATTTGCTAGGTCTATGATGTCAAAAAGACGGCGAGTGTTGTCGCAAGTCTGTCGCCCCGGTACAAACCCTGTTTGGTCTGGGTGAATTAATTTAGGAAGCAGAGGCGCAATGCGGGATGCAAGTCATTTCGCATAAAGCTTAATATCCACATTAAGCAGGGAAATGGGCCGGAAATTCGCGCAGTGTGTGGGGGGTTTACCGGGTTTAGGGAGAGTAATCACAGTAGCCAGAAGCATCTCCGGAGGAACTTGGCCTGTTAGTTTAATATGATTGAATAAACCAGTGAGGGTAGGTGTGAGTTCCGAGGCAAATTTTTGATAATACAAGTTGGTCAACCCATCAGGACCTGGCGCTTTACCTTTCGGGAGAGCATAGATTGCTTTACTAATCTCCTCTTCAGAAAATGGGGCGAGCAAATCCACTTGCTGAGAGGCGGACAGGGTCGGCAGGCGCGCTTCCTCTAGAAAAGTAGAGATATCCTCTTTTTGTGGGGACGGAACAGCTGGGTCAGAGCCAAGATTATATAAGGATCCATAGTAATGGGCAAACTCTGAACCAATCAGCGTCGGATCCCTCACATGTCCGCCTCTCGAGCATTCGACTTGTGTGATCTTAGTGTGGAGACGCTTAGCTCTAAGTTTAGATGCCAGTAGTTTCCCCGACTTGTTCCCCTGGGTATACGAAGCGTAATTAAGCTTGCGTAACGAGCGTTCCATCACCTGCAAATTCAGGCGTTCCAATTCTTTCCTCAAGGAAAGCAAGTCAGAGGCAACTTTCAGAGTTGGCTGAGCCTTATTTAGAGATTCTAGGGCAACAATCTGCTGTAAGATAGTTGCCACTTTAACATCCCTTTGTTTTTTCTTATAAGTCCCCTGCCTAATAAAATGACCTCCGTACTACGGCTTTATGCGCAAGCCATACGGACGAAATAGCCACCTCCTCCGACGCGTTCAAGGAAAAATATTCTTTCAGAACGCATGCTGTCTCATCTTTTCCAGCCGGGTCAATGATGAGAGAGTCGTTCAACCGCCACGAGCCCATACCTCTAGCAGGGAAGGTGGCACGAAAGGAAAGGATTAAAGGAGCATGGTCAGACCACGTTATGGGCCCTATCCTAGCGTCTAAAAGGTTTGGGATCAGGGTGCGATGGATGAGGCATAGATCAATCCTACTGTACGAAGAGTGGACATGAGAATAATAGGTATAATCCCTGACTTTACCCAGAGATTGCACCTTCCGAGAGGGGGGGCGACCTCCAGAGGATTGGCTATCAACCGTCGGGCTAGGGGTCATATTAAAATCACCGCATACATACAGAGCTCCGGAGCTAAGTGATTGAACCTGTGCATGAGCTTTTTTCATAAATTGCATTTGGTTAACATTTGGAAAATATAGGTTAGCAACCGTCACAGGGGCACCATTAAGAGACCCCGTCAAAATCAACATTCTCCCCTCCTTGTCTTGGTATTGAGACGTACACTGAAACAGCCAGCCCCTGTGAAAAAGGATGGAAACTCCTCTAGATTTCGTGGGAGACATAGAATGGTATGCATCAGGGTACATCTGGGACCGGAGACGTGGAATCCTGGGACCGAAAATGCGTCTCCTGCAAGCATACCCCTGCAGGTTTAAGTCTGTGTAAGTCTCGAAATAGGCAATGGCGGTTAAATGGGACGTTCAAACCCCGTACGTTCAATGAAAAAATCGTCAATTCAGGGGAACCCATCAAGGAAGCCACGGAACAAGCTCATAATGAAAAGATAAACCCCAATCCATACGTTCTCCATGGGTCCTGACCTCCAGGAGTCCAACGCAAACAAATGAGTGAACCATGATGTAGTCCAGAAAAAAAAAAAGTAAAAAGAGAGAAAATTGTTTAAAAGAAAAAGGCATGAATAACAAGGACAGCAAAAACAGAACTGCGAGCCCGCAGTAAAGTGGGGTGTAAGACGCCTTGGTGAAAGAAAGCATGGCAATGAGCCAGGTAAGAAAATTCCCACACGGAGGGGTATCCCTGGATCCCCAGGGAAACTCAAACAACTCGAACAAGTCAACAACAGTGGTCGAGCCATTAAGGGAACATGGCGCTCGGTTCCTGAGCATTGGAGAAGGTTGGTCAGCTCATGGAAAGGGGAAAGCAGCGCTAGAGAGTCCAGAGGCTGCATTCAGGAGAAAGAATATGTGAAAACCAGCCGCTCATTTTGGCCTGACTCTGTGCCATTCCGGGGATACTTTAATTGGGGACAGTGTTGCCGCTCGTGGTGGGGTGTACTCCTGTACTAGCCCCCATTCTTGGAGGAGCTGCATGCCTGGTGACACTTCAGATATGGTGTGAAGCCTCCCTTCTTTCCACACCAGCAATTTGGTCGGGAAACCCCATCTATAAGCCATTTCGTGGTTCCGAAGGAGCTTTGTAATCGGTAAAAATTCCCGTCTTTTTGCCAGGGTCAGCGCCGAGAGATCAGCGAACAGTAACAGGGCATCATACGGTGCTGGCAGAGGGGGCTTCTTCCGGGCAGCCGCCATTAGAGCTTCTTTAATGTGGTAAAAGTGAATTCTCTCAATAACATCCCGGGGGATATCAGATGGAAGGTTTTTCGCTTTGGTCAATCTATGTGCACGGTCCAGGAGTAAATCTTGGGGGGTAGCTGAGGGGAGTAAGATCTGAAAAACCTCTAAAATATATGCTGGTAAATCCGCCACTACCACTGCTTCTGGGACACCCCGAAGCCGCATGTTGTTTCTGCGCGAGCGGTCCTCTAAGTCAGCAACCTTCGTGGCTAAGGCCTCATGGGCCGCTTGCAAGGCCTGGTGTCTATCCACTAAATCGTTGTGAGCCAGACAAATAACCTCGAATCTAAATCTGATGATATCAGTTCGCTCACCCAAGTCTTGAACGTCCCTGCGCAGCTCCTGCAGCACCTCTTTAAAATCAGCTTGAAGAGTGGAGCGGAGACCCTGCAGCATATCATGCATTGACTTTTCTGAGGCTGGGGATGTCTCTGAGAGGTGGTATGCACATGGTTCCTCCGGGTCTAATCCTGACAGAGAGGAGCCGGATGTCGGGGAGCCGCCATCTTGGATTTTGCGGCCTTTCTCCAGCCTGCTCGATCGCTGTCCTTCCAGCTGCCGCTGCGCCTTCGGAGTTGCCATCGCAGTGCAGAAGTTGTCAGGGCCACTAGGGAGGTAAGATGGGCTTGGTGGGACCGCTGGATGTGCCGCAGGACTGAGGGAACCGAGCGCCATTCACAGAGCTCTCACACCTTGCGACCGCTCGTGCTGCCGGCTAGCCACGCCCCCATATATATATTTTTCTCGCCATTAAATGGACTTTCTAAAGATACCATTTTAATCATATACTTTACTATAAAAAAAAAAATAAACAGGATAGAAATACTGTTTTTCTGTGCCCATGTGCCTGTCATACTCTGTATCCGCTACTAGAGGAAGGAATCAGAGCTGCTTGGGCCTGTCATACTCTCTATCCGCCACTAGAGGGAGCAGGGGAAGCCGCCTGGGCCCCTTCTTGTGAATCAGAGGCCAGCCTACCATTCAGGTGGTTGTTTGAATGTGGGTAGGTGGTGCTTTCCCATTGGTCCAAGCTATTCCATTGCTCTGTTAGAGCCTCTCTGAGGCTCTGATGATCAGTATTCAGGAAGTAGGCATCGCACGTGTGTTCCTATGTGAACAGACATGTGACTGCAGACCTCCTGAGCAGTTTGTGATTAGCATAGTGGGGAAACATACCACCACAAATTGCGTAGGCTGTAAAAAGAAAGCATGCACTGTGTGCAGAGGAAGAGGCAGAGGACGGAGCCGGCAGCGGGGGAGCGCAAAGCCGGTGAGTTTCTTTTATTATTTTAACACTTAATGGCAGGTGAGGCTCTGCCTCACTTGCCTACCCTGACTGCACGTCCCTGCTATACAAAGAACAGGAGGTGAAAGTGTACAGTAAGCAGCTATACACGTTGAACTGCAAGTCCTGTTACATTAACAGTTTACTCAGAAAATCTTAGCAGCAACGCTGGAATCAATCGCTATATGTTTCATTGCTGAGAAGCTTGTGGATGGTCATACACAGCCCGATTGCCAAAGTTGCTCCTGGATCATTTTCTTCACTTTTTTTGTAGTGCATCAAGAGTTAAAGCAACGTACATTTTTTGACAGAGGTGAATCACATAAATTAGGAAAATAGGGACCTCAGATGTCTTCTTTATCTTCTAATCTTTTTTATTATTATATTTTTGCGGCAGTTTAGCTTGGAGACATACTCTGCAGATCCTCATCTCGCCTGCCCTGGGCGTTTTTTTTCTCTCTATTGCATTCTTTCATAAGCAGGCACAACACACGTTTCATGTTCTTTGGCAACATGTGAACAACTGGCACACATGACACGACTTGCATCCACTAGATCTTTATCTTTTTTCGCCTCCAGTGTATTCTATTGATAAATACAGCTGTGTGAAACTCAAACACTATTCACGGCAAGAATGCAAAACATTTTTTTCAAATACCTGCACTGTGATATTGCGCCAGTAATTCTCACCAAATAAAAACTTTTATTTTTATCTTTTCTTCCAGCAGTCAGCGAGTTGTAAAGAGTCATTCTGGAGGGTTTTAAAGTAAGCCACATTAAATCCAATCTGGTATAAAAAGCATTGTAGCAATTTAGTCCCCTTACGTATTCACTTACCTCAATGGACACGATCCTATAGGGGTTATTCAGAGAGCACCAAAATTTTAGTAAAATTTTCAAAGAACCCCTCTATCTCCACCATAGCAAAATCCCTGGGCAGCTAGGGGGGGGGGGGAATTGGAAATCCCCCTACTGACATCATCGCGCCCATGCACGATAACGTCAGTGGGCGGAGAGAGGCACCGGAAGCTGGCCTGACATTCAGGATGTCAGCCACCTCTGGGAGAAGTCTGTGATCCGGTGCCGATTGGGTATCACGGGACTGGCACCTAAGGGGTTAAGAGAGGCGTCGCCGGAGAGGTCAAGCTGTGACTGGTTTTGAAATACATGAATGTTGAATTGACATAAAATATACCAGCTAAGCTACAAATGCACGCACATGTACCCAAATTACTATGGACATAATTGTGCATGCGGTCTGTTGTCATTGAACCAGGATATTCGACCGGGGTGGGGCGATATGTTTACATATACAGTGCAAGGACCAGAGCTGGATTAAGATCTCTATGGGCCTGGAGATGAAAATTTTGGTGGGCTTTTTTTGGAATTTAGTGAAACGAAAACATATTTTAGGTTATTTAATCATGTATATCTAACCAGGAGGATACCGTGGGAGCAAATTTCCATTCAGATTTCAATCATTTACAGTGTGTAAAATAATTTTTTTCACATTTTATCATCCAAACCTTTGTGGTTATACACAGTTGTCTTCAAAATTATTCATCCCCCAATGCTGTAAAGGGTTTTAGGGAATTTAGTGTACATTTGTAATTGTATTCAGAATGAAATCCTACAAGGACTTTTTAAAGAACCATATGCAACTAAAATGACATCAATTGGTTTTGTAATACAGTAGTAAATGTTTCTTTTGTGAATTCTTCATTGACACAATTATTCAACCCCTTAAAGACTACCACTCTGAAGAACAGAGGTTCATTCAAGTGTTTTCAATCAGGTATTGAAAACACCTGTGGATGTCATGGAGCAGCAATAAAGCATAATAAGCACCAATTAGACAGCTTTAAAATGACTGTGATACTCAGCTCCTTCTAGACATTTACTGGTGTGGTTACAAACATGGTGAAGTCAAGAGAATGGTCCAGGAAGACAAGAGAAGAGGTGATTACTCTTCACAGGAAGGGCAATGGCTATAAGAAGATTGCAAAGATGTTAAACATACCAAGAGAGACCATAGGAAGCATCATTCGCAAATCCAAGGCAAAGGGCACTGTTGAAACGCTACCTGGTCGTGGCAGAAAGAAGATGCTGACTTCGACTGCTGTGCGCTACCTGAAGCGTAGAGTCGAGAAAAGTCCCCGTGTGACTGCTGAGGAACTGAGAAAAGATTTGTCAGATGTGGGTACTGAAGTTTCAGCTCAGACAATACGGCGCACACTGCGTAATGAAGGCCTCCATGCCAGAACTCCCAGGCGCACCCCCTTGCTGTCTCCAAAGAATAAGAAGACTCGACTGCAGTATGCCAAAAGTCATGTGGACAAACCACAGAAGTTTTGGGATAGTGTTCTGTGGACTGATGAAACAAAATTAGAACTGTTTGGCCCATGGATCAACGCTATGTTTGGAGGAGGAAGAACAAGGCCTATGAAGAAAAGAACACCTTGCCTACTGTGAAGCATGGCGGGGGGTCAATCATGCTTTGGGGCTGTTTTGCTTCTGCAGGTACAGGGAAGCTTCAGCGTGTGCAAGGTACCATGAATTCTCTTCAGTACCAGGAGATATTGGATGACAATGTGATGCACTCCGTCACAAACCTGAGGCTTGGGAGACGTTGGACCTTTCAACAGGACAATGATCCCAAGCATACCTCCAAGTCCACTAGAGCATGGTTGCAGATTAAAGGCTGGAACATTTTGGAGTGGCCATCGCAGTCATCTGACTTAAATCCGATTGAGAACCTCTGGTGGGACTTAAAGAAAGCAGTTGCAGTGCGCAAGCCTAAGAATGTGACTGAACTGGAGGCTTTTGCCCATGACGAATGGGCGAAGATACCCGTAGATCGCTGCAAGACACTTGTGTCAAGCTATGCTTCACGTTTAAAAGCTGTTATAACTGTAAAAGGATGTTGTACTAAGTACTAAGATTGAATGTCACTTGGGGGTTGAATAAAACTGATAATGATGTGAGCACAGAAAAGACATTTGTGGTTATTTAATTATAAATGTTATGTTATATTTGTCTGACCTACACGTGCCTCTTTGATTTAATTGTAAGCAAGATGACTGAATGATCAAAATCAATGTCAAACTGGCCAAAACACTCAATTTCAGTGGGGGTTGAATAATTTTGAACACAACTGTATTCTATATGGCACTCTTGTTAATAAAAATTTTGAAATGGGAACCGGTTCCTGCATTTTTCTGAGAAAATATAAAATTTTAACCAAAAAATGAAGAAAAATAAAATATTTCCCTTGTATTTTGGATGATGGTGTTTTATGAATAATTTGACTATGTATAAAACACTGACCTTGCTTCCAGTATGGGAAAATGAGAAGGTGAGTAATGGCAGTGGTATTGCTCATTTTATACGTGACAAATGGACAATGCCATCGCTTTGGAACTAAAAAATAAATAAAAAAAGGTTTTTTGTTTTCTTTTAGATTTTACATGATCACGTTTGATATCATTGCAAAGGCCAGACTATGACCTGTCCAAAGATGCCTCACTTGACCTTGTGCGGTGTAAAGTGTAGTGACGCAGGGTTCCAAAGTCATATCCCCAGTGCTTTTCGCTGCAGTGTGGTGGTTTAGGTTTTTGATGTAACAATTCGTAATAACGTATTGTGCCATTACCTCAACATTTGTTGGTGATAAGAGAAATGAGATGGTTAATTAGTGCAGCATCATTGTTCACTTTATAATTGAAAACTGAACAATATTGCAGTGTTAGAAAGAAGAAAAAAAAATATTTATTATTTTATTTTTACTTTTACGTAAAACTTGGTCATGTTTGGTATCATTGGAACGGCCATGAACTGGCCTTTCCAGTGATACCTCACATGTCAGTTTAGCTGCTATGGAGTTGGAGTTATAGGGGTCCAAATGCCCATCACTGCAGACCTAGTTATCCTTTCTCTGGGCCTATTCTGGGGCATGGGCCTGGAGCTGCTGCTCCATCAGCCCCTATGTTAATCCGGCCCTGGCAAGGACAGACCTGGAGACCAATGGAAGATGACACTCTCGTGCTCCCCTCCTCCTCTTCCTCCGGTGATCCACAGCCTCCAGCCATAACCCCATGTATTGTTTGAACATGAAACAATAAAGTGCTATGTAATCACAGCTTGAGCGAGCACCAGGCTGTCCGATTTAGTTAACAGATAGCACAAGAACATAACAATCGAAGACCACTCAAACCTGTCACAGCTGTAAAACATACTCTATCTGGGGGGCTGTAGTGACACACTCAGTAATGATAGTAGAAATAAAACAATAACATATAAACACAGACAATACCCATATTAACAACAATATTAACACATAATGCAAACACCCTGTACCCTTAAAGCACAGGGCTACTTGGACATAGGTAATATTGCCCCCCTCTTCTCCTATCAAACCCCCAGGACTCACAGTCCCACACCTCCTAAAAGCAATCTTGGGTCCAGGTACCCTCAGTTCCAAGTGACTACCATCACACACTGGTTTTACACACAAATGTATTCCTGCATTCACCTACTCCTCTCTATCAAAAGAGCTGTGTTTAAAGTTTACAGCAATATTTCTGCATTTTATGAGTGGGTCCTCATATCTGTTCTTTGTCTGAGACCTCACTAACTCTAGAGTCACCGCTGCTCCCTGTGCCACCCCTTTTATACTTTCATATAAAACATAATCAAAGTAAAAATGAACAGAGAACAATAATACTGCTAGATCATTTATAGTAAGTGTAGCGCTGGTTTAATTCTGCTGCCGTAATTACTCGTTTCTGGCCACCAGGGGGAGACGAGCGCAATGTAAACCATACTCGACATTTTTGGACTACGTTTTCCAGCATGCTTTGGGGCAGGGACAGGAAGTGGGTGGAGAGAATGGGGAGACATCCGCAACCTCGTGCAGAGGAGAGCCAGTGCGCGCCAAGGGGTGAACAGCGCAAGACGCACGCGAGACAAGGAGCGATTGTGACCAGGCCGGAGAGCAGGTGCTGCCTTGCGGACGCTGGAGATCAGTTTCAGTGACTTGCCAGAGACCTAGTAATCCACCGCTGAGAGGTTTAAACAGATACAGAGCTGCAGATTGGACCCCGAGTTAGGAGACCGCGATGATCTAATGGGAGTGCAGGCGGTGAACTGAGAATCTTGTGGCAGAGACGGACAAGCAAGACAAGCGGATCCGGTGGCACAGAGTCCCAGCCAAATCGAGCGGAGAGACGTCCTGGGTCGAGCAGGGTGCAGAGTATCTGGCGGATGGGTGAGAGGCCTTCCAGGCCACAGTACAGTAATAAAGCACGCTGCAGTTTTGTCTAAATCTACAGGGCCCCAACGTGACTAGTCGAAGACACATTGAATTCATTCACTGGCCAGTTGAATCTTGTACCCGTGTACCAACACACGCATACACGCACACCTTCTTGGGACACAACCTGTACGGGACTCACACTCCGGCAACGAAGGGGTTAAAATTCCTTTTTCTTTTCCGCTGCGCATTTCTCGTATTACGAATTCCTGTAAATATATTTGTATACCGTGCTGCTTTATATATGCCAGTTTATTTGAGACCAGTAAACTATATAACTTCTAAAATCCACAACAGTGCTGGTGTATATTTATTCCCTAGTGCGGGGAGACTGACCCGAGGTTAAATTCAGCGGCTCCTCCGGGAGTGAGCGCTACATAAGTATATTCTGTAGCTACCAATAAGTTGTCCTTATAACTCCTGCTATAAGTGGCCCCACAGCATCACTCCTGCAGTGCTTTGTGTATAGACATCCCAGCGCGCCTCCCGCTTTATTTATGCAGTAGAAGAATGGGATTGGGAGGTTGTGACCCATAAACCATGTATGCTGGTGACTGAGGTTGCCCTCTGGCTCTCTTGTTAACCCTCCCTTGACAGTGGAGGAATATCTGAGATTGTTTATGGCTAAAGCACAACCTGTTAGATTAACTGAAGTGTGAAAGGTCCAATTTTTTAACCCTTTCAGGCCCAGTGGTTTCAAACTGAAACCATATTTTCAGAACGAAACCACTGTAGTTTTCCAATTTATAGTCAGGTCTATTCATAGAAAGGTGAAAATCAGCAGAATTGTCAGGAGAAGACAGCAATCTAGACTAAATTGATTTGGAAAGTGAGATAAATAGGAGAATTTTTCTGGTTTGCCTATGTTGACCTAGAATTTTCACTTCTCCAGTCATTCTCCTGAGTGTGTTTTATGTCCGTACAAATAGAATTATATAAAAATTTAATTTGTATTTTCCAAATTCTGTTTCATGGACCTGAAAGGGTTGAAGAGAATAATAATCCTATAATTTAGTATAAATTTAAAACCTCAAGGGAAAAAAAATCCCAAATTGTATAATTTTATTCTTCTAATGATCGTATTAAGTTACCAAAATGGGTTGTATTATGCATTCGCTCTTGTCGTGACATCTTTCCGTACGTCCAAATAATATGCCGGAGAGATGAAGATGAAATCTGGACGTCTCTTTGTAATTAAATTGAGTGAAGAAATAAAATAAGGTCAGTATTTCAATTCATAGTGTACTGAATGGAGCTCATTCTTCTCTGTACTGAGGTCTAACCACAAGGCCCCACCTACTCAGGAGGACTCCGAACGAATTAAATCTGTCTAATCTTGCAAAAATTTCCAAAGGCATGCATTTTATCTGTTTTTTTTAACATCAAAAACCTTTTTCAAGCCTGTTTTACTGAACATTTGCAAAAGAATTTAGAATACTAATGTCTTAAAAAGAATAACAAATTATCAAACACAGTTTTATGGTTTCTCAGGAAAGCCGTATGTTGTAGCTAAGTTTATTTCTAAAATATGTGTATATAAATTTTAGAAATAAAATTGGCTAATTTGCAAATACATTAAGACATACTATAAATATATATATATATTTCGCATGTCCTATCCAGAATCCCCGGCTGCATACAGCGAGTGTGTCATGGTTAGGCATATAGGGAACCCAGATAAGCAGTACCTAGGGTGAGGTGCGTAAAACGAGGTATCCTAGGGGAGAGTCCAAAAAATCGGGGCCACAAGCCAAAGTGTCATGTACCGTGCTGCTCGGCTGCCGAGTGAAATAGCAGCTGACCACGGCCAAGGGTCACTGACACAGGTGGGGAGCAACGTGATGATGCGGCGCCAGCCAACTTCAGACACCTGAACCTGTTCCTGTGCCCTAACATGATTTCATTATCCCCTCAGCGCATTCATTGTGTGTATTCCATTTTTGCTCTCCTTGGCATCCCATTGGCATCTGGCTGACTATCTGATTTGTCATTGACCCCTGGCATCTGACTATCCGATCTGGCATTGACACTGGCATCTGGCTGACTGTCTGATCTGACATTGACCCCTGGCATCTGGCTGACTATTCAATCTGGTATTGCCTGTCTATCCTGTTTACCACTTACTCTGGTTTTCTGTCTGTCTATCTTTTATTTAGTATCCCGGCCACCTAAGGACCGGCAGAGTAGATAGATTTTCTACATGCAGGGGTTAGACATATACAGTATACAATATACGTGACACAAAGGGTCAGGGCTGGCGGTGTTCAGTCAAGGGTCAGAGAGGCAGCAAGGGTTCAAAGACCAGAGGAAATCAATATCAAATGGCAGTGTGAGGCTGAGCAGACAACAGAGCACTTCACTGAAGGTCAGTTGGGTTTTATAGATGGCTCTGCCACCACCACACACCCCCAGGTGGTTCCTTGCTCCTGAAGGCTGCCTCCACCCACAGAGGGAACCTGCAGCTTTCCCCAGGCCTGGCCTTCCAGTTACATGGTCGATAGCCGCCTCCTACTCGAGTGCCCCCAGCAGGAGTTTGAGTCCCCTGCGAAGGGCTGGCAGCCGCGGGCGCACATGGCACCAGGGGATGCCGAGGCCCACTGCCGTGTCCCAGGACCATAGGTGCCAAGGCACCACACCTAGTGATGGGCCGAACACCCCCGTGTTCGGTTCGCATTCGAACACGAACATTTGAAAAATTTCGGATTCGAACTCAATGCACATCAAAGGGACTCGAAGGTCCGATTTTTTGAGTGCCCTCCAAGAGGGCATATATGCAAGATATTGGCCATAAAAGGTGTATGGGGGTCCGGGTAGTGCCCTGGGGGACAGGAAACAAGGGAAAAAAGTTTTTAAAAAAACATTTTTAAAGGAACAGTGATTTTTCCATGACATAAATGTTAAGAATAAAAACGAAAAATTCCTTCAAATATCGTGCCTAGGAGGTCCCCATAACCTGCCCGTGAAGTGGCGGATTTGTAGGATGTATAGAAACATTTAAAAACAAAAAAATGACATTTCAAATGACGGTAAATGGTTTTCCTTTAATCTATTCATAAACAACTGCTTGGGGCGGCAGCCTGTATGAAAAGAGGAGACGTTTTAGGACACGCAGAACAAGTTTAGTGATTTTTTTTGGCTAAATTATGGTGAAACTTATGCAGGCTTTGGATGAAAGTAACAATAGGTGCGTTAAAATTGGACCTTTGGTGCCAGCTAGTGCCTTCACACCATAACCCCTCTGAGGTATTGTGGAAGAGTGCAGGGGTGGACCCTGCCGTCAAAATGATATGAATCTGGTACACGTGTCAGTGCACCCAAATATTGGGCCTTTGGTGCCAGCTAGTGCCTTCACAATGTAACCCCTCTGAGGTATTGTGGAAGAGTGCAGTGGTGGAGGTTTTGGGAATGCAGAAGAGATCCCGATCTATTCAGTTACATCAGCATCAGGGGAGTGATAGCTGCTGATCCAGGACTGATTCATTTTTATAAATGTCAGCCGGTCTACAGAGTCGGTGGACAGACGCACTCTTTTGTCTGTGACAAAACCTCCAGCGGCACTGAACGTCCTTTCAGAAAGCACGCTGGATGAAGGGCAACCTAGTAGCTGCATAACATATTGGCTAAGTTCTGGCCAGTGATCCAATCTCAACACCCAGTAAGCCAGTGGATCATCTGCTGGAAAGGTATCCATGTCTGCCCTTGCCCCTCGGTAGTCCTGCACCATATGGTGAAGACGCCGGCAATGGGTGCCTACATTTGACGTCCCTGGGCGTCGTGGACTAAAAAAATTGGAAAAGGCATCAGTCTAGCGGCCCCCTTCACTGCTCTTCCTCTGATCAACCGCAGCCTCAGAAGCATCTGTGTCATCACTTGGTAACCTACCAGTGCCTGGAAAGGTGTTACACAAGTGTCGCTTTAGAGCGTCCTCAAGTTGTTTCATCCTGTCCTCCCTCTGTGCGGGCAGGATGAGCTCTGCAACCTTACCCTTGTATCGTGGATCAAAAAGGTTTGCCAACCAGTAATGATCCCTCTCCTTGATAGCACGAATCCTGGGATCCTTTAGCAGGCTTTGCAGGATAAGGGAGCCCATGCAGCGTAGGTTGGAGGTGGCATTAGCTTCCGAGTGTTCCTGGTCGCTGAGGATGACCGTATCGTGCACTACCTCCTCCCAGCCACATACTAGTCCTTGGGTTTCTGGGGACACAGAACCCTCCCTTGAGGAATCCCCACCTTCAATGCCCCCACAACTTAAATATTCCTCATCCTCCTATGGTCTGATCTGAGGACCCGCAGGAATGCTGTCTGCGTAAAGGCTGGGGCCTTGAGAGCTAGGGAAGTCCTCCTCTTCCTCCCGCTGCTCTGCCTCGTGCCACATCTATAATTCCCTGCAGAGTGCACTCCAGCAGGAACATAAAAGGAATTGTGTCACTGATGCATGCACTGTCCCTGCTCACCATCCTCGTTGCCTCCCCAAATGGTGACAGTACAGTGCATGCATCCTTAATCATCAGCCACTGCGGCGGGGGAAAAAAAACCAATTTGACCTGAACCTGTCCTTGTGCCATACTCACACAGGTACTCATTGATGGCCCTCTGCTGCTTGTGCAGACGCTGCAGCATTGCTAATGTCGAATTCCACCTGGTGGGCATGTCACAGATCAGACGGTTTGTGGGAATGTGGAATTGTCTTTGAATTTCTGCCAGGCGAACACTTGCTGGGAATAACCGTCTGAAGTGGCTGCAGACTTTTCTGGTCTGGCTGAGAAGCTCTGCCAGCCCTGGGTACCTGGTTAGGAAGCGCTGTACCACCAGATTTAGGACGTGTGCTAGGCATGGTACATTGCGTCAACTTACCCGGGCATAGAGCAGAGAGAAGGTTGCTGCCATTATCACAGACGACCATTCCCAGCTGTAGCTGGTGTGGGGTTAACCATCTCTGCACCTGCCCCTGCAGAGCTGACAGAATTTCTGGCCCGGGGTGGCCCCTGTCCCCTAAACAAACCAGCTCAAGCACAGTATGGCATCTTTTTGCTTGAGCCATTGCATAGCCCCTGCCACGCGTCAGTTTAACTGCCACTTCGCCAGAGACAGAGAAGGAGGAGGAAGAGGTGGTGGAGCAGACAGACCTCCTACAAGCAGCGTGGTGGATGAACAAGCTCCAGCACAGAGCCCCGTCCTGGATCCCTCCCAGCTGCAAGCAGAGTTACCCAGTGTGCCGTGAAGGAAATGTAACGGCCCTGTCCATGCTTGCTGGACCACGTGTCTAAAGTAATGTGCATCTTGCTGCTGACTGCCTTTCCCAATGACTCCATAACATTGTCTTCCACGTGCTGGTATAGTGCTGGAATGGCCTTCCGTGAAAAGAACTGGCGTTTTGGAACCTGCCACTGTGGTACAGCACATTCAGCAAATTCATGGAAGGAGGCAGAGTATACCAGCTGGAAAGGCAGCAGCTGTAATGCGAGTAATTTTGCCAAGCTGGCAGACGCTGTGCAAGGGGATGGTTGGGACTATATTTTTTCTTACACTGCAGCGCTGGGGCAATGAAATCTGACTGCGTAAATCTGCAGCATATGGGATGCTGTCACATTCTGAGGAAGGACCTGGTACACCCATTACTGTAGCATCATCCCTGTCAGTGGAGATTGTAGGCAATGACATGGCAGGACATATAGTGGGGGTAGAGACAGATGAGGAGGACCTATGCAAAGTGTTATGACCACCTGCCACGCATCCCGTTGGCACATGTCTTATCAAGCACGTGGTACCCAAGTGTGTGATGTTTTTCCCATGCTTGATCCTCATCAGAGATAGCTTACAAATAGCAACGCTGCAATCTGCTGCACATTTTGTGAAGAACTCCCAGACAACAGAGTTCCTGCACGTGTGCTTTGAGACAACAGCGCTCTGCACCTGAGCAGCTCTGACTTCTGATGCCTTGGACCGGCTACGGTTGCTCATATAGAGGACGTTGAGGCTCGTTTTTGTTGGGCCTCCTCCTCCTCACTTGACTCCGTTTGATCAGGCACCCAGGTGGAGTCAGTGACCTCATCATCATTGCCATCGTCACCCCCTATCTCCTTGTCACTGGAGCCAACCTGGCAATATGCTGCAGCTGCTGGGAGAACATGTGTGCCAGTTCTTTGTGTGTCACTGGCACCCCCTCCCTCTAGGCTGATTATACTCCCTTCCTCAACCTCCAGAGTTTGAATCAGAGCACTGTAGTTGCTGTGCATCCTCAAGCAGCATGTCCCTGTCATTGTAGTCAAACAATTCAGCTGACTCCTCCCATGTAAAATGGTGAGGCTACGGCAGGAATAGTTGTGGACATGGAGGCTGAATTAGATGTTTTGGCAGCTGAGGTGGACTGTAAACCACTACAAGCCTGGCTGGCAGAGGACTCGGAGGATGAGGATGGCCTGGTTAGCCAATCCTGCAAATCCTCTGTATGTTGCTGCTGCTGCTTAAGACAGCCAGCACCAGTTAGAAAGGACAAGCGTGCCTCTGCAGAGGATGCACCACGTCCACGACGACCAGGGGCACAGCCTTCCGACACAGATGCTGCTTGCCCTCTTATCTGTGTCTGGAAGCTTCTGCCTGTCCTTTTTGGTCTTTCTGACACGGTGAGTGATATATAGATTAAAGTTAAACAGAACTCTGATTCAACTCTGGTATAAAGATTGGAGATATGCAGAACTCTGATTCAACTGTGTTATCTAGATTTAAATATATTCAGAACTATGCTATAACTCAGTGATACACCCTGTACCTGATAGCTGGCAGTGCCAAGACACAGATTAAAATTCCCAGAATTCTGGTATGTCAGTGATACACCCTGATAGCCTGGCAGCAGCTGGCAGTGCCAACACACAGATTCAAATTCCCAGAACTCTGGTATAAGTAAGTGATACTCCCTGATATGCAACAATCTCCTCTCCTCTCTGATTCACTCCTGCAACAAACACACGCTGGGGCTGCGGGGAAGCCTTATATTGTGTGCTGCGGGACTTAGCTCTGTGAGCCCATGATTGGGCAAATTTTGCCCAATCAGGACTGAGCCCTGATTGGCATAGTCTTGCACCTGTCTTGCACCTGACCTGTGGTCAGGTGCAAGGCTGTGGCCAATTACAAGCTTCAGGCCAGTGGAAAAGTGCATTGTGGTCCATTGTGGGCGAACACGCTGAAATGTTCGAACGGTCAATGTTCGAATCGAACCACCAGCCCATCCCTAACCACACCCCCTCCGTGAACAAAGGCTGCCGAGGCTGCTCCCCCACCGCCTGTTTGCACCATCGTGGAAGGGTCCCCAGGTCGACAACCATGCTTGCAGGCGCGCCACATACCGGCTGCCCCAGAAATGGTACCTACACCCCAGTCGGCAGGTATGCTGTGACAGAGTGCGGCAAAGGAGATCTGTGGATAAAGCAAGTTGCTGATTTGCTTGGATGTGTAAATGTTTTTCCCAATGACTTAAATTCTTTCTTGCAATATACAGTGCCTGGCTGAAATAAAAAGGTCACTACCTACCATACAAGCCTTTTATGATCTGCAGTTGCTTCATTTGGACAGGTCTAGTAGGTTCAGCAACGTTATGGGGTTATGTGTACAAGGGAGTTATACAATGTAGTAAGTTTATGAAGGTGTGTTTGCGGGGCAGATGCATCTACTACATCTCCATATTACTATTATTATTCTTTATTTCTACAGCGCTAGCATATTCCGCCGCCCTGTACAATGGGCACAACATAGACAGGGTTACAATACATTGAACAACATTTTGGAAACGAGGGCCCTATTTCTGTGGGATCTCACAATCTAGAAGGACTGGTGGTGGAAACAGAAGGAGAGGACTGCTAGGTGCGAATGATGGACTCGTGGGAGTGATGGACTGCAAGGTGGGAGTGACGGACTGGTTGCGTCAGTGAGTAGGGTGATCGGCATCCCTAAATAGGAATGTCTTAAGGGAGCGTTTGAAGAGAGGGAGACTAGGGGAAAGTCTGACAGTACTAGGGAGAGCATTCCAGAGGATGGGGGGCTGCGCGCGTGAGATATCCTGCAGTCTATCATGGGAAGAGGTGATGCGGGGAGAAGCTAGGTGCAGGTGACTGTTTGATCTTAGGGAGCGGGCTGAGGTGTATTTGGTGATTAGTGAGGAGAGGTAGTGGGGAGCTAAGTTCGTGAGAGCTTTGTAGTTCAGGGTAAGGATTTTAAATTTAATTCTACAGTGGATGGGGAACCAGTGAAGGATTTGCAGAGAGGAGCAGAAGAGACAGAGCGGTGGGTGAGGTGGATGAGCCTGGCAGAGGCATTTAGAATGGATTGTAGCGAGGCAGGAGAGGGAGACCAGCTAGAAGATTATTACAATAGTCAAGTAGGGAGATTACAAGGGCGGCATAAGCATTCCTTGTATAATCTGCTTTCTTACCGTGGGGCTCAGGCAGGATTTGTTTCTGTACAGGGCACCTAGTTTGGGGTAAAATTTAGATGAGAGTTTTTCGATGTGGGGGCCAAAGGATAGATTTGGGTCTAACCACATACCTAGATATTTGAGAGCAGTGACTGTGGTCAGCGTGCCATTTGATTTTGTCCTGACACATAGATGAGATTTTGCCGTTTATGTAGTTTAGGTTTTGCTCCAAAGAGCATCGTTACAGTTTTGTCAGTATTTAGAAAAAGTTTGTTATCTTTGATCCACTTTTCTACCTCTGTGAATTGTTCTTGCAGCACTGCCTCCAGCTGCAGGAGATATGTTTTTCTGGTATAAATGATGGTGTCGTCTGTGTACATGTGTACAGTTAAAGCTTTGAAAAGGACCTCCTAGAAAAAAAGATGTGCATCCATCGAGTTCAGCCTTTCCCACATCACATACTGCTGTTGAGCCAAAAGGGAATAAACCCAGTCTGAAGCGTTTGCCAATATGCAACTTACTGGGAAAAATTCATTCTTGATCCAAGATGGCGCCATATTTCTCCTTGGATCAAGCGGCTTTTACCCACTTATTAAATCTTATAACCCTTAATATTATGTTTTTGCAGGAAGTCATCAAGTCGTTGTTTAAAAGTCTGTACAGTCGCTGACCCCACCACCTCAACAGGCAGAGAATTCCACAACTTTATTGTTCTCAGTTAAAACAAAAAAAAACACCTTCCTATGCTTTAGGCTGGATTCCCTTTCGTCCAGTGTAAATGTGTGACCTGTGTATAATCCTATTAATGAATAGGTTTCCAGACAATGGTATATAATTTAAAAACAAATACATAGGGTAATATCCCACAGGCTGAGTTAACGCAGAATAAACTTGGCAACTCACAAAGGTATTGAATGAAATCAGCCCGTCATCTTCCAAAAGTTGCTGTGCAGTTGATGTCCAACCGATGTTGAGTCAATGTCACAACCCTCCGATAGTGCAGAAATTCGGAATAATAGATAGACAAGGATGGCACCAAGCGTCAATGTAAATTTAATAAAAGTTTTATTGACTTACTTGTCAGAGTAGTTAAAAAAGCACAGCAATCCTGTAGGCAACAAGGTAAAAACAAACCGCTCAACGCGTTTCTACCACACAAGGTCTTCCTCAGGAGCAGATGAATGTTACATCTATCATCCCCCAATGTGAGTCTTTATAGTCTGATTTAAAAAGAAAATTGACTCCATCCGGCGTCTAATCCTCACCTGCGGCATTCGCCGCGTTAGATCCATCGTGCATGCGCCCGAGTCAAGCGTCCAATAATGACGATTGTGTCTTAATTCCGGCGCATAAGGTCGACGTCACCTCCGCTCGCCCCTGGAATTCACCGGAAGAGAGCCCAATCCCGTCGAACGTGAAGAATTCAGCCCTTCATGGCATGAAGCCGCTGGCACCATCTTGGAGGAGGATGATTATAGAATATTCAAATACGATCCCGCACTTTATCAAAAATACCCAATCCTGTGGGATATTACCCTATGTATTTGTTTTTCTATTTTCTAGATATATCCCTAATATTTTGAAGTCAATGGTTTATAATTGCCCTGTCTGCATATAATTTATTGTTGACAGTAAAATGGAGAGGCTGTAATATACGCAAAATAAAGGGAAAATATTGAAACTGATGAGAAGATGAAGGTCAGGAAAAGTCTGGATAGATGGCATAATGATCAAGGAATAAGACAAAAAAACAAGTCAGGTCGTAGAGGTTTTGAGATTCTGTGTTGGCATACATGGTATGGGTGATGCCTTTTTTTAACCCTGTTTTGCTGGAATTTAAACATGCCCGCTCTTGCATATGTCAAACTGTTTGTTTGTTTACAGAGATTGTGTAAAGAAATTCCTTTTGTTAACCCTGATCCAAAAAAATATGACTCAATGGGTGTGATTAATCGATGTTTACCAGTTACAGAAGTGCTACTTCGGGGAAAAGCATCCACTGGTACGTCAGCTGCCAGTGGCTACTGTGTGCTTGGCATTATGGACCATCTCTGATTGCGCTTGAATTTCTCAAATAGAGTGTACAGTATGTATTTTTGACTTTGTGTGTCCTGGACTATATAATGTAAGAAATCACTATACATCAATCTATACCAGTGTGAGAAGCCCTTGGCAGTCCAGTAGTTGTTCATCATAGATATAGGACATACTTGAAAACGAGAGAAATCTCAATGTATCCTTCCTGGTAAAATCCTTTATAAATAAATATAGTAACCCTAAAAATCTGAGGGGCAGTGGCGTAACTAGAAACCTGAGGGCCCCGGTGCAAGAATCCATGAAGGGCCCCCCCAAAAAAGATCCATATTTTTACCTTTTTTTTTTCCTGCAATATAAAAAAGATAGTATTGCCCCCAGCTCACATGGACATATATATATTGCCCCCAGCTCACATGGACATATATATTGCCCCCAGACCACACATGGATATATTGCCCCAGCTCACACATGGATATTTTTGCCCCCAGCTCATGGATATACTGCCCCAACACATGGTTATACTGCCCCAGCACATGGATATACTGCCCCAGCACATGGATATACTGCCCCAGCTCATGGATATACTGCCCCAGCTCATGGATATACTGCCCCAGCTCATGGATATACTGCCCCAGCTCTGCCCCAGCTCATGGATATACTGCCCCAGCTCATGGATATACTACCCCAGCTCTGCCCCAGCTCAGGGATATACTGCCCCAGCTCATGGATATACTGCCCCAGCTCATGGATATACTGCCCCAGCTCTGCCCCAGCTCATGGATATACTGCCCCAGCTCTGCCCCAGCTCATGGATATACTGCCCCAGCTCATGGATATACTACCCCAGCTCTGCCCCAGCTCATGGATATACTGCCCCAGCTCTGCCCCAGCTCATGGATATACTGCCCCAGCACATGGATATACTGCCCCAGCTCTGCCCCAGCTCATGGATATATTGGTACTGCCCCAGCTCTGCCCCAGCTCATGGATATACTGCCCCAGCTCTGCCCCAGCTCATGGATATAATGCCCCAGCTCTGCCCCAGCTCATGGATATACTGCCCCAGCTCATGGATATACTACCCCAGCTCTGCCCCAGCTCATGGATATACTGCCCCAGCTCTGCCCCAGCTCATGGATATACTGCCCCAGCTCTGCCCCAGCTCATGGATATATTGGTACTGCCCCAGCTCTGCCCCAGCTCATGGATATACTGCCCCAGCTCTGCCCCAGCTCATGGATATACTGCCCCAGCTCTGCCCCAGCTCATGGATATACTGCCCCAGCTCTGCCCCAGCTCATGGATATACTGCCCCAGCTCTGCCCCAGCTCATGGATATACTGCCCCAGCTCTGCCCCAGCTCATGGATATACTACCCCAGCTCATGGATATACTGCCCCAGCTCTGCCCCAGCTCATGGATATACTGCCCCAGCTCATGGATATACTACCCCAGCTCTGCCCCAGCTCATGGATATACTGCCCCAGCTCTGCCCCAGCTCATGGATATACTGCCCCAGCTCTGCCCCAGCTCATGGATATACTGCCCCAGCTCTGCCCCAGCTCATGGATATACTGCCCCAGCTCATGGATATACTGCCCCAGCTCTGCCCCAGCTCATGGATATACTGCCCCAGCTCTGCCCCAGCTCATGGATATACTCACCTCCTCTGCTGCCGCCGTTGTTCCTCTGAGGTGAGCGGCCTCTGAAAGCATGCAGCCTGGCCGCTCACCGGAAACCACCTGACCAGCGCAGCCGAGTTCTCGCGAGCTCTCGTGCGCTGGTCAGCTAGTTCCCATCCCACGCGAGCGGCCAAGCTGCAAGCCAGCGGGCCGCTCGCAGGGAGGGGAACAGCCAGCGGCGCTGCTCCCAGATTCCGGCGCTTTTTGCCGGAATCTGGCGGCGGCGCTGGGCCCCCCTCCAGTGGCGGAAAGCCAGGGCCCAGTCGCAACCGTGACCGCTGCGACCCTGGTACTTCCGCCACTGCTGAGGGGCTAAGCTTTTTGACCATCATGGTTATCCTATTTTACAGAATTCTAAGGACCCTATTCCAACGTTGGTGTAATCGTAAACAGAGCTGTTGTAAACTTAAGCCATAGACCAGTGGTTCCCATCCCCGGTCCTCAGGTACCCCTAACAGGCCAGATTTTAAGTATTCTATTGTGGAAATGCAGACTGAATCCTGAAATCCCTGAGCAGCAAATCATATCACCTGTGCTGTGCGTCTGATATCTGGCAAACCTGACCTGTTGGGGGTACTTGAGGAATGCGGTTGGGAACCTCTGCCATAGACTATAATGGCTCTTGTAAGTTTACAACAGCTCTGGTTAAGTTAACACCAAGCTTGAAATAGGGCCCCACATCAGTTATAACCAGTGATGGCCACTGCTTTTATCAGCTGCTTTGTGTATTTATGGGCCGAATTTTTCAATGGATAACAGCGATGCCAATATCTCCAGGTGGGGCACCTTTTTATCTAGAATTTCCTGGACGCTGGGCATTACAGACTTTGCGTTCTTCTGGATTTCAGAATCCAGGAGAATCCGATGTTTTAGCAGAAGTAGATTGCAGTGGGAGAATCATGATCCCCTTCCTGCTGCAGTTACCCGCCTGTATAAAAACAGCCTGAATCCTTCCTTTGCTGCCATGCTGCCCGGAGTCAGCAAGACTCCAGGCATCACGTCACGTGCAGAGGTTGCCCAGAGGCTGCCAACGTGTGCCACGGTTGGCTGCAGCGCTTGGTAGCTGTGTTCTTCAGTGGTAGCACCCATCCAGAGCGTCCCTTGTCTGGAATTAGTAAAATCTGAATTTTCGGAGTCTTCCGGGTTTTGGAATTTCTGATAAGAGGTGCTCGCCCTGTTTAAGGAATGTGCAGCAACAGAACACACAAGGCTTAAAACCTTGACAGGCAGCACGGCAACCTATGTGAAATGTAAAAACCCTACTAACAGGGCAACACTTTTCATTTATCAGCAATGGGGGTCCAGGTGAACGTACATAGATACAGTCGGTAGCATTTAAAATGGACTGAAACAACAAAAGAAAGAACTGGGAGAGTCTCTCTCACAGGTGTAATTAAACACACCCCTACCTCTACAACGGGCCTAACCCAGAAATAGACCAAAAACTAAAGAAGACCACAACAAATCAGACCAAAAACTAAAGAAGACCACAACAATCTTGAGTCTTGATAAAGCCCAGTCGGGGCGAAACATGTTGAGTGGTCTTTATAATTTTTAACAGTATTATACTTGGTTGATAGTGACCTATTAATGGAATGTCTAGTGACTGTCAGGACTGCTTGGTGTAATCTGTATGGATGAAATCATTGAGATTTAGTGCCTATTGACTACCCGTATTGCCTGCCTGCTCCTGTTAGTATATTGTGGCTAGGCAAGCCATAGATTTGTCCATGAGTTTGCAAATTACTTACAGGGTTGTTCAAAGTGCTCCGAATTGCTGGCGAAAGGTAACGAACAGTGAAATTCAGCGTTCGGTTACCTTTCCTGGCCATTCGGCTATTCAGAGAGCAGGCAGTTTGCCAAATGTTGGCGAATTGCCTGCACATACGGTGCCTGTTCGGTGCCGTGTAATCCCCTTAGAGAAGCAATGCTTCGTCTATTCAGAGAACAAAAACCAGCAGTGAAAAGTTGCCAAATTGCCCTGCTGTTCGGTGGTTTAATTCGACAGGTTTATTCAGGCGAATCCCATAGGCTTCAATAATAAACATATTCCCGTTTTAATTCAATATCTAATAAACCGTTGATTATAATAATCTGCAGCAAAAAGTCTCCTATTTAGATTTTTTGCTAACATTTTTTTTCCATTCTTTTTTTTTTTACTAGTTTTTTCTTTTTTCTGCAACAGCCCTTTTTATTATCATTCATTGGACCTTATATGTAAATTTCAGACATTTTCGTTCTGTAGTTTCTTTGCAAAAAGCGTTTTACTTTTCAAACATTCACGCGTACTGGTTTTTTTTTTTCACTCCATTCGTCTGCGGTGTTGGCTTTTTCCGGCGGCTGCTCTGTGCTGTGATCGGCTCCTGCTCCGGTTTCTCCGGCGTGTTCGGCGGGGTTAATCCAGATGTTTTTGTGGGTTTCACTGTGCGTTCGCCCTGGTATTGCGGTGAGTGTTCGGCGGGATTACGGCGGCCCTGTGGTGCTTGCTGTATACACCGCAGGGTCAGCGAAATGGGATCGCCAAATCGCACCAAATTGAAGAGAACGAAAAGTCACCAAACATGCGGTGACTTTTCGATTCTCTTTGAATAACCCTGTTAGTTTTATGATGTGGTGCCTCTGCATGCAGGTTTTTGTTTTTTTAAGTTGTTAAGCCTGCTTAGCGGCCTATGCATTATTACAGTCTGCCTATTGATTGGTCCTATCAGTGTTCATCTGAACTATCCTTTACTCTTTACACATTCCAATTTTTGTGTCATTTGTGTATATATGGGGCCTTTCCCTTGAATCTGTATTATGTATATTGGTATTAGTCCAATGCTTAAGGACTTAATGTGTATTTTTCTATCCAGGTTACCTGCTTTGAATTATAATATAATAATTGCCCTTCTGCACATGGTTTTTTAGATACTTCTGTCAATGTGGTTTGTGTCTTGTGTTTTTGTGTGCTTTGCTCCATTAATAAAGATTGCGTTTGGCAGTAAAGTGATGTATGGGTTGTTAGACTGTGTAAGAATACAGTGTAGCGCTGTTTAAAACTCTGTTGCTGCATTGCTCAGTTTTGGCCACCAGAGGGAGACAAGCGCGATGTAAACATACTGGACACAATGGGACTACGTTTTTCAGCATGCTTTGGGGCAGGGACAGGAAGTGGGTGGGGATTGAGGAGAGGACATCCGCAGCCACGTGGAAGGAGAGCCAGTGTGAGCCGAGGAGTGAACCAAGTGAGACGCATGTGAGACTGTGAGCGTTTATTACCAGGCTGGAGAGCAGGCACTGCCTTGCCAACGCTGGGATCGATACATTGACTTGCCAGAGACCTAGTAATCCACTGCGGAGAGGTTTGCACAGACGCAGAGTAGCAGATTGGACCCCGAGTAAGGAGACCGCGATGATCCACAGGGAGTGCAGGCGGTAGGCTGTGACCTTGCTGTAAAGACGAACAAGCAGGAGAAGCGGATCCGGTGGCACAGAGTCCCAGGGAAATCCAGCGGAGAGACGTCCTTGATCGGGCAGTGGAACAGTGTGTCTGGCGGATGGGTGAGAGGCCTTCCAGGCCACAGTCAAACTATAACAAAGCACACTGCAGCATTGCTTAAATCTACAGGGCCCCAACATGACTAGTCGAAGATTTATCAAATCCTTTCACTGGCCAGTTGAAATATAGTATCCGGGTACCTGAGCTCACACACACACCTTTTTGGGACATAACCTGCACGGGACTTACACTCCAGAAACAAAGGGGTTAAACTTTTATTTTACCGCTGCGCGTTTCTCGCATTCCGAAATCCTGTTTTCTATGCACTGTGTTTACATTATATATGCCGCTTTATTGAGACCAATAAAGTATATAATTTATAAAATCCACAACAGTGCTGGTGTATATTTATTCCCTAGTGCAGAGAGACTAACCCGAGGTTAAATTCAGCGGCTCCTCCGGGAGTGAGCACTACAATATACCGTATATACTCGCGTATAAGCCGAGTTTTTTGACTCAGATTTTGAGTCAAAAAAACGCGATTCGGCTTATACGCGAGTCAACAGCGTGAGTCCGTCCGTGTTGAAGGGGATGCGGCTGCGTGCAGGCGCAGCCGGTCATGTGGTCTGGCTAATCAGGTGGTACTGGGTCTCTGTACCACCTGACTGGCCGGACCGCATGACCTGCGCACACACACAGCCGCATCCCCTTCAACACGGACGGACTCACGCTGTTCAGGACCGGGCAGGCACTCCCGCTGCCCGGCATCTGGGCCCCCTCAACCCCTGCTGGATCCGGAGCTGGGGCAAGTATCCATGTGAGAGCTGGCTGCCGCTGGGGCAAATCCATGAGCTGGGGCAAATCCATGAGCTGGGGCATATCCATGTGTGAGCTGGGGCAAATCGATGTGTGAGCTGGGGCATATCCATGTGTGAGCTGGGGCATATCCATGTGTGAGCTGGGGCATATCCATGTGTGAGCTGGGGCAATATCCATGTGTGAGCTGGGGCAATATCCATGTGTGAGCTGGGGCAATATCCATGTGTGAGCTGGGGCAATATCCATGAGCTGGGGCAATATCCATGTGTGAGCTGGGGCAATATCCAGTTTTTTACAGTTTACTGTTTTTATTCGAAATAAATATTGAAAAACATTTAACCTACTGATGCCTCATTGGTATTTTTTTTTTTTTTGGTATCTATTTTTATTTTTGAAATTTACCAGTGGCTGCTGCATTTCCCACTTAGGCTTATACGCGAGTCAATAAGTTTTCACAGGTTTTTTGGGAAAAAGTAGGGGGGTCGGCTTATACACGGGTCGGCTTATACCCGAGTATATACGGTAGTGTGTGTATTGTGAGGTATCGACTGTTGTTGGTTGTGAATGATGCATTGCTTTTCTTCTGCCTTCCTACTTCCTGTTCTGCTCTGAGGGGATTTCTCACTTCCTGTTGTCGGTTGGGGGGAATGTTCTGGTAGATGTAAAATGGCAGCTGAAGCAGAGCAGTGTTATGAGGCAGCTCTGTGAGGAAATTGTTCTACACCGATTTAATAAACTACAACTTGCTTATACAGAAGTAAGTGACTGTGTAAGAATATAAACACGGTTGTGGAAAACATCACAGTGGCGACAAGGCTGTAGAACTCACTGACCTGGTAAGCATTGGCTCTATAAAAGACTTTGATCCTGAGGCGGATTCTTGGGTTTCCTGGGTTGAAAGACTTGAACAATATTTCACAGCTAATGGTATTCCTGATGCCAAACAGGTTGCTGTTTTTCTAACAGCTATAGGACAGAACGTATGAAACCCTGATGAGCCGCTTACACCCAGAGAAGCCGGACAGAAAGTCACTGGGAAGCCTGATTGCCGTATTATGCAGCCATTTCCAACCAAAGCCGCTAGAGATAGCAGAGAGATTTAAGTTCTATAGAAGAAAGCAAGACCCCGGGGAATCCGTTTCAGTGTATGCCATTGTATTACGAAAACTTGCAGTTGTTTTGGGGACTATCTGCTCACTGCTTTGAGAGACCAGTTTGTAATGGGCATTGCAAGTGACACAGCGCTAAAGAGACTGCTTACAGAAGAAGATTTAACATTTCAGAATGCACTGAACATAGCGAACGTCATGGAACAAGCCTCTAAGGATGCCAATATTTTATACAACAGACTGGACAACACAGGGGAGGCAGAGCTGGACATTTTACAATTAGACGCTAGAGCACAGAGTAAAGTACTGAAAAAAAGACCTTTAAAACAGGAACAACCACATTACAAATGTTATCGCTGTGGAGCTACAACACATGAGGCGACTAAATGCAGATTCAGGGATGCCGGTGTCATGCGTGTGGGAAAATGTGCCACATACAGAGAGTCTGCAGATCCACACGAGAGAGGGGCAGAATTCGTATGAGAGACAAAGCAAAAGATGCCTACAGAGTGCAAATACAGGAGTCTGGGGATTCAGACGTACAATTCCCTATACAGAATGTAAGAATATATAAGCTGGGCAGTAATTTGGCTGCATTAACAGTTCCGGTTGTTGTTAATGGCAAGGAACTCACTGGATTTGGATACAGGTGCAGCTGTATCTGTGATTTTTTTGGAGAGACTGGAAACGCCTTAACATACGTATACATAGGCAATACTTAAGACACCAGTGCGACTGCAAACATATTCTAATGAGCTGTTAAAACCACTGGGATGTGCGACTGTCACCGTTACAGTGAACAGGAGAAAGAACGATCTACCTCTATGTGTCTTGCAGAATGGAGGACCTCCATTGTTTGGCAGGGAATGGATAAAGGCTCTTGGAATGCCTGAAATTCAGAATTATCCATGTCATGTGTTAAATGAAAAACAGATCAGACTTGACTGGATTAAGGAGTCACAAGAGAAATATGCGCCGGTGTTTGATGGCCAGTTGGGGACTGTAAAAGGACAACAAGTTTCCTTGGAATTGAAGGAAAGAGCAACACCAAGATTTTGTTTTTTAAAGCAAGAAGTGTGCCATTTGCTGTAAGAGCAGGAGTGGAATTGGAGTTAGAGATTAGAGGGGCTGAATATCATGTCAAGAGTTCACAACAGTGAGTGGACATCGCCCATTGTTCCAGTGAGGAAAAGTAGTTGTGAAATACGGATTTGTGGGGATTTCCGCATGGCTCTTAAGACGCAGCTTAAAATAGATAAATATCCCCTTCCTAGGGTAGATGATATTTTTGCATCACTGGCTGGTGGCCAGCAATTCATCAAAATTGACTTAAAAAATGCATACCTACAGTTACCTGTACATCCAAATTTTCGGCCACTTCTTACCATTAATACCCATCGGGGGCTATTCAGGTATAATTGCATGGTTTTTTGCATTGCACCTGTCCCAGCTGTCTGGCAACGAACAATGGACAAAGTGTTGGCTGGTATTCCTGGAACACAGTATCTGTTAGAGGACATGCTGGTGACCGGTAACTCAGAGGAGGAACATATGAAAAACGTAGAGGCAGTTTTGCAGAGACTTATGGAATATGGACTGAAGGTGAACTTGGATAAATGCGAATTTATGCAGGATCGTCTTGAATTTTGTGCTCATGTGATTGACAAAAATGGACTGCATACAACAGATGAGAAGGTCTTACTGGATGCTCCAACGCCACAAAATGTAACACAACTAAGATCCTATCTGGGTCTCTTTAAATTATTACAACCGTTTTTTGCCGAATTTAGCTCATGTGCTTTATCCCTTACACCGTCTTCTAGAAAGTAAACAACAGTGGCATTGGATGGTCGAATGTGCTTCAGCTTTTTGAAAGTCAGAAGAGCTGGTTCGACGTTCACGTCTTCTAGTACATTATGACTTGGAAAAGCCAGTTTCCATTGCTTGTGATGCATCACCTTAGAACTGCCCCCAGTCCATATCTCATTCCATGCCTGATGGAACAGACAGGCCAGTGGCTTTTGCCTCTAGATCACCCACAGCTGCAGAAAAAAAATATTCTCAGATAAAGAGGCTCTGGAAATTGTATGGGCAGTAAAGAAATTTCATCTTTTATATATGGTCGACCCTTCACACTGCTTACGGACCATAAGCCCTTTTTGACAATTTTTAACCCACAGAAAGGTATCTCAATTACGACAGCAGCAAGGCTTCAGAGGTACGCCTGGACTCTGAGGGCCTATCAATACCAAATACAGTCTCGTCCGAATGCCTTACATGCAAATGCTGATGCCTTCTCTAGGCTTCCACTGAAATTGGATTCACAATTGCCTACCACAGAAAGATCTAGAATATACATTTGTGACGCGATAACAGCTAAAGAAATTGCACAGGAGACAAACAAGGACTCTGTGCTGAGGAAAATACTTACTTATGTACAGAAAGGTTGGCCACTAAAGACTCCAGTACATCTCAAGTCATTTCAAACAAGGGCACAGGAGTTATCGATTCGATATGGTTGTGTAATCTGGGGAGAAAGGGTTGTTATTCCTTTTGTGTTACCACACATTCTTGAAATTCTGCATGAAGGTCATCGAGGCATAGTCCGCATGAAGCAGAAGGCAAGAGGTCACGTGTGGTGGACAAACCTTGATGAAGATATTGCCCGCTATTTTTCAGGTTGCATTGGATGTGCCCAAGCACAATGTGACTTACCACACGGTAGAGTACAACCTTGGACCTGGCCTCTATCACCTCGGCAGAGAATTCACATAGACTTTGCTGGACCAGTGGAAAATAAAATGTATCTGATTGTGGTGGATGCACATTCTACAGTTGTGTTCAAAATTATTCAACCCCCCACTGAAATTGAGTGTTTTGGCCAGTTTGACATTGATTTTGATCATTCAGGCCCTTGTTTAGAACTACCAAAAAAATGGTATGGTAGTATCTCCTGTATCAAGAAATTCCACTTGTACCAATGTCTCTCTCATGTATGGGTTGTTAGACTGTGTAAGAATATATAATGTGTGTGTGTATTGTGAGGTATCGACTGTTGTTGGTTGTGAATGATGCATTGCTTTTCTTCTGCCTTCCTACTTCCTGTTCTGCTCTGAGGGGATTACTCACTTCCTGTTGTCAGTTGGGGGGAATGTTCTGGTAGATGTAAAACGGCGGCTGAAGCAGAGCAGTGTTATGAGGCTGATCTGTGAGGAAACTGTTCTACACCGATTAATAAACTACAACTTGCTCATACGGAAGTGACTGCTTTTTATACAAGTCAACCAATTAAGTAAGAATATAAACACGGTTGTGGAAAACATCACAAGTAATACATATTATTATTGCAAATTTTTTGCACCGTTACCCCCTGCCCTATTTTGAAGTGTAATAGGGTCTTTTCCCTGTCCACCTGATTTGTTGTGGCCTTCTTTCGTTTTTTAAAATGGACTGCCCTGTTGTCAGAGCTGTAAATAACCCTACATTGAGAGGCAAAAGAAGTTGCATTAGTCTTGAAAAAGTTGTTGTAGAGGAGGTTTAATTGCATTGCTCCATTACTTACAGCAGGGGTTCACGACCATGGCCCTCCGGATGTTTTGAAACTACATTTCCCATGAGGCTCAGCCAAACTAGTAAGTAGTTGAGCATCATGGGAGATGTGGTTTCAAAACATCCGGTGTAGGGCCAAGGTTGCTGACGCATGACCTACACGGTCAATATACAGTTGTGTTCAAAATTATTCAACCCCCACTGAAATTGAGTGTTTTGGCCAGTTTGACATTGATTTTGATCATTCAGTCATCTTGCTTACAATTAAATCAAAGAGGCACGTGTAGGTCAGACAAATATAAAATAACATTTATAATGAAATAACCACAAATGTCTTTTCTGTGCTCACATCATTATCAGTTTTATTCAATCCCCAAGTGACATTCAATCTTAGTACTTAGTACAACATCCTTTTACAGTTATAACAGCTTTTAAACGTGAAGCATAGCTTGACACAAGTGTCTTGCAGCGATCTACGGGTATCTTCGCCCATTCGTCATGGGCAAAAGCCTCCAGTTCAGTCACATTCTTAGGCTTGCGCACTGCAACTGCTTTCTTTAAGTCCCACCAGAGGTTCTCAATCGGATTTAAGTCAGGTGACTGCGATGGCCACTCCAAAATGTTCCAGCCTTTAATCTGCAACCATGCTGTAGTGGACTTGGAGGTATGCTTGGGATCATTGTCCTGTTGAAAGGTCCAACGTCTCCCAAGCCTCAGGTTTGTGACGGAGTGCATCACATTGTCATCCAATATCTCCTGGTACTGAAGAGAATTCATGGTACCTTGCACACGCTGAAGCTTCCCTGTACCTGCAGAAGCAAAACAGCCCCAACGCATGATTGACCCCCCGCCATGCTTCACAGTAGGCAAGGTGTTCTTTTCTTCATAGGCCTTGTTCTTCCTCCTCCAAACATAGCGTTGATCCATGGGCCCAAACAGTTCTAATTTTGTTTCATCAGTCCACAGAACACTATCCCAAAACTTCTGTGGTTTGTCCACATGACTTTTGGCATACTGCAGTCGACTCTTCTTATTCTTTGGAGACAGCAAGGGGGTGCGCCTGGGAGTTCTGGCATGGAGGCCTTCATTACGCAGTGTGCGCCGTATTGTCTGAGCTGAAACTTCAGTACCCACATCTGACAAATCTTTTCTCAGTTCCTCAGCAGTCACACGGGGACTTTTCTCCACTCTACGCTTCAGGTAGCGCACAGCAGTCAAAGTCAGCATCTTCTTTCTGCCACGACCAGGTAGCGTTTCAACAGTGCCCTTTGCCTTGAATTTGCGAATGATGCTTCCTATGGTCTCTCTTGGTATGTTTAACATCTTTGCAATCTTCTTATAGCCATTGCCCTTCCTGTGAAGAGTAATCACCTCTTCTCTTGTCTTCCTGGACCATTCTCTTGACTTCACCATGTTTGTAACCACACCAGTAAATGTCTAGAAGGAGCTGAGTATCACAGTCATTTTAAAGCTGCCTAATTGGTGCTTATTATGCTTTATTGCTGCTCCGTGACATCCACAGGTGTTTTCAATACCTGATTGAAAACACTTAAATGAACCTCTGTTCTTCAGAGTGGTAGTCTTTAAGGGGTTGAATAATTGTGTCAATGAAGAATTCACAAAAGAAACATTTACTACTGTATTACAAAACCAATTGATGTCATTTTAGTTGCATATGGTTCTTTAAAAAGTCCTTGTAGGATTTCATTCTGAATACAATTACAAATGTACACTAAATTCCCTAAAACCCTTTACAGCAGTGGGGGTTGAATAATTTTGAACACAACTGTAAATGGGTCGCTGGTGACCTGTTCATTGACAGGACATTACAAAGGAAGCAAAGTCCTCCATTGAGACGGGAGGGAATGACATTTTGTCTTCCTCTCTATGATGTTTTACCCAATTCAGTTTATGACAGGTCTGAATGCTTTTCTGTTAAGGGAAGATATGAAAAGATGTAAGAATTATAATTTCAAGGCATTTCTTGTTGATTCCAGGAGAATCAGTTTGCCAATAGGGAATCAAGATGAAATGGTTCCCCTTTTGGGGAACAATTGGAAAATGCTTCATGTGGGGATGGGTTTTTTTGCTCTCTTTTGGATCAACAGCAGACATGGGGATGTGTGGAAGGTTAAACTTGAGTTAGAGTCCAAAAAATTGTGGTAACTTAAAAACAGGGATAACATGCCCCTATAGGGCACAAAGGAGATTAAAAAAAAGCCATAAGGGGTTATTCAAAGAGAGCCGAAATGGCCACCGTATTGCACCGAAAGGTAAAATTACGTGGCAAGACGGCTACTCAGAAAGCCAGCAATTCACCTTTGTCAAATTGCCAGCGAAATATGGAGCAATTCGCCTCAGATTCCCACAATTCAGCAACCTCCGGCGGCAGTGGTATTCCCCATAGAAGCAGTCATGAACTGGACATAGGGAGTACAGGGAGATTCCCAGTGGGCTGATGGCTCATTGGGCCGATGTGAATGCTGGTTCACCACGCAGCTTGCACTGCCCTTAACCCCTTAGGGACCGCGGACGTACCATGTACGTCATGGCCACGGGTCTCCCTTAGACCCGCGTACGTACTTAGTACATCCCAGTCCCCTAACCTCCCTCCCGCCCGTTACTTACCTTCCCCGTCGGCTCCCACGGTGGAATGGTAAGCTGGAAGCCTGCCCCGCCTCTTCATGGAGCCCAGCGTGCGCGATGACGTCAACCATCGACGTCAACCAACCATACATGCTAGAGCAAAACAAATTCACCGCTGTAAAGGGGAGAGTCTAGTTAACCCCTACGTTGACTGATCGCGATTCGGCACCGAATCGCTTTTCAGACCTGGAGGTGGCTGACATCTTCGGTGTCAGCCAAGCCTCCGGGTCACCCTCCATCCACTGACATCCTCACCATGTGTGTAAGGACATCAGTGGTCCAGTTAACCCCCTAGCTGCCAAGTGGAGATAAGGGGATCCAAATGATCCCCCTATCTCCCGATCCGTGGCAGCTAGCGGGTGATCATGGCCTTTCCAATGATACCAAACACGACCAGGTTTGGTGTAAAATAAAAATGAAAAAAATAAAATTAATAAAAAATTTTTAAAAAAATTGTTTTTTTAAAAAAAAAATTGTCTGGGAGGGTTAATTAAATAGGGCTTAGGCTAGGGTCAGACGAAAGCATTTTTCCCCGCGAACGTGAAAAAGTGCCTTCGAACGCATTGACGTATTTTTTCACGGAATGCGCAAAAACGGTCAGACGATGCGCATTTTCTGGCGTGATTTTGTACGGATCGTCAATAAAACTCTTTTTGCGTCTGGACGTTATGTAGGCTGGACATTACCAGTGTCTGACATCTCCTAATCACGCAAACACGCCGCTATGCCGCAGCTGCGCACTCAGTACGTCAGTACTAGCGGTTCTGCGTTCTCAGAAAAATGCGTTCAAATTCCACTTGCGTTGCACGGCCGGACTTTTGTGCGGCCGTACATCGTATATTGGCCGTCATTGCCCGTCATCTGCTGCTAGTTTGGCCGTAATTATGTGCGCCAGAACGCACGTTAAAAGTGCGCTGGTCTGACCCCAGCCTTAAGCTGTCATCTAAAAATTATGAGTATAAAATGGTCAGAATGAGCTCAGCGCACAGAGGTGAACTGATTCAGCAGCGAAGGGGTTAAAAAGCAAAAACATGTAAAAATTGGGTATTTCTAATCTCAGGACAAAATTTCAAAACTATTTAGCCGGGGTATTTTTTGGAACTTTCTCACCATTTGCCGCAGTCTCATATTGGGGCCACCGTGCCGGTGAGATTCGCTGCGCATCGCCACACTTCAAGACATGGTGCACACTCAACCTCAGTGCTGCAGTGTTGTTTTACCCATTCGCTATGCAGCAACTCCGGTACCTGTAGAGCAATTCTTTGAATGATCCGATTGATTTATATACTACCGTATTTTTCGCTCCATAAGACGCACCTGACCATAAGACGCACCTAGTTTTTAGAGGAGGAAAACAGGAAAATAAATATTCTGAAATCAAATAGTGTAATAATGGATATACTGCCCCAGCTCATGGATACTGTCCCCCAGCTCATGGATACTGTCCCCCAGCTCATGGATATGCCCCAGCTCATGGATATGCCCCAGCACATGGATATGCCCCAGCACATGGATACTGTCCCCCAGCACACAATGGATACTGTCCCCCAGCACAATGGATACTGTCCCCCAGCTCATGGATATGCCCCCCAGTTTATGGATATGCCCCCCAGTTTATGGATATGCCCCAGCACATGGATATGCCCCAGCACATGGATACTGTCCCCCAGCTCATGGATATGCCCCCCAGTTTATGGATATGCCCCCCAGTTTATGGATATGCCCCAGCACATGGATATGCCCCAGCACATGGATACTGTCCCCCAGCTCATGGATATGCCCCCCAGCTTATGGATATGCCCCAGCACATGGATACTGTCCCCCAGCTCATGGATAATGCCCCAGCACATGGATTTGCCCCAGCTTGCACATGGATTTGCCCCAGCTCGCACATGGATTTGCCCCAGCTCGCTCATGGATGTGCCCTAGCTCGCTCATGGATGTGCCCCAGCTCGCTCATGGATATGCCTTCGCTCACCTGTCGCCGCCGCGTTAGGCTCCCTCTGAGCGTGCGTCCGGCGGCAGGAAGCTTGGGCACTCGCCTGGGGGAGCCACGTGACCGCGAGCTTGCGAGATCGCGGTCACGTGGCTCTCCAGGCGAGTGCCCAAGCTTCCTGCCGCCGGACGCACGCTCAGAGGGAGCCTAACGCGGCGGCGACAGGTGAGCTGAGGCATGTCATGGGGCATTCGCTCCATAAGACGCACCCACTTTTCCCCCCACTTTTTGGGGGGAGAAAAGTGCGTCTTATGGGGCGAAAAATACGGTATTTTTGTGTGCGTTTGCATGACTAAAGTGGTCCGGTCTGGATGAAGTCCAGGGCTGATTTTTTTTTGTCTCATTCTAGCCCTGTAGAGAAGTATTGGTCAAGCTAATCAGAGCACACCCAACAGCACAAAAATTTTGGCAAAATGCCCAGATTTTCGGTGCTTCAGTTGGACAAGTTTTAACAGGTGAATCCTATAGGATTCAATGTAAAACAAAAATACTGTATCATTTTTTTTATTCAACCATTTATTCTTTTCATTTGCAGCAAAATCTCTTTTATACTTATTCATTTTTTAGAATTTTTAGGCGTTTTTCTGGAATTTTTTTGAGAAATTTTTGGTTCCCATTTTTCTAAATAGCATTCTTTTTATTCTGTAACCGACCTTTTTATTATTTTTTTTATGGCCTGTTTTATTATTTTCATGCATTTTTTTTGTTTTAAACGCCTTTTTTAAAATTTCTGTTTTTTTTTGTTTCCTTACCCTCAGTTCGGAATTGAAGCCGGCGAAGTGCGCCGAATGAATAACCCATATAGTGGGCATGGACTTTACCTTTCATTGTGGGTCAATTTAATTTTCTTTTTATTATAAAACACCAACACTGCTACCCCTGGGTAACCTTACTTCTCAGTAGCAAAATCTCTAACTCTGCTTATCACAGGAGTGTCTTTTTTTATGTCCCAGTAATACTATCCCTTTATATCACCCTTAATGTTTTTAACTCCATCCAGGGGCAGATCCAGGCACAGGTTTTGGGGGGGCACTCTACCCCAGTGGCGTAACTAGAAACCTGAGGGCCCCGGTGCAAGAATCCATGAAGGGCCCCCCCTCCCCCCCAAAAAAAGATCTATATAGTTACCTTTTTTCCCCCTGCAATATAAAAAAAGATAGAGATAGTCACCGAGGTGGCTGTCAATTAGAGTTCAATAAAACATAACCTTTATTAGTTTAATTTTTTTTTTTTCAATATAGATTTTTATTGAGTACCATCAGAAGTTTGAAATACAAAAATATGAAAGGACAATAGAGGCCGCGCAGGGCCTGTCAGCGATATAAGTCACATATGTGCAGGTAGGTTGTTGTCAACATTTTACGGTACATTTTACATTCTATAATAAACAATAAGGAACAAATACAGTGGTTAATACAGTAGTGAAATAAACATAGACGAAGGAGAAAGAGAAAAAGAAAAGGGAAAACAAAGAATGAAAAATGCGGTTCGACAGGTTGAAAGTAATTTTAAGAGGAATTTTAAGAGGATCCCTTGGAGGATCTATAAGATATCCAACCTTCCCAGGTAGCCTGGTACTGTGGAAGGTTGTTATGGGCCGAAGCGAACATTTCCTCATATTTACAGATACTATCTAAACGGGTCAGGACTTCTGAGAGTGAGGGGGTGGAGGCCGAGTTCCAGTAACTAGCCAACACTAATTTGGCAACCCCGAATATTGCCGATATCAACCCTCTGGGTGGTATTTGAATGGTAATGGGGATGAAGTGTAACAGGTAAGTTTCGGGCTGGAGAGGAATATCCAACGAGGTACATAGTTTGACCAGGCCATGGATATCGGCCCAGTAAGGGCTAATTTTCGGGCAAGACCAAAAAACATGTAGCAAAGAACCCTTTTCTGTTGAACAACGCCAGCATATGTTGGTGCCCTTGGAGATATGGTGCAGTCGAGCAGGGGTAAGGTACCAGCGGTATAATAATTTAAGATGTGCTTCTCTCATGTCAGTGCTTTTAGATAGGCAATACACCGATGACGTGGCATAAAACCAGTCCTCTCGCGAGAATGATAAATTTAGGTCCTGTTCCCATCTCAACATATATGGTAGTTTATGTTCCTTATTAGGTGACACTAAGCATCGGTAACATAGAGACAATGGTTTCCGTAAGTTTTTTTTACCCAAGCATAGCCTGTGGAAAGCTGTCATATCTTTGTCTGGTATCGCCCCGACCCTGTGCGTTAACAATATATGTTTAATACGAAAGAGTTCGTTTAGGGGAATACCAAATTCTTGTACTAAGTCTGGGAACAGTTTAATAGAGGTTGGAGCGAGAAGGTTTTGGACAAGGGTCACTCCCTGAAGCGTCCAGGAGGCAAGGTTTAGGTCAGGGGACAATCTACTTAAAAAACTAAGAGGTGCAAAACTGAGCAACCGAAACGGTTTTAATAGCGGTCTACCCCAGTGGCGCCAGGTCAGGACTGAGAGATAAGAGGAGGGAAGTATCCCTTCCAATTTACTTCTAGGGAGAGGGTCATACCACATAAAGTCATGAATAGAATTAGGAGCGATAACGGCATTTTCCAGGCGCAGCCATAAAGGCGGTTCTGAGGAGTGCAGCGCAGCTAGTAATTGGGCTAATAGGGAAGCTCTATAATATCTCAACAAGTCAGGGAAGCCAAAGCCACCCATCTCTCTCGGAGTTGTAATTGTAGTAGCCGAAACTCTAGGGGGCTTGCGTTTCCAGATGTGGGCAAATAGCATTTTCTGCAGACGTAGGAGGATATGTGCTGGGAGAAAGATCGGAACATTGCGAAAATAGTAAAGGATTTGCTGGAGGATTGACATTTTTAAAGGAGGCCATGCGGCCCAGCCAGGACAGATCCACTGAGTGCCATGATTGCAGTTGTTTTTCAATAGATTGCAGGAGAGGGAGATAATTATGCTTAATGATGGAGCTCCTATTTTTCGTTAGGAAAATACCTAAATATTTAATAGATTCCGAACGCCAGTCAAACGAGTATTGAGTTTTAAGATCAACCAGTGAGGGACCAGGAATATGCAAAGGGAGGGCCTGAGTCTTACCAACATTATTTTTATAGTAGGATAGCCGACCATATTTCTCAAGTAAATTAAAAAGAGGGGGAGTGAGGTTTCTGGTGTGGATAAGTGTAGGAGAATATCATCTGCGAATAGAGCGAGTTTCTGTTCGCCTGCCGGTGTAGGCAGACCTGATATAAATGTGTTCAATCTAATATGAGATGCCAACGGTTCCAATGCCAAGACAAAAATTAGCAGGGATAAGGGGCAACCTTGACGAGTGCCGTTCGTAATTGGAAAAGTAGGGGATGAAAATCCCATGCTTAACACCTTTGCCGAGGGGGTGGAATACAGAGCCATAACACTTTGGATAAACAAGGCGGGAAATTGAAAGGCCTCCAACGTTTGGCGCATGAAGCCCCAGTGCATGCGATCAAACGCTTTTTCTGCATCTAAAGACAGTAGGAGCCAGGGGGTCCCAGAACGATTAGCTAGGTCTATTATATCGAACAAGCGACGTGTATTATCACAGGTCTGCCTCCCCTGTACAAATCCTGTCTGATCCGGGTGAATCAATTTAGGGAGCAGGGGCGCGAGGCCAATAATTTTGCATAAAGTTTATCAACATTTAGTAGGGAGATGGGGCAAAAATTCGCACAATGAGTGGGGGGCTTGCCAGGTTTAGGGAGTGTGACCACGGTGGCCAGGAGCATCTCTGGGGGAACTTGGCCAGTGGTTTTAATGTTATTAAATAAGGCTGTCAGAGTAGGGACCAGGAGGGAGGCGAAGTTTTGATAATAAAGATTAGATAAGCCATGAGGGCCTGGTGCTTTACCTTTTGGGAGAGCTCGGATCGCTTTGTAGACGTCTTCCTCAGAGAAAGGGGCCAGCAAGTCAGCTTGCTGATGGGGCAGTAATGTCGGCAAATGCGCATCTGCTAAGAAGGTGGATATCTCTGCTGAGCAGGGTGGTGAAATGGCCGAGACAAGTTTGAGATTGTAAAGGGAGCTATAATAGTTGGCAAATTCCGAGACAATCAGCGCTGGATTACGCACTATTTGTCCCCCTAAACTTTCAATATGGGGGATTTTAGTTTGAACGCGTCTTGCCCTGAGTTTAGAGGCCAGTAACTTCCCCGCCTTGTTACCCTGAGTATAGGAAGTGTAATTTAGTTTGCGTAGGGATCGTTCCATAGCCTGTAGGTTTAAGTGCTCCAACTCTCTCCGCAAGGAAAGCAATTGAGATGCAATCGATGGGGTCGGCTTATTCTTATTTTGGGATTCTAAGGAGGAGATTTGTTGTAAGAGAGTTGATGTTTTAAGAGTATACTGTTTCTTTCTATAAGCCCCCTGTTTAATGAAATGACCCCTGATAACCGCTTTGTGGGCTGACCACACAGAGGAGATCGCCACCTCCTCCGAAGTGTTCAATCTGAAGTAGTCCTCAAGAACCGATGCGGCCCCATCCCTCCCAGCCGGGTCCACAATTAATGAATCATTTAAACGCCACGAGCCCATACCTCGAGCCGGAAAATGAGCACGGAAGGAAAGAATCAAAGGAGCATGGTCAGACCATGTCATGGGTCCTATTTGAGCATCTAAGAGATGGTGGACCATGGTCCGGTGTATAAGGCATAAATCAATTCTGCTATAGGAGGAGTGCACCTGGGAATAAAAAGTGTAATCTCTAGTCTGGGGGTGGGAGATGCGCCAGACATCATACAGGTCAACAGATTGCAGGAATTCAGTGAAGCGTCGGCCAAGAGACTTCGCTTTTTGAGAGGGGAGGCGACCTCCAGAGGACTGGCAATCGACCATGGGGCAGGGAGTCATATTAAAGTCGCCACAGATATACACCGTGCCTTGGCTAAGAGACTGAATTTTTTTATGGGCTTTCCTGAGGAACTGCAACTGGTTAACATTCAGGAAATACAAATTAACAATAGTCACCGGAACATCATTTAAAGAGCCAGTCAATATCAACATTCTCCCCTCCTTGTCCTGGTGTTGAGATGCAACCTGAAACAACCAATCTCTATGGAAGAGGATGGAGACTCCTCTTGATTTGGTTGGAGACAAAGAGTGATAGGCTTCAAGGTACATCTGAGACCGAAGACGGGGGGCATTGTGAGACCGAAAATGTGTCTCCTGTAAGCACACTATCGCAGGTTTATATTTATGCAAATCTCGGAAAAGGCAGTGTCTTTTAAAAGGAACATTCAAACCTCTAACATTTAAGGAGAAAAATTTCAGTTCAGGGGAACCCATCAATCAATTTCAAAGATGACATACATTGGGAAACATCAGTTGGTGAGCGTTTCCGTCCCTTCCCAACCCCACAATGCAGGCAGTCCCCCATTAGGAAGAAGCTTACATCCTCCAAGGGACCCGTACAACAGGAGAACTGGAGGGAATAATGGACCAGACGAACCAAAAAAAAGAAAAAAGGAAGAAAAAGAGAGGACGAAATAGGGAGAAAAAAAACAAACTTGAAAAATACAGTAACAAAAAAACAGTGCGAGCCCGCAGTGTGAAGAGGTGTAACTCGCCGTGGTGAAAAATGCGAGGTAGAAACTCAGGGAAGTAAACACCCACAGGGGGGTATCCCTGGCGTACCAGGGAAGAAAAATATTCAGATCAATAAGATCGTGTCAAGTATAAGCCACCAACAGGGGGTGAGGGAGCTCGGTTCTCTGTTAAGTAGTGGGTCTTCCCAACATCGAAGAAGAAGCCGAAATCAGCCGGGATCAGCTGGGCAGAGGAAAACGATATCGATATAGGCCCAGACACCGGGCCGCCGTTCATTTTGGCTTGACGCGGTGCCACTCTGGCGAAACTTTAAGTGGAGATGTCGTTACCACGCGAGGAGGGGTGTACTCCTTCACAAACCCCCATTCCTGCAGGAGTTGCATGCCCGACGGGATGTTGGTGATAGCATGTAGCCTCCCTTCTCTCCATATAAGCAATTTGGTCGGGAAACCCCATCTGTAAGCCACCTCGTGGTTCCTCAGGAGCTTCGTCAAGGGGAGGAATTCACGCCTCTTCGCTAGGGTCGTTGCTGATAGATCCGCAAACAATAACAAGGTAGCGTACGGAGCAGGCAAGGTTGGGCCTTTTCTAGCCGCAGACATTAAGGACTCCTTAATATGATAAAAGTGAACTCGGACAATAACATCTCGGAACGTCCGGTGAAAGATGTTTCGCTTTGGGCAGTCGATGAGCGCGGTCTAGGAGTAAGTCCTGGAGGGAGGCTGATGGGAGTAGAATTTGGAAAACCTCCATGAGATCTGCTGGAAGATCAGCCAGGACCACCGCCTCCGGGACACCACGGATCCGCATGTTGTTTCTGCGCGAGCGGTCCTCTAAGTCAGCAACTTTGGTAGCCAGCGCGTCATGAGCTATTTGCAAATTCTGGTGTCTGTCCACAAGGTCATTATGAGCCAGACAAATATCGTCAGATTTGGTCTCAAGGTTGTCAGTGCGCTCACCTAGATCCTGAACATCACGACGCAGCTCCTGCAGCGCCTCTTTGAAGTCAGCCTGGAGGGTAGCGCGGAGTCCCTGGAGCATATCATGCATTGCCCTCTCAGATGCTGGGGACGTGTTAGAGAGGAGATCCGCATCCTGTTCATCCAAGTCCAGGCCCGAGATAGAGGAGCCCGAGATCGGGGAGCCGCCATCTTGGATTTTGCGGCCTTTTTCAGATCGGCTGGTCCGGGTCCTTTCGAGCTGCCGCTGGGCCTTTGGAGGGGCCATCCTGCTTCAGGAGGGTGTTAGGACCCCGAGGGAGGTAAGTTGATGTTGGGGTGCCCCTTGTAATAGCCGCTGGAGTGAGAAAACCGAGCGCCGCACACAGAGCTCTCAGTACCTGCGGCTGCTCGTGTTGCCGGCTAGCCACGCCCCCCTATTAGTTTAAATTTAAAAATTCAATGAATCAGTGATTTAAAACAATAAACGGAAGAAAACAAATCTGATAAGTATATTTGACTGGCTTTGCCACTGGAGGTAAAATTTCTTATCCAGTTGTATCAGAATAGATTAGATAGATAATAGTTGCTTAATTAGCATAATTAGAAAAAACTCCCTAATAGATTGACCTTTAGAGCACTTAAGCAAATATGATATATAGACTGGGGGATATGATCTGATATGACCCCCAGTCTATATATCAGATCATATCATAATGATCATAATGTAGTGAATAAATTAGAAAAAACGTTTGCTTGAATGTTTGAAAAGTGAAACGCTGTTTGCAAACAAACTACTGAGCGAAAATGTCTGAAATTTACATATGAGGTCCAAGGAATGATAATAAAAAGGGCTTTTACAGAAAAAATAAGTAAAGTTAAAAAAAAATCCCGAAAAATGCTTAAAATATCCTAAAAAATCTATTAATAAAGAGACTCTTTACTGCAGAATATTATAATGAACGGTTTATTAGATATTGAATTAAAACGGGAATATTTTTAACATTGAAGCCTATGGGATTCACCTGAATAAATCTACCGAATTAAACCACCAAATGGCAGGGCATTTCGGGAACCTTTCACTGCTGGTTTTTGTTCTCCGCAGCATTGCTTCTCTATGGGGATTTCACTGCACACGAACAGTCACCGAACAGGCACCGTATGTGCAGGCAATTCGCCAGGATTTGGCGAATTGCCTGCTCTCTGGATAGCCGAATGGCCAGGAAAGGTAACCGAACGCTGAATTTCAGCATTCGGTTACCTTTCTCCAGCCATTCGGATCTCTTTAAACAACCCTGATAGAGTACATAGCTATATACACATCCATATATACACCAGATGCACAGATACACACAGAGGCGTAACTAGAAACCTCAGGGCCGAGTTGCAGGAACCATGATGGGCCCCCACCCTAGGCAAAAACATATTTTGTCCCCCTCCCATCAAAATGCATTGGTCCCCTCCAGGTCCACAATGTTGACAGTGTCCCATTTTTTCCCAGGTCCACTATGACGTCTTCAGTCCATCCCATTTTTAATGTAATGTGCACTATTTGTAGCTCACAGAGCTCCACAGCAATAAATCTCCCAGTAATGTGCGGTGTGTATGAGCGTATCAAAGAGCTCCACAGCAATAAAACGCACGGTAATGTGCGTTGTGTATGAACCAGTGGTGTATTTTGGCCTAGGCCGACTAGGCCCAGGCCTAGGGCGGCACTTTCCAGGGGGCGGCGGCCCGCACAGGGTGGCCCCACCCCTAAAAAAAAAAATATTTTACCAGGAAGGAATCATTGAGTTTTCAAGTATGTCCTGGGTAGGCAAGGCCTAGGCTTGCACTTTCCAGGGGGCAGCAAAAAACTTCACCACTAAATGGGTTACTCACAGAGCACCGAAATGTCGCCAACTTTTTGGTGTTCTGTAGTTCCCTGCATTTAGGAGAATAAAATTTCCCCACCCTGCAGTGAATTCACCATTCACCGCAGGGTCCCCAAAGTGCATGGAGTCGGCCGCTGAATGCTGCCACCGCAAACCCGTGGCCTGCTGTTTTCAAAAGAACTACTGAACGAAAATGTCTGGAATTGACATATTAGATCCTATGATTGATAATAAAAAGTTCTGTTACAGAAAAAAGAAAAACTGCTATTAAAAAAAAGGGGGGGGAATTTTGCCCAAAAAGATCTGAAAAATTACTAAAAGGTACTAAAAAAATAATCAATAAATAAAGACTTTTTACTGCAGATTAAAATAATAAATGATTTATTAGATATTGCATAAAAACGGGAATATTTTTAACATTGAAACCTATGGGGTTCGCCTGAATAAACCTGCTGATTGAAACCACCGAACATCAGGGCATTTCACTGCCATTTCTCGGAGTCTCAGTACCACATGACTGGCTGAACCACGTGAAACGCACACGCGCAGCTGCCCGCCCTTTCGTTAACACAGACTCTATTCTGGACTGAACACCCACCGGGAAGGGAATCAAAGCTACAGTGCACCCTCTGACAGTGGCACCCCACTGCTGACAAGATGGCTCCACAGCATAATTGCTGTGTGCTCATATACACTCGGTTTGCTGGGAGTTATATTGCAGTGGATTCTGATGCACTCATACACACCGCACATTGCATTGTTGGGAGTTTTATTCCTGTGGATTCTGATACGCTGACACACACCAAACATTGCATTGCTGGGAGTTTTATTGCTGTGGATTCTGTGATACACACTGCATATTACTGTGAGTTTTATTGACCTGGAGCTCTGGGATACGCTCATACACACTGCACATTACTGTGAGTTTTATTGCTGTGCAGTTCTGTGATATGCTCATACACAGTGCACATTTCTGTGGGTTTTATTGCTGTGCAGCTCTGATATGCTCATACACAGTGCCCGTTTCTGTGGGTTTTATTGCTGTGCATCTCTGTGATACTCTCATATACAGTGCAAGTTTCTGTGGACTTTATTGTTCAACCAATTATAGCGGCTGTGATCCAGTATACTTGACATGCGTGGCTGTTCTTTGTAAAAATGCTTGAATTTAAACATTTCATAATTTTCTTTATCTCAATAGATACATTTGAAATGGTATACAAAATATACAAGTAGGCACTTGTTATCCACTTTTATTTAAGATTTTTATTTTCAGAAAGAAAAGATCACAGACTGATCAGCATAGTAGGCCTCGCAGGGCCAAATGTTACGCGCTCATAAGAAACACAGATAACATAAAAAGGGGGGGGGGTCTCATGAAAAATCTGCAAAATGTCGAGAAACGGGGGGGGGGGTTATAACGAAAGTCGTCAAAAAACATTTCGGAAAAAAAGTCTCAAATCTATCCCCAGCCGGGAAGTAACAGCGGGAAAAAGGAAATAAAATGGTAGTCGAAGCGTCTCTGAATCAAAAAGGGGGGGGGGGGGGAACTCGCAGATATGTCTTCGTATAATATCGCAGTAATAAAAAAGAAAAAAGAAAATCAGAACACAGAAAAGAGTGTGCCATGGATCTCTTCATCATCCTGTGTCTCGAAATGGTAGCATTCGTGAGGCAGGTAGTGCCCTACATGCGCGATCGGGGCCTCCAACTTCAGCGGACCCGCAACCACAAAGCCGACCCCCAAGTCTCATCCAGACCCGAGCTTCTCCATGCCCTCCTCCGTCAGATGCTTGGGTTATAGCCGCACGTATTGTTGGGGAGTACCTTGGTGCCATTCTAACGGCCAGCGGAAGGGGGTCAGTCGCCTTAGGTTCACAGCAGTGGATCAACATCACCGGGTCCGGCGGGACCGGTACCACCCGGACTATGCGAGGCCCCAGCTTGCCTCCTCCAGACAGCTCCGGGGTCGGTGCCCCAGTCAGGTCACCGGTCCCAACGCACTCCTCCAGAACATCAGCCATGTCCCAGTCGGGTTCAGCGGGGCACAAGGTCGCGTCATCTCCTAGAACATCTACCTCCTGATTCTCTGCCTCCCGGCAGCCACGTAGTGCAGCCATCACCCGGCACCAGACACCGCGGGTGAGGGGACCGTCGTCATCCTCCTCCGTCAGCATCTTCAGGCAGGCCTCGAGGCCTGAAACAAAAGCCCCCTCTCCTCCAGCGGGGGGAGGGGATCCGCCCCGTCGTCGACCCGCAGCTCCATCTACCTCATCCGCAGTAATAACATCTAGAGCGACTGGGGGACGTGGGCCCACCATCCCCACAGTCAGCAGCTCGGATTCCGGGGCGAAGCAGTGAGTCCTGCAGATCTAGGAGGGGTGTAGAGCCAGATGGTAGGCCGCAAGATGGCCGCCAGCACCGAGTACGGGCCACACACCAGCAGCCGCCAGGGTAGTCTCTGGTCCGGAGGGGGACCGAGCGGGCTCCGGACAGTAAAGGACCGGCAGCCAGCCACTCAGGTACCCCGAATCCAAAATTTGCAGCAGGTAAGGTCAGCTATAGGGCCCTTAGAGGAGAAGACGTGTGGAGCTCCACCATTACACGTCCGTCTCCACGAGCGGCCGGCCACGCCCCCCGTTATCCACTTTTAATATAAAGAGAGGAAAAGGCGGAGCTCTAAGAGGAAAAGGTGGAGCTTTAAGATGAAGGGTGGGGATTAACCAGGAAGAGGTGTGCCCTTGACAGGAAGGGGTGCCTCAAATTTAAATTGGGGGGGGGTGCACAAGTTTAGTCAGGCCTAGGGCAGCACAAAACCTAAATACACCACTGGTATGAACGTATCACAGAGCTCCACAGCAATAAAACTTACAGTAATGAGCAGTGTGTATGAAGGTACGTTTTATTGCTGTGGAGCTCTGTGATACATTCATACACACTGCACATTACTGTATCACAGAGCTCCACAGCAATAAAACTTACCTTCATACACACTGCACATTACTGTAAGTTTTATTGCTGTGGAGCTCTGTGATACATTCATACAGACTGCACATTACTGTATCACAGAGCTCCACAGCAATAAAACTAACAGTAATGTGCAGTGTAAATCAGAGTTCCACAGCAACAAAACTCACAGTACTATGTGGTGTGTATGAGCGTATCACAGAGCTCCAAAGTAAAACTCACAAATAAGTATAAAATAAATTTAAAAAGAACTATATAAAATATAGGCAAGTCCCCAGGCCCAGGCAGGTGAGTGTGGGCCCCTTGGACTCAAGGGCCCGGGTGCGGTGGCACCCTCTGCACCCCTGGTAGTTACGCCCCTGGATACACACACACAGGCTTGGACATACAGTGTACACACTATAGATGTTTATATATTTTGAGTGTATCCAGGAAATGGCCTTGTCAAGTCTACTCCAGAGGTTTGATACATACAAGTTAACCCCTTTGCTTCTGAGCCATTTCACTTCCTATCCTACAATACACAATTTTAAACAAAATTGAGGAAACCACCGTTTTCTCTTGCATTTTATTTATTTATCTGGATACATCACCTCTCCCTGCGCTCCCTCGATATCCCCAGCTGCCTCCCCCGGCGACTGGGATCTTATACTTCCTGGTTTCCTCCTCGCGAGAAGGAATTCAGGAAGTAAAACGCCACGATCGCCGGAGGAGACTGCAGAGATCATCGAGGGAGCGCAGGGTGATGTGAGGTATACAGCCCGAGTGTGTCTTGGGGTTACCGCTCTCAGCGGTGAAATTTAACCCCGAGACACACTCGGGAACACTGCCAGGGAGGTTAAAAAAAAAAAATCGGAATCACAAATTTTACTGAAAAAATCTAGATAAAGGTGCAGGAGAAGTGTACCTGCAGTGTCTTTGATAGGAGACATAGACATGCCCACTGTTTTAGCACATCAGCTGTGTCAATGTGCAAATTGATTTCATTTGCAATCAATGATCTTTGTTTTCATTGCTCCAGAATAAGACTAGATCGACGTAACTCAATCTCAGGCCTCTGCAGGTGCTTTTGCAGATCAAGTTAAGTCATGGTAGTGATGGGGTCCTGTGGACTCCAGGAGATGTCAGCAGTGGCTCCCAGTAAGGCTAGGGTCAGATGAGCGCATTTTGTACGGATTGTGCGTCCGTGCAGTACGGACGTACTTACTGACTGACAACAAGGTAGTGGCCACACAGTCCGTATTTTTTGACTGATGTAGCAGGGAAAATAAATTAAAATGAAAAACCATTCTGTCCGTCAAAAATGCTGGACGTATAAATGCAGTCCATCTGACCTCGTTTCATCACTCACACACAAAGCTACACGGACGTTGTGGACGTGGCGCACTCCGCACGTCCGTTCTAGCAGTATTACGTTCTTGCCTAACCTGCGTCCATTTGCCGCGTCCGCCATGCATCCGCACTTCTGTGCGGACGTTCTTCGTGTGTGGGGCTCCATTGGTCAGAATGCTATGCTGCCACGGACGTACAAATGTGCGGCAACACAGACGTGATAACTGCGCTCGTCTGACCCTAGCCTAAAGTCAAGCCGTTTAGGCCCGTGACAGACGAACGCAGTGATCACGTCCGTGTCGCCGCACAGTTTAACGTCCGTCGTAGCATAGAATCGTGATCAATAGAGACCCACACACAAAGTATGTGCGCGCCGAACTGCGCACGCAGATGGCAACGGACGCAAATTTGGCAAGAACGTAAAACCGCTAAGATGGACGTGCAGAGTGCGCCGCGTCCGCGTAGCGTTCTGTGTGTGTGATGACACTAAGTCAGACGCAGCGCATTTGCGATGTCCAGCACCTTGACGCGCAATATGGCTTTTCATATTATTTTCCAATTTTTATAATTTTTCTTATTAATTTTGTTTCCCACAATTGCCTTTTTTTTTTTTTTCTACATCCGTCAACAAAATCGGGCCGTGTGGTGTCTACAGTATCTTCCGTCAGTACGGCCATCCATTGTGCTTGAAGCAATGCGATCGCGCTTTGCAGCCCCGTCAAACGCACGTCGTATTGCTTTCGACGGGGAGGCTTTCTAGATGTCCGCAGCACGCCCGCTGTAGCATGCGCAATTTGTGCATGCGCTACAGTGTGTGGCCAACCCCGTCGGAGCGTCACAACGCTGCGACGGACGCCAGGAGGCACATCAGTACGGGCGCACATAGTTCGCTCGTCTGACATGGCCCTTAGCTACAGCAAGCTACAGTGATGGTTTTGGCTTCGTAAGCCGTCACTCGCAGGGTATAGCTGATATATATCTAGGAATATTGAACAAGGGGTCCACCGGTTGCCAGATCAGCCGTGTTTTCCTGAACACTTATAATTTACTCGTGCTGATGGGACAGTGCATGAAAAACAACACCCTGCGGCATGTATAATCCATAGTCTGCAGGTAAGACTCTAACACCTAATTAGTGCACAGATTTCCCCTCCGCAGTGTATGAATTATACATACTACAGGGAAGCACCTTTCCTGTGCTCTCCTACCCCATGCAATAAATATATGTCCAGGAAAGCATGGGCGACCTGGTAACCCTAGGTCCACATCTGGATATCCTCTTAGTTGATATAAACCTTGGCACCGCAGATATTTCTGAACTATATGTCTCATGATGCTCAGCCAGCCAAAAGTGTGACTACGCATCATGGGACATGTAGTTCTGAAACATGTCGGATGACAAGGTTCACCATCACTGGCCTGTACATACATAGAGGAAAAGGAATAATGCATTGGGATTGTGTGAGTAAGGCTTGTGTAGATACTGATACTCATAGACTAATCAGAGCATCTTCATCACTCTTATGCAGGGGGGGGGGGGGTACCTTCTGCACATTTATCCCCTTTTCAGACACTCCTGAAGCTCAGACTGCTGTGAACCTGTTTTTCACTAGGAGGGGATTAGCCATGTATTTGTTTTCCCACCTCTCTTTCAGGAGGGCAGAGGGATGTTATGTACCCCCCCCTCCCCTCTGACGAAAAAAACAATCCAGTAACATCCCCACTGGCTTCACATTCCAGGAATACCAGCACTGTGATGTCAGGATGAAGGAGTGCATCTATCTAAAGCACTTTATATCAAGAACACCCTCCACTCCTCCTATTCAGTCCTCCCAGCCTGGAGCTGATTCACAAGCCCAGGTCCTGTCTAGGTCCCTCCCCTCTTTCTAGCCTCTCCACCGGATTTTCTCTCTCTCACCCAAACTTTCCAGCCTCTCATGCAAAACACTGACTGAACCAGCTCCTTATTTTCATCCTGGAAGTGGTTGGGAGTCTGGCTGACCTGGTGGGAATCCATGTGATCTTTTCTAGAGATCTGGCTAACCTGGAGGAGATCTGTTCGCACTGTTGAATATCTGGTTTATCTGCTGGAAGGGGATCTGCAAGGGATTCCAGGGGGTATTTACTGATTTCTGTCTTTTTATTTCGTGCTGGGTCTCCTTGGAATGTGAAGGAATGTATTGAATCTCCCCTTTAGAACCAGAGGCTGTGGGAGTCAGTCAGCGACCAATGCAGGTAAGAGCCTGGTTACATTGTAACTTCTCAACGTTCTACAGGCGCCTGCAAAAATGTAACAAATTCCTGTCCTAACAATACCCTGTGTAAACAAACCTCTTCATCTACCTGATGGTCCACAGAAGCAGATCTCTTATGGCTCTGGAAGATTACAAGCATTTATAAAGCATCAACAGATTCCATAGCGCTGTACAATGGTTAGGACAAAACAAGCCAAATTCGCAAACCGGTTAGACAGACCGAGCAGATTAGAAGAGGACCCTGCTATAGTCTAAGAGGAGAGGGGTGACACACTGAGGTGTGAGTGGCTGAGTATGCAGTGGTTTGGTTAAAAACCAAGATCACTTCACTATATGGTACTCTTATGAAAATCAAGGGGTTAATTTCATGCTTCCTGGGAGGGATGGGAGTTGTAGTCCACAGCTGCCTTCATAACTGCATTTTTAAATTGAGATGATTTGTTCTCAGAATGTGTGTAAAATATCAGCCTCAGCTATGTGTCTTTAAACTCTCTCATGGCATATTTAAGCGGAGCGCACTTTATAGCGTTAGATTTTATATAAATCTATCGACCTAATAATACACGTTAAAGGGTTTGAGTGCAGCCTCACCCAGCTTTGTGTGTGTGTATAAAATTATATATATATATTATACCGTGTTAGTCCAGATGCCAAACTCCTGAGTATAGCCGTACGTAGTGATACCTTTTTATTGGACTGTTAAGGCTGGAGTAAAAAAAACGCATATTTGCAAGAACCTCTAACTGCTAGTACTGACACACAGAGTGCGCTGCGTCGGCATAGCGGCGTGTGTGCGTGATTTGGAGACGTCACATGTCCGGCCAACATCACGTCCATTTGTTTTTTTATAGCTCTGTCAAAAATCTCGGCTGTACTTGCGCACCATGTGTCCACTGTCACGTCTTCTGTCAAAAAGTGCGTCCGCGAGTCCAGACGCACTTTTTGACAGACGCGAAAAATGCGTTAGTCTGACCCTAGCCTTAAAGACAAGCTTTCGAGCAGATTCTTCCAGACCTGAAGAAGCGTGGAATCCTCTCAAGCTTTTTTTTTTTTTTTTTTTAAAGGTGATGTTGGTCCAATAAAGGTATCCCCCATGTACTGCTATACTCGTGTGTGCGTGTGTGTGTGTCCCAAGTAGCAAGGATTTAACAAACCTTCAGCATGTGTGGATTTTCTTTTTTTTTCCGGGCTCATCCAAGCAGGGCCCTCTGCATCTCCTTCTTTCTGTATTAATTTTTTATTTTGTCTCATTCCCATTGGTTATTGTAAATATCTGTGGAAACTGTTGGTGCTTGTATAAATAAATGTTCTAAAGATTTCAGTCTGCTTGGAGTCATAGGAGTTGCTGTCCTGGGCAGCTGGATGTCCACAAGCTGCCTTACCTCAGTACAGGAACCCCACACCTCCCAATGCACAGCAAAAATAAAAAAAAATGAGTAAAGGACCTGGTGAGGAAGGGGTTAACTAAGCAAGCATCCCGCCCCCACGCGTGTTATACTTTGTGTGTGGACAGGTGTGAACACATGGATGTTATCTCTTGCTCTTTGTGGTTGTAGCCTGCAGCCAGAGGGGAGGTGAAGCCTCAAGCCTTTTTGTTTTTCTTCTGGTGGAGAAAGTTGTGCTGGGACTTGTCTCTCCATTCCAGCGTGTGTGCACCCCAACTTGTTCAATGCATGCATTGTGTGTGTTTATGCAGCTTCTGACTCCACCCTTAGGATCCATGGAAATACCTTGTCCTTTCTTCATAGCTAGTCATGTCTGTACTGGCCAGGCTGTGCAGTCTAGTCTTTCAGTCATCAGCCCTGTTCCAGCCTCCTCTCATATTCAGGGTCACCCCATCTCTACCCGTCATCTATACTATTTGTACAGTAACCTCTGCAATGTGTGGGTTTTATTTTTATTCTCTGGTGCGGGTTATTAGCTGTATTTTATATAATGGTAACATTTGTCTTGTGTCCCAATGTAACACTACATGGAAAATTCTTTATGGGAGGTTTGCACTAGATTGCCTGCTTGGTGCAAACCTGACAGAATCGTCAAAGTCTATGGACATGCTACAGTTACCAGGCTTGGAATCTAGTCCTTTTTGTGACTTGAGGTGATTCAATATGTACTGTAACTATTATTAAAGGTCGTATTTAATATGTGGGTAAAAGCCGCTTGATCCAAGGAGAAATCTGACACCATTCTGGAGTCAAGAAGGAATTTTTTCCCAGTTTGCTGCATATTGCTGAGCGCTTCAGACTGGGTTTTTTGCCTTCTTTTGGATCAACAGCTGTAAGTGGTGTGTGATAGGCTGAGCCTGATGGACGCATGTCTTTTTTCAGCCTCTGTCAAACCTGCCTATTTTAGGTTAAAAAAAACCAAAAGGACTGAGCTGGACAAATGACGCATGTGGGAATAATAATATTATTAATAATTAATGAAAAATCTTGGTGACGTCAGCGGCAACTACGGTTTGCGAGATCGGCCATGATTTCCTAACTATTCAACAACTCAATGTTGTTGAATCCAGGACGTACTTGAAAACGAGAGAAATCTCAATGTATCCTTCCTGGTAAAATCCTTTTATAAATAACTTATTCATGCTGTTGGGCAGTGCATGAAAAATGCCACCCTACAGCATGTAGAATCCATACGATGCCGGAAACGAATGCTAGGTGACCTGCCTTCATTTCCTTCCTGCAGCATATGAATTATACACAATGCAGGGCAGAACTTTTCCCTGTGCTCCCCTTTGCATCAAATACTAATGTGTGTCCAGGAAACCATGGCCAATCTGACAAGCCTAGCGGCAATGTGTCTCTTAGCAGTGGCCAATGGTTTAATATGCGTTTTGATTATTAAAACCCCGTACACTGACAGGGTGTCAATTAAATTATTTTTATTTTAATTAATCTTCTGAAATGTAACATGGTGGGTTTTTCTTTTTCTTCAAACTGGTATGCACACACAGAGCAACGTTGCATTATTGTAAAAGAGAACAAAAAAAATCACGGGATTTAGGCTTTTTAAACGTAAGGAATGTCGATGACATTTTTTTTCTCTTTATTCCTTTCAGGATGGTAAAAGGTCAAACAAAGGCAGGGGTAGGTGTGCATTCCTCCGCTCTCTGTTTATACACCTGGGGACAGGGAATTCAACCTTGATGGGGTTGTTCATTCTACAAGAAAATTGCAAAAGTTTATAAAATATCACTAGTTTGACAGCTTAACATTTTCCCTTTTACTGTCATTAATTCAAGTCTGTACAGAATAAGCAAGGAAGGGGAACTCCAAACCTTTATTCTAGGACCGCTTTATTGGATATGTATTAAAAGCAACGTTTCGGCTCTTAATGACCCTTTTTTCGAGCTTGAGGTTTGTGACGAGCAGAAACATTGCTATTAATACGGATCCAATAAAGCTGTCCTGGAAGAAGAAAGGTTTGGAGTTCCCCTTCCTTGCTTATTCTGTGCAGATGCCGCTGGAGGCTGCCGCTCACGGATCGTGTTGGCACCCATTTATTGCCAAGTAGTAATTTCTCAAGAGTTGTCTAGCTGCTTTTAGTCTTGACTCTCGCGGGTTACATTTTGAGAAACCCAATGGGGGTCATGTATGTACAGTATTCTACATAACCTGTTATTCGTTGTATATGCTTAGTATGGTTACACTTGAGAAAGGCACTCTTGCCGAAATGTTTTGGGTATCCCATTCCTGCAGCCCGGTGCTAACTTTTCTGAGTTTTGCTTTGTGTGTTTGTGGCGTTATCCCCTCATATAAAAACGTATTCTTTAGCGCTTTTTTTTTTTTTTTTTGTGTCCAAGCTCTCAGGTTACTTATACGTGCGTTACTTTACTGCTCATGCACTGACCATTTTATTGATACTTATGCGTTAGCAATATCATCAGCACTTAATGCAAAGTTGTAGTCTTGATTTCTTCTTTTGAACACGTTCTATGGCAAACGCCATTTATTTTTTTACAATATTGGTTGTGCAATCCGTTGACACTTTTGTATATTGCTTATTTGGGGGTTTATTACCGTACCTGAATAGGCTGCTTCCCCCAGCAGCTCCCTCATCCTATAACCTCCGATACAGGACCAGCACCTTACTTGCAATACCACAATACAAAAAGAAAATGGCTCGATCCTCATTTTCCTACAGAGCACTGCAATTATGGAATAACCTCCCAGACACCATCAAATCTTCCCCCAGTCTAAAGTCAACATTTCAATGTTCTTGAACCCAGGACATACTTGAAAATGAGAGAAATCTCAATGTATCCTTCCTGGTAAAATCCTTTTATAAATAAATAAATTTCCTCCCTGTACGTTTTCGGCTGGATCAGAGTACAGTGGAGCATTTGGTTCCTGTAATCTTCTTGCTATGTATAGGTATATCTGAATACATTTCATTGGTGTAAAATTGTATCTAAGTGAGCAAATCTCTGGTTGTTTCACATGAAGTCCTATATTTGTTAGTCTCCTATCAGTATTCATTTCTGCAGAATGTGATGGAGCTCTGTAAATATTTAATGAAATCTTAAGAGCTTATTACAACATTGTGCACCTTTTTATTTATAAACTGAAAGGACAAAAACCCAAGAGACACATTCCATTAGCTCAGGGCTACGGAAACTAACGTTGCCCTTGGGTCCAAACTATGACATATTAGAAGCCAGGATTTTTTTTTTATTTCTAATAATATAGATTTGTTTGTGGAAGAAAGTAAAGATTTAGGAGCCAAAGGTTAAATTCTATAGGCCTTCGGCTAGCTGCCGCTGGACTCCTTAGAGGGCCACTACCACCAAAAAAATGAAATGTCCTTATTTTGTTTCGTTACCTTGTTTTTTTTCTCTTGTATGTTTTTAGGAGTAAAATTACTTTTCTTAAACTAGACGTGTCACTGGGTGCATCCATTGTGTGGTCTTTTTTTGTGTTGTAAATTGCACCCTCCCTGCAGTATCTTTACATTCCTTCGTCCTCACTCCGTGTCTTTTGGCCATAGAATGTAGTGTATGGATCAGACTCGCATCATTGTATTGTGTGGGATGTATTTAATGGACATCATCAGGGCTAAAATGGAGGTCTTTTAAACTCCCTGTCTTATCTCCTTCAGCTGCCAATCTCTTATCTTGAGTAACCTGGAAAACCATAGATCGCCTGCTTTTTATATACCCTACTCAACCGCATTAGCTGTTAAATACTGTAGCACTGTAGATAACGCACAGCCACAAAGTAAAACTCACCATAAGATTTAATAAATGTTGCATCATGGGAAAAATACAAAATGGAATCAAGATATAATTTTTTTTGAATATAATTGCTTGAGAAAAAAGAGGCAGCATGTTTTTTTATAATCTTGTTGGAGCTTATGTGTTAGTGACCCTTTTTGATGATTTCCACCTACTGTAGTTTTTGTGCGCTGCCTACCTAAAGGTTGGAACTTATGTCCCTTTTGTGAGTGTTACCTTGACTTGACGTTCACAGTATCAGTGTCTTTGTAGTATCAACATTTTGTATCCATAAGAATGCCTTATTTTTTTTTTATCATCTTTATCTGAATTTTGGTGCTACCACTACATGTTGAAGGATTTTTCTTTGAGGCCCAAGGTCCCAAATCGGCCATTGCTGTCCTGAACACATAATTCATGAAAAAGCAGGAATGAGTGTTCTTTCAAGTTTTCCTTGAATGAAGACTTGATTTGGTTGTGGTGTTTTTTTTTTTTTTTTTTTTTTTGCAATATGTATCTGGGTGAGACAAAAATAAAGGATGCACTACGGATGTTATTTATCCTCATTTCTACAACCGCCCTACTTCTCGCACGAAATTGGAGAACTATGCTGGTTCCCACTTGCAAACAGGTGACCGACCTTTTGGAACAATACCGTAGCTTTGATTCTAGGATAACAATGGCGGAAGGATTACAATCTCCCAAATGGGACCCATGGAAACTTTGGGATGTACACAAAATATATAAGGCATGCGGTCTCTAGTAAAAGTCTATGTTTGAGCTATATACCTCCTGCTGCAAACCCCTCCCCCCCTTTTTTTTTTTTTTTTCTTTCCCCCCCCCTCCCTCCTGCCCCCAAGGTTGTTGAATATATGTATATTTTTCTTGTCTGTCTGGAAATACCCAATAAAAATGTAATTTAAAAAAAAATAAAGGATGCAGAGCACACCGGGGCATATAAAAATATGTTTAATAGATAAGCATTAAAAGTCCCAACATTTCGGCTCCTAAAGAGCCTTTGTCAAGGGATGGTACATAAACATACTTATAGTGAAAATACAAACTCGCCATCCAACCGTTTTGACGCTGCGTTGAAGGCCACGCTGGGAGAAACATGGCCAGAGTGCCGGTGTTGGACGCTTGGCGTGTGACGCGCTGCTGAGTGTGCAATCATGGCCGCTGAGGACTCCATTAACATAGCAACACGCAAACCGTTGCGGGTGCTAGGCGATCTGAAAAAAACAAGAAATAAAATTTAAGATTGTTGATGATCAGTGTGGAGTCTGAGCCTGGCCAGGAAATATGACCTATTAAATATGACACAAGGGTACTGCTAAGCCCAATAAATACAATATACAGTGCACTTTGCTTAGATGTAGCACAAGAGATTTTAAAACCCGATTCCTTATTTGTCACCCCCTCCCATGCTTTTACTTAGAATGGGCTAATCCATTGTTAACTCGCATAGTTTGGCCCAATTCCATTTCCTTTGCCGCAAAACTTCACTTCCTTTATTCTAACCATGAAGGCTTGAGTAGCATCCTGTTTTACCTTCCTCCTGTTAAAAAGTACACCAGAGAAGCTCTCTATCCACCTTCCTCCCATAACAAAGCATTAAACAGCGAAGCTCTCTACCCTCGACACCCTTTTATTTGCAGTTACTTTTTCTATAAAGGACTTTGTCCTTTATACTGTAGAGAAAGTAATGCTGACTTCAATAATATCCTGCATGTGACATTTACTCTTCCATATGACCCTGGGGTTCTAGACTAAATCCCATAGCTGAGGATGGTGTACTACATCCCAGCGGGTCCTAACTTAGAAACAACCTAATGCCTGTCAAGGTCCTGCTAGGATGGAGTACATTGAAATTATGGCGGGCTTGAACATCTTGTGATCACAATTTGAGACCAAATGCCCAGCATTCTAAATATATCCTCCGCTAGAAGTTTTTAAATCTCCTATATTTAGGTGGACTTCACAGTGTATTGTAAATGTACTGGATGAGTGTGTATTACTGTGAGATGGCTGGTAAATATATGAACTCGTAAAACTGAATCTCCATATTAGTGCGAAGCGCAGCGTCTGCTGCTATAATTGTGACATCTGTCATTACTGATGCAGAGCAAGATGTGATATGTGATCGGCTTTCTGGTTGTAGATCTATAAAAGCAGTTCAGGATGGTGAATGGATACTGTGTTCCATATGAAAGAATGGATATGATGATTATAAAAGGAATATTGAAAATTGGTTTCAATTCGTAATCGAGATGGTAAAACCAGCATCTGCCATTGATCAACAACTCCGTAATTCTTAATTTACTGAGGTCCCCATATCCCACAGATCTATGGGGACCTCAATTCTTCCTCTATCCTTAGAACAAAAAGGCAGGTCAATATTTCAATCAGGGTTATTCCGAGAGGTGAAAACCAGGAGAATGAACAAATAGCCGATTTGGAAAGTGAGATAATTGGAGAGTTTTTCTGGTTTGGCTATTTTGACCTAGAATTTTTACTTCTCCAGTCATTCTCCTGAGTTTCACCTCTCTGAATAACCCTGTATAGCTTTTGAGCAGCGCTGCAAACCTTTTGTGGCACTTAATTTACATTCATGTGCTGCAGGAGGGAATTCAGTTAAATTTATAGCCACCATGATCATTTATTTAAATGTTCATGGGGCGCGGTCTGTGCCCCCACATGTGTCCTTTAGGGCAGTGACATCCTTATCGGAGCTCTTCACACTGCCCAGAAGGCTGTTGATCAGCTGACGTTGGACAGCCCTCCTGGGTTATGGAAATGAGCATAAAACCTATCATGGACCCAGATTCCTAATTTTTCTCCCCTATGCTTTACTTGGGGAGATGGACTAATCCATTTTTGTCTAACCCACATAGTTGGTTAGGTCCAGTCCCGTTTCCTGCTCAGCAAGCTTCATTCCCTTCAGTCGAACTATCGAGGCATGCGCGTAAACATCCGGTCTATACTGGGTTATTGCATCCTGCTTTACCTTCCTCCCATACCAAAGCACACCAGAGAACCCCTATTTGCTGTTACTTTCCCAATGAAGTGACGAGCATATAAAGGACATTGTGTGCTTTCAGAAGAATGAGTTAAGCTATCTGACTTCAATCATATCCTGCATGTGACATTCACTTCTTGCATATGACCGTGGGGATTCCGAAATAGAACTCCTTGTCTTAATCCACCCCCAACTCCTCTCACTTGTAAGCCCCTCTGGCACTTCAGGTTTCTGTCTTGTCCCCCTCCCCACTGGTTAAGTGCTGCGGAAGCTGTTGGCACTATATAAATGATGGTATCAGAACTTGATAAACCTAGGTGGCTGCTAGCTTCTAGATCCCCTGATCTTAAATGTTTGACATATTTTACAAAAATCTGTACAGAATACTTTGCTTGGTTCCCATGCTCTCTCGCTGGCTCCCAAGTTTAACCTACATTTGCCTTGTTTTTATATGGTTTATATGTCCAATATCCCTGCCTGGCAGTATGCCAAATTGCCTCTAAATATTTTGTCATGAGCTTCCAGAAGGGGGGGGGGTCCCTCATCCTTTAAGAGTATGTGAAATTCCAGCTGATCCTCCTCTAGAAGCTTCCTGTAAACTTGCATTTGTAGTGAGTTTTTGTTTGTTTCAGCCTTTACTGTTTTCAGAAGGTTCTGTTTGTTGTTGAAAGTGATCTAGCTACAGTCACTCCGCTGAGTGCACCTGCAACCCCAGTCCGCGCTGGTGGTCTGGCTTTTTGGAGAAGGGCATCAAAGTTGTACCCTTCCGCCTGACAGTGACAGTCATGACATGTTCAGGGGCCCAGTTGATCCAGGGGCCCTTGCCAAACCCCATGTGCACCTAAATGGGAAAGGGCGTCTCCATGTCACCCAGGACTGGTCAACAAAGATACCAGCAATTTTCCCAGTGGGCCGCAGCATCTAGGGGCTGGTTTGATCACTCCAGCTCATAACGGAGGGATCGAAAAATTCTATAGCTCTTTTTATCCTTTTGCTGGACCACCCAGGGTTTTAGTCTATTCCCAGTAAAAGAAGGTTCGCAGAAAGAGGCAAAATGTTATATTTTATTATTAAAATGGGCAGCTGACAGAAGGGGGGGCGGGCGGCTCTGACCATTGGTTTAGAAAGGGGGCCCCACAAATTCTGATGGCAGCCCAGATGTCTCCACTGTTCTCCGGTTGATCCATAATATGGGTTACTGTAGTTAAGACTATGATCCAGGTGGAAATGAGCTGTGAGTTAAAGGTTGACAGGCCATGTTTTTTGGGACTCCGGTGCCATTGGGCTACACATCAATGTGTTGCCCTGTGGTACACAGGATTCAGATGCTGTAGAGGAATCATGGCCATAACTAGTGGACTTATTTTCTTTTTGCACCATATGATTTCTGCATTCTTAAGGGAAGCACTCTTTATGTGCTGCTTGTTCTGGAAGTTGCAAGGAGTCTGGCAGCTCTAGGTGGAACGGAGCTCGGCATGCTAACGCATTTTTAACGTGTGTTTAGGCGCACTTAATCACGCCGCAGTAGCGGCAAATGACAGCCAATATACGAAGTACGGCTGCACGAAAGTGCGGCTATGCAAGCGGCAAACAGAGTGCGCTGTGTCCACTAGCGTCATGTTTGCGTGATTAGGAGACGTCAGATGCTGCTAATGACCGGCCAACATAACGTCCAGATGCAAAAAGTGTTTTATTGACGATAAGTAAAAAATCACGCACGAAAATGCTCATTGTATGACTGTTTTCACGCATTCCGTGAAAAAATACGTCAATGCGTTCGGACGCACTTTTTGACGGTCGCTGCGAATAATGCATTCGTATGACCCTAGCCTAAACCTTATTCTGCTTCCCTAAGCAAAGCTGCGAGGCGTGGGTGCTTTAGACTAGCTACGTCTGTGTATTTGACCAGTACTCACACGATGAAGTTCAGCAGATAGCTTCAACTCAGCAAAACTGACACGGAGAAAGATGAATCCAGTTGAAGACTTTAATGATCAGACTAACAATCTTGAATAGTGTACAGCAATGCAGGTAAAAAGACATTAGATTTGTCTAGCAGTGAGCACAGAATAGCTAACAACAAGACACCGAGCAGAGGGGTGGAACTAACAGGATGCAGAGAGCTATGGAAACCCAGAAGGGACAAAATAGCTATGAACTCTATAGCATGTAAGCAGCAAAGGCAGATTCAACACAAAACAGAAAATCTACAATAAATCGTGGGGCATGACAAACCTCATTGTTTATTTTATACTACTCCAGCCACAAGAGGGGGGAGATAGATAATTTACACAATGGGCGGCGCTAGAACCAAATCCCCGGCCAGCGCCATCCTAGTGTTCTTTCTTTCATTGACCTCCTCCAATATGAGCAAATCTAAAACTTCTGACTGTCCTCTCTCTCTTTTTTTAATCGACTACTTGCAGCTGGTGGTCCATTTCTCCCCCTCCCCAAAAAAAAATATTGTCTGATTCTCCTCGCATGGTTATATGAAGTGTCTGCTCCAGGGGGGAAAAAAAACTGGTTAAAAAACAACTGTCAGGTACAAGCTTATTTTCTTAGATTATATTTTACCTTTTTTAAGGCCCGTGTCAGACGAACGCAGTGATCGCGTCCGTGTTGCCGCACAGTTTAACGTTCGTCGTAGCATAGAATCCTGATCAATAGAGACCCACACAATAAGTGCGTCCGCACCGAACTGCGCGCACACAACGCATGTGTGCAAAACGGACGCAAGTTAGGGCAGAATGTCAAACTGCTAGAACGGAGGCACGGAGTGCGGGACGTCCGCGTAGCGTTCGGTGAGTGTTGAGATGTCAGACGGACCACATTTGCGACGTCCAGCACCTTGACGCACACAATGGCTTTTCATATCCTTTTCAAATTTTTATAAGTTTTCATATTAATTTTGTTTCCCATAGTTCCCTTATTTTTTTTTACGTCCGTCAAGAAAAACAGAATGTGTGGTGTCTACAGTATCTTCTGTCAGTACATCTGTCCGTTGTGCACGCACGCAGAGTGCGCTCATCTGACATTAGCCTAAACATGACAATTAGAAGAATCCAATGTTTAAAAAAACTTTCAACTATATTCCTGTTCTTTCTCTGCCTGAAAATCCATTAATCTATTTTTTTTGGCATTTGAAGTTTTTTTTTTTTTTTTTCAGAAATCTACACACCGATCGACACTCATTGGAACGATGGTCGATATTTCCATTGAAACGGAAAGCCCCGAGGATATCCAATACGCATTTTTTATTGGGGTCAACGTGTCCGTAAATTCACATTTGAATCTCTTGAACTGAAAATCTGCCCAAAACGGGTCCGATTTCAGCCCCCTTGCTGAATTAAATTGAGCCCTAGGTTTTGTCAAGCCCTGATGTCGGGAGCTTCGTGGGGATTCTTTCCCTAGAACAATAATACTCTTGCAGTTTGGGTGTAAAGCCCAGCCAGGCAGGTCCGTGGGGTTGGGTTATAGCTTCAGAGCTAGCACATGGTTTTATACTTCCAAAATACTTCTATTCACGCGTGGTATGCCGAATCATTACTTTTCATCTGTTAACACCGAGTGTATTGTGTAATCCTCGGAAAGCTACTCCGGGCTCGAGCCGGAACATTCCTGCACCATCATCAGATACATCTAAGGCTAGGGTCAGACTGAGGCAGTGCGAACGCGCGTGCAGGCGCACTTAATCACGGCCGCACTAGCAGCAAATGCCAGGCAATGACGGCCAATATACGAAGTACGGTCGCACAAAAGTCCGGCTGCGCAACGCAAGTGGCAAACGAACGCATTTTGTCGAACGTAAAACCGCTAGTACGGTTGTACAGAGTGCGCTGCGTCCGCTAGCGGCGTGTGTGCGTGATTTGGAGATGTCAGACACTGCTAATGTCCGGCCAACATAACGTCCAGATGCACAAAGTGTTTTATTGATGATCCGTACAAAATCACGAACGCAAATGCGCATAGTATGACCGCTATCGCGTACTCCGTGAAAAAATGCGTCCATTCGTTCGAACGCACTTTTTCACAGACAACGTGAAAATGCGTTCGTCTGACCCTAGCCTTAAGATCAAATGAAGTGCTTGTGACTAGGAGATCCATGGTGTGACTGTGAGGTTAATCGTGCTGATAAGTGTCAACTGTTACTTAATAAATGTGTCGTTTTGATATGCTGAGGCCGTTGCGTGCCGTATCCCAATTCACAGTTTGATTCAGCACCTCTACTCCATGACAGTAACTATACTATATAGAAAATCCGTAATATGTAGAGTCCTGGCGCAAGCAACTTCAAAAGGTGATGAAAAACCTCCTCAGATTCTTCTGTCTAATGGTGAGACCTAATACAAGGAAAAGGGACGCACATGGTGCAATACATCCAGTACAGTGAGCCCAGATCTTCTCACCACAAAAATACCAGCACTCACTCAAGCCATTATACTGCTGGTTCCAAACTTTACCGGCATAATTCATGTAGGTTTAAACACTTCTGGTGCTCTCTACGTTTTTACTACGGATTTTGTATGCTTTATATAGTTTATATACATTTTTTATTAGTGACTATTTTTGTATATGATAGTGTTTTTTTTTTTTTTTTTTAAAGAGACTTTGCAGCAGCATTGGTTTCGTTGACGTTTGTGGTATAGTGGTTATACATAAGATCTTGTAGTAGCACACTGTTTTGCTAACACTCTGCTATTCAGTCTGGTATCTGCGACAATTTTTTTTTTTCTCTCCTCTCGCTTGACCGTTTTGGTTCACTCCAGTCGTCTTCTGAAACAAAACCGCAGGATGGTGCCTTCCCTTAACTTACCCCAGGACCAGAAGCCTGACAATTCTACGTGCCCATATAGTGCAGACTGCAGAGAAGGACTGTATATATGTTCATTCTGCTGAAGTAAAACTAAGCTGCGTTTGTACAATATACACATCAGCGAGACCTATTAGGTGCTCAAATATACCGGCTGAGTAGAGGTAACATCACTGCCCTATAACTGTCGAGACACAGGTTCAAATCCCAGCAAGAGCACCCCTCCAGTAAGTGTCCTTGGGCAAGACACCTAATGGTACATACTCGCCACCCAGGACATACATTGAGATTTCTCATTTTTTCAAGTATCTTTTCTAAAAATATATATATATATATTCTAAATATAATATATAGTCCCTTTCTAGAAGTCATTTTTACCAGACCACAATGGACACATGAAAGAAAGCCTATATAGAAAAGACACTAACCGGGGCAGGACTAGGACATAAAATAGGCCCCGGCAATTAAAAGCACAGCATTTTTGTTTTTTTGAGAAACCCACACATGCGTAGCCATACAGTTACACAAACCTATAGACACACAAACCTTAAATTCCCTCTGATCATACTTTACTAGTATATATACACACGGGCAGAGCACACATACCAAAAAATGGCTTCACTACATGAAGAGCTCAGTAGTTATTGGCAGGTGGAGGTTCCTGGCTGGTGCAGGAAGGGGGTGGAGCCAGTACTCAGCTGACTGCCTCTTAGGGCCCATTCACACATATATATATATATATTTCTCAATTTCCTGCGATATCGCTCATATTTCCGCATGATATCACTCTATGTAGCTTCTCCAACGCATTTCAATAGTGCTGTTCACAGCTCAATGTAGCTGGTACATGACCTTTTTTCCCACGATTCGCTGTGATTTGCATTGAGATACATACAGTGGTGTCGCGCGATATCGCTCATAACGGCGATAATGAAAGATCTTATCGCTCAATGTCGCGTATATGAAAAACGCACGATTTTTCATGTCACATCCTTACGTGCTGAGGGACTGCTTATGAGTGGCTCTCCGAGAGCCTCTTCCAGTGGCGCTCTTCTTTTTGAAGCGGGGCTGCTCGGATGGAGTCGTCTGGGAACCCTGACAGATACCCGGCCTTTATGCAGATATCGGACGGCTGCTTACACAACAATCTGTCATTATCAGCTGCTGGACTGCTAGTGCTGCAATTGGGCACAGGATGGGCAGGCTGGGCCTAGCACTAACGTTCATTATTGTCAAAACTAAATCTATAACATTCTACGCCGGTATAGAGCATCCCTCACCGGTTTCTCCACCTTCTAGAATGATGGCTCAATATGTAGGCATGTCGTCACTAACACCCCCCCCCCCCCCCCGGTGTTCCAGTTAAAAATGGAGACACATCAATTGGATTGCGTGTAACACTTATTGATTTTCGTCTACTACAGGTATTTCTTTTACATTATGTATCTTTAAAATAGTTCTGATTTTATGGTGTCTAATGACCGTAAGTACAAAAACTACTTTTCTTTCAAGTCACAAAATGCGCTTATTTTGCTTCAAGGCATTGAGGATCAGGTCAGTAAAGCTGAAAATCCACTGCGAGATGGGGGGATATAGTGGCACAAAAAGATTGGTTCAATCCTTGGCATGGCTGATGTTTGTAGACATTACAGCAGTATGCAGTCCTGGAAAGCTTGAATGAAAGGGACACTATGGCCTCTTTCTTACACCAGCCCCAGCTCTTTATGGCCATTAAGACAAAGTTCCAAAGTCAAGATGTCGCCACAGGGTACTTATGGACCAAAAAAAATGTTGGTAAGCGGCATCAGGAGATCACACGGGTTGAACTCTCTCCAAACTGATCCGGCACTAGCTAAGGAGTTCTCCCAGGATTGGATTCCCCAGGACCGAAAACCATATTGGTGAGCATAAAGAGACATCAGGAAATCATGTGGGTTGAATTAACCCAAACTGGTCAAACATTCTGCTCATAGTGACTTTAATTTAAGTGGTTACTGTGTCTAGAGCAATATTTCTGAGGCCTGTTCTTAGGTACCTCCTAACAGGCCAGGCATCTGAAAAACACAGGTGATATGATTTGCTGCTCAGTGATCGCAGGATTCAGACTGCATTTCCCCAAGGGAATACTTAAAATCTGACCTATTCAGGGTACTTTAGGACCAGGGTTGGGAACCATTGACCTAGAGTAGTGGTTCCCAACAGCAATCCTCAAATACACCCAACAGGCCAGACGAAGTACAGCACAGGTGATATGATTTGCTGCTCAGTGATTGCAGGATTCAGACTGCATTTCCCCAAGGTGATCTGCAAAATCTGGCATGGTTGAGGGGGACTTGAGTATCATTTTAAGAATCTGGACTTCCTCAGTCTTGCAGGAGTGGCCTGTCTCATGAAAGTGGCCTGCAAGGAAACTTGTCTCCAAAGCAGGGGCCAACATGATGATGTAATTGCCAAGTGCAGGAAAACCTACTCCCCTTTGCACTCAAATGGATCAACCTCCTCTCATGACAGATAACACGGCTAAGGCTAATGTCAGACGAACGCAGTCAGAACGCACTCTGCGTGCGTGCGAAACGGACAGACGTACTGACGGAAGATACTGTAGACGCCACACAGTCCATTTTTGTTGACAGACGTAGAAAAAAGGAATTATGGGAAACATTAATATGAAAAATGATAAAAATTGGAAAATGATATGAAAAGTCATTTTGTGCGTCAAGGTGCTGGACGTTGCAAATGCGCTGCGTCTGACATCTCATCACTCACACAGAACGCTATGCTGACGTGGTGCACTCTGCGCGTCTGTCTAGTGGTGTTACGTTCTTGCCTAACGTGTCTGTTTGCCACGTGCATTGTGCGTGCGCAGTTCGGTGCGCACGTAATTCATGTGTTGGTCTCTTGCTCATGATTGTATGCTACGACGGACGTTAAACTGTGCGGCAACACGGACGTGATCACTGCGTTCGTCTGACACCGGCCTTAGGTTTCAAAGAAGCTGGTGGTGCCCTGCAGGTGACCCATGAGAAGAGTCTCTTTTTAATATGGGTTGCCGCTTAAAACAACGCAGCGGAGTATACATTTCCAGTCAGTGAAGGCCCCTAGCTTTGAAACCTGAAAAAAACAATGTTTATACATGGAAAATTATTTTATAAAGTAACACTTTGCCCTTTCTTCGCGGTATGTGCTCTGTAACAATTTTTGGCATTGTCGTTGGCCTTACGGCTTGGAAAATGTTCCATGTGACTTACAGTAAATTAATTAATAAGATTTTATTGCGAGCCTGTTCAGCACACAAGAAGTGGACTTTGCAAAATCACATCATGGGATTATGGTCCGCTGATTTTTGTTGACAGTTTGTGTAATTTTAACCCCTTCACTACCAAGTGATGTATTTTTTTTTTCTTTTATTGGGGCGGGGTTGTCAGAAACAAGTGTTTTTGTAAAATCACTTTTAATTAATTATATACAGTAATAAATAGCTATTGCTGTAAATAACCTATTTGGCCAGTAGATGGCACCATCTACTACCAAACTGAATTGCAGAGGTTTGAGCTGCAGATCAATTATTATTTATTTTTTTCCCCCCTCCCTGCTTCGGCTGCTGAGAGCCTTTATATTTCCCAGCATTCATCAGCCGATTAATTTTTCTTATGTTTTTCACAAGTTTAGCTCTTTTGGGCATTATGCCCACGGGGCTAAAACATTGGGGGCACCTTCTGCTACCCAAAAGGAAACAAAATTTGTTTGCAGCAAACTCCTTTCAATTGCTTTTGGGCTGCAGATCGAGATCTCTCTATATCGGGGCACTGGGCGGTGCCTTTTGAAGCCAGAGAGATCTCCTTAGTGAAGAGGTTAAGATAATTTAAATTATATTTATATATTATTTATTCGCTTGTTGCTTGTTTACACAATAATAACTCCACGTTAATCTGTACGGTTTATACAGTCTATTTTACTTTTGTGTAATTTAATTGCTATATAGTGATACTTCCCTTTTTTTTTTTTTTCCTTTTTTGTGGTTTTAATATTAATTTGTGCGTTGCGGTTCAGCACGTGCCCTGAGCTGAAAAGGCTCGTTTGTCTGGAATATTAAAAAGGCTGCATTCATGATTTCTTACTGTGGGTTTTTTTCCTAGCAAGCTGCTGCCTTGAGCAAAGTAGAATGGGCTTCTCATTTTAACAATGTTTTGTTTTTCTTTTTATGAAGTGGAATGTAGATTTAGGGTTGGCAGGTCGGCAATGTTTTCATGGGCACCTCGTTATTCAGGCTGTTGGGCTATGCATGTCTGAAGTTCTAATGGGGAAATTCAAGCAGCAGGAGGAGAGGCTTCATCAGTGAAGCTTCTACTGCTGTTTGAATTTCCATCTTGGAGGCCCGCCGCCAACATTTATTGTTGCAACAACTGACTGCAGTGAATAGTGGGGCTACTAGACCAGCCATGTTTTCCTGGAAACACAATTTATTCATGCTGATGGGCAAGTCATGGGGAAAAAATACAACCCCGCAGCATGTATAATCCATATGCTGCAGGTAAGTAATCTCAGGTGGCCTGCCTTGAATCCCTACCTGCGGCATCTGAATTCTACATGTTGCAGGGCAGCACTTTTCCCTCTGCATGAAATGGTTATGTCCAGGAAAACCTGGCAGATCTGGCAACTCTATGTGAAGTGGAATCAAAACATACTGAGGTGAAAAAATGTTAGCTGTTACATTATACTTTTGTGACGTTTTTAACTTTAATATTTTTATACTATAAGCTAGCTGGGTGTACCTTCGATCTAGAAACTCTTCTAGATCCCGCTGGGCTCAACTATGGTTTCTTATCCTTCCCAAACTATGTGGCTTTTCCTGATTTCGTTCTAACTCTTGTGAAATGGCTTGGAAGCTTACACTTTCGAGTCAGTACGTTTTTAAGTGCTTTAAATGTCTTGAGTTGTGATTGCAGATTGAACCGGAATGCCAGGATTTTCTCCTGCACCGACATGTACCTTCTAGTACGTCTTGCTTAATTTCAAAATTTATTACAGTATAGTATTCAGACCTTGGAACTGCTTCAGCTGACCTTGAGACTCTTTAAAAGTTAGGCTTGCACATTCGTGTTCAGATGAGCTGATCTGTCGGAATTTGGAGGAATTCGTTAGTACACAATGAAAAATGATTAACCACACTGGTTTATTCTATACTAGTTGTAAAGCCTGCCCAGAGGGCAGTCTATTGTTGTCGTCAGCTCAGAATTCATGTCCAGATATTTGTTTTTCAATGTCCTATCCAAGAGTAGCTCTCTATATAAATTGGTTTGTAACGCGTCCATCGCCGTCCCATCCGCAACAGGAGGGCCAACTGAGCAGCTCTGATGGGTGCACACACAGCTGACAGCGCATTACAAAGGCATTTATATATTACAGCAGGTTCCTCTTCCCTCTTAGATTGTAAACTCACGGGAACAGGACCCTCAGATTGTAAGCTCATGGGACCCCTTAGATTGTAAGCTCATGGGATGGGACGTCACTGTGTGCGTTCCGGAAGTGGTCAGTGCTGGGTGACAGCATCACAGCGAATCCCTGCAGCACTGCCGCGGCCACGTAGTGCTCGGGGGGTGGGAGGACACGGTATCGGATCCTCTCCCACTCCGGCCTGCGGGCCGCCATCGATGGCGGCCCGCAGGCCGGAGTGGGAGAGGATCCAATACCGTGTCCTCCCACCCCCAAGCAGTACGTGGCCGCGACAGTGCTGCAGGGATTCGCTGTGATGCTGCCCGCCCTGTCAGACCCCAGCTGGGTGGTGGGGCAAGCCGAGGGTCAGGCCTTCGTGTTCGGAGTGCCCTAGGTCCTGTACCTGGGTCTCAACCTGACGGAAACCAGTGAGACCCCAGAGACGCCGTGCAGGGAAGGAGGGTCGGGTTCTGGATGAGGGGAGGGTCGGGTTCTGGATGAGGGGAGGGTCGGGCTGGGATGATGCGGGAGATGGGCAGAGTCGTGGCGCGTGCAGGTCTGGCTGTTTCCCTGCAGAGTTTTGCCGCGGCGGTTTGATGCGCACGCAGCCAGCAGTACGCTGGTAGCGCGCACATGCACAGAGGCAGCGTGGCGACGGACACGCGGCTCTTACTGTATTATGTTATAGATAAATATATCTCACACTCTGGAGACGTCAATGGATAGCTTCAAAAATGATTTAATTCATAAGTCGACGTTTCAGTCCTTGTCTGGACTTTTATCAAGACACCTTGATAAAAGTCCGGACAAGGACTGAAACAACTTCTGAATTAAATGACGCTATCCATTGACGTCTCCAAAGTGTGCCTCATTCCTTCGTTGCTAGTGGACATCTAGTCTGTGGGGCACCAGGACAAGGAAGTTATCTTCGTGTTTGAGTCCGGGGGCTCTGTGTGTGTGATTCTCGTTATTCCTCCCTCGAAGAATAGCCTTACTCGTAGAGAGATAGGTTTATGTCAGATGAAGGCAGTCAGAGCGCACTCTGTTTTTGTTGACGGACGCAGAAAGGGAATTATGGGAAACAAAACTATTATGGAAAATGATAATTTGAAAAGAATCTGAAAAGCCACTTTGTGTGTCGAGGTGCTGGACGTCGCAAATGCGCTGCGTCTGACATCTCATCACTCACAGAACACTACGCGGACGCGGCACACTTGTGCGTCCGTCTAGCGGTTTTACATTCTTGCCTAACTTGTGTCCGTTTGCCACGTGCGTTGTGCTGCGCAGTTCGGTGCGCACGTACTTCGTGTGTGGGTCTCTATTGATCATGATTCTATGCTACGACGGACGTTAAACTGTGCGCCAACACGGACGTGATTACTGCGTTTGTCTGACGCCGGCCTAAATGAAACGCTCATTAGCCCAATGCCTCAAGCTCGCTGCCTTCGTGTCACTTTTGATTCTGACCTAACATTCTCTCCCCACATCCAGTGACCAAATCCTGTTACTTTCAATTCAAGAACGTCGTCCGTGTCCACCCCTTTGACACAAGATACGCAAAGGTGCTGATTCATGCGCTTGTCATTTCACAACTTGATTACTGCAACTCGCTCCTCATTGGCCTCCCCAACTCCCACACTGCCCCTTTGCAATCTGTAATAAATGCAGGACGCCAGGCTTATATTTCTCACCAGACGCACCTCACGTACCTCCCCCTGCTGCCGGTTCCTCCATTGGCTTCCTGTACCTTCCAGGATACAGTTTAAAATACTGACACTCACGTTCAAATCGCTCAATAACTCAACCCCTCCCTACATTTCTTCATTACTCCGCAAGCACGTCCCATCCAGACAACTCCAGTCAGCAGGCGAGCTCCTCCTGTTATCTGTCTACATGCACACGGCCAACTCTCTCCTCCAAGACAGGCAGCTCCGGTCCTGTGGAATGACTTGCCTTGCCTTTATCAAACTCTGCCCAGATCTTCAGGCCTTCAAGAAATCCCCTCAAAACCCATCACTGATGCAACTCATCCCTCTGCTCACCTACTCACAAAGGATTGAAGCTGCTTCTATGGCCCCACCATTCCCAAACCACTGGCACTAATGATCCTGCCATCTAGTAAAATTCCCCTTGTCTTCCTCAACCCTAATCCCTCTAGATTGTAAACTCCTATGAGCAGGGCCCTCTACACCTCTTGTATCATGTCTGTTTATCTGTATCTCGTTCCCTTTGGTTATTGTAAAGCACGGCGGAAACTGTTGGCGCTATATAAATTATGATTTATAATCCTGTAATAAACCTTCAGTTGATTTTCGTCACTTGTTTCTGGCTCCTGAAACCAGGGGAAGGAGGTGTTGCTCAATTCTTTTACCAAACGAGCACCTCTCTGCTATGTTGCCTATATCATGTGTCCAATCATATGCTAGAAAACAGAGTATTAACATTCAGGGGACAGGTGGTAAAAGTTGTCACTGGGAAGATGACCAATTGAAGGGAAGAAAAGCTGGGAGAGTAAATTATTATTCTTTGTGCAGGAGGGGTGGGGTCGCGCCTATTCCCCAAAGGGTTGGCTGCAACCACCAAATGCATCCAGCCCAACAACATGTGTAAAACATAACAGCGGGCGAGCTAGTCTTATAATGGCCATTAATAAGAAACCAAACCTCTAATTGTGTTTAGTTTCACACGGTATAATTGGAGTAAGCGCAGATGACATTTTTTTTCTTTATTATTATTCTTTATTTATAAAGCGCCAGCATATTCCGCAGCGCTGTACAATAGGCACAGTATAGACAGGGTTACAATACATTGAACAACAAAGTAAATCAATAAATATAGATTCCTGTCATTATTGGCACATAGTAATATGACAGGGTTACTGCTTTCAGCATTGAAATTTAACCCCAAGCCACACTTGGGATTACCACCAGGGGGCTACATTAATACATTTTTTTTTTCTTACTTCGATGTCAAAATCGGACCGCCAGGGAGGTTAAGCCATCTAATCTACCCCCTGGCGATGTCCTTTGAATACTTCCCACACAATACAATGAGATTTGAGACTGTGATTGACCTCCAAACTCCTCCATTATATGGCCATTGCCACAGAGTGCGGAGCAAGTGAGGTAAAGATATTGGTGGAGGGGGCAGTTTACAACACAAAAGATCACACAATGGATGCATCCAGTGACACACAGGGCTATTCAGAGAGCGGTGAAAAGCCGGAGAATGACAGGAGAATTCTAGGTCAAAATATCCAAACCAGAAAAATTCTCCCATCTCACTTTCCAAATCGGCTATTTTGACCTAGAATTTTCCATTCGCCAGTCATTCTGCTTTTCACCACTCTCTGAATAGCCCTGATAGAGTAAAATATGGTCTTCACTCACATACAAAGAGGAGAAACAGACCACGAATCGACAACATCTACACATTAACGACATGTTTAATTTTTCTTTTCTTTTTAGAAGTGGCCCCTTTTTAAGCCACGGAGTTTCCCCTGCCGACTCCAGCATCACCAGTCTTACAGCTTTAAATATCCTGCCTGCAGGTCATCGATAATGTCAGCATCAGGGGTCAAGTCCTGCGGGAAAAAAATAGTGAGGGAACTCACCCACGAATTCCACAACCCCTATTACCTGAGGAAAAAATATATATATTTCACGAGTATAGCAGTACGTGTGATTCCATTTTTATTGGGTTAACATTACATTTAAAAGACAAGCTTTCAAGAGTGTAACCTCACCTTTCACGGATCAGTATAGTTTCCAGACCTGAAAAGGAATCCCTACATACAGGTATACTCGTGATCTTGGCAACTGGACTAACACGTTATATATATATTTCTCCAGGCACAGACCCCCCCCCCCCCGAATTATATACACAGGCCCTGGACCCCCAGAATAATATACCCAGCACTGGACCCCAAGAATAATATACACAGCACTGGACCCCCAGAATAATATACCCAACACTGGACCCCCAGAATAACATACACAGCACTGAGCCCCAAGAATAATACACAGCACTGAGCCCCCAGAATAATATACCCAGCACTGGACCCCCAGAATAATATACACAGCACTGAGCCCCCCGAATAATATACCCAGCACTGGTTATATGGATATATTTGCCCCCAGCTCACCTCTCTGCCAGGCCCGAAACCATTTAGCTGCCGGCCTGGTGGCCGCGTATTCGTCCTCCGAGCGGCAGCTGGAATGAAGCGCGGCCGCTCGCCTGTGAGCTATCCGACAGCCACGATCTCGCGAGATCGCGGAGTTCGTGAACTCCACGATCTCGCTTCTGTCTGTTGGATAGCTCACAGGCGAGCGGTCGCGCTTCATTCCAGCTGCTGCTCAGAGGATGAACACCGCCAAGCCGGCAGCTAAATTGATTCGGGCTCCGGCCACAGCAGGAACCTCTGTTCCCGCTGTTGGATAACTGCGGGAACGGCGTTCCCGCAGGACTCGAGCCCTGGTCCGCATGCTCTGTGTGCTGACCTCATCCAGTGTCCATATGCTGCCAGGTTTTAGAGAGACTGTAGCCAAAGGATTGGTTTTGTGTGTGCAGCTCCAATCATTGTTCTGCTCGTGCACTAAGGGTAATTCAGAGAGTTTAGAAGTTTCGGTGCTCTCTCCGTCAGCACCCTTAAGGCTAAAGCTAATGTCTGAGCGCATTCTGCATGCGTGCACAACGGACGGACGTACTGACGGAAGATACTGTAGACACCACATGATACGTTTTTCTTGACAGACGTAGAAAAAAAAAAAGAATTATGGGAAACAAAATTAATATGAAAAGCCATTTTGTGCATCAAGGTGCTGGACGTCGCAGATTAGCTCTGTCTGTCATCACGCACACAGAACGCTATGTGGATGTGGCGCTCTCTGCGCGTCCGTCCTAGAGGTTTTATGTTCTTGCTTAAATTGCGTCTGTTTGTGGTGCGTGCGCACGTATTTCGTGTGTGGGTCTCTGATCATGATTCTATGCTACGACTGCCATTAAACTGTGCGGCGACACGGACGTGCTGACTGCATTCGTCTGACACGGGCCTAATTTGTCGACCCTGCGGAGAATTCAGCATTGACCGCAGGGTCCCTGAAGTGCGCAGAATCAATGCATCGAATACCGCCAAAAAACTGCTGAATGAGACTTCAGACCACCGAAAAAAGCTGACCAGCCGCCAAACGGGGGTAAAAAATGTAAACTTTTAAAAAGCGTTTTAAAAAAAAAACAAACCTAGTGAGTGGAAAATGCCTGGAAATAATACAGTGGGGCAAAAAAGTATTGCCAGCCAGCAATTGTGCAGGTTCTCCCACTTGATGAGCGAGGCCTGTAATTGTCATCATAGGTACACTTCAACCATGAGAGCCAAAATGAGAAAAATCCAGAAAATCAGTCTGTTTTTTTTTTGTTTTTTTTTTACAGAATTTCTTTGCAAATTGTGGTGGAAAATAAGTATTTGGTCACCTACAGTACAGTACAAAAAAGCAAGATTTCTGGCTCTCACAGACCTGTACGGTCTTCTTTAAGAGGCTCCTCTGTCCTCCACTCGTTACCTGTATGAATGGCACCTGTTTGAGGTTGTGGACAGGTGTCTTTTATACTGATAACAAGTTCAAACAGACACACTCGAAACTCCACTATGGTCAAGACCAAAGAGCTGTCGAAGGACACCAGAAACAAAATTGTAGACCTGCACCAGGCTGGGAAGACTGAATCTGCAATAGGCAAGCAGCTTGGTGTGAAGAAATCAACTGGGAGCAATCCCTAGAAAATGGAAGACCTACAAGACCACTGATAATCTCCATTGATCTGGGGCTCCATGCAAGATCTCACCCCGTGGGGTCAACATGATCACAAGAACGGTGAGCAAAAATCCCAGAACCATACGGGGGGACCTAGTGAATGACCTGCAGAGAGCTGGGACCAAAGTAACAAAGGCTACCATCGGTAACACACTATGCCGCCAGGGACTCAAATCCTGCAGTGCCAGACGTGTCCCACTGCTTAAGCCAGTACATGTCCGGGCCCGTCTGAAGTTTGCTAGAGAGCATTTGGATGATCCAGAAGAGGATTGGGAGAATGTCATATGGTCAGATGAAACTAAAGTAGAACTTTTTGGTAAAAACTCAACTCGTTGTGTTTGGAGGAGAGAGAATGCTGAGTTGCATCCAAAGAACACCATATCTACTGTGAAGCATGGTGGCGGAAACCTCATGCTTTGGGGCTGTTTTTCTGCAAAGGGACCAGGACAACTGATCCGTGTAAAGGGAAGAATGAATGGAAACCTCCTTCCATCAGCAAGGGCATTGAAGATGAAACGTGGCTTGGTCTTTCAGCAGGACAATGATCCCAAACACACCGCCCGGGCAACGAAGGAGTGGCTTCGTAAGAAGCATATCAAGGTCCTGGAGTGGCCTAGCCAGTTTCCAGATCTCAACCCCATAGAAAACCTTTTTGGAGGGAGTTGAAGGTCCGTGTTGCCTAGAGGAGATCTGCATGGAGGAATGGGCAAAAATACCAGCAACAGTGTGAAAACCTTGTGAAGACTTACAGAAAACGTTTGACCTCTGTCATTGCCAACAAAGAATACATAACAAAGTATTGAGCTGGACTTTTGATATTGACCAGATACTTATTTTCCACCATAATTTGCAAATAAATTCTTTAAAAATCAGACTGATTTTCTGGATTTTTTTTCTAATTTTGTCTCATAGTTGAATGTACCTAAAAAGATGAGAGGCCTGTAATTGTCATTATAAGTGGGAGAACCTGCACAATTTGGTGGCTGACTAAATACTTTTTTTGCCCCACTGTATATAAGGTCCTATGAATAACAATAAAAAGGTCTGCTACAGAATTTAAAAAAAAAAAAATCAGAATCTAAAATTCTAAAACCGTTGAATAAATATTTTGGAAAACCAAAGCATTTTTTTACTTTGACATCTATGGGACTCGTTTGTTTTTAAAGCTGTCGCATGAAACAACCGAAAATCCGGGCATTTCGCTGCTGTTCGTCATTCTCTGACTAGATTAACCACGATTTCTCTCTGGGGATTTCGCTGCCACTGAGGGTCGCAGTCGGGGTTATTCAAAGAGATCCGAATTGCGGCCGAAAGGTAACCACACACTGAAATTCAGCGTATGGTTACCTTTCCTGGCCATTCGGCTATTCAGAGATCAGGCAGTTCGCCAAATGTTGGCGAATTGCCTGCACATACGGTGCCTGTTCAAGGGCAGTGAATTCCCCAGAGAACACACAACCAGCAGTGAAAGGTTGCCGAATTGCCCTGCTGTTCGGTGGTTTCATGCGGCAGATTTATTCAGGTGAATCCCATAGGCTTCAATGTTAAAAATATTCCCGTTTTAATCCAATATCTAATAAACCGTTGCTTTATAACATTCTGCAGTAAAAAGTCTCTATAGATTTGGATCTTTTAGGAATTTTTTAGTATTTTTTTTTATTTGCGAAAACTTTTTTTTTTAATCATTTTTTTCATTTTTCTGTAACAGACCTTTTTATTATTTATTGGTTCTTATATGTAAATTTCAGACATTTTCATCCAGTAGTTTGTTTGCAAACAGCGTTTCACTTTTCAAACATTCAAGCGTACATTTTTTATTTTTTCACTCCATTTGTCTGCGGTGTCGGGTTTTTCCGGCGGCTGCTCTGCGCTCTGATCGGTTCCTGCTCGGGTTTCTCCAGCATATTCGGTAGGGTTAATCCAGCTGTTTTGCGGGTTTTAGAGAGTGGTTGGCGGTGAGGACTATTAATCTCTGTTTGGTCCTTCACCCCCTCCAACATCCAGTCTCTTGTCCTCCTGCCGCACCCATTCTCGTAATTTTCCGAATTTCTGACATTTTTTCCCGCTGACACCACCAAACCACTCATCCACACCCTTGTAAACTCGCCACTTGACTACTGTATTAATCTTCTAGCTGGCCTCCCCTTTTCCCGCCTCTTACCCCTACAGCCCACCCTAAATGGCTCATTCACCTCACCCGCCACTCTCTGCCGCTCCTCTCTGCGAGTCCCTTCCCTGGCTCCCTATCCACTGCAGTATTCAAAGTCCTCATCCTGACCTACAAAGCTCTCACTAACTCCGCTCCCCACTACCTGAACTCCGCTCCCCACTACCTGTCCTCACTAATCACCAAATACACCCCAACCCGCTCCCTAAGATCAAACAGTGACCTGTGCCTAGCTTCTCCCCACACCACCTCTTCCCATGATAGACTGCAGGATTTCTCACACACAGCTCCCATCCCCTCGTATGGTTCGACCTTTCCCCGAAGACATTCCTATTCAGGGAAGCCGACCACCCGAGCCACTAATACACTACCATCCCCAACCAGGGGCATCACTCTCACCTTGCAGTCCTCTCCTTCTGTTTCTCACCCTTCCACCCTTCCTTCTGTAAATTCCCATGGGAATAGGGCCCTCATTTCCTCCTGTACTCGTTTGTCACATTTTGTTTGGTCTGAATGTATAGTAACACTGTCTATATTGTACCCATTGTTCAGCGCTGAATATGTTGGTGCTACATAAAGAATAATAACGGACACTTTTTCGAGAGTACACATGCACTTCATGGTTTTGTCTCTGGTCAAGAAAGGCCCATTAACCAATGCTACGCCACCCTTCAGGATTTACGACAACCCATCCCTAACCCCCCCCCCCCTCTGCTTGACTATTGTTCAATTCCTATGATTTTGCTCAGTTTAGTTTCCAGACCTGAAGAAGAGCGTTACACTCTCGAAAGCTTTTCTTTTAAATGTAACATTAGTCCAATAAAAAAAGGTATCACTACGTGTTACTATACTCTGGTGATATTTGGCATCTGAACTATCAAATCTACGATATATATTCATTGCATTAGACCGTAGGACAGCCCTTTTCGTTTCATGTACAAGGGACAAAACAAGTTCACACTCTTGCAATGAGGCAGCTCCTTTCATGCATTGCTCTTTGGCCTTTTCTAGATTTCACACAAGTTTGCAGTCATTTCCCTGCACAAAAGTCCAAAAAAAAAACCCCTTCACTCATAAAGCTTCACAATTTTATAGTTTGTTAAAGTCATCCAAACCGATCTGATTATATACGAAAAATTTATTTGACACGTAGTATAGGCAATGCATGAAAAGGGCTGCCCAGGGGCGTACTGACAACTAATGGGGCCCCCGGGCAATAGAAGGTCATGGGGCCCTCCTTGTTCTGCAGCCACAGGAAGCCACACCCATAAAAAAACCCACTCCCTACAATGCAACACCCACATGTACGTTTATTGTGCTAAAGAATTCATTTCTGAACTCCTAATAACATTTTTGAAAATCCACTTGGACCCAGCAGCGAAATGTTGCCCCCCCCCCCTCCATACTTACAGATGGCCACCGCACTGCTGCAGCAGCTATCACCCACACATTGCAGCTAAGGCTACACCCCGGCACAGAAAGTCCCTGTGGAAAATGTGGCGATCACTTTAACAGATACTGTAGAATCCTGACACACTGCACATTACACAGCTCCACAGCAATAAAACTCCCAGTAATGTGCAGAGTGCATGAGCGTATTACAGAGCTGCACAGCAAAAAAACTCCCAGTAATGTGCAGCTCACACATGGATATATATTGCCCCCAGCAGCTCACACATGAATATATATTGCCCCAAGCAGCTCACACATGGATATATATTGCCCCCAGCAGCTCACACATGGATATATATTGCCCCCAGCAGCTCACACATGGATATATATTGCCCCCAGCAGCTCACACATGGATATATATTGCCCCCAGCAGCTCACACATGAATATATATTGCCCCAAGCAGCTCACACATGGATATATATTGCCCCCAGCAGCTCACACATGGATATATATTGCCCCCAGCAGCTCACACATGGATATATATTGCCCCCAGCAGCTCACACATGGATATATATTGCCCCCAGCAGCTCACACATGGATATATATTGCCCCCAGCAGCTCACACATGGATATATATTGCCCCCAGCAGCTCACACATGGATATATATTGCCCCCAGCAGCTCACACATGGATATATATTGCCCCCAGCAGCTCACACATGGATATATATTGCCCCCAGCAGCTCACACATGGATATATATTGCCCCCAGCAGCTCACACATGGATATATATTGCCCCCAGCAGCTCACACATGGATATATATTGCCCCCAGCAGCTCACACATGGATATATATTGCCCCCAGCAGCTCACACATGGATATATATTGCCCCCAGCAGCTCACACATGGATATATATTGCCCCCAGCAGCTCACACATGGATATATATTGCCCCCAGCAGCTCACATGGATATATATTGCCCCCAGCAGCTCACACATGGATGTATATTGCCCCAGCAGCTCACATGGATATATATTGCCCCAAGCAGCTCACACATGGATGTATATTGCCCCCAGCAGCTCACACATGGATGTATATTGCCCCCAGCAGCTCACACATGGATGTATATTGCCCCCAGCAGCTCACACATGGATGTATATTGCCCCCAGCAGCTCACACATGGATGTATATTGCCCCCAGCAGCTCACACATGGATGTATATTGCCCCAGTAGCTCACACATGGATGTATACTGACCCCAGCAGCTCGGTTTTGTAAGGGACGTTCCAACAAACCGCCTCGTCGGCGGCACTCCAGCGTGCCTTCCTGGGCCCCACGTGCACCCTGCATTGACGCCGCTCCCCACATTATGCGCGCGCTTCATGTGAGGGGGCTGCATCAATGCAGGGTGCACGTGGGGCCCAGGAAGGCATGCTGGAGCGCCGCCGAGGCAGTTCGTTAGTGCGCCGCCGTGGTCCCTTACAAAATCGGGCCCTCAGGCAGCGCCCGAATACCCGATGGGTCAGTCCGCCCCTGGGACTGCCCTACTTATGATGAACTTTTTAAAGGTTTTGTCCCATGTGTTAGGCTGAAGGGCAGCCTTCTTCAAGTCAAATTCAATATTTTAAACCTCAGACACTTCCAAAATGTTGCAGTTCTGAAATATTGGTAAACTGAATCACCCGAATAGCCGGCCACTGAATTGCTTTTGAATCCGAAATATGGGCAGCAGAGATGTAACTAGAAACCTCAGGGCCCCGGTGCAAGAATTCACGAGGGCCCCCCCAAAAAATACTTTTTTCCCCTGAAATATAAATAAAAAATAGTATGCAATTTAAATTACTTCAACTTACTTCCATGATAACCCCTAAAATGCATAAAACCAAGGAAATACAATAAAAATGAATAAACCTTGTGGCAGGTAGACTACCTAATAACCCGAAAAATGCCAATAGTTAAGGGAAAGCATTAAATTAATACACAGAGGTGTGTAGCCTACCCATTAACCCCTAAAATGCCTGTATTCAATGTAAAACATGAAATGTATACACTGTGGATGAAGCCTGCCCATTAAACCTTAATCTACAACTAAACTAAGGGAAAATTAAAGTAATACACAATGTGATGTATATCCTGACCGTTAACTCCTTCACTGCTGACCCATTTCAACCCTGTGGGGGGGGAGGGAAAAGTTAGGTTTGTATTTATGATTTTGTTTTTTCACTGAATATGGCCATTATGGATATCAGTTGAAAGGCCAGATTCTGCCCTTTCCAGTGCTGCTTCGACTGACCATGTACACCTTCTGGCTAGTGTGGGACAGGCAGTACAGTGCCCCTCTCCCTGCCTCTATGTCGGACTCGGGACACTGATCAGTGTTTCCCATCACTGGGCAGGGTGCTTCTGTTGGAGCTTTGGGAGCAGAGAGCATCAACGTCTCTCTGCCTCCATGTGTGATGCTGTGCTGCAGCTGATGGTGTGGGGGGGGGCGCCTGAATTTCGATCCCTGGTGGGCGGCACAACGGAGTAACCTGGGGGGCATTGGCAATTACCTCGTGACTTGTCCCTCCCTGGCTGCTGTCGAGCTGTAGCAAGGAGCTCAATCTTTTCCTAAGCAGCCCCTCTGTGCACACAGTCAGTTGCGCGGTGACGGGAAGATGACAAAATTTGGGCGGAGCCAGATGCGGAAGTCCGGCCTTCTCTGGTGCACACACAGCCAGAACTGCATCAGCGGGTGGCGGGCGCCACCGCTGTGCAGTCTATGGTTGCGGCAGCAGAGAGTGCTGCCATTATAGTCTCCGAGTCTCAAAAAAAATAACACGGCCGCAATCCTAATTAAAGACCCAGTACTGCCTGGGCCCCCCTCCCAGGGGCAGAATGCCAGGGCCTGGTCGCAAGTGCGTCCGCTGCAACCCTGGTAGTCAGTGGTGTATTATGGTGTAGGGCGGCACTTTCCAGGGGGCGGCGGCCCGCACTGGTGGCCCCACCCCTAAATATATATATTTTTTTACTTTTCCTAAGTATTTTGTCAGGAAGGATACATTGAGATTTCACTAATTTTCAAGTATGTCCTGGGTAGGCAAGGCCTAGGCTTTCACTTTCCAGGGAGCAGCAAAAATCCTCACCACTAAATGGGTTACTCACAGAGCACTGAAATGACGCCAACATTTTGGTGTTCTGTAGTTCCCTGCACTTCGGAGAATAAAATTTCCCCACCTTGCAGTGAATTCACCATTCACTGCAGGGTCCCCAAAGTACATGGAGTCGGTCACTGAATGCTGCCACCGCAAACCTGTGGCCTGATGTTTTCAAAATAACTACTGAACGAAAATGTCTGGAATTTACATATAAGATCCTATGATTGATAATAAAAAGTTCTGTTACAGAAAAAAGCCGCTATTCAAAAAAAGGGGGGGAAATTTTGCTGAAAAATTACTAAGGTACTAAAAAAAAAAAAACAATAAAGACTTTTTACTGCAGATTAAAATAATAAATGGTTTATTAGATATTGCATAAAAACGGGAATATTTTTAACATTGAAACCTATGGGGTTCGCCTGAATAAACCTGCTGATTGAAACCACTGAACATCAGGGCATTTCACTGCCATTTCTCTGCTGTTTGGTGTTCTCTGAATAGATTAACCATTACTTCTCTATGGGGATTTGCAATGCTTTCAAACAGCACCGTACTTGCTGGCAGTTTGCCAAACTTGTGTGTGAGCATATCACAGAGCAGTGGTGTACTTAGGGGAGTGGCGGAGGGCGGGCCGCCCCAGGTACCAGTGATTATTTGGGTGTCATTAGGGGGTACTAGTAGGTGCCACTGTCACTGTGTGTCAGCATTGAGCTGTGTTCTCAAACAACGAGCAGGGCGTTTGCATATGGAATAAAATCGAATAGAATAAAAATCCCCCTCTCCTCCCTCCATAGCGCCTCCCCTGCCCCGCAGCAGCTCTAGGGGAGGGGGATGTGATTTGTGTGCAGAGAGAGATGACAGGTAAACCCCCCCCCCTTTATCAGCAGAATATGAAGCCCTGTCTGCTTACTGCTGTTTAAAGTGGACCTTTACTTAACCAGCACTGCAGTGATAGAAATTTGTCATTGAGCTGCCTGGCTCCTGGTGAGGCTGCGTGCATGCAGGTCACGCGGTCCGTCCACTCAGGTGGTACGGAGTCTCGGTACCACCTGACTGGCTGAACCACGTGACACGCAGCTGCCCGCCCTTTTGTTAACACGGACTCTCCCTCTATTCTGGACTGAACACCCACCGGGAAGGGAATCAGAGCCACGGTGCGCCCTCTCGCAGTGGCACCCCACCGCTGACAAGATGGCGCCAGGCACAGCCGCGATCCTAACGTGGCTTGGAGGGACCTCCCGCAGAGTCCGTACACAGTCCCTGCTGACTCTGCACACAGCCCTACTGCGGAGGGAGGCCGGTAAATATAGACTAAATAATTGCTGTGTGCTCATATTCACTCGCTGGGAGTCTTATTGCAGTGGATTCTGATGCACTCATACACACCGCACATTGCATTGCTGGGAGTTTTATTGCTGTGGATTCTGTGATACACCCTGCATAATACTGTGAGTTTTATTGCCCTAGAGCTCTGAGATACAGTAATGTGCAGTGTGTATGAACGTGAGTTTTATTGCTGTGCAGTTCTGATATGCTCATACACAGTGCCCATTTCTGTGGGTTTTATTGCTGTGCAGCTCTGTGATACACTCATATGCAGTGCACGTTTCTGTAGATTTTATTGTTCAACCAATTAGAGCGGCTGTGATCCAGTGTACTTGACATGCGTGGCTGTTCTTTGTAAAAATGCTTGAATTTAAACATTTCATAATTTTATTTATCTCAATAGATACATTTGAAATGGTATACAAAATATACAAGTAGGCACTTGGTATCCACTTCTAATATAAAGAGAGGAAAAGGCGGAGCTTAAAGAGGAAGGGTGGGGATTAACCAGGAAGAGGTGTGCCCTTGACAGGAAGGGGTGCCTCAAATTTAATTTGGGGGGTGCACGAGTTTTGTCAGGCCTAGGGCAGCACAAAACCTAAATACACCACTGCTGGTAGTTCCACCACTGATGGGCAGGCTGAGATTGACTTCACTGAATGCTTTTGGCCGTGCACATGTCTAAATTTGATCCGCTCTGATTTTAAGAATATTTTAAATATTGATGAACTACCTCACCATACAGGCAGTGTAGCTTGTTTTTCTATAGAGGTTATTCACGAACCTCTGAATTTGCCCCGAAT